>CM055116.1:764517225-765117225 GCA_029206835.1 Rana muscosa | reverse complement strand
CCATACACGGTTCAGCAGGAACCAGCTGATATTTGAACCATTAATGGGCATGCTGATTGTACTATGTTTTTTTTTTTTTTTAATTTCTTTATTGGGTTTTAATAAACATACAAAAGTAAATCATATCCATAATGTCAACATCGACCTTCTTACACATATTGCTCTAATTTAATTTCATATTTATTAACTTTAAATTCATTTAAAATTACCCCCCCACCTGACCCCCCCATCTCCCCCTTTTCCTCTCCAACCTACTACATCCTGTTCCGGCTCCTCCCCCCTCCCCCTTCCTTTTCTCACACTATATTCCCATCTTTTCTGCAAATCTCAGTGTTTGTTTAAACTTTAGCCAGTCTCTCCATTTCTCTTCGAACGCTACTTCTCCCTTCTCCCCACTGAACCTTAAAAGCTCCAGATTATGAATTTTATTTATTTTACAGAGCCAACTCCTTACGGTTGGGCTCTCGGGATTCTGCCACTAGGGATTAAACTTTTTGCTGCTTTTAATAGTTGAGGGATCAGTGTTTGCGTATATTCTTTAAGTGACATTCTGACCCTGTGGAACAGACATACCCAAGGCTCCTCTGGAATTCTAATGCCTGTGATTTCCTCTATTATTTGTATTATCTCTCTCCAATATGGTTTTATTTTGGGGCATGTCCACAATATATGGGACATTGTTCCTATTTCTAAGCAACCCCTGCAACATAATTTTGACACTTCCCTTTGGATATGGTGTGCTTTATCTGGGGTTATGTACCATCTCGCTATACATTTGTAATTAATTTCAATTGTGTTGCAATCAATTGACGTGATATGCGTCAGCCGCAGTATTTTCCCATCATCAACCTCCTTATCTCTTGTTCTCAACTCTTCTACCCATTTTTCCATAAATGGGGGGGGGGGGTCCTGATGTTTTTAGTCCTATCAAAGTGGGGACAGGGGGCACCCCTGTCTAGTCCCATTATACATATCGAAGGTCCCTGAAACTGTCCCATTTATTTTAACCCTTGCTGTAGGATTTTTATATAACGCTACAATCCATTGGATCATCATAGGACCAACTTCGTATGCCTCCAATGTGTTCTGCATAAATCCCCAGTCTACTCTGTCAAACGCTTTTTCGGCGTCTATTGACAGAAGGAGCCCTGGGGATTTACTCTCTTTCATTTTCTGCACCAACAGGAGCGTTCTAATACCATTATCCCTACTTTCCCTGCTGGGAATAAACCCTACTTGGTCAGTGTGTACCAGGTCATTCATTACTAACTTCATTCTACCCGCCAGTATCTTTGTGAATAGCTTTACATTGGCATTTAGAAGTGAAATGGGTCTATAGCTTGAGCACAGTGAGAGGTCCTTTCCACCCTTGGGGATAATAGTAATAGTGGCCTCTAATGCTTCACGCCTTATCTCCCATTTACTTCCAATCCCGTTCATGTAAGAACACATTTTGGGAACTAAGATATCACTGAACCCGTCTGGACCTGGGCTTTTCCCTTCTGGTGATTCTTTTAGGGTTTTAATGATCTCTCCTTCAGTTATAGGGTCCTCAAGGATACTAAATTTATCTAATAGGATCTTCTTTAAGCCTAATTCTTGTAAAAATATTTTAGTATTGTCTGACCTCTCTTTTACCTTAGCTGGGGTATCTTTTTGGGTGATCGAGTATAATTTACCATAGTAGTCCTGGAATGCCCTCGCAATTTCTGCTGTTGTATATACCTTTTCCTCATTCCCCTTTTGTATGTTCTCAATAAAGCCCTTAATTTATTTTTTAACATTTTGGTCAGGTATTTTCCAGGACTTATCTCCCCATTGATACCTCTCTTTCTTAATTCTGTAGAAAGCTGTTCTCGTCTCCTGTTTGATAAGGCCTCTTAGTTCCTCTCTTTTTAAAATAGCTGACAATTCTACTTCATGTTCTCCTGTTCTTTTATGTTGCTGTTCCAGATTGTGTATTTCTTTATGTAGCACTTCTCTTTTCCTCCTACTCTGCTTTTTTTTTTCTGCCCCCATAGCGATCAATATGCCCCTGATCTAGGCCTTATGGGCCTCCCATACTGTGGCTTCTGATGTATCTACTGTATTATTTATGTTAAAATACTGCTCTAGCTCTTCTTTAATCCTATCTACAGACTCTAAAACCTGTATCAGTTCTTCATTCAGTCTCCAAATATTGGTCCTATTTTGTACGCCGTCCGTTTTTAATTTTATTGTCACTGGGGCATGATCTGAGAAGGTGACAATTCCTATATCCGAGCTAATCACCGCGTCCAACATCCTAAGCTCTACCAAGAATTATTTTACTATTTTAGTATGTTGCAATCTCCAAGCATCCATCAGTTGGTGTTGGTATAATTTATTTTTAAGCGACTTTGACTGTATGTTCCCAGTATTATCCACTTCTGGATCAAGACACATATTGAAATCCCCCACCATGATGGCTCCCCCTGACTTAAACTCCTAACTTAAATTCCATAAACTTCTCCAATCTCCATAACACCTTTAAGAAATTTTATAGTATTCTTATTGGGTCCATAGATATTTGCTATGGAGTACTCCCTTTCGTCTATTTTACCCCTTAGTAACAAATAGCGCCCTTTCCGGATCCGCCATTCTCTCTTCTAGGGAGAACCTTACTCCTCTAGCAAATCCTATAGCAACTCCCTTTCCTCGCTTGGTTGGCGAGTCCCCATAATACCATCCTGGATAGTCATAGGACAGAATTTTGAGATTTGAGTCCTGAGAAATGTACATCTCAGGACATTTCTCAGGATTGTACCATGTTTATCAAGTGATGAACTTGGGTACAAGCAGTCTGCCAGATTCTCTTGTGATTATTGCTAGTGGCTGCTATAGCCGCTAGCAATAATCACTG
This sequence comes from Rana muscosa, assembly GCA_029206835.1. Classification (NCBI taxonomy): domain Eukaryota; kingdom Metazoa; phylum Chordata; class Amphibia; order Anura; family Ranidae; genus Rana; species Rana muscosa. The sequence continues at coordinate 765,114,344 of CM055116.1, read as the reverse complement.
TCTTCTCCCAACAGGGACAGCTTCCCGCGCCCGCTCCGGTGGTTGCAGGAAAGAAATTTACTCCGTGTATGGCCAGCCTAAGTCTAATATTCTTAGTGTGGAAGTAAAAAAACAACTGAGCTAGAACCCAAAGTGTCAAATAAAGCTGCCAGCACTCATACAAACAAAGTATAACAAGGGTGGGATAAATAGTGCAGCGCAAAGGAGATAATAAAAACTACCACTAGAACATGAATGGCAGATGAAACAAATAATGGTGACATGTGAGAAAACCAATGTAAATCGAGGCACTCCATTAATTAAATTAAAGTCCAAGTGAATATAAATAAATACATGGAAAAACTATGATAAATAGTAAGGAGTCCATGTACTGTGAAACCACAGTGTGATAATCCTTTCCACGGAAGAGTGAATCACATGAATGACTGGTTGACTGATGAAATAACAATACGTAGGAACGATGAATAGATGGGTACGCTTACCGCAACTGGTGGACTCATCTGCCATATGACAATGAGTCAAGCGAGCATGAGGTCTCAGCGAACAAGGGTGATGGAACTGGAACACTGTGGGCACTCCGGAGGTCCGAATCTATCCAGGAAAGGGAAGTCCAAGAACTGGGATGTAGGGTCCATACTCCTCCCGCATAAGGTTCCAGATAGAACGTAAAAAAAGGCAAAGAAGGAAATGCTCCCAATGGTGCAGGTCAATAAGAAACCGATCAAGGTTTACTAGAATAAAATGTCATAAAAATACATGACAATCGGCATAAAGATAAAAGTGATCACAAATGAGTCTAAAAGCAATGTAGGGTGCAGTAATGCAAGCCCGACGCGTTTCGACTTAAACAGTCATCAACATGGGCATATTCTTAGTGGTACATTCAAGTTTACATTTTAAATAAAAACACAGTTATACTGACTTGACAGTAACATGAATTACTTGCTGAGTACTCCGTTTTCAGGCCCTGCCATTAATCCCTTTTAAAGAGTACTTCTCTTTTTAACTTCAAACATAGGCATACATTTCATACTGCCAGAGTAGGAAATCACTATGTGCAATCACAGTTTTGTCAATTTTTTTGTCAATTTTTGCCCATAACCTGTAGGAATAAATTAAATTAACAACAGAAGCTTGTTTTTAAATGTATGTCTCCTCTGCTCTCCTCTGTTTATGTATTTATTTAAATCCACTCTTTGTTGTTTTCATCCAGGGTGCCTTCGCTTCTTACTGATCCTTATGTGTTTCCCAGTTTACCTGTTGTGTGACACAATTAAAGTAGAAATATAGGGGGGCGTGACCAGGATCAGCATGGGAACAGCCGATTTTCACAGAGCTCCCACCAGTCACCCGGTAATTGATCCTGTTCCCGGCTTCCTCGGTTTGATCCGACGGTACAGATCGGTACCAGAATCCCCGCTGAGCAGCCTGACCCATTGTGAGCCCGCCAGAGATGATGGTAACCCGCAAAAACAAGGATGGAGTGGCCAGCGCGGCAATGAGAAGAAGGACACAATGAGTAAACTACCCAAGTCCTCTAAACTGGCAGCCAGCCATCAGCCTAGGGACATGAGATACTATGCCCAGAAACTTGCAGGGCTGGCTGAACAGGCTGATATGACCGTGTCTGAGGTGGTGGCAGAGGGAGAGGACATGGAGCATGAGGAGGGGAATGGTGACCTGACACAGGCAGCCATTGCTGAGCAGCATGATATATCAGAGCCAGAGGATGAGGACACAGAGCAGCCAACTTTGGCTGCTATATTGCGGGCTGTTTCCAAATGCACTGCTTCAGTGAACACATTACAGGCTCGGTTGGGAGGGCTTGAAGAGGCAGAGATCCTGATCAGACAAGATATGCAAAAAATCAGGGAGAGAACAACTGCAGCTGAGAGCAGGATCAGTGACCTGGAGGACAAGGTCCCTCCCCTGATCAGGGAAACACAGACTAATACCAGACTGATCAAATCGGTCGATATGCGGGCTGACGATCTCGAAAATAGAATGAGACGCAATAATGTGCGCATCATTGGTCTTCCTGAGAAGGTGGAGGGGAGAGACCCTACAGAATTTGTGGAGCAGTGGCTCGTGGACATTTTTGGGAAGAAGGCTTTCACCACCCTGTATGCTATTGAAAGGGCGCATAGAGTCTCACTGCGGCCCCTCCCACCAGGTCACCCATCAAGACCTATGCTCGCCCGGCTATTACATTATCGGGACAGGGAGATTATCCTGCGGCTGGCTAGGGAAAAGCAGAATATTCAGTTTAATGGCGTGCGGGTCTCATTTTACCCTGACTTTTCGTCTGATGTGCAGAAGCGCAGGGCACGCTTCACCGAAGTCAAAAGGCGGTTGCAAAAGCTGCAGGCACCATATGCTATGCTATACCCTGCCAGGCTCCGGATCACAGCTCGGGGGCAAGCACATTTCTTTGAAATGCATCTGCCTGGCTGGATGCTAATGAAAACGCATTTCCCCGTGTCAGAAGGCAGGCTGAGGAAGAAGGTTGAATCCGCCTTTGCTACGTTGCAGTTTACCAGAAGGTGTGATGGGGCCTTAATACACAGTGTTACCAGAGTGCCTAAGTGAGGAGATGGGAACATGCATACCTTTTTGTTCTACAAGAGCGTTTTCAGTAAACAAGAGTTTTTCTTTTCCCAGTGGAATGTTCTATTCCTATTTTCTATTCTTCTGCAAGACTGTACTTTGGTCCCTGTTGGACCCTACGTTGTTCAGGACGGAGTGGACCTGTTGTCCTACCACTAATTCGGTAGTGCCATGCACTGCCACAGGTACTGTACGTGAGACCCCTTTGTGTACATCAGGGGATAGTGGGGGGCATGCTCAGCTTGCTGGTCGTGTGCCTTGGGCTCATTTCTGTGAGGTTGTAGTGATACACCACTTTTCAATTTTGTTCTTATTGGTTTTTTTTGTTTCCATTTTATTAGAGCATTACTTCTTTTACAAGACATTTATACAGAGCTAGCAGTTCTATATGTGCAGCTTCTAAATCTAGTTGGTTTGATGTGGGACAATGTGCTTCCTATTTACACTGTTACGTATAGACATACGAATCTACAATGGCCACGGTTCCGGTAGTCTCATGGAATGTTAGGGGGATACATGATTCCCTGAAGCGTACCATGATATTTACCTCCCTTCGCAAGTATATGCCTGCCATTTGTTCACTGCAAGAGACTCACCTAACATCTAACTCGGTCTCAATTTAAAGCTGTCTTGGGTGGGGTGGTCATATCACTCGACACACACACCTCCTATTCGAGAGGTGAGAGTGTACTGATTCATAGCTCCTTAGACTACCAGGAGATAGAATGTGTCATAGATGCGGAAGGGAGATATGTAATATTGCTGTGTCGCATTTTTACTTTGAAATGTATTCTTGCATTTGTGTACATTCCGCCTCCATACAATCACCAGGTACTCCGGACAGTGTTAGAATACCAGTTGTGTCACCAAGATGTCCCCATATACATCATGGGGGATTTCAACTGTTTTTTGGACCCGACACTTGATAAGCATCCAACGGTGACTGCGACGCGGGGTTCGTATTTATCGCACACCTTTAAAAAAGTTTATTGAGGAGTTGGGCTGGACTGATCCCTGGCACAATAGACACCCAGGGAACAAAAGTTTCTCCTGTTTTTCTAAATCATATATGTCCCTATCCCGAATAGATCTGACTATTTTCTCTACTGTGGCCACCCGGTTCATATCGGAGATCACGTATGCTGTTCGCAGCATATCTGATCACTCGCCGGTGATTATTAATTTGGAGGTGAGGCCCCTATCAAATATGACCAAGGCCCCCTGGAAATTGAATGCCTTCTGGCTTAAATTGTTTTCATCACATGCTCAGATAGCGGCCAAAATTGGGGACTTCGGGCAGGACCAAGGGAACCAAACTGGACCGGAGACTGCTTGGGAGGCCTTTAAGGCATTCCTTTGCGGTACATTTATTAGGGAGATTCACGGGATTAAACAAGCTACTAGTGCACAGAGGGAGGGATTGGAGCAACTGGTGAGTGACCTGGAGGCAAAATTTATATCGGACCCCACTGAGGAGTGCAAAGACTCATGGTTGGCCGCCAGTGAGCCACTCAGCTGTTGTGCTACCTCAGCAGCAGAAAGGAAAAACTTTTTTTTAATAAACTAGCATATTATGAGGAGGGAGAACAAACCGGTTGCCTGCTAGCCAAAATTGCCCATGCGCAACAGAGGTCACCCTCCTTTGGTGCACTTAGAACTCAGGCTGGTGTAGTGACCAATGCCCCAGATCTTATTATGTCTGAATTGGTCTCGTATTACTCTACCCTATATCAGTCTAAACAGACCTACTCTGAGAGTTCCCTACTAACATACCAAGAATCCGTAGACCTGCCCAAAGTATCTGAGGCTGCTAGGCAGCAATTGGATGCCCCTCTTGCTTTGGAGGAGCTCCAGACAGCGGTCGGGATGTTCCCTAACTCTAAAGCTCCGGGGGAGTACGGTATCCCGATTGAAGTGTACAAACAATATGCTGGGGGTATGCTACCCAAACTACTCAATGTGTTCAAAGCCACTAAAGCAACCAGGAGCCTTCCAATGTCTATGACCAAAGCCATTATCGTGCTGCTACTGAAACCGGGCAAGGATCTGTTGGATCCGGGCTCCTATAGACCAATTTCCCTCCTACAGAATGATGTGAAGATTTTAGCAAAAGTCCTGGCGGTGCGCTTAAATGGGGTGATATCCATTATTATACACTCTGATCAGGCAGGGTTCATGCCCCAGAAATCTATGGCAATAAATTTACGTAGGATAACGGGGGGGGGGACAGGGCGCTACTGTCTTTGGACGCTCACAAGGTGTTCGACAGTATTGAATGGACGTTCTTGTGGGCCACTTGGAGAAAATTTGGGTTTGGGGAGGAATTTATCTCCTGGGTTCAGCTGTTATACCACACCCCAAAGGCTGCCATAAGGGAGGCAGGCAGAGTGTCCCCAGACTTTCGTCTGTATAGGGGCACTAGACAGGGATGCCCCCTGTCTCCACTTCTATTTTCCCTGGTCATTGAGCCCCTCGCGGCTCTCATCCGCTCTAACAATGATATCCAAGGCTTTCAATACGGGGACCTACAGGAAAAGTTAATGTTGTATGCATCATTAACTCTATGTTCCGCTCCCTTATCTGGCATTCTTCTCCGGCTAGGGTGAGATTGTAACAGCTTCAACGGCCTAAGGAGGCAGGAGAACTAGCACTGCCAAATCCTTGGCTGTACTACTTGGCCTCCCAGCTACAACACATAGCTAGATCACTCAACCCAGCCCCCGACCCGGAGTTGAACCTGGTAGACTCTACCACCTCACTCATCAAATTCATGATTGGACAGGGGGTAGCTGAGGGGTTGGAAGCTTTGCAGATGGGTTAATCGAATAAACAGTACCCCACGTATAGCCTAATGCAAAAAATCTGGAATAAAGTCAGAACACTACAGCAGGTCACAGGGTTTACTAAATTCAGCCCTATATGGCACAATGATCGATACATGGAGATGGGGAAACTACAATACAGTAAAAGGTGGCAGCAGTATGGTATTAACTACCTGTATCAAATATTCTGAAATGGAGAGATGCGTACTTTTACCGCTCTCCAGGAGGAATTTCAGCTTCCCAGTTCCATGCAATTCTACTACGTCCAACTCCAGCACGCGGTAAGGGCCGAAAATGATGTAGATGCCTGGGTTCAGACTAACGCTCCAATTTTTAACTATATGGCGGGGGTGTCATCATATAAAGGCTTCATATCTTGTAGTTATGCTATGCTCCTTAATTTGTTTCTGCCTGATCTGACCCGTAAGGTGATAGCCCAATGGGAGAAAGACGTTGGGCCTTTTGAGGAGGAACAATGGGAGGAGGCACTTTTGGCAGTCTCTCAGTGTTCGCTGAATGTTGCCCCACCGCCTGTCGCAGCTGTACATACTTCTCCAAGTTCGCTATACGCCCGCCAGACTGGCTAGAATAGGGGTGCGTGATGATTCCTCCTGCACACGTTGCATGTGGGATCGCGGCAACTTGATACACTTGCTGTGGCGTTGCCCCAAACTTCATGCTTACTGGACGGAGGTGATAGAGGTCATTAACCGAACCTTTCAGGTTCAAATTGCTTAAGAGCCCAAACCCTGCTTGTAAGGTATAATTGAGGGTGACACACTTGAGGAGGTGCCCAGACAGGCGATAGCTAGGGCCCGCTTTCAGGCCCGGATGCTGATTTTACGGCACTGGAAGTCAACAGAACCCCCTACTGTAAAGGAGTGGATAAAACAAATGGGTAACACTTTGAAATTGGAAAAACTTATCTACCAACATAGAGGCAGTACAGCAAAATTTTCAGAACTCTGGGATCCATGGTTAAGTGTGCCTGGGTTGGCTCCGGTCAAGCTGGTATTGGATAGATTGTTGTGAATCTCCTTGTGTCCTTGCATTTGTAGCAGGGACTCAGTTAATTAGCTGCACTACTGTTATTGTTCATTGTTTTGAGTGTGAAGATGCATATATTTGTGTGAACTGTGCAGTATTTTTTTAAACTAAGCATGGTACAGGTTTAATGTATTGTGGTGCTCTGATGCCAATAATGTATGTAATGTACTTTCTTTTTCAATAAAACATGTGTTTTGAGATTAAAAAAAATGTAGGCAAAACATTTTTTTTTCATTTTGGATAGAGTAAGGGAGGGTCATGACCCCTGTCAGTTTTTATTTTTGTCATCTGTGTCCCATTGTTGAGATTTCCCTACACTTCCTGTCCTATAGCCAAAACAGGAAGTGAGAGAAAAATCGTGCAAATTAAGGGAATCCCTTGGGGACCCCCTGGTCACTAGAACAAGTGTCCCCATTGGAAGATTTTCCCTTTATTACTTTTCTGGAGACAACCCAAAATTTGGGATTTTCTTTTACTTTCACTGCCATGCAAAGCACAGGTTCACTTTGAAAGAAATTAAAAGCTACTGAAATTAATTAGAATAAACCTTTTTCATTGCTTGTTCCTGTATGATATTAAGGTGACTGAAAATTAATAAATGATGGTGATATCAACTTCAAGTTCCCTTACAAGTGTTGTTACTCATACTGCCCCCTCTGGAAGACATCTTAAAGCCTGGTATACACGGGCTGAATGTCGGGAGACATCAGCTGGTTAAAGAAAAAGTGTCTGACATTCAGCCCATGTGTATGTTGGTCTGTCCAAGCATGCTGGAAAACCAACATCCGACTGACTGGCCAATGGCTGAGTGTGCTGATGGGAGTGTTCTGGCGGGGGGGGGGGGGGCATCCCCCTGTCAGAACACAACAGCTCAGCGGGGGAGATCACTGCTCTAACTTTGCATAGTTAGTACAACGGCTCCGATCAGAACTGACAGTTTTTTTTTGTTCAACCCTCCAGGTTGAACAAAAAAAACTCATTGTGTGTTCTAGGCTTAAGTCTTCTAAATGTTAACCTGTTCAACAAAGCAGGTGTTTTATTGGTGATAGCTGTAGTTACACTTCAGGACAGTGTCAGATACATTTTTCCATCAGAGAGTATTTATACATTCAAGAATTTTTGGGAGCAGGAGATATGGATACAATTTCTGACATACCTGTTGAGGAACTGGCCTTTTTCAACCAAGAAGTGCTTTGAGTGGTTTTAAAGTAATTTTTTTTTTACATTAATGCATTCCCTGCATTAAGGTGAAAAACACCTCATTAGCAGTAAAAGCCAACCCCCTTCTTAAACACTTACCTTGCTGCTCTCACTGCTCCAGTGTTGGCCTGACTGCAGCATCACTCCTCTCTCTTCCTGGTCACACAGGACACACTGAGAGCAGCTGGAGCCAGAGGCTCCTGCTGCTGTCAGTCAAACACATGTAAAAAGGGTGCGGGGGGCACGGCTTATCGATGCTGTGTGTGTCTATGGATGCACACAGCCCATCTTGGGACTGCGCGCATGGGTGCCCAGTAAGCACCCAGCTTTCTATGGAGGCACACAGGGGAAGAAGGAGTAGACAGCGCCTACAGGGGATTGCCTAAGAGGAGGTAAGGGACAACCCTGTCAGGTATCACTGCACAGAGTAGGTAAGCCAAAATTTAGCATCACTGTAAAAAAAAAAAATCTAAATGTTTCAGAGAAGAACTAAAACAGGGCACATATTGCAGCCATACCATTGCTGGTGTAATAATGGTTTGCTAGAGTGCTGCAGTGCCACAGTCTAGCCATAAACTCCCTTGCCGAAGCCACATTTTATGGAATGCCCTTGTGCACCATAGAGGCTGGGTTTCTCCACATCAAATTCGCATGACAGGAGAGTGTGACCTGCTCTCAATGGAGCCAGTTCACACAGCTTCAGGGAGGCCACAGTCCGCATTTAAAAAGGGTCCTGTACGTCTTTGGTTCCAATTAAGGTGCGAATTCAGGGAAAAAAATCGGACCTGATTCGCACCTGAATCGGTGAACAGGAATGCACCAGAAGCCATGCTATGAGCTGTGGGCCACAGCACATGTGAGTCCAGCCTAAAACACCATTGCCTATTTCCTACACTCCAAATCACAGTGGGAGGAGGTCAAAACTGGGATCCACCAGCTCAATAGGATACCCAATTGAAAAAAAGCAATATACTGCACACATACAGTATCTCAGAGCATCCAAGAAAAGTATTCTGAAAAAGTAAATATTTTTCTGTAAACATTTAGGTCATGTGTGATTACTACAGCACATCATGAGAGTTTGATCCAGCTTTTCCGGTAACTGTGCCACATGGTTGCTCTTTTTTTTTTTTTTAACTCCTTTGTGGTCTTTTAGATCATTTTAAATAATTCCCATAATGACATTTGCATTTGGCGTACCTTTGCAGCACATCCTTGTAAAATTTATGGCACATTGTTTTTTATAAAAATAAATATCCATAGATTACAACAGTCCAAGAGATTATGTAAATAAAGTATATTTTGGTCAACTATTGTTTAAGGTGGTATGTGATAATGGTGTTCAATGGTGCTTACTAAAAGGAAACATACTTCTGAAAATAAATAATTCAGTATGTTCAAGATATAAAATAAAAAGCTACATTTTATTTAAAAAAAATGAACTATGTGAGTGTACCCTTTGCTAATGGGCTTCCGCTCTTGCAGTAATAGTAAAAGCCTTTTATGGTGGTACATTCTGGGTCTATGCTTACTGGCACATCACCACAGCAAAATAGTGGACTGATGTACTACATCCATCAGGTTCTGTGTGCTCTCATATTTATTACTGTGCCTGTCTCACCAAAGCTAAGCTAGCATCATACATTACAAAACTTCTTAGGAGCATATTGTTTATGGCTATCTGTTGATAGAGTCAATTTACTGGCTGCATATACTTTACCTCCCTATGTTAACAAATAGATGGAGATTGCTCTATAAAGACAAAGTGTTGTAAATAATATACTCTACATTGTAAGATGCATTTAAGCTTAATGCAGGGAGATAGGGAAAAAAGCTTAACATTGTAGAGTAAAACCCCATGCAAATTGATATATTCCTGCATTGACTGTATTGTTTGTGACCTGATTTGCATTTGTTTACTTGTAAGCTTTAAAGAAAGCTTGTCTGGGGTTTAGTAACTTTTTTAAATGGTTTATTGCTATCAACGGATACAGAAACAGGTTTCTAGCTTGCAGTATACCTAACCTCTTAGCTATCTTAAGATGGCAATGTTCTGTAATCCCTTCAGAACTCAGCATTCCCCTGACATTTCATGTCATATCATAAACTGTGATCAGATAAAAGGCTGCTACCTAGGTAACATATCTATGAAATGCCTTGATCTCTATATAAAGACTGTTCTGTTTCCCATGGTTTACACCAGTTTTTCTAATAGATAGATTTGTTGATATTCTACACTATCATCCTAGATATTTATAATTGACACCAACCAATCAAAGGAGAAAATACGGCTATTTCCACTGCTACTGAGGCTACTAAAGAAGATGTGTTCCTATTAGGCTTGTGCAATTCGTTTCGTAACGAATTGAAATTCGTCCGAATTTAGGAACTTTCGGACATTCGGAAGCATTCGAATTTCCGAACAAAGCAATTACGAATAAGACCGAATCCGAAATAAATTATACCGCAAATAGCGAATGCCCGAATGTCTTCGGCATAATTCGTTATGAAAAAGTTACGAATGTACGAATCCATACGAAGCACAATAACACTCACTCTGCTCTGCTCTCTGCTTCTCCCACACCGTGCTGAACTCCCTCTCAAAATGGTGTACAGGGGCGGAGGTTATAGCCGCATGTAAAAAACGAAAGTAAAATACGAGATTTCGAATCCATTCGAAGCACAATAACACTCTGCTCTGCTCTCTGCTTCTCCCTCACCGTGCTGAACCCTCTCAAAATGGTGTACAGGGGCGGAGCCTATAGCCGCATGTTAAAAACGAAAGTAAAATACGAGATTTCGAATCGTTACAAATAACCGCAATGTATTTAGAAAAGTACAAATCCATTCGAAGCACATTAGGCATAATAGGCAGCGTCGTTGTGAGAGAGACACGGAAAATTACGAATCAACGAACCCAAAAAAAGTTACGAAAGTAGGAGTTGTGTCCAGAATCAACGAAAAACAACGTACTCTACCGAAAGTACGAACCCAAAAAAAGTTACGAAAGTAGGAGTTGTGTCCAGAATCAACGAAAAACAACGTACTCTACCGAAAGTACGAATTATAAAGCAACAAAAAATTCAACGAAAAATGTCGCTTGCAAAAATACGAATGAGTCCGAACACGAAAAATCCCGTCTAGCAAAATTACGAATGATTACGAATCAACAGGACCGGAAAGAAACGAACCGAAACGGAACGAATTTTTCCGTTGTGCACAAGTCTAGTTCCTATTATCCATAGAAGCCATTCAGATGTCACATTTTATTGTCTCTTTCAGCAGTTCACCTTTCATCTGGCTCATTCATCAGATTTTGTCTTTCAATTTTTCATCCTTCACTTCATTCAGATATTTTAACAAAAATGTTCCCAACCAACCCTCAGAAATAAGTGAAAAAAGGAATCTATGCAGCAATCTGTATTTCAGTTTGAGGAGGATGACACTGCACTCCATATGTTCATTAACAGATAAATAAGCAGGATTTTAACAGCAACAATCTTGTAGCTCAAGGTATCCTAATCAAAACTGTCTATGCTGCATAAGTACAAAGTGCCTATTAACAGTGCTTGCTGGCCCCACAGCTAGGCACTTGCCATCCTATGTAAAGATACTATTACTTATGTAGCACATTCCACGTAAGAGCTGCAGATGAACAGGGATCCCCCACTCCTGCACAGCCAGGCACATCGAATCTTCACAGGCACACAGAGTCAGTTTTTTTGGTTTATTAGGCGTTAACAACTTGGATAGGGATAGAAGATTATGGGATGCCCACTTGACTTGACAAAGATCATCAGGGACAACTTCCCTTTTCATGTCTCTTATTTACAGCTTCCGATATACAGCTCCAACTCCATTAGCCTTCCACCTGCACGCACTTTGTTCCTTTCTTCCTCTGTACAACTCCTGCTGGTTCACTCCTGATGGAGTTGGAGTGAAACAGCTTCCCTCTTGGCCATTGATCTCAGCACCACTTCTTCAGGCAATGCTAACCCACCTGGCAGAATCTGTATCTTTCACCAGCCCTCCTGGCTGCCTCTCTACACCAGTCTACCCGACTAGGGATGAGCTTCGTGTTCGAGTCGAACATACGTTCGACTCGAACATCGGCTGTTCGATCGTTCGACGAAGATCGAACGATTTGGGCCGTTCACGCCAAATTCGAGTGACGCGAACGGCCCACAATGCACTACGCCATCGCAGTGTCATCCAGGCGCTGTGATTGGCCAAGCATGCACTGTGACCCCGCATGCTTGGCCAATCACAGCGCCGGCAGCGAGGAGAGCAATGATTGGCCACAGGCAGGATGCCTGTGGCCAATTATTGCTGAGGGTGTTTAGTACACGCCCCACACTATAAAAGGCCGCCAGCACGGCGGCCTAGTGTAGTGTGTTCCGGAGCAGGGATAGAGCAGCATAGGCAGGGACAGTGACTTTTATTTCTTTCTTGCTTAACCTGGATTCCTTTAGTTTGAGGAAAGAGAAGGATAGGTAGGGAGAGTGTCAGTGTGTTTTGTGCTTGTGCTATAGTGTGCTTAAAAAAAACATTTTTTTAGGGACAGAAAACTGTAGGTAGGGAGAGTGTCAGTTTCTTTCACTGTGCAAGTCCTTGTTTCTAGGGACTGGGAAGGACAGTGAGTGAATTCTCCTTGTGCTATAGTGTGCTTAAAAAAAACATTTTTTCTAGGGACAGAAAACTCTAGGTAGGGAGAGTGTCAGTTTCTTTCACTGTGCAAGTCCTTGTTTCCAGGGACCTGGAAGGACATTGAGTGAATTCTCCTTGTGCTATAGTGTGCTTAAAAAAAACATTTTTTCTAGGGACAGAAAACTGTAGGTAGGGAGAGTGTCAGTTTCTTTCACTGTGCAAGTCCTTGTTTCCAGGGACCTGGAAGGACAGTGAGTGAATTCTCCTTGTGCTATAGTGTGCTTAAAAAAAACATTTTTTCTAGGGACAGAAAACTCTAGGTAGGGAGAGTGTCAGTTTCTTTCACTGTGCAAGTCCTTGTTTCTAGGGACTGGGAAGGACAGTGAGTGAATTCTCCTTGTGCTATAGTGTGCTTAAAAAATAAATTTTTTCTGGTGACAGAAAACTGTAGGTAGGGAGAGTGTCAGTTTCTTTCACTGTGCAAGTCCTTGTTTCCAGGGACCTGGAAGGACAGTGAGTGAATTCTCCTTGTGCTATAGTGTGCTTAAAAAAAACATTTTTTCTAGGGACAGAAAACTGTAGTTAGGGAGAGTGTCAGTTTCTTTCACTGTGCAAGTCCTTGTTTCCAGGGACCTGGAAGGACAGTGAGTGAATTCTCCTTGTGCTATAGTGTGCTTAAAAAAAACATTTTTTCTAGGGACAGAAAACTGTAGGTAGGGAGAGTGTCAGTTTCTTTCACTGTGCAAGTCCTTGTTTCCAGGGACCTGGAAGGACAGTGAGTGAATTCTCCTTGTGCTATAGTGTGCTTAAAAAAAACATTTTTTCTAGGGACAGAAAACTGTAGGTAGGGAGAGTGTCAGTTTCTTTCACTGTGCAAGTCCTTGTTTCCAGGGACCTGGAAGGACAGTGAGTGAATTCTCCTTGTGCTATAGTGTGCTTAAAAAAAACATTTTTTCTAGGGACAGAAAACTCTAGGTAGGGAGAGTGTCAGTTTCTTTCACTGTGCAAGTCCTTGTTTCCAGGGACCTGGAAGGACAGTGAGTGAATTCTCCTTGTGCTATAGTGTGCTTAAAAAAAACATTTTTTCTAGGGACAGAAAACTGTAGGTAGGGAGAGTGTCAGTTTCTTTCACTGTGCAAGTCCTTGTTTCTAGGGACTGGGAAGGACAGTGAGTGAATTCTCCTTGTGCTATAGTGTGCTTAAAAAAAACATTTTTTCTAGAGACAGAAAACTGTAGGTAGGGAGAGTGTCAGTTTCTTTCACTGTGCAAGTCCTTGTTTCAAGGGACAGAGAAGGACACCTGAAGGTAGCCCTTATTGCTTTTTTACCATCTCCCTGCAGGCCATCTATTAGAATGTCTGGAAGGCAAACAAGGAGAGGCAGACAGTCAGGAGGCAATAAAAGAGGGCAAGCAGGCTCTGTGTCTGGGGGCAACAGTGCTGGTCGTGGACGCGGTGCATTGTCATCAGCACATGGCCATGGGACACGCTTGTCCTTCTTTTCGGCAGCTGGACATGTTGAGCCACATCATGCCGAAGACTTGGTAGAGTGGATGACCAAGCCCTCCTCCTCCTCCTCATCCTCTCTCACCCAGGCTCAGGGTACTGGCAAAGCAGCTGCCAAAGCGTCCTCTTCCCTGGTATCAATGTCAGACTCATCATCAGTCACTCCTTCCCTAGACCCACCATGTCCTCCTCCTGAGGAGTCCCCCGAACTGTTTGAGCACAGTGTTGGGTACATGCTCCAGGAGGATGCCCAGCGTTTCGAAGGGTCTGATGATGAAACCCAGCTACAGGAAGGCAGTAGGGTGAGAGCAGACAGAGGGGATGCTCAAGAAGGACACCAATCTGGCAGTCATGTTCCAGCAGCTGCAGCATACTGCCAGATTGGCTCCAGTGATGAGGAGGGAGGGGATGATGAGGTCACTGACTCCACGTGGGTGCCTAATAGGAGAGAGGAGGAGGCGGATGAGGAGGAGGCACATCTCCAACGAGACAGGATGCCCTTTGGTGGCCAGCGTAAGGGCAGTACACCGACGGAATCACACCGCAGAGCTCCGCCTGTGCAGGGCGCTGCCTCTGCCCGTCATTCAAAAAGTTCCTTGGTGTGGGCCTTTTTTGAGGCTAGTGCATCAGATCGCACAGCTGCTGTTTGCAACATATGTCTCAAGCGTATATCGCGTGGCCAAAACATCATCCGCTTGGGTACCACATGCCTGACCAGACATATGTTGACCTGCCATGCAGCTCGTTGGCAAGCCTACCTCAAAGACCCACACCAAAGAACAAAGCGGACCTCTCCTTGCACCGCATCAGCTGGGATCTCCAACCCCACTATAACTTCAGTCCTCTCTGAAACATGCACTGAGAGGAATGAAGGTGTAGAATTAGGTGTGTCACAGCCAAGTACTTGCGGCCACTCTGCTAGCAGTACACCGACGTCCGATTCTAGCAGGCAAATTTCCCTGCCCCAGCTGCTGGACCGTCGAAAGAAGTTCACTCCCAGCCATCCACATGCCCAGCGGTTGAATGCTAGCTTGGCTAAATTGCTAGCGCTTCAACTGCTGCCTTTTCAGTTGGTAGACTCGGCCCCCTTCCGTGAGTTTGTGCAATGTGCGGTTCCTCAGTGGCAGGTTCCCAAACGCCACTTTTTCTCACGGAAGGCTATTCCGGCTCTCTACCGGCATGTGGAAGGCAATGTCTTGGCCTCGCTGGACAGGGCGGTCAGCGGTAAGGTGCATATTACCGCTGACTCATGGTCCAGCAGGCATGGACAGGGACGTTACCTTTCTTTCACGGCCCATTGGGTCACTCTTTTGGCAGCTGGGAAGGATGCAGGACAAGGTGCAGTAGTGTTGGAGGTTGTCCCACCGCCACGCCTCCAAAATGCTACTACTGGTTGTGACACACCTCTCTCCTCCACCCCCTCCTCTTCTTCTTCCTCCATGGCCTCTTCCTGTGGTTTGTCCTATGAACCAGCGGTGCTCCGTAGCCGTTCACGGGGCTACGCAAGTACGCAGGCAAAAAGATGCCATGCCGTGCTTGCGCTGGTGTGTTTGGGGGACAGAAGCCACACTGGGGCAGAGGTCCTGTCTGCTCTGCAGGGCCAGGCCGAGAGGTGGTTGACGCCACGCCAGCTTAAGCCAGGAATGGTGGTTTGCGACAATGGCACCAACCTCCTCTCCGCCCTCCGACAGGGACAACTGACCCATGTGCCCTGTGTGGCTCACGTCCTTAACCTGGTGGTGCAGCGGTTCTTGGGCAGGTACCCGGGCTTACAGGATGTCCTGAGGCAGGCCAGGAAAGTCTGTGTGCATTTCCGCAGATCTTATAATGCCAGTGCTCGCCTGGCTGAGCTGCAAAAGGAGTTGAACCTGCCCAAGAACCGCCTTATATGTGACATGCCCACCAGGTGGAACTCAACGTTGGCCATGCTGCAGCGGCTGCACACGCAGCAGAGGGCCATCAATGAGTACCTGTGCGACTACGGCACCAGGACAGGGTCAGGGGAGCTTGGTTTTTTTTCTCCACGCCAGTGGGGCATGATCAGGGATGCATGCACTGTCCTGGCACCATTTGAGGAGGCCACGAGGATGGTGAGCAGTGACAGTGCATGCATCAGTGACACTGTACCTCTTGTCCACCTGTTGGAGCACACGCTGCGTGGAATAATGGACAGGGCACTTGAGGCAGAACAGAGGCAGGAAGAGGAGGACTTCCTTGCCTCTCAAGGCCCCCTTTACCCAGACAGTGTTCCTTCTGTCCCACCCATCGCACAGGAAGAGGAAGAGGAGGAGGAGGAGGAGGAGGAGGAGGATTGTGTCAGCATGGAGGTGGAGGCTGGCACTCAGCATCATCAGCAGCAGTCTTTTAGGGATGATTTACAGTCCCAAGAAACCAGTGGACTTGTACGTGGCTGGGAGGAGGTGACTGCGGATCATGTCGTCCTTAGTGACCCAGAGGACTCCGGAGCGAATGCCTCAGCAAACCTACGCTGCATGGCCTCCCTGATCCTGCAAAGTCTGCGGAAGGATCCTCGTATTCTTCGGATCAAGGAGAGGGACCATTACTGGCTGGCCACTCTCCTTGATCCACGGTACAAGGGTAAGGTTGCGGACCTTATGTTACCGTCGCAGAGGGAGCAGAGGATGAGACAACTCCGGGAGGCCTTGCAGAAAGGTCTGTGCAACGCGTTCCCAGAGACTGGGAGGTTACAAACTCCTGGTCCAGGACAACGAGTTGCTGAGGCTTCGGCCAGTCAAAGAAGGAGCGGTGGGGAAGGTGGCCGTCTGACCGATGCGTTCAGACAATTCTTTAGTCCGCAGCCCCAAAGTATGATTGGTTCCAGCAACCATCGCCAGCGTCTGATAAACATGGTGCAGGAATATCTAGGGGCAAGGTCAGACTTGGACACCTTCCCCACCGAAAATCCTCTGGCTTACTGGGTCTTGAGGATGGATCACTGGCCAGAGCTTGCACAGTATGCAATTGAGCTACTGGCCTGTCCTGCATCCAGCGTTCTTTCGGAACGCACATTCAGTGCTGCTGGAGGATTTGTCACGGATCACAGGGTGCGCCTGTCCACCGACTCGGTTGATCGACTGACTTTCATCAAGATGAACCAGTCTTGGATCACCACCAGCTACCACACACCTGATGCTGATATAACAGACTAATTGATTTTAACATGTGTGAGGGGGCTAGCTCGGCAGCGGGTATGTGTGACCCCCGGGATGGGCTCCCCACCCAAAAACAGGCCCAGCAGACGGAGGTTGTGGTTTTCAAAATCAAAAAAAGGTGCGGTTTATTTTCTATTTACAGTGACAAAAACACAGCAAGGCAAAAAAAACAAACACAAAAAAAATCCTGGTCCACTTGACCTCTGACTAAACTTACAGGTTTCCTAACTAACGACTGGGATCAGCCTAGTGCTGTCCTAGTCCCTGGTTTTAAATGTCCAAGCAAAATATAGCCACACAGGCTTTCTCTCACCGCACAGGGGTTCACTCTCCCTAGACAGTCCACACAGGTCTGCTTCCAGGCATGAGCTAACATCTAATGAATCTGGGCTTTCTTATAGAGGCCTAAATGAGCTGACAAGGTTCAGCTGGACTCATCAACTCCCTGTCTGCACGACGCCCAGCCCTCTCCCTAGAGGTATGAGTCATCAATGAGCCCACTAGTCTCAGCTGGGCTTATACAACTCTCCACCTAGCTGTATAAATCGGCGTAAAGCCTGAATCTGGGCGAAATATATCTACCCCCCTGGATGCAACCAGGTGACTTTACCTTCCTGCTGTCACATACCCCCCCCTCTTGTTTTAACCTCGGGGTTGGAACACCAGCAATCAGGCATTCATGTACTCGAGACAAAGCATCCACATTCCCCATTTGAACGCCAGGGCGATGCTTTACTGTGAAGTTGAATTCCTGGAGGGCCAGGAACCACCTATTCACTCTTCTATTTGTTTCCTTGTTTTGAGCCATCCACTTTAACGGAGCGTGATCCGTAACCATGTCAAAGTGCCTACCTAGCAGGTAGTATCGAAGGGAATCTAGAGCCCACTTCACCGCTAAACACTCCTTTTCAACGGTGGCGTAATTTACCTCATGGGACTTCAACTTCCTGCTGAGGTAAATGACTGGGTGCTCTTCCCCGTTCCAGACCTGGGACAATACTGCTCCTAACCCCACATCTGACGCATCACTTTGTACGACAAAGTCTTTAGAGAAGTCGGGTGAGTACAACACTGGCTGGCTACATAAGGCTTGTTTCAAGAATTGGAATGCTGCCTCAGCCTCGGGGGTCCATTTAATCATGACCGACCCTTTCCCCTTCGTCAGGTTGGTTAGGGGCACAGCCTTAGAAGCAAAGTGGGGAATGAATCGCCGATAATACCCAGCGATTCCCAGAAAGGCTCGTACCTGCTTCTTGCTGTTGGGACGTGGCCAACTCTGGATGGCCTCGACTTTGTTGAGTTGGGGTTTTATTACTCCCCTCCCAATGGTGTACCCAAGATATTTGGCCTCCTCCTGCCCAATGGTACACTTCTTGGGGTTAGCCGTAAACCCTGCTTCCCGAACAGAGTCCAGGACTGCTTGCACTTTTGGCAGATGTGAGGCCCAATCTGTGCTATGGACAATTACGTCATCCAGGTAAGCCGCAGCATACTTCCGATGGGGCCTCAGCATCTGGTCCATTTTCCGCTGGAATGTGGCCGGCGCATTCTGTAACCCGAACGGCATTCTTTTATATTGGAACGCCCCGTCTGGGGTTACAAATGCGGTTTTCTCTTTGGCTGACTTGGCCAGGGGGATTTGCCAATACCCTTTTGTGAGGTCAAGAGTCGTCATGTATCGGGCTGTTCCCAGCCGGTCGATCAACTCATCTATACGTGGCATGGGGTAGGTGTCAAATTTTGTAACTTTGTTCAACTGACGAAAATCGTTACAAAATCGCCAGCTCCCATCCGGTTTAGGCACCAACACAATGGGACTAGACCAATCACTTTGGGACTCCTCTATCACCCCTAAGTTCAGCATTTTCTGTACTTCCTCCCGTATTGCCTCCCGTCGGGCCTCTGGGATCCGATAGGGTTTTAACTTCACCCTTTCACCGGGCGGGGTAATAATGTCATGCTCTACCCCAGATGTTTGTCCCGGCAGCTCAGAGAATACCTCCTTGTTGCGAAGCACAAACTCCTTAACCTCCTGTTGTTGGGGTTGTGACAAGGTGGCTGCGATTCCAACCTCAGGAATCACGCAACCAGTTTGAGCTGGTGACCAAGTGTCTGCGACTAGGGACTCTCTATCCCTCCAGGCTTTCAACAGATTAACGTGATAGATCTGTTCGGGCTTTCGCCTTCCTGGTTGTCTGACCTTGTAATTCACTTCGCTCACTTTTTCCATTATCTCGTAGGGGCCTTGCCATTTGGCAAGGAATTTACTTTCAACCGTAGGGACAAGTACCAATATCCTATCCCCCGGGGAAAAGGTACGGGTCTTGGCTCCACGGTTGTACACTCTCTGCTGTGCCAACTGCGCTTGGGCCAAATGTTCCTTCACGATGGGCATTACCTGTGCAATTCGATCTTGCATCAGGGCGACATGCTCAATCACACTCCTGTGGGGAGAACTCTCACTTTCCCAAGTTTCCTTGGCAATATCCAACAGCCCTCTTGGGTGTCTCCCATACAGTAACTCAAAGGGGGAGAATCCCGTAGAGGATTGGGGCACCTCCCTAATAGCAAACATCAAATAAGGAAGTAGACAGTCCCAATCCTTTCCATCCCTATCCACCACTTTCTTCAACATTTGTTTTAGGGTTTTGTTGAATCTTTCAACCAGCCCATCGGTTTGGGGGTGATACACAGATGTACGTAATTGCGTCACTTTGAACAATTTACACAGCTCCTTCATAACCCGGGACATAAAGGGTGTACCTTGGTCCGTAAGCAGTTCTTTACAAATACCCACCCGGCTAAAAACAAGAGATAGCTCTTTGGCTATGGTTTTGGCCGAGGTATTTCTGAGAGGGATCGCTTCTGGATAACGGGTGGCATAGTCCATTATAACCAATATGTACTGGTGCCCCCTAGCGGACTTGATTATAGGACCTACCAAATCCATTGCGATTCTCTCAAACGGGACCTCAATGATGGGTAGAGGGACCAGCGGGCTACGGAAGTGTGGCATCGGGGCCGACCTCTGACACACAGGGCAGGAGGAACAATAATTTTCTATGTCCTTCATCACCCCAGGCCAATAGAATCTCTGTAATACCCTCTCTCGGGTTTTCTCTGTCCCCAGATGACCTCCAAGAATGTGCCCATGGGCCAACTCCAACACCAACTTCCTGTAAGGTTTGGGCACCACCAGCTGCTCAACGGTTTCTTCTGCCCTTTTTGCCACCCGATACAGTAGGTCCTTCTCTACGCTGAAGTATGGGTAAGTGCAGGTATTATCTGGGTTCACTAACTCGCCATCTATTTTCACTACGTTTTCCCGTGCCTTTATTAGGGCGGGGTCTTTCAACTGTTCTGTGGCAAAGTTTTCCCTGTGAACCTCAAGATCAGAAAACTCCACAGACGGTAGGTTTTCGTCTGAGGAGGTGGGCTCCTCTCCAGTTTCTTGAGTCTCCCCTGCCAATACTGACAAGGGAAATTCGGGAGAGTCCTCACCACTCTCAGAGGAGTTCTGGCTATCATATTCCTGGTACATAGGGGCACCAGTGGGGGGCTCATGATCATCCCACAGTTCCCAGAACTTCGGAAAATCCCTTCCCACAATGGCGTCATGCGGTAACTGAGACACTAAGCCCACTGGATGAGAAAGGGTACCTTTGGGGGTCTCGAAACACACTGTAGTCACTGGATACTCTCGGGTGTCCCCATGCACACAAATAACGGCTACCTTGCTATTCCCAGAGACCTCTGTTTTAACTAACTCAGCCTTTATCAGGGTCACAAGGCTACCTGAATCCAGCAATACCACAACATTTCTACCATTAATACACATTTTGCATAAATGTTTCTCAGTTCCCCGAATGGCAGTGCATGCGACTGTCGCACACAGCGACTGACGTCTGCCCGTCAGAAAGTCACACTGCATGGGTTCCTCCAAAACCGGGCAATTTGCTGCAATATGTCCCGCTTGCCGGCAGCGGTAGCAAATGATCCTTCTTGCCGCCTCTTGAGCCGCTGATTTCCCAGGCTGTTCTCGCCAAACTTGGGGTAGAGCTCCCACCCTCTCACTCTCTCCACCCTTACCCCTTGGAATCATCTTATCCGCCCCTGGGGATGGTCTGGTCTTAGGGTGGAAAGTCCGAGTGTCTCTGGAAGAGGCCGTCAGGTTCTCTGTAGCCAAGTATTTCTCCACACGATCCACAAGACCATCGGCCGTCTCTGGGTCTCCATGGCTTACCCACTTTTGGATGGCAGTAGGAAGAGCTCTCAAAAACCGATCCATTACAACACGTTCCACAATCTTTGGTGCGGACAAAGTCTCTGGCTGTAGCCACTTTCTGCTCAGGTGAATGAGATCATACATTTGAGACCTGGGGGGTTTTCCAAGCTGGAAAGTCCAGTTATGCACACGCTGAGCCCGGACAGCCAGGGTGACACCCAGCCTTGCCAATATTTCAGCTTTTAGCATCACATAGTCTTTTGCTTGGTCAGGCTCTAGGTCATAGTAAGCTTTCTGCGATTCACCCGTTAACAGAGGAGCCACCAGTCCAGCCCACTGCTCCTCAGGCCACTTTTCTCTTTCAGCGGTCCTTTCAAATGTGGTCAAAAATACCTCTGGATCATCCTCTCCAGTCATTTTTGTCAATAAACGACTCACCCCAAAGGACGCGGTATTAGTGGGACGGCTTTCCTCACCGGTCTGCGGACGTTGCTGCATTACTGCTTCCATCTGTTGTTGTAGTCTCTGCTCTTGCTTCTGCAACAGGTCTATGAAGCGGGCCTCAGATTGCTGTTGGGCTTGTTGCTGAGCCTCCAGACTCTGTTGTAAAGTTGCAAGGCTCTGTTGATGAGCTTGCTGCTGGGCTGCAAGGCTCCTTTGCAAACCTGCATTTGTCTGCTGTTGATTGGCATTTGCTAGAGCCAGCTGTTTCAGTATCTCCTCCATGCTGGCTTAAAAAAAACTGCCACTGGTTCTCCACCAACTGTGAGGGGGCTAGCTCGGCAGCGGGTATGTGTGACCCCCGGGATGGGCTCCCCACCCAAAAACAGGCCCAGCAGACGGAGGTTGTGGTTTTCAAAATCAAAAAAAGGTGCGGTTTATTTTCTATTTACAGTGACAAAAACACAGCAAGGCAAAAAAAACAAACACAAAAAAAATCCTGGTCCACTTGACCTCTGACTAAACTTACAGGTTTCCTAACTAACGACTGGGATCAGCCTAGTGCTGTCCTAGTCCCTGGTTTTAAATGTCCAAGCAAAATATAGCCACACAGGCTTTCTCTCACCGCACAGGGGTTCACTCTCCCTAGAGGTATGAGTCATCAATGAGCCCACTAGTCTCAGCTGGGCTTATACAACTCTCCACCTAGCTGTATAAATCGGCGTAAAGCCTGAATCTGGGCGAAATATATCTACCCCCCTGGATGCAACCAGGTGACTTTACCTTCCTGCTGTCACACATGTCACGTCCCTTCAAGACTGATGCTGATGCTGAGTGCCTGTGCTGTTATGTTGACTGGCTATCCTCCTCCTCCGAGTCCTCAATGATACGATTGATGATGATAGCTTGGAAGATCATTTTTGTTTATGGGTGCCGCCACCAGTGGCTAAGGCCCAATTTTTCAGCCCCTGTTTTACAGGGGCGTGTACTTACAATTTTTTTAGCAATAATTTGCCATAGGGCTCATTGCTGTGCTCCAAGTACAGTATCTGTGAGGGGTTGTAGTGTTGTGCCACCAGTGCCTAAGGCCCAATTTTTCAGCCCCTGTTTAACAGGGGTGTGTCATTACAATTTTTGAAGCAATACTTTGCAACAGGGCTCATTGCTGTGCTCCAAGTACAGTATCTGTGAGGGGTTGTAGTGTTGTGCCACCAGTGCCTAAGGCCCAATTTTTCAGCCCCTGTTTAACAGGGGCGTGTCATTACAATTTTTGAAGCAATACTTTGCAACAGGGCTCATTGCTGTGCTCCAAGTACAGTATCTGTGAGGGGTTGTAGTGTTGTGCCACCAGTGCCTAAGGCCCAATTTTTCAGCCCCTGTTCAACAGGGGCATGCAATTACAATTCTTGATGTAATAATTCACAGCAGGGCCCATTCCTGCACCCACCAAGAGTAAGTCTGAGGGCTTACAGTGTTGTGGCAACGCCACCACCACCACCACCACGAAAGGCCCAATTTTTCAGCCCCTGTTCAAAAGGGGCATGTAATTACAATTCTTGATCTAATAATTCACAGCAGGGCCCATTGCTGCACCCACCAAGAGTAACTGTCAGGGCTTACAGTGTTGTGGCACCAGCACCACCATCAAAGCCCCAATTTTTACTACCACTGTTCAACAATTATATGTAATTAAAATTCCTGATATAATAGTTGACAGCAGGGCGTTCCAGCACCAACCAAGAGTAACTGTGAGTGCTTACAGTGTTGTGCCAACACCAACAACTAAGGGGCCTATTTCTGCAGAGTATATACGGCAGGTCCCTACTTTCAAACATCCAACTTACAAACGACTCCTACTTGCAAACGAAAGAAGACAACAGGAAGTGAGAGGAAATCTACCCCTAGGAAGGAAAATTCTCTCCTGTAAGAATAAATATGGGAGAAAGGTGTCTCCTCTGTACTGATGCTTTATCAGCAATCCTTGTTTCAAGAAAAACACCACATTTCAAAAACAGTTGTCATTGGGACGGAAAGTGAGGTGAAATGTTCTGAACAGGGGCACAGACAGCAAAACAAATGTTACAGGGGTGATAACCCTTACCTATGTTTTCCAAAAAGTTTAAAAATAGATTTTTGGGCTGGAGCTACACTTCAACAATGTACCTGTTCAAAATTACAAACACATTCTACATAAGAACAAACCTACAGTCCCTGTCTTGTATGCACCGCCTGTATACGGCTGTTCAGAGTATATAGGGCCTTTTTTATTTTATGTGCGGGGTTCCCCTTAATATCCATACAAGACCCAAAGGGGCTGGTAATGGGCTGGGGTAGGGGGGGGGGTCATGGGGTAGCTATGCCATTTTTCTTAAAGATTTTCATCCATATTACCGGGACCAGACATTACATTAAAGCCGCAAGAAGTTTTAAATGGCTTTTTTTTCCTTTAGAAGTGTCATTTTGTGCAGGGACAGTTCTAAACACGGGAAACACGTGGCACTTCACAGGCATACTTTAGACACCCCCCAGGTACGATATTTAAAGGAATATTTGACTTTTTTTTTTCACTTTATGCATCATTAAAATGACTGCTCCCGAAAAACGACCGTTTTTAAAACTTCTTTTTGCATTGATACATGTCCCCTGGTGCAGAACCCGGGTTCCCAAACCCTTTTTAGGACAATAACATGCATAATAGTTGTTATAATTAGCACTTTAGAATTCGAACGTTCGCATCCATTGTATTTAATAGGGTTCTAATGTTCGTACGAACTTTCGGTCCGTTCGCGGGTTCTGGTGCGAACCGAACCCGGGGGTGTTCGGCTCATCACTATACCCGACTAACTCTTCCTCAACCAACCCAGCTGATCCTCAGGAGATCTCCCAGAGAAAGGATTGAAGACTTAAGCACACCGCTATTTTCAAGGGAGACTGACCACATGTGGCAGTCTCCCCCCTTTGTTAGTCCCCACAGTGCTGCACTACTCACTATGTCCTCTCTTGCTCCTGTGCCTCCAGGAATACTCCCTTCTCTGTGTTTTATCAGGATTGCTCCAGCTCCCCGAGCCCCGACCCAAGGCAGGACACCCCCCTAACCCTCAGGGCCATGGACAGCCTTCTCAACACTGAATCTACATCTTCCGCCCGACTGCCCCTGTTGGCATGGCCCATGTCTATTTATGAGGTGAACTCAGTTCCCTGCCAGCCTACTATTGGGGATTGGCTGAGGCCTCATAAATATTCAATGCAGCTCCTCCTAAACCCCACCCTCTAGTTCTAGAAGATTCTCCAACCTTCCAGACCAGAGGGAGGCACCAGAGCGCTGCCAGGATGAGTCATTTAGCCCTGACCTCTAATAAACCCTGGCCCAATTAAGCCTCATCAGCTTAAATTTGAGTCAGAGAATGGTTTGCCTACACTAACTTCTAGCACACACTAGCGGGTGCTGCACCTAAAGTTTTCAGAGTTCTTTTCTTTTCAAATACTTTATTTCTACCTCCAAGGGCGGGTCCAGATTCTCGTAACAATCATATATAAACAATAACATAACAGATATAATCACTAATCCATAATCGATCATCACAAAATAATAATCACACCCTTCATAGCACCCTCCATATACCCCTGAGGAGGATACCGTGCCGATATTACAGCGAGCAGGGGGACCACCCCCATTCGCTGTATCTGGAGTCGCCCTATCCATTTTACTTTTTCTGGGTTATAAACAAAAACTAAAAGGAGGAAAGAAGAAAAAAAAAAAGGAGGGAGGGGGGAAGAACTCAAGCAAATTTTTAAATAATGGATAATTCTATTTTGGTTGTAATACCTATATCTGACCATCATGAGTTAAGCAAGATCAGACCTTCTTCAGAAGTAATAAACATGTTCCACTGTCTCCATATCTCTGAATACTTTTCTTGTTGATTTTGTGCTGAAATTGTAAGATCTTCCATCTTATTTATCTGTTCTACTTTATGGAGATGTCACCCGGTGACCCCGCCCCTTATGTCATCACAGTCCCATCATGCCCCGGGACTGTTACGTCATAAGGGGGAGGGGTCACCGGGTGACATCACCCGGTGGCCACGCCCCATTCCTATATAATACGTTGCGGACCTCGCTCACGGCATTACAACGGGAGGGAGTGTCGTGTCAACACCTCAGGAAGAGAAGAGGGAAGAAGACGTTGCAGAAGACCGGGCTCCTCCGCTAGCAAAAGAGCGTCAGAAGATAGCGGAGGAGCCCGGCAGAAGGCAGAAGGCACCGGAGAAGAACCAGAGAGCGCAGAGACAACACCGGAGAGAGGGAGAAGAAGCCTGAGAGACCCCCAAAGTTGGAAGAAGACCACCGAAGTTGGAAGAAGACCCCCGAAGTCGGAAGAAGACCCCCGGAGCTGCCTAATAAATTACTTTAAAAACCTGTCTACTGTGGGTTTTTTTATTGACACTTTTTTCCCCCAGGTGAATGGGTAGGGGTACGATGTACCCCATACTCATTCCATAGGGTGGGGGGCCAGGATCTGGGGGCCCCCTTATTAAAGGGGGCTCCCGGATTCCGATAAGCCCCCGGCCCACAGACCCCGACAACCAACGGCCAGGGTTGTCGGAAAGAGGCCCTTGTCCTCGTCACCATGGAGACGAGGTGCTTTTGGGTGGGGAGCCGTAGGGCACCCCCCTTCCCCAAAGCACAAACCCTCCCATGTTGAGGGCATGAGGCCTGGTACGATCCAGGAGGGGGGGCGCTCGCTCATCCCCACCTCCTTTCCTGACCGACCGGGCTGCGTGCTCGGATAAGGATCTTGTATGGATTTTGAGGGGGACCCCCACACCATTTTTTCCGCTTAGGGGTTCCCCTTGAAATCCATACCAGACCAAAGGGCCTGGTATGCTCTTGGAGGGGAACCCATGCCATTTTTTTATTTCAAATTCGGCGTGGAGTTCCCCCTCAAGATTCATACCAAACAGTGCTTGGCATTGGCGGGGATCCAAGTTGGATCCCCGTTCAATACGAGTTGGTACCCT
This sequence comes from Rana muscosa, assembly GCA_029206835.1. NCBI lineage: Eukaryota > Metazoa > Chordata > Amphibia > Anura > Ranidae > Rana > Rana muscosa. The sequence continues at coordinate 765,087,656 of CM055116.1, read as the reverse complement.
GTCGGGTTGCTATGGAAACGGCAAACCGCAGCTAAATGCAACCGCGTGTAAACGCAGTTAATCGCACTGTACAAATGCAGCTGATCGCAGTGCCTGGAGTCTTGAATTTCACAGAAAAAAAAACATGCTTTTAACTGCGGCAGAATAGCCGTCTGTGTGAAAGGCGCCTAAAGGTTTGGAGAAGATTGCCAATTCATTTTGCTGGAGGGCATTGTACTTGTTATGTCCATCACTGAGGAGATGACAATTGGCAGACAGCTCCTGAGGCACTGCGAGTTAGGACCTTGCAGTGGACTATTAGTTGTGCAAATGCCAGAAGGGATTTAAGTGCCAGAATTGGCTATATGGACTGCTGCTGTAGGATCTTACTGGCCATTCCCTTTTAGCTCCAGGAAAAGCTGTTATTAGACGATTAGTGAAAAGTTTGTCCTCCCATTATTGATTGGTTTAGTGTTATCCTGTGACTATAAAACCCCCTCTTCTGTTAAAGTTCTTTAGCAATAAATGCTAAAAAGACATCCCCTAAACTGAGCCTAAAATGTCTGTGAGTGTGGGACTGTGCTTGTGTAACTGGCAGCTTCTGTACTACTGTGGGACACCTGGGTATGTTGTCAGTGGCTCCTTCGAGGGTAAGCATCACACTTGTCAGCACCACGAAAGTACTAATTACTAAATAACCCTAAATATAATTGCAGTAATGCTCAATGTTAATTTTACTTTAAGGTAACCCCAAAAATGTGACTTTAAAACTTAACTCCCCCCTCCCCCCTCAAAAATGTAAATTACTAATCTCTAACATTATGTTAAAGGTACCCAAAATGGGCAAAGTGCCACTGTCTCCTGAGGCCCACCAGGCCAGATGGTATACTTACCAATCCATACCAACCTTAGCACTACAGGTGTATACCCTGGGTAAACACTTGTGTGAGTGCTTACCCGGGTGGATGATACACACAGACATATACCATGTTTAAAAGACCAAAGGGGAGCTATTTGCCTATTTTTTGTGTTTTGTACGGATGCAAAGTAAAAAAAAAATGTCTGCTCATTTTTCACATTGCCAGGTGGTAAAAAGCACATAATTATCTTATAAATTATAAACATTTTATGCACACATTTTTGCAGAAGGTACCCATTTTCAGGCTGAATCAAGATAAAGAGTATCTCTTAATTTACCCATTTAGGGCAAAAGAACAGAGTCTACTGGAACCACCCACTGACCCACTTATATGCCCATTTGGTGCCCTCCCCTGTCTGCTCCATTGTTCCGTTAGAGCTTTCTCAAAATGTGTAGTGCTTACAAATGGTTTGATTACCAACTTCACTTGAGAAGTGGAGGAGTAGGGGAGCATAGCCCAGGTGATGTTTGGGATCAAAGAGTGGGGTTTTAAGAGAACCTGTCACTTTTGCCCTCATTGCAGTTTTGCTGTTCTTCTTTTTTTGAACGTTTACTAGTTTTTAAACAGATATTTTATATAATTTTTTTTCATTACCTGTGTAAAATCATTTTATAATTACACATTTTATACAGAATGCATCCATACCATTGCTTTTACAGCCTTCTAGGTTTTCTAAGCCTTGTAGTAAAAAAAACAAAATAAATTATTTTTATATTTTAATATTTTTAATTGAAGTAATAAGACAATGTCATATAAGGCACAATCTTTGAACAGTAGTGCAAATTGGTGTTAAACCGAACACAAACACAGGAATGTTAACGCTCCATAAATATGATAGAACGGTTTTCTCCTGAATGGGAAGGATTAACATCATAAAAATGGATATACTTCCAAAACTTTTATATATATTTCAAACAATTCCAATATATTTTCCAACTAAGTTGCTGCACCAACTTCGGAGAGAGGTTGGGACATTCATATGTGCACATAAGACACCTCGAATCAAAAGAGACACACTGATCAGGGCCAAAATAAAACGGGGGCCTGCCATTACCAGACTTCTCACTATATATCTTTGTTTGGTATTTCTGTCGAGAATTGTGGACTGGTTCCATAGTGCTAATAGTAAGCAATGGGTGAAATTAGAAGAAGATGTCACTGATATAAAACTTAAATCACTACCATGGATAAATCGCAACCTACGCCCCCCTAAGAAAGAAATGCCGATATTGGTATAGCATCTACATTAAAGGCATGGGACGCAGTATTAACCACTTAAGCCCCGGACCATTTTGTAGCTAAAGGACCAGAGGTGATTTCAGAATTTTGCACTGCGCTGATTTAACTGTAAATTGTGCGGACATGCAATGTTGTACCCAAACGAAATTTGCATCCTTTTCTTCCCACAAATAGAGCTTTCTTTTAAATGGTATTTGATTGCCTCTGCGATTTTTATTTTTTGCGATATAAACGGAAATAGACCGAAAATTTTGAAAAAAAATGATATTTTCTACTTTTTGTTATAAGAAAAATCGAATAAACTCAATTTTAGTCATACATTTAGGCCAAAATGTATTCAGCCACATGTCTTTAGTAAAAAAAATGTCAATAAGCGTATATTTATTGGTTTGCGCAAAAGTTATAGCGTCTACAAACTAGGGTACATTTTCTGGAATTTACACAGCTTTTAGTTTATGACTGCCTATCTCATTTCTTGAGGTGCTAAAATGGCAGGGCAGTACAAAACCCCCCCAAATGACCCCATTTTGGAAAGTAGACATCCCAAGGAAATTGCTGAGAGGCATGTGGAGCCCATTGAATATTTTTTTTTTGTCTCAAGTGATTGAAAAAAAAATTACAAAAAGTTGTCACTAAATGATATATTGCTCACACATGCCATAGTTATATGTGGAATTACACCCCAAAATACATTTGGCTGCTTCTCCTGAGTACAGGAATATCACATGTGTGGGACTTTTTAGGAGCCTAGCCATGTACGGGACCCCGAAAACCAAGCACCGCCTTCAGGATTTCTAGTCACAAATTTTTGATTTCACTCCTCACCCCAAGCTATTTGCTGAGAGGCATGGTGAGTATTTTACAGCTCTCATTTGTTTTTGAAAATGAAGAAAGAATATATATATATTTTTTTTTTCAATTTTCAAAACTTTGTGACAAAAAGCGAGATCTGCAAAATACTCACAATACCTCTCAGCAAATAGCTTGGGGTGTCTACTTTCCAAAATGGGGTCATTTGGGGGGGGTTTTGTGCCATCTGGCCATTCCATGGCCTCCGAAACTGTGATAGGCAGTGAGAAGTGAAATCAAAAATTTATACCCTTAGAAAGCCTGAAGGCGGTGCTTGGTTTTTGGGGTCCCGTACGCGGCTAGGCTCCCAAAAAGTCTCACACATGTGGTATCCCCGTACTCAGGAGAAGCAACAGAATGTATTTTGGGGTGTAATTCCACATATGCCCATGGCATGTTTGAGCAATATATCATTTAGTGACAACTTTGTGCAAAAAATAAAATAAAATTGTCTTTTTTCCGCAACTTGTGTCAACATATAAAATATTCCATGGACTCGACATGCCTCTCAGTATATAGCTTGGGGTGTCTAATTTCCAAAATGGGGTCATTTGGGGGGGTTTTGAACTGTTCTGGCATTTTATACACAACATTAGGAAGCTTACATCCACTCTTCTAACCACTTGAAGACAAAGCCCTTTTTGACACTTTTTGTTTACATGAAAACATATTTTTTTTTGCAAGAAGATCATGTTGAACCCCCAAACAGTATATATATTTTTAAAGCAAAGGCCCTACAGATTAAAATGGTGGGTGTTGCATTTTTTTTTTCTACACAGTATTTGCGCAGCGATTTTTCAAACGCATTTTTTGGGGAAAAAATACATTTTTTTTAATTTTAATGCACTAAAACACACTATATTGCCCAAATGTTTGATGAAATAAAAAAGATGATCTTAGGCCGAGTACATAGATACCAAACATGACATGCTTTAAAATTTCACACAAACGCGCATTGGCGACAAACTACATACATTTTTAAAAGCCTTTAAAAGCCTTTACAGGTTACCCCGTTAGATTTACAGAGGAGGTCTACTGCTAAAATTACTGCCCTCGATCTGACCTTCACGGTGATACCTCACATGCATGGTGCAATTGCTGTTTACATATGACGCCAGACCGACGCTTGCGTTCGCCATTGGGCAAGAGCAGGGCAGGACAGGGGTGTTTTGTTTTTTTTTGTTTTTTTTATTAATTTTGCTTTTTTATTTTATTTTTAAATTGTTCCTTCCATATTTATTTATTTTTTATCATTTTTATTGTTATCTCAGGGAATGTACATATCCCCTATGATAGCAATAGGTAGTGACAGGTACTCTTTTTTTGAAAAAACTGGGGTCTTCTAGACCCTAGATCTTTCCTCTGCTCTCAAAGCATCTGACCACACCAAGATCGGTGTGATAAAATGCTTTCCCAATTTCCCAATGGCACTTTTTATATCCGGGGGGGACATTCCCTCCCACTGCTTGTAAAAGCAGTCCAGAGGCTAATTAGCCACTAGGATTGCTTTTACATGAAAGCCGGCCGCTGGCTGAAAAGAATGATACCAAGATGATACCTAAACCCGCAGGCATCATTCTGGTATAAACATTCAAAGTCCAGCAACATACCAGTACGTTGCTGGTCCTTGTTGGACATGTATTGTAATCTTTTTTTTTCATGCAGCCAGTTGGCTGAACGAAAAAAAGAGATTGATCGGTGGGTATGCCCACCATTAGAATACCGCCCTTCATCCACCCACTTCTAATGATGGGCATACATGCACCATTTATATATGCCGAAGCATGGGGGCATCCTCCCGCAAAAAAGTTATGCCGCACACACATGGTCGGACTTTTCCACGGGCAAGCCTCCGTTGGAATTTCGACCGTATGTACGCGGCATTAGGAGCAAAATCGCTCCTCCGCCCCTGCTGCCCCAATGCTTCGGCATATATGCTTCTTTTTTTTTTAACTGTGGTGGTGAAATCACCTCCTACAGCACTGGAGTCGCAGGGATCAGGCCTGTCTCTGCGAACGCTGCAGTTATGTGTGTTGTGTTTTGAAAGTGACAGTGATCGATCGATACTGCACTTGGGTGGCCTGGGCTGGACGGAGGGGCAAAACGCAGGTGCTAGCAGGTATCTGGGCTGATCCCGCTAACACTGCGTTTTTGGGCACCCTAAACTGCTGGGGACGCTAGTATAGATCTGATCAGATCAGATATTGATCTGATCAGATACTATACCACTAAGGGGGGTGTATGCTTCACGCGTTGGTGTTAGCGTTACTGGCACTAACCTGACGCTGCCTGGGGTGTGACGCAGACCCTCTCTGACGCTAAAACCTAATTGATATCACCCGCCGGGCGATCAGGGGGTTAAACCTTTATTGGGTTATATATACGGCGGGTGCCCTGACACTATAAAAAGCAAACTAACTAACCAGCGTCACCTGTAACACTTATATGGTGATCACTGGTGAAAGGGTTAACTAGGGGCAATTAGGGGGTTAAAACCTTTATTAGATAATATATGGGGGTACCTGACGCTATAAAAACCTGCGGCGAACCTAAAAAAAATTACTGGCTACCGATCTGCATCACCGACACTAAGACAGCGATCAGAAAAATGATCGCTTAGCGACAGTGGTGATAGGGGTGAAAGGGTTACCTGGGGGGCGATCAAGGGGGTTAAACCTTTATTAGATAATTTATGGGGGTACCTGACGCTATAAAAACCTGCGGCGAACCTAAAAAAAATTACTGGCTACCGATCTGCATCACCGACACTAAGACAGCGATCAGAAAAATGATCGCTTAGCGACAGTCGTGATAGGGGGTGAAAGGGTTACCTGGGGGGCGATCAAGGGGGTTAAACCTTTATTAAATAATTTATGGGGGTACCCGACGCTATAAAAACCTGCGGCGAACCTAAAAAAAATAACTGGCTACCGATCTGCTACACCGACGCTAAGACAGCGATCAGAAAAATGATCGCTTAGCGACAGTGGTGATAGGGGGTGAAAGGGTTACATGGGGGGCGATCAAGGGGGTTAAACCTTTATTAGATAATTTATGGGGGTACCCGACGCTATAAAAACCTGCGGCGAACCTAAAAATAATTACTGGCTACCGATCTGCATCACCAACGCTAAGACAGCGATCAGAAAAATGATCGCTTAGCGACGGCGGTGCTAGGGGTGAAAGGGTTATCTGGGGGGTGATCAGGGGGTTAAACCTTTATTAGGGGGGGGTTAGGGGGCTACACTGGACCTAAAACTAACTTTAGTGACACTTTTACAGTCACAAATGTCACTGATTGCAGTGATCAGTAAATAAATGGTCACTGCACTCAGTGACACTGTGACTGGGGGCTGGGTGATCTGGGGGGGCCTCGGGGGGCGATTTGTGTGCCTATGTGTCCTGGTGTCAGTGTAGTGTTAGTGCACTGACCTGTGTGTCTTCTCTTGTACGGCGCTCGGTATATGTGAGCGCCGCATGAGAGAATACATCACTTCCTCCTGCTTCCTCTGCCTGTGTTTACATTACACAGCAGAGGGAGCATTTTCATTCGACGGGAGCGATCGCGGGGGGGGTGGCCGGAATCGAATGGCCGCCCCCTCATCTCGGATCGCTCCCCAACGAATACCGACCGCTCACTGTATAGGAGGGGGTCCGATCGGACCCCCCAACTGTACAAAGGCAATCACATACACTGTACGTGATTGTGCCTGTCGGTGCCATTCTGCCGACGTACATATACAGTGAGCGGTCGTTAAGTGGTTAAAGAACGAGAAATGGTCCACTCAGATTGGACCAATGGCACCTTTGTTTGGAAATCAAGAGTTTACACCAGCAATGAAGGCCCTAACTTTTTTTAAACGGCATATAAATGAGGATACAAGAGTAGTCCAGACCCTGGTGAAAGGCAAAATCCCCCCATTAGACTGCCTGGGGTTAGAAAACAGAAATAAGTGGATACAATACCAACAACTTCGAACATATATTCAATCATCAGCAACAAAGGGGGTATTGGATAGACCGTTTATGGAATTCGAGCAGCTATTAGTACAGGAACAAAGACCTGCCCATATATTATCCATAATATATCAATATCTTCTTCCAAAAAGTATTTGGCGGTCCAGGAACATAGGCCCCATTCTAAACTGCGCAGAAAAATATCTAACATATATAACCAGATGGGAGGAAGAACTGGGTAGGACCATTCCTAGATCGGAATGGGAAAGAGCTTTCCATATAACACACAAGCTATCTATATCTAGTAGACACCAGGAAAGGAACTACAGAATCCTAACAAGATGGTATAGATGCCCAGTAGATATGCATAAAATTAGTAGCGAAAATGATGAGACATGTTGGAGATGCCATAATGCAAAAGGTACAATGTCTCACATCTGGTATTATTGTCCGGAAGTACTGACATTTTGGACCAAGATTTATAAAATACATCAAAAAATGACAGGGCTTAACATCCAACCAGAGGTACTGGTCTCCCTCCTGTCTATGATTCCAGGATCCATAAAAACTATAAAAACGGGCATCCTAAGATATATGCTGGTATTTTTGGTATGACCATAATTATTTTAGACAAATACAGGGGGTGGCAATGGGGGCTAAATACGCCCCAAGCATTGTTAACCTCCATATGGCACAGTGGGAAGATTACTTCATATACAAAAATAGACCGAATCAGTTAATTGTATACAAACGTTACATCGACAATATATTCATGATTTGGAAAGGCGACAAAGAGAGTCTCATAAAATTCATTCAAGATCTAGAAATAAATAATAAAACATCAAGCTATCTTGGGAAATAAATGAATCAAGAATTAATTTCTTAGACCTGGAAATTTGGTATGAAGAAAAAAGAATTAAAACCAAAACGTTCTTCAAAACAGTTGATAGGAACAGCTATCTTCCGATGGATCGTTGTCACCATTCATCTTGGTTGATGAATATTCCCAAGGGACAACTGATCAGATTGAGAAGGAATTGCACAACAGAATCAGATTATAGACAACAAGCCAAATTTATTGGAGAATGCTTTTTAGGCAAAGGATATGAAAAACCTTTCCTACAACAGAAGATCGAGGAAGTGGGAAATATAGAAAGACAAAATCTTTTAAGAGATAAAGAAAAAGAAGAATCCAACTATACAGAAATTCCATTAATTCTGGACTACAATATACAATTTAAAAAACTAGAATCAATCATTCGGAAACATTGGAAAATCCTGATAGCCGATCATCATCTAACCCAGGTGCTACCTTCACTTCCCAGATTTATATACAGAAGGGCTCCTACACTTCGTGATTTGATAGCTAAAGATGTTTTAGACCGCCCCACAAAGAAATCCTTTACTTTCTTTGAGGGAAAAGGGTTTTATTCGTGCAAAAACTGCTACGTCTGCCGACACACGACATTTAGGAAAAGGAAAAAAGAGGATTGAGTGCCACCACTACAGGAAAGAAATATAACATTAAAGACTTTATTTCATGCAAAACTGAGGGGTAGTCTACGTATTGGAGTGTTCATGTAATTTCCAGTACGTGGGCAGAACCAAAAGACCCCTTTGGAAACGCTTAAGGGAACATGTTCAAAATATAAAGTCAGGTTACCCAAAACAGTGTATCTAGACACTATGCAGAATTTCATGGAAAAGATCCTAGCTCCCTCTCCTTTTGGGGTATTGAAAAATACAAACCTTATTGGAGAGGAAGCAACAAAAGAATTACTCTTAGCAAATCTGAATCTCGCTGGATATTTGAAATGCAATCTTTTGCCCCCTCAGGTCTGAACATAGAGTTCGATTTTAACTGCTTTATCTCTAATTATTTAAAAAAAATGTTAATTATAGCAATGTTACAGATAAGAGATATCTATTTTTATTGTTAATTTTATTTTCATTTTATTTATTTTTATTTTTTAATCATATTTATAATTGAAATTTTTTGTATTTATATTTATATTCATTTTTATTTTTATTTATATTTATATTCATTTTTATTTTATTTTTATATATTTTTTTATTATTATTATTTTGTTATTTTTTTTATATTATTTTTATTATTATTTTTTTATTATTATTTCTATTTACCATCTCTTACTTGTCATCATTATTTGATCATCTATGATTTTAAAGCGGGATTCCACCCGCGATTTTTTTTTTTAAAGTCAGCAGCTACAAACACTGTAGCTGCTGACTTTTAATAAGGACACTTACCTGTCCTACTCGCCCACGATGTCAGCCCCCCCGGGAGGCGATCCCTCGGCGCTGGCAGCTCCTGGCAGCGCCATCCTACTGTGCATGCGCGAGCCGCGCTGCGTTTTGTGAATGGGCCGGCTGTTCTCTGGGATACACACAGTTCCCAGAAGGCAGCGCGCCCCATTAACCAGAATACACCGCGAGTAGGGACGGAGGAAGGATACCTGCCGCGGACAATGAAGAGGAAGATTAGGGACTTCCGCATAGCAACCACTATTTCTGGTGAGTAAAATTTTTTATTTTTTTTCAATACATTTTTTTCAAGAATTTATATATTGTGAGGGGGTTAGCTCGGCAGCGGGTGTGTGTGACCCCCGGGATGGGCTCCCCACACAAAACAGGCCCAGCAAACGGAGGTTGTGGTTTTCAAAATCAAAAAAAGGTGCGGTTTATTTTCTATTTACAGTGACAAAACACAGCAAAGCAAAAGAAACATAACCAAAATAAATCCTGGTCAAGTTGACCTCTGACTAAACATACAGGTTTCCTAACTAACAACTGGGATCAGCCTAGTGCTGTCCTAGTCCCTAAGTCCCTGGTTTAGTAAAAGTCCAAACAAATAGCCACACAGGCTTTGCCTCACCGCACAGGGGTTCACTCTCCCTAGACAGTCCACACAGGTCTGGTTCCAGGCATGAGCTAACATCTAATGAAGCTGGGAGTTCTTATAGAGGCCTAAATGAGCTGACAAGCTTCAGCTGGCCTCATCAACTCCCTGTCTGTACGACGCCCAGCCCTCTCCCTAGAGGTATGAGTCATCCATGAGCCCACTAGCCTTATACAACTCTCCACCTAGTTGTATAAGTCGGCGTAAAGCCTGAATCTGGGCGAAATATATCTACCCCCCGGATGCAACCAGGTGACTTTACCTTCCTGCTGTCACATACCCCCCCCCTCTTGTTTTAACCTCGGGGTTGGAACACCAGCAATCAGGCATTCATGTACTCGAGACAAAGCATCCACATTCCCCATTTGAACGCCAGGGCGATGCTTTACTGTGAAGTTGAATTCCTGGAGGGCCAGGAACCACCTATTCACTCTTCTATTTGTTTCCTTGTTTTGAGCCATCCACTTTAACGGAGCGTGATCCGTAACCATGTCAAAGTGCCTACCTAGCAGGTAGTACCGAAGGGAATCTAGAGCCCACTTCACCGCTAAGCACTCCTTTTCAACGGTGGCGTAATTTACCTCATGGGACTTCAACTTCCTGCTGAGGTAAATGACTGAGTGCTCTTCCCCGTTCCAGACCTGGGACAATACTGCTCCTAACCCCACATCTGACGCATCACTTTGTACGACAAAGTCTTTAGAGAAGTCGGGTGAGTACAACACTGGCTGGCTACATAAGGCTTGTTTCAAGAACTGGAATGCTGCCTCAGCCTCGGGGGTCCATTTAATCATGACCGACCCTTTCCCCTTCGTCAGGTTGGTTAGGGGCACAGCCTTAGAAGCAAAGTGGGGAATGAATCGCCGATAATACCCAGCGATTCCCAGAAAGGCTCGTACCTGCTTCTTGCTGTTGGGACGTGGCCAACTCTGGATGGCCTCGACTTTGTTGAGTTGGGGTTTTATTACTCCCCTCCCAATGGTGTACCCAAGATATTTGGCCTCCTCCTGCCCAATGGTACACTTCTTGGGGTTAGCCGTAAACCCCGCTTCCCGAACAGAGTCCAGGACTGCTTGCACTTTTGGCAGATGTGAGGCCCAATCTGTGCTATGGACAATTACGTCATCCAGGTAAGCCGCAGCATACTTCCGATGGGGCCTCAGCATCTGGTCCATTTTCCGCTGGAATGTGGCCGGCGCATTCTGTAACCCGAACGGCATTCTTTTATATTGGAACGCCCCGTCTGGGGTTACAAATGCGGTTTTCTCTTTGGCCGACTTGGCCAGGGGGATTTGCCAATACCCTTTTGTGAGGTCAAGAGTCGTCATGTATCGGGCTGTTCCCAGCCGGTCGATCAACTCATCTATACGTGGCATGGGGTAGGTGTCAAATTTTGTAACTTTGTTCAACTGACGAAAATCGTTACAAAATCGCCAGCTCCCATCCGGTTTAGGCACCAACACGATGGGACTAGACCAATCACTTTGGGACTCCTCTATCACCCCTAAGTTCAGCATTTTCTGTACTTCCTCCCGTATTGCCTCCCGTCGAGCCTCTGGGATCCGATAGGGTTTTAACTTCACCCTTTCACCGGGCGGGGTAATGATGTCATGCTCTACCCCAGATGTTTGTCCCGGCAGCTCAGAGAATACCTCCTTGTTGCGAAGCACAAACTCCTTAACCTCCTGTTGTTGGGGTTGTGACAAGGTGGCTGCTATTCCAACCTCAGGAATCACGCAACCAGTTTGAGCTGGTGACCAAGTGTCTGCGACTAGGGACTCTCTATCCCTCCAGGCTTTCAACAGATTAACGTGATAGATCTGTTCGGGCTTTCGCCTTCCTGGTTGTCTGACCTTGTAATTCACTTCGCTCACTTTTTCCATTATCTCGTAGGGGCCTTGCCATTTGGCAAGGAATTTACTTTCAACCGTAGGGACAAGTACCAATATCCTATCCCCCGGGGAAAAGGTACGGGTCTTGGCTCCACGGTTGTACACTCTCTGCTGTGCCAACTGCGCTTGGGCCAAATGTTCCTTCACGATGGGCATTACCTGTGCAATTCGATCTTGCATCAGGGCGACATGCTCAATCACACTCCTGTGGGGAGAACTCTCACTTTCCCAAGTTTCCTTGGCAATATCCAACAGCCCTCTTGGGTGTCTCCCATACAGTAACTCAAAGGGGGAGAATCCCGTAGAGGATTGGGGCACCTCCCTAATAGCAAACATCAAATAAGGAAGTAAACAGTCCCAATCCTTTCCATCTCTATCCACCACTTTCTTCAACATTTGTTTTAGGGTTTTGTTGAATCTTTCAACCAGCCCATCGGTTTGGGGGTGATACACAGACGTACGCAATTGCGTCACTTTGAACAATTTACACAGCTCTTTCATAACCCGGGACATAAAGGGTGTACCTTGGTCCGTAAGCAGTTTTTTACAAATACCCACCCGGCTAAAAACAAGAGATAGCTCTTTGGCTATGGTTTTGGCCGAGGTATTTCGGAGAGGGATCGCTTCTGGATAACGGGTGGCATAGTCCATTATAACTAATATGTACTGGTGCCCCCTAGCGGACTTGATTATAGGACCTACCAAATCCATGGCGATCCTCTCAAACGGGACCTCAATGATGGGTAGAGGGACCAGCGGGCTACGGAAATGTGGCATCGGGGCCAACCTCTGACACACAGGGCAGGAGGAACAATAATTTTCTACGTCCTTCATCACCCCCGGCCAATAGAATCTCTGTAATACCCTCTCTCGGGTTTTCTCTGTCCCCAGATGACCTCCAAGAATGTGCCCATGGGCCAACTCCAACACCAACTTCCTGTAAGGTTTGGGCACCACAAGCTGCTCAACGGTTTCTTCTGCCCTTTTTGCCACCCGATACAGTAGGTCCTTCTCTACGCTGAAGTATGGGTAAGTGCAGGTATTATCTGGGTTCACTAACTCGCCATCTATTTTCACTACGTTTTCCCGTGCCTTTATTAGGGCGGGGTCTTTCAACTGTTCTGTGGCAAAGTTTTCCCTGTGAACCTCAAGATCAGAAAACTCCACAGACGGTAGGTTTTCGTCTGAGGAGGTGGGCTCCTCTCCAGTTTCTTGAGTCTCCCCTGCCAATACTGATAAGGGAAATTCCGGAGAGTCCTCACCACTCTCAGGGGAGTTCTGGCTATCACATTCCTGGTACATAGGGGCACCAGTGAGGGGCTCAGGATCATCCCACAGTTCCCAGAACTTCGGAAAATCCCTTCCCACAATGGCGTCATGCGGTAACTGAGATACTAAGCCCACTGGATGAGAGAGGGTACCTTTGGGGGTCTCGAAACACACTGTAGTCACTGGATACTCTCGGGTGTCCCCATGCACACAAATAACAGCTACCTTGCTATTCCCAGAGACCTCTGTTTTAACTAACTCAGCCTTTATCAGGGTCACAAGGCTACCTGAATCCAGCAATACCACAACATTTCTACCATTAACACACATTTTGCATAAATGTTTCTCAGTTCCTCGAATGGCAGTGCATGCGACTGTCGCACACAGCGACTGACGTCTGCCCGTCAGAAAGTCACACTGCATGGGTTCCTCCACAACCGGGCAATTGGCTGCAATATGTCCCGCTTGCCGGCAGCGGTAGCAAACGATCCTTCTTGCGGCCTCTTGAGCCGCTGATTTCCCAGGCTGTTCTCGCCAAACTTGGGGTAGAGCTCCCACCCTCTCACTCTCTCCACCCTCACCCCTTGGAATCCTCTTATCCGCCCCTGGGGATGGTCTGGTCTTAGGGTGGAAAGTCCGAGTGTCTCTGGAAGAGGCCGTCAGGTTCTCTGTAGCCAAGTATTTCTCCACACGATCCACAAGACCATCGGCCGTCTCTGGGTCTCCATGGCTTACCCACTTTTGGATGGCAGTAGGAAGAGCTCTCAAAAACCGATCCATTACAACACGTTCCACAATCTTTGGTGCGGACAAAGTCTCTGGCTGTAGCCACTTTCTGCTCAGGTGAATGAGATCATACATTTGAGACCTGGGGGGTTTTCCAAGCTGGAAAGTCCAGTTATGCACACGCTGAGCCCGGACAGCCTGGGTGACACCCAGCCTTGCCAATATTTCAGCTTTTAGCATCACATAGTCTTTTGCTTGGTTAGGCTCTAGGTCATAGTAAGCTTTCTGCGATTCACCAGTTAACAGAGGAGCCACCAGTCCAGCCCACTGCTCCTCAGGCCACTTTTCTCTTTCAGCGGTCCTTTCAAATGTGGTCAAAAATACCTCTGGATCATCCTCTCCAGTCATTTTTGTCAATAAACGACTCACCCCAAAGGACGCGGTATTAGTGGGACGGCTTTCCTCACTGGTCTGCGGACGTTGCTGCATTACTGCTTCCATCTGTTGTTGTAGTCTCTGCTCTTGCTTCTGCAACAGGTCTATGAAGCGGGCCTCAGATTGCTGCTGGGCTCGTTGCTGAGCCTCCAGACTCTGTTGCAAAGTTGCGTTTGTCTGCTGCTGGGCTGCAAGGCTCCTTTGCAAACCTGCATTTGTCTGCTGTTGATTGGCATTTGCTAGAGCCAGCTGCTTCAGTATCTCCTCCATGCTGGCTTAAAAAAAACTGCCCGCATTCTCCACCAACTGTGAGGGGGTTAGCTCGGCAGCGGGTGTGTGTGACCCCCGGGATGGGCTCCCCACACAAAACAGGCCCAGCAAACGGAGGTTGTGGTTTTCAAAATCAAAAAAAGGTGCGGTTTATTTTCTATTTACAGTGACAAAACACAGCAAAGCAAAAGAAACATAACCAAAATAAATCCTGGTCAAGTTGACCTCTGACTAAACATACAGGTTTCCTAACTAACAACTGGGATCAGCCTAGTGCTGTCCTAGTCCCTAAGTCCCTGGTTTAGTAAAAGTCCAAACAAATAGCCACACAGGCTTTGCCTCACCGCACAGGGGTTCACTCTCCCTAGACAGTCCACACAGGTCTGGTTCCAGGCATGAGCTAACATCTAATGAAGCTGGGAGTTCTTATAGAGGCCTAAATGAGCTGACAAGCTTCAGCTGGCCTCATCAACTCCCTGTCTGTACGACGCCCAGCCCTCTCCCTAGAGGTATGAGTCATCCATGAGCCCACTAGCCTTATACAACTCTCCACCTAGTTGTATAAGTCGGCGTAAAGCCTGAATCTGGGCGAAATATATCTACCCCCCTGGATACAACCAGGTGACTTTACCTTCCTGCTGTCACAATATATATATATATATATATATATATATATACTCATTGGTGCTGGCAACACCGCAGAAGTTTAGCTGCTCCTTACATTTTTACTTAGCATTTTATATTAAGCCCTTTACTCGTTATCAACACTTTTTGGCAGCGCATTAGTACTATACTTTTTATTCAGGTTGCATGTTATCAGTGTAGCGGGGTGTTCCCCTTTAATGCAGAGAGACAAGAAGTTCTAGGGGAGAGGTGAGTCAGGAGGAAGTAGAGAAAGGACATTACTGGAAGTGAAAGCAGAGGAGAGAGAGAGACTACATCTCCCAGTACATCTTGCAGCACCCAGGGTACATTGCTCCGGAACAGAGACTGCTGGGGCAGACTTTATAAAGGGGAGGTGGAGTTTGTTCGGTCTCTTTGGACACCCCTCTCCTAGCAAGAGGATCTCTGTGCTGAACTGCTGTGTGCACAAGGCCTGAAGCCTGGGCCTTGTGCTCCTTTCCAAAGAGCCCCTCTGCCAGCCTAGCAGAGCCTTAGAGACATCTTCTCATCCTTGCTGCAGTACACCAGAAGGATTGAAGACTTGGATGTCGGTGGATTCCTGTTCCTAGACGAATCGATGGAGGAAACGGACTTGGACTTGTCCGGGTGGTGAGAGCTGTTTAAAGACAGATACTTTTATCTTTACTATTCGTTCGGATTACAAAGTTGTTCTTCAAGTGCACCACCGAAAGATTTCTAGCGAATATTGTTTCACTGAACTTCCATTTAGATCAGTCAGGCCTGACTGCATAGGTAGACATTGCTGGGTGTTAGTCTACCCATGAGGGGAAGTAGCTGTAAAAGGCCAGCGCTAGAGTTGCATAGCAATATTTTATTATTCTGATTACTCTGTTTATCTTTATTACTGTTTATTGCAGGGATCTGCAACTTGTTATACTGTTGTTTATTAATTGCCCATTAGCCTCAGTAAAATATCTGGGTCAAGTACATTGGTGTCAGTTTCACTTACTTTAATAGAAGTTTTAAAGTATATCACTGTGTGTGTGTTTGCCATAGGACTGCGTCACCTAGAGTTGCGGTCACGCGGTCCTATCTCCCCTTACTAGCTGTGCCAGTAGGGGGTTGAGCAGATTGCCGGGGGTTGGCGGAGCTGTCTTCAGGGCCCAACTAAATCTGCGGCCTTAGTTGGAGGTATCGCTACACGTGGGGGCTCGTCCAGGATCCTGATACAGCAAGCGAACAAGCCAAAAGACCGGCATGGACCCGCTAGAAGTAGGACAGTGGTACACAATGGCTGGCGCAGATCCGGCCGCGGCGGCAGTTATTGAACTCCCGAGGATCTGGCAAAGAGATACGATAAAGCAGTTAATGACATCCCTATCACCATGCCAGAAATCATGGGTGATGGATGTGAGACCACATGCTTCGTGTACATACGCATTAATAGAGTGGAAAGACGAAATTCCAGAGCATTTTAAAAGCCAGAGCATACAAGCTATGGATGGGCAGACCTACCATCTGACACATGCGCTGCCACATAAGGGAGATCGGTTCCAAATAAGAAAGTCATCATCTCCACAGATACCTCCCCCACCATCCCCTAAGGCACAAGAGCAGGAGGATACAGAGAGTCCCAGATCATCACCGGCCACCCTCAGCACAGAACTATGCGCTGTACTGGGAGAGATTGTGGCCCAGTGCAAGAAGAATCCCACAGATTACCCAATGTCGGGGTACAGAAAGCTCCGGATATTCTCAGGGAGAAAACCTGTGCCCTCAGGGGAAGAAGGATTTGAGGAGTGGCTAGATGGCACCACTCAGGCCTTAGAGGAATGGGAAGTTCCAGAACGCAGCAAGAAACAGCGAATTGCTGAAAGTTTGAAGGGGCCTGCTCTGGATGCCATACGCAACCTGAAGATGAGCAGGAAAGACTGTACTGCACAGGACTACTTGGACATCTTGCAGAATGTGTTCGGTGGGACAGAAAAAGTTACCGAGCTCACCTATCAGCTGGAGCACTGCTACCAGAAAACAGGAGAGAAACTGTCAGAATATATGGGACGTCTAGACAAGATCCTGCATAGAATTATTCTGAAGAAGGGGATCGACCCAGGGAAGGTAGACGAGGCCCGGGCTCAGCAGGTATTGAGGGGAGCTCAGCCCCTGGATCCTATTGCATTGGCGCTGCGCACCCAACAGGACGGGAAGAACCTGGAATACCCCAACCTCATTCGAATGGTCAGAGAGGAAGAGGCCATGTGGGAGGAGAAAAAGAGGGAACAGCCAGTCGAGCCAACCAAACCTCTGGTGGTGATGGTCAGCCCGGCCATGACCCCCGAAAGAGATGCAGAAGTGGACACCCTGAAATCGCAGATGTCCCAAGTGTTGGAGATACTGACCTCTTTGATGGAGAAAGATCAAAGGAAACCAGAAAAGAAAAGTCCAAGAAAGGAGTTGTTCCCGAATACCTCAGCGCCCGCTTCTCTACAGGATCGTGAAGAAGAGGTGATTTGTTACAACTGCGGAGGGATTGGTCATTTTGCAAACATATGTTCCAGTCCCAGGAAGAAAAAGATAAATAACCGCCAGCCGGCGGAAAACTTCAGAGGGCCCCGGTGAAGGAGTCAACCGGGTGTCCATCATTTTCAGTGAGCTCCAAACTGAATGAAAAACAGAAGAAGAGAGAAAATAGAACACCTCAGAGGAAACACAACATTCTCCAACAGAGATACACCGCAGAGAAAGGGGGCAAGACCCCTCAGAAGAGACACAGCACTCCCCAGAGGGGGTGCACACCTAAGAAAAATAACAGTATCCCTCAGCGGGTTCCTACACCCATAAAAAGGAGGGAAGTCAATGCATACCAGGCTCAAGCAAGGTTCAAGTCCAAAGGGAATAGGACAAGAGAGAGTCCAAAAGTAAAAGGTCTGAAGAAGGCGACCCCTGCCGGGCCATATCCGGAGAAGCTGGTGGGCCCATCTCCTATAGTGCCCATTCAAGTGGAGGGAGTCTACACCAGGGCCCTCTTGGATACCGGGGCACAAGTGACCCTACTATACCGGGACTTCTACGATAGGCACTTGAGTCATCTGCCTATCCAGAAGATAGAAGAGCTGGAAATATGGGGAATTGGAACCCAGAGTTTCCCTTATGACGGCTATCTTCCCATCAAGATGACCTTTGACCCATCCGTGGCTGGGATGGCCGAAGTGTTTGACACCCTGGCAGTCGTGTGCCCTAGGCCGCCTGGAGCCAACAAGAATTCCCTTATAATAGGGACGAACACGGACCTGGTCCGAAGACTCCTGACCCCTCTAGTAATAGAAGAGGGGCGAACAGCCACCAAGATCCATCCCATGCTGAAGACGGCCTACCAATGGCTGGGCCAAGAGCAGGAGACCCCTGGAGAAGGGATAGGGAAGGTGTGGAGACTTGGAAGAGAAGGGGTAGTGTTGCAGCCCGGCGAAGTAACCTGTCTCAGAGCCACTGTGAAGCTTACTTGGGAGCAGCCTGGTCCCTTTGTCGTGCTGGAGTCAGACCCAAGGGGTGAGTCCTCAGGTCTGGAAGTGATACCGGAAGTGATTCCGCTGAAGGTCCTGAAGAAGGCCCATTGTAGAGTTCCAGTGAGTGTTAGGAACACTACCAGAGACCCCATGGAAATCCCAGCCAGAATGCTGCTAGGCCAGGTGAGCCCTGCGGCCCCTGTTACCCTGTCAGAAGTGAAGAGGACAGGTGAAGGAGGAGATGCTTGGGAGAAGCTGTCCATGGAAAACCCGAATCTGCCAGGAGCTTGGAAGGAGAGAGCCAAGGCCCAGTTGAATATATGGGAGAAGATCTTCTCTAAGGATGAGTTCGATGTGGGGTGTGCAAGGAGTGCCACCCATCGGATCCGCCTCCAGGAAGACAAGCCCTTCCGAGAGAGGGTCAGGCGGGTCCCCCTAGCAGATCTGGAGGATCTAAGGGAACAACTTGCAGAACTCAAGAGGACTGGTGTGATACGGGAGTCCAGAAGCCCCTATGCCTCTCCCATCGTGGTGGTCAGAAAGAAGAATGGATCATTGAGGCTCTGTATCGACTACAGGACTCTCAACAGGAGAACCATACCTGACCAATACACCACTCCGAGGATAGAGGATGCCCTACAGAGCTTGTCTGGAGCTAAATGGTTCAGCGTTATGGATCTCAAGAGCGGGTACTATCAGATTCCTATGCACCCAGAAGACAGGGAGAAGACAGCCTTCATAACCCCAGTAGGGTTCTTTGAATTCAACCGGATGCCCCAAGGTCTGTCTGGAGCCCCAGCGACTTTCCAACGTCTCATGGAGAAGACTGTAGGAGACATGAACCTTATTGAAGTCCTTGTATACCTGGACGATGTCATTGTCTTTGGGAGAACCTTGGAAGAACACAAAAGGAGGCTGGAAAAAGTGTTGAGAAGACTCAGTGAGGAAGGACTCAAGCTTTCGCCTGAGAAGTGTCGGTTCTATCAGTCTTCTGTGAACTATCTGGGGCACATAGTGTCTGAAGAAGGGGTGGCCACAGACCCTGAGAAATTGGAGGCAGTTACCTCCTGGCCATGACCCACCACAGTAACCGAACTCAGATCCTTCTTGGGGTTCTGCTCATATTACAGGAGGTTTGTGGAAGGATTCGCCCGAATTGCCAGGCCATTGAATGAACTACTCAAGACTGAGGGGGAAGAGGACGACTCAGGGCCCAGGAAGCCGGGAGAGTCAGTCAGAGACCAGTGGAACCAGAAGTGTGAAGAGGCCTTCCAGGCATTAAAGGAGAGCCTAACCACTGCCCCAGTCTTGGCCTATGCAGACCCAACCAAGCCCTATGAACTACATGTAGATGCTAGTCATGACGGTCTGGGAGGAGTACTTTATCAAGAACACGAAGGGCAACAACGGCCTGTTGCCTATGTGAGCCGGAGCCTGACCCCCCCTGAGAAGAACTACCCCACTCACAAGCTGGAGTTCCTGGCCCTTAAGTGGGCGGTAGTAGACAAGCTTAAAGACTACCCGTATGGGGCGGAGTTCACTGTGAAGACCGATAACAACCCCCTTACCTACCTTTTCACCACGGCCAAGCTGGACGCCACTGGACACAGGTGGCTGGCCGCACTTTCTGGATTCAACTTCAGCCTAAAGTATAGGCCAGGGACTGGGAATCGAGATGCAGACGCTCTGTCCAGGAGATCTCATTCTCTCACCAGTGACGTAGAAGATTGGACCCAAGTGGCACCGGACGGGGTGCGGGCCCTTTGTCAAGGAGCTGAATTCCAAGCCAGAGGAGGCTCCAGAGCAGAGGAAATAGGAGTTACCATGGTGGGAGTCCCCAAACACTACTGTGGAGTAGCTCAACTGGGAGAGGACAACCTGCCAAGACTGTCCAAGAAGGAGTTGAGGTGTGACCAATTGGAAGACCCCATGGGGAGATTGGATCCTGATTCTCCAGGGCCTCCAGGACCAAACAGACTCATGCGTCAACCTTCAAAAGAAGCTCGCCTGCTGAGGAAAGAGTGGGACAGGTTGCAGTTACATCAGGGAGTGGTCTACCGAAGGGGCCCCTCTGATGACTCAGAAGATAAGTGGCAACTGTTCCTCCCAGAGAAATATCGAGAGACTGTTCTGATTGCCCTGCATGACAACCATGGCCACCTAGGGGCTGAAAGGACCTTTCAACTTGTCAGAAGTCGGTTCTATTGGCCCTGGATGAGGGCAGAGATAGAAGAGTACTGCCACTCATGTGCACGGTGCGTCCAGAGGAAGACTTTACCCCATCAAGCTGCCCCAATGGGCCATCTACAGAGTCAAAGCCCAATGGATCTGGTATGCATTGATTTTCTCTGCCTCGAACCCGACCTGAGTGGACTAGGAAATGTTCTGGTGATAACCGACCATTTCACCAGGTATACCCAGGCTTTCCCCACCAAAGACCAGAAGGCCTCCACCGTAGCCAAGGTACTTATGGAGAAGAACTTTGTCCATTATGGGCTGCCACAGCGACTCCATTCAGATCAAGGGAGGGACTTTGAGAGTAAACTGATCCGGAAGCTCCTGGATTCTTTGGGAATTAAGAAGACTCGAACTACACCTTACCATCCACAGGGAGATGCTCAGCCGGAAAGGTTTAACCGAACCTTGCTCAACATGATGGGGACTCTGGAAAGCGAGAAAAAGCAACATTGGAGCCAACACATAGCAGCCATAGTACATGCTTACAACTGCACCATCAGTGATGCTACAGGCTACTCCCCATATCGACTCATGTTTGGGAGAGAAGCGAGACTACCGGTGGACTTGGCCTTTGGCACCTCTCTGGACCATTCCTCAGCCACATCCCACAAAGGATATGTGGACAGGCTCAGACACAGCCTGAAAGTAGCCTATGAACATGCTCAAGCGGCCTCAGATCAAAGGGGAGCTCGAAATAAAAGAAACTTCGACTTGAAGGTTCGGGTACAAGACCTACAGCCCGGGGATCGAGTACTGTTACGCAATCTGGGGGTCCCTGGAAAGCACAAACTTGCAGACAGATGGAGATCTGAACCCTATGTCATCTGCAGGAAGTTGCCAGGCCTACCTGTCTATACGTTGAAGCCAGAAGGAAAGGTAGGCCCACTGAAGACGTGGCATCGAAACCACCTTCTCCCACTTGCTGAGGCAGTTAGAATACCTCCCGTGGGAGACTCCCTTGAACCGGCCTCTATCCTGGATACTCCTAGGCCGAACACTCGGTCGCAGACCTCCCAAGCTGAAGATGGAGAGGCCTCTCAACTTAGTGGAAGTGAGGAGGGAGAACTTGATTGGCTGTGGCCTTCCCCAACTCCAGGAACTTCTACCATAGATCTTCCAACCACTGAAGACACCACAGATGAAACACTGAACCCAGAAGCCACAGAGTTCATCCCTTCTAGTCCTTCAGCAGAATACTGGGAAGATGCCCATGATGGTTGTTCAGAGTAAGAGGAGCCTGTGGCGCCAGAGCCAGAAATCCCAAGAGAGCAAAGGGCTCGAAGAGTCATCCGGCCTCCTAAGAAGCTGACCTACCCACAAATGGGGAACAGCTCAGAAGACTCTGTAGTTACTGCTAGGAGGAATGCTGAGAATCCGGATCCCTCCACGGTCCATTTGGTGGAGGGCAACCCCAGCTCACTCTCTGGCACAGCTAGACAGGTCGCCCCCACTGAAGCGACCTGTAGACAGGACAGCTCCCCATCTTATGATGATTGGTGGGAGGCTCCTCTGTCAACCCTATGCAACCGCATTGAATCTACAATGTTTTGCAGACAAAAAAAATGTCTTTGGGGACCAAAGATTCAAAGTGGGGGGAGTGTGTAGCGGGGTGTTCCCCTTTAATGCAGAGAGACAAGAAGTTCTAGGGGAGAGGCGAGTCAGGAGGAAGTAGAGAAAGGACATTACTGGAAGTGAAAGCAGAGGAGAGAGAGAGACTACATCTCCCAGTACATCTTGCAGCACCCAGGGTACATTGCTCCGGAACAGAGACTGCTGGGGCAGACTTTATAAAGGGGAGGTGGAGTTTGTTCGGTCTCTTTGGACACCCCTCTCCTAGCAAGAGGATCTCTGTGCTGAACTGCTGTGTGCACAAGGCCTGAAGCCTGGGCCTTGTGCTCCTTTCCAAAGAGCCCCTCTGCCAGCCTAGCAGAGCCTTAGAGACATCTTCTCATCCTTGCTGCAGTACACCAGAAGGATTGAAGACTTGGATGTCGGTAGATACCTGTTCCTAGACGAATCGATGGAGGAAACGGACTTGGACTTGTCCGGGTGGTGAGAGCTGTTTAAAGACAGATACTTTTATCTTTACTATTCGTTCGGATTACAAAGTTGTTCTTCAAGTGCACCCTCGAAAGATTTCTAGCGAATATTGTTTCACTGAACTTCCATTTAGATCAGTCAGGCCTGACTGCATAGGTAGACATTGCTGGGTGTTAGTCTACCCATGAGGGGAAGTAGCTGTAAAAGGCCAGCGCTAGAGTTGCATAGCAATATTTTATTATTCTGATTACTCTGTTTATCTTTATTACTGTTTATTGCAGGGATCTGCAACTTGTTATACTGTTGTTTATTACTTGCCCATTAGCCTCAGTAAAATATCTGGGTCAAGTACATTGGTGTCAGTTTCACTTACTTTAATATAAGTTTTAAAGTATATCACTGTGTGTGTGTTTGCCATAGGACTGCGTCACCTAGAGTTGCGGTCACGCGGTCCTATCTCCCCTTACTAGCTGTGCCAGTAGGGGGTTGAGCAGATTGCCGGGGGTTGGCGGAGCTGTCTTCAGGGCCCAACTAAATCTGCGGCCTTCTTAGTTGGAGGTATCGCTACATCAGTTACAGAGATAAGAGCTAGAATTATTTATCTCACTCTAATGCGGCGTACACACGATCGTTTTTCGTGCCATTTTTTAAACCAACGTTTTTCTCGTCGTTTTTTTTCATGTTTCCTCTCAAGCCTGTCTTGCGTACACACAATCATTTTAAAAAACGTTCAAGCAAAGCGCAGTGACGTACAACATGTACAACGGCACTATAAAGGGGAAGTTCCGTTCGGATGGCGCCACCCTTCATGTTAGTAAAGTTTGTTGAGCGACGATTCGCGCTTTTCAGCCTCCTGCTTTTCAGTCCGTTACAGCGTTACGAATGTGCTATCTCCATTACGAACGCTAGTTTTACCAGAACGAGCGCTCCCGTCTCATACTTGATTCTGAGCATGCGCGTTTTTTTTCACCTCGTAAAAGCATACACACTATCGTTTTTCACGTCGTCAAAAAAAACGACATGAAAAACGACGTGAAAAAATAGAGCATGTTCGAAATTTTTAATGGCCGTTTTTCACGTCGTTAAAAAGGCTCTGGAGCATACACACGATCGGTTTTAATGGCCATTTTAAAAAATGGCATTTTTAACGGCATGAAAAACGATCGTGGGTATGGGGCATTATGATTGCGGCGATAACTCACATGTGTGGTTTAAACACCGTTTTCATGTGCGGGCCTACTTACGTATGTGTTCGCTTCTGCATGCGTGCTCGGCAGGACGGGGCGTGTTTAAAAAAAAAATCGTATTAATTTTACCTTTTATATTTTTCAATTTTTACACCGTTCTTTTAAAAAAAATGGTGTCACTTTTATTCCTATTACAAGGAATGTAAACATCCCTTGTAATATGAAAAAATCATGGCAGGACATCTTAAATATGAGATCTGGGGTCAAAAAGACCTCAGAACTCATATTTACACTAAAATGCAATTTGAAAAAAAAATGTTGCTATGGGCGGAAGTGACGTTTTGACGTCGCTTCCACCCTGCAATGGTATGGAGACGGTTGGGGGCCATCTTCCCCTCACTCATCTCCATACCTAAAAGGGAGAAAGACACGATCACCTCCACCGCTACCGGCGGCTCCGGTAAGCGGCGGAGGGCATCGGAGAGCGACGGGAGGGGGGCCCTCTCCCGCCGCCGATAAAAGTGACCACTTTTATCTGAAAGCGGACCGCCCGCTGAAGAAGAGGATACCAGGGTTATGGTAGTTAGCTGCTGCTATTACAATGATATCCCTCTTCAAACAGCCGCCATATAATGACGGCGGGCGGTCCGGATGTGGTTACGTTTATTCTTCACGTATTCAAGGGGAATCATCGACTGCTTCCAATATTTGGCAATAGTTATTCTAGTTGCTAAAAATATATATGTAATGAGTTTTATACAATTTTTTTAGGACCTCATCAGGAAACTTTTGAAAAGGCACTGGTTCTATGCTGGGATCTACAGGTATTAACCCCGTCACTGAATATATCAAATTAAATATTCAAATCCAAAATCTGGTGACTACAGGGCACTGCCACCAAACATGATACATTGTACCCATCTGGTCACAACGCCTAAAGCAAGTGGGAGGTGCATCCTCGCATCTCTGGTCAAGATCAAATACCAACGTAAGAGAATTTTATTGTTTGCTTCAATTAGTGTTGTGTTAATAGATACTTTGAATAAAGCATATGCAATATCTTACCAGTCAGATAATTCAAAATTGGTATTCAAGTCCCATTCCCATTGATTCAAATAATGGAGCTTAGTAGTCGGGTCAGTAAGAGTGGCGTATACCGTAGCTACCCATCCCCGTAGGACGTCTTTCGTTTGACAAATAATTTTTTTTTAAAGAAAATCTTAAAGATAAAGTTATACATCTTGTTTTAGTAAGACAAGTACTACATCCAAAAATAGAGATTTGTCACCTCAAAAAACACTGATATGCATACAGCAACAGTTTAAAACGAATACAACTGTCTTGTGTGTTTATTAAACAGCTAGAGGGAGCCAAGTTCAGATAGCTAGTCTGTCAGACCCAGATAATAAGCAGGCAGGTACAATGACACTGAAATAGTATCAATAATTGGCATTTAAAGTGTGAGTAGTGTTACACCAGGTATCCCAAATCTTATGGCGTTCACAGGGACAACCTCTGTTGTCATACATTTTTTTCTCATAAGGGATGACTTGGTTCACTGAGTTGATCCACTAGGATACTATGGAAGGATATGGTTGCAACCATTTAAGTGTGATCATCTTTCAGACCAGAAACAAGGTTTTTCTTAAAAATATTCTAGGGTATCTAGGCCACAATTCATCGTTCAGAAGCCCTAGCAGGCATACTTCTTGAGTCAGTGGAACTGGGGACATAGTCATAGAAAGGCTACTTACTACACATTGCCAGTATTTATGTATCAAAGGGTGGGGGGTGTCCACATAAGGCGTACAAAATCAGCTCCTGATTTCCCACATCTAGTGCAATTGAATGTAAAAATATGATGCATAGCAAATAGTCAGATGGGCATGCAGTAAGTTTGAAGGATAGTGTACAGTTGAACCAGCTGATTGTTCACTGCAGGAGCCTTGGAGTTCAATAAATAATATTGTCCTGAGCCTGACTGTAATTTTGCCACTAGGTTCAACTGATGGTTTGCACAAAACAGTGATCCCGCTCTAGCTACTTCATCTCCTGTGCTGCCTCTCCAAAGCTCACATTTGGCCTTACATGCATACATTCCACAAAATGGCAGCTACACACCGAAATATATTCACTGCTTAACTTCTACTCAACATACAAATCGCAAAGTTTCCTCCTTCTGATATGATTCATCCCTAAGGTCTCTATTATTAGGTCCTAAGGGTGATATGCATCAATGGAAGGAACCAGTGTGGTTTGTGCACTGAGCAATAAAGTTGAGTGATGATAATATTCTGATGTGCTTCTGTCATTCTTGTGAATTGTATAGTTTGATAGCAAATAAGGGTTGACCCCATACGTATTTTTTTGGATGGGGCAATTAAATTTACAATGCAAACTTCATTAGTAATTTAACCCCCTAATCATACAGCATTTGAGCTACTTACTTATCTGTTTTTGTAACACAGATTTTAAAAAGTAGCATTTTAGACCTACCTTGTTATTTGTGTTCTATTTTCAAATGATATAATGGCCTAAAATTTAGGAAACCAACTAATTTTTTTACTTTCTCAATTACTTGTAACCTCTTGCTGAAAAACGTGTTCTGATTAAAAGCTCCTCTTTCTGTTCTACACACAGTTTAAATCTCATTCCTCCTCTCTCCAGTTTGGTATATATACATAATAAAAGTGTTTTGACTTTGTAGAGAGAGTTCACAATTTACAATAATCTTTGGTTTAATGTTTCTTGTTCCTACTATTGCCTGCTTTTTTTTTGCCCTTTTTAGGCATTGTTTTCTTTAAAATGGTTTATGAAGATTGACTGTTCAGAGCATTAATGACTAAAAATACATGATGGCCAAAGAATGCTTATTCACAGAATGTTACAGTTCAAGTACTCCTCTTACTGAAATGTATCTCAAAAAACTTGTGAATGTTGTTAGAATCCATCAAGAAAATTTAGTCTTCCCATTATCTTGTTTAAATGTAACACATTCACAGTTCATCTTTTAGACAGCTTAATAGTTCATAATAGACAGCTTAATCGAAAAAGTTCATACCAAGTATTTTTTATTTATATAACGTTGACTTTAGATTTGGTTAGATTTTATTATAATTCTCCTGCTGTTAAAGTAGCACGATGCAGAGGTTTGTTGCATCATACCATACTAGATAATCAACCTAGATCAGAAGGAGGATTAAAAAGCTGGCCCACAGAAGACTAGCCCTCCCAAACCCATAGTTATACTATATAGAGGCACAGCTACAACACCGGGTAAGTATTTTACCAAAACTGACATCTTTGTTGCAGAGGATGCGGGGATGCGGGGACTTTCGGGAAATCCAGTAAGCGGATCGCATTTTTGGAGGGCGTTACATACACCGTGTACATAACACCTCCAGATTCCATTGCATTTTATAGAAAATTATATCATTGCAGATTAAAAAAGGAAAGGTAATTTTTAATAATGTTATATATGTTTTTTTCACAATTGTATATGCTATATTTTTTTTTTTTATTATTTGCAATATTTTTTTCCCACAAAAGTGGAGTTACACTTTAACATAAAAAAAATATCACTTTTGGGTAGACGTGTCTATTGGTTAAAATGGTGAAATAGGCTTGATTTTTGGTAGCAAAATTTTAGGTGCATAATAGGCCTTGTTACTTCACTCTAACGTGTATCTAAACCTATGAACTATATTTTAATATATTGCAACTTACGAGCCCTTAGATGTGGTGGCTGCATTTGTTTTCTTTTTCTCCAGGCTTTTTCTCCTTTATTGATCTTGCCAGTAACAGGCTTTCAGCTCTAGGGTGACAACGCTCACTCACTGTACAGTATTAATGAAAGAGCTTTGTTGTCACCCTAGGACAGGAATTTTGTTAGCACGATAGAACACCTCCAACTTTCCTACTCTTCATAACATAGCCTGGTACACAATATTAGTTTTTCTCTGGTTGAACAAAAAAATGTCCAGCTCCAGTCAGAGCCGCTATACTCACTACGCAAAGTAAGTACAGCGATCTCCCCCGTCGAGCTGCCCCCCCACCAGAACACTTCAATCAGCACTCTCTGCCATTGGCTGAGAGCGCTGATCAGGAATCGGTAAAATGCTGGTCTCTCAGCATGTTTGTCTGACAGAGGCTGGCTTCTGTCGGACAGACTGACATACACACGGTCCGAATATCGGCCGTTTTTTTTTTTAACTGGTAAATGTCTCCCGACATTAGGCCCGTGTGTACCCGGCTTCAGTCCTAACACATTTGCAGATAACATTGTAAAAACACAGGAGGGCTAAGGAACATCCAGAAACTTATGGATCAGACTGCTGGCCTAAATTGGTCACTGGGCACCACGATCTGTCCTGCATTGTGTGCCATGGCGCACAAGGTTCGCAGCCACATGTGGCTGCAGGCGCACACACATTCACACGAGTACCTGCAAACAACGTCTGCACGCATTTAGTTTAGCTTGCATCTATATAGCAAGGTTACTTTGCGGTATAAGCAAGGAGGCTGAGACCTCTGCAGTGTATAAATGTGCCTTTATTATACAAAAATGTTGTACATACAAAACTATTACAATATTAGGAATACAAATCAAGATTGACAGATATCTATAGAAAATTAATAGCCTATGGCAGTAACGGCGAACCTGTTTGAGTGCCCAAACTGAAATAAATAAGATGGTTCTGTGTTGCAAAGTGCCAACACAGCAATTTGCAAGAGAGGGGGGCAGAGCGAAAGAGAGAGATGGGGGTGTGTGTGAGAGATGGGGGTGTGTGTGAGAGACAGAGGGGGGTGAGAGTTGGGGGGGAGAGAGAGGGGGGTGTGAGAGAGAGAGGGGTGTGAGAGGTGCTGGGAGAGAGGGGGAACAGAGAGAGGGAGGGGGCTAAGAGAGGGAGGGGGGCTGAGAGAGAGGGGGGGCAGAGATAGAGAGAGAAGCTGAGAGAGAGGGAGGGGGACAGAGAGAGGGGGACAGAGAAAGAGGGGTGTGAGAGAGATGCTGAGAGAGAGGGGGGTCGGAGAGAGGGAGGGGGCTGAGAGAGAGGGGGTGAGAGAGAGGAAGGGGGTGAGAGAGAGGGAAGGGGATGAGAGCAGAGGGACAGAGAGAAATAGGTCAGAGTGAGGGAAGGGGACTGAGAGACAGGGGGGACAGAGAGAGAGGGGTGTGAGAGCGAGGGAAGGGGACAGAGAGAGGGGGACACAGAGAGGGGGCACTGAAAAAGAGGGGGGCTGAGAGAGAGGGAGGGGGGCTGAGAGGAGAGAGAGACCTCTAGCTCTGTCCTATTCTGCAGTTCCTGCTCTGCCTGCCTACCCCAGTCTTGAAGAGGAGGTTTGAGGAGTCCATGCTCCGGAAGGCACCAGGCCGTTAAGTAAGCGCTGAAGCTCCTCTCTCCCTCCTGTAGCATGCATGCCATAGGTTTGCCATCACTGGCCTATGGTCTATACACAGTACACTGGTGCTGGGAATTTAGGGCTGAATGTTTACTATGTTCTAAGTTTGTATACGTCTTTTTCTATGTTAACGAAAACCTTTAATAAAAAGAATTTACAAAAAAAAGTTACTTAACTCTGGTTACTGTGTGCTCGTGATCTCCGTTGACAACTCAGACTCAGGCTTCTTCTTTTGGAAATCAGATACCTTTTTCTTGGCTGGTTACAGATGAGAGTCTTTTGGTGTTAATGCATTATGGAGACTAGGGATGAGCTGCGAGTTCGAGTTTGTCTGTTCCTGAAGGGTCTAGTATGGATATTTGGGGGGAACCCCACGTCTTTTTTTTTTATTTGATGCAGGGTTCCCCTTTATATCCATACCAGACCTGAAGGGCCTGGTAATTGAATTTGGGGGGACCCCCACGCATTTTTTTTTGATCAATTACCTTTCTCTGTATTTCCGGGAGCCGACAATTCATTATAGCCGCGAGTGCTTTTAAATTACTTTTTTTCCTTCAGAAATGACACTTTGTGCAGGGACAGTTCTAAGCACGGGAAACAAGCGCTGCTTTAAGGCATACTCTAGACACCCCCCAGGTATGAAATTTAAAGGAATATTTCACTTTTATTGTTTCACTTTAAGCATTAATAAAATCACTGCTCCCGAAAAAACTTCCGTTTTTAAATTTTTGCATTGATACATGTCTCCTGGGGCAGGACCCGGGTTCCCAAACACTTTTTATGACAATAACTTGCATATTAGCCTTTAAAATTAGCACTTTAGATTTTTTATGTTAGAGTCCCAAAGACTTTAACGGTGTTCGGATATTCGAACAAATTTATTGCCTGTTCGTAAAGTTCTGGTGCGAACCGAACTGGGCGGTGTACGGCTCATCCCTAATGGAGACCTCTGGTCTAACAGACTGTCCATGGTGTTCAAGGCATGATAAGAGGCTTCCCTGTCAGTCTCTACTGCGCCTTTTATTTGGGCTTTTGTTGACAATCGTTACAAACTTGTTTACCTTAATATCCAACTGCCAACTGTCAACAGTTCCCATTGTTTCAGGACAGCCTGTGTACTTGTTACCAAGACACTCATTTGAGAAGCATCCTCAAACAAACCTGCAGTAACCTGATTGCTATTCTATGATAGTCTTATAGAAAAATCGTATTTTATATCACACACAACACATTCCGCCCTTGATTTTTCTCTCAGACTACACACATAAAATCTTTTCATTACTAACAACTCATTCTACATATAAATTTTCCTTGAATGCAACCCCTCCTGTATTTCTGTCACTTAGAAGGTGTTTCAGTCTTTGGCTAAAGGTACATTAGAAAGTCCATTCTAAAGTTCTTTAGAAACAAGTCAAGGCATGTAATTCATCAAAGGCCTTGCTCTCCACAGCTCTTGTGGTCTTCCATCATTCTGTCCATCATGAAACCACTTTTCTCTGGGCTTCCTATGGATAAAATCAGAGACAGTCTGTGGAGTGGAAAACAAAGCAGATTATCTGTTCCTTCTAATAATACACAAACAGTAGACCCCGGCCCTTCAACTACAATCTCTCCTCTAACTAGCTTCTTGTCTGGATCTCTGACCAACACTTTGCCACCTGCCTATAGCCACTTCTGACCCTCCCAAAGAACATCAATAGGGAGAAGAGGAAATATACTGATATTTCCCAGTAGATCACTGCTGTTTATTTTGGAAGGTTTTATGTTATACAGCCTCACTTTCCACTCTTGCTGAGAAGTATCCACTAACCATTTAGAGTCCCAGTCACTATCCTGAAGCTCATCTGCTAATGCAAATATAACTTGCCAGATTCCCTCTCATTCCTAGATAGGCTTCAACTTCAGATATGTCACTCTTGGTTTCTATGTCATGAGAAGCAGTAACATGGTACCTGTCAACCACTTCAGCCCCGGAAGAATTGGCTGCTCAATGACCAGAGCATTTTTTGCGATTCGGCACTGCGTTGCTTTAGCTGACAATTGCGCGATCGTTCGATGTTTTACCCAAACAAAATTGACGTCCTTTTTTCCCACAAATAGAGCTTTCTTTCGGTGGTATTTGATCACCTCTGCGGTTTTAATTTTTTGCGCTATAAACAAAAAAATAGTGACAATTTTGAGAAAAACACAATATTTTGTACTTTTTGCTGTAATAAATAGTCCCAATTTTTTTTAAAAAATGCGTTTTTCCTCAGTTTAGGCCGATATGTATTCTACATATTTTTGGTAATAAAAATATCAAAAAGCGTATATTGATTGGTGTGCGCAAAAGTTATAGCATCTACAAAATAGGGAATAGATTTATGGCATTTTTTTTACTAGTAATGGCGGCAATCTGCGATTTTTATTGGGACTGCAACATTATGGCGGACATATCGGACACTTTTGACACGTTTTTGGGACCATTGGCATTTATACAGCGGTTAATGCTATAAAAATGCAGATTACTGTGTAAATGTCACTGGCAGAGAAGGAGTTAACACTAGGGGGCGATCAAGGGGTTAACTGTGTTCCCTAATGTGTGTTCTAACTGTAGGGGGAGGGGACTCACTATAGGAGATGACAGATCGTGGTTCCCAGCTTGTAGGAACTCATGATCTGCATCTCTTCTCCTCTCAGAACAGGGATGTGTGTGTTTACACACACACACACACACACACACACACACGTCCCTGTTCTTCCTCTCGTGCCCGCGATCGCTCAAGGCCGACGGTCATCGCGACCGCCGGTCACAAACTTCAGCACCCCTGCTGTGCAGCGGGCACATGCGCGCTTCCGCTATCCCGCTTAAAGGGACCGATGTACAGCTATGACGGTCGGCGGGAACGAGCCGACCTGCCGCAGTATAATGACGGCGGCTGGTCGGCAAGCAGTTAATCCCTGTTCTTCCAAGAACCTACGGAGCACCGCTGGTTCCGAGGACAAATCAGCAGAGGAAGAGGCCATGGAGGTAGAAGAAGAGGAGGGGGTGGTGGAGAGAGGTGTGTCAGAATCACCACTAGTAGCATTTTGGAGGCATGGTGGCGGAACAACCTCCAACACTACTGCACCCTGTCCTGCATCCTTCCCAGCTGCCAGCAGAGTCACCCAGTGGGCCGTGAAAGATAGGTAACGTCCCTGTCCATGCCTGCTGGACCATGAGTCAGCGGTAATATGCACCTCACCGCTGACCGCCCTGTCCAGCGAAGTCAAGACATTGCCTTCCACATGCCGGTAGAGAGCCGGAATTGCCTTCCGTGAAAAAAAGTGTCGAGAACCTGCCACTGAGGTACCGCACATTCCACAAATTCACGGAAGGGGGCAGATTCTACCAACTGAAAAGGCAGCAGTTGAAGTGCTAGCAATTTAGCCAAGCTAGCATTCAACCGCTGGGCATGTGGATGGCTGGGAGCGAATTTCTTTCAGCGGTGCAGCAGCTGGGGCAGGGAAATTTGCCTGGTACAATCAGACGTTGGTGTACCGATAGCAGATTGCCCACAAGTACTTGGCAGTGACACACCTAATTCTACACCTTCATTCCTCTCAGTGCAGATTTCTGAGAGGACTAAAGGTATAGT
Organism: Rana muscosa; assembly: GCA_029206835.1. Classification (NCBI taxonomy): domain Eukaryota; kingdom Metazoa; phylum Chordata; class Amphibia; order Anura; family Ranidae; genus Rana; species Rana muscosa. Next base: position 765,054,591 of record CM055116.1, on the reverse strand, counting down.
GAGGTTGGAGATTACAGCTGATGAGGAGCAAGGAGAGGTCCACTTTGTTCTTTGGTGTGGGTCTTTTATGTATGCTTGCCAACGGACTGCATGGCAGGTCGACATATGTCTGGTCAAGCATGTGGTGCCCAAGCGGCTGATGTTTTGGCCACGCGAGATACGCTTCAGATATATGTTGCAAATAGCAATGGTGCGATCTGCTGCACACGTCTGAAAAAAGGCCCACACCAAAGAACTTTTGGAATAATCATCGATTTTAGCGGCCTGAATATCCATTTGTTTTTTCATCCCCGCTATATCTTGACTAAGCAGGAATAACACGTCTTCAGCTGCGCTTAGCCTTTCCTCTAGGGCTGTGGTTCTTTCAACTGTTTCTTTCAGCTTACTCCCCTTTGTGACCAACTCCTCTTTTATACCTTTTAATTGAGCATCCAGGCCATTTATTGATTCCCTGCATGCATTAATTGCATACAGAAGATCACTCAATGTAGGCTCTTCCTCTCTTGCAGCATCCAGACGCGAGCTTCCGAGACAGCAGCGCCCTGCACATGCGGAGCTCTGCGGTGTGATGCAGTCGGTGTGCTGCCCTTAAGCTGGCCCCTGGAGGGCATCCTGACTCGTTGGAGATGTGCCTCCTCCTCCTCCTATCTCCTATCAGGCACCCATGTAGAGTCAGTGACCTCATCATCCCCTCCCTCCTCATCACTGGAGCAAACCTGGCAGTATGCTGCAGCTGGGGGAACATGACTGTCAGTTTGCTGTCCTTCTTGGGCACCCCCTCTCTCTGGGCTCACGTTACTGCCTTTCTCAAGCTGGGTACCATCATCAGAGCATTCAAACCGCTGCGCATCCTCCTGCAGCATGTACCCAACACTGTAGTCAAACAGTTCGGAGGACTCCTCAGGACATGGTGGGGCTAGGGAAGGAGTGACTGATTGAGCCAATGGAAGAGGCCGCTTTGGCAGCTGCTTTGGCAGACAAAGTACCCTGAGGCTGGGTGAGAGAAGATGAGGAGGATGAGGACAGCTTGGTCATCCACTCTACCAACTCTTCAGCATGCTGCGGCTCAACAGGGCCAGCTGCCGAAAAAAAGGACAAGCGTACCCCACGGCCACGTGCTGATGAGGATGCACCGTGTACACGACCAGCACTGTTGCCTCTAGACACAGAGCCTGCTTGCCCTTTTTTATTGGCCTGTGTGTGTCTGCCTTTCCTTGTTGGCCTTCCAGACATACTTTATTTGATGTATTGGAATAGTTACACAAGGAATTGTCTGCAGTCAGCTTTAGCTGCACACTATGCCCAGTATACCGTACACTGACTTAATATACTGCAGCTTAGCTCAACTGCCTGCCTGTATTATTAGGAATAGAACAGGAATGGTCTGCAGTCAGCTTTAGCTGACCACTGTGCCCAGTATACAGTACACTGACTTAATATACTGCAGCTTAGCTCAACCGTCTGCCTGTATTATTAAAAAGAGAACAGGAATGATCTGCAGTCAGGTTTAGCTGAACACTGTGCCCAGTCTACAGTACACTGACTTAATATTCTGCAGCTTAGCTCAACTGCCTGCCTGTATTATTAGTAGAAATAGAATAACAGGAATGCTCTGCAATGAGATCTAGCTAAACTGTATACAGTATATATATATATATATATATATATATATATATATATATATATACACGGTATATATAAAGCGTGCAGTGTATATATATATATATATACTAAATATACTGGATCTAACTAGCTCAATCAACTGCCTGCTCAATCTAGCTATTGCTAACTGAAATAGAACAAAAATCTCTCTCTCTCTCTCTGTCTGTCTCTGAACGCCGCCGGAACACACTACACAAGGCCGACACGCAGGCGGCCTTATATAGTGTGGGGCGTGTACCTACTCCCCTAAACCATGATTGGCCAAAGGCACCCTTCCTTTGGCCAATTATGGCTCTCTGTGCTGACGGCGCTGTGGTTGGCCAAAGCATGCAGGTCATAGTGCATGCTTGGCCAATCATCAGCCAGCAATGCACTGCGATGACGCAGTGCATTATGGGCCGTGACGCGCAACTCTAATTTGGGGCGACCGGGCCATAATGTTCGTAATTCGGCGAACGGCCGAACAGACGATGTTTGAGTCAAAGCTTATCCCTACTCTAGACACAGAGCCTGCTTGCCCTCTTTTATTGGCCTGTGAGTGTCTGCCTCTCCTTGTTGGCCTTCCAGAAATACTGTATTTGATGTATTGGAATAAGTACACAAGGAATGGCCTGCAATGAGATGTAGCTGCACAAAGCAGGGTTGTATATATATATATACTGATTATACTGCAGCTAACTGAATCAACTGCCTGTAGTATATTAGGAAGAGAACAACAGCAATTGTCTGCAGTGAGGTTTAGCTACACACTGTGCCCAGGATACAGTACACTGACTTAATATACTGCAGCTATCTGAATCAACTGCCTGCCTGTAGTATTATTAGGAAGAGAATAACAGGAATTGTCTGCAGTGAGTTTTAGCTGCACACCGTGCCCAGTAAACAGTACACTGACTTAATATACTGCAGCTAGCTGAATCAACTGCCTGCCTGTAGTATTATTAGGAAGAGAATAACAGGAATTGTCTGCAGTGAGTTTTAGCTGCACACCGTGCCCAGTAAACAGTACACTGACTTAATATACTGCAGCTAGCTGAATCAACTGCCTGCCTGTAGTATTATTAGGAAGAGAATAACAGGAATTGTCTGCATTGAGTTTTAGTTGCACACTGTGCCCAGTATACAGTACACTGACTTAATATACTGCAGCTAGCTGAATCAACTGCCTGCCTGTAGTATTATTAGGAAGAGAATAGCAGGAACGTTCTGCAGTGAGATCTAGCTAAACTGTATACAGTATATATATATATATATATATTGTGACAGCAGGAAGGTAAAGTCACCTGGTTGCATCCAGGGGGGTAGATATATTTCGCCGAGATTCAGGCTTTACGCCGACTTATACAACTAGGTGGAGAGTTGTATAAGGCTAGTGGGCTCATGGATGACTCATACCTCTAGGGAGAGTGTGGGGCGTCGTGCAGACAGAGATGAGGAGACCAGCTGAACCTTGTCAGCTCATTTAGGCCTCTATAAGAACTCCCAGCTTCATTAGATGTTAGCTCATGCCTGGAACCAGACCTGTGTGGACTGTCTAGGGAGAGTGAACCCCTGTGCGGTGAGGCAAAGCCTGTGTGGCTATTTGTTTGGACTTTTACTAAACCAGGGACTTAGGGACTAGGACAGCACTAGGCTGATCCCAGTTGTTAGTTAGGAAACCTGTATGTTTAGTCAGAGGTCAACTTGACCAGGATTTATTTTGGTTATGTTTCTTTTGCTTTGCTGTGTTTTGTCACTGTAAATAGAAAATAAACCGCACCTTTTTTTGATTTTGAAAACCACAACCTCCGTTTGCTGGGCCTGTTTTGTGTGGGGAGCCCATCCCGGGGGTCACACACACCCGCTGCCGAGCTAACCCCCTCACAGTTGGTGGAGAACCAGTGGCAGTTTTTTTTAAGCCAGCATGGAGGAGATACTGAAGCAGCTGGCTCTAGCAAATGCCAATCAACAGCAGACAAATGCAGGTTTGCAAAGGAGCCTTGCAGCCCAGCAGCAGACAAACGCAACTTTGCAACAGAGTCTGGAGGCTCAGCAACGAGCCCAGCAGCAATCTGAGGCCCGCTTCATAGACCTGTTGCAGAAGCAAGAGCAGAGACTACAACAACAGATGGAAGCAGTAATGCAGCAACGTCCGCAGACCAGTGAGGAAAGCCGTCCCACTAATACCGCGTCCTTTGGGGTGAGTCGTTTATTGACAAAAATGACTGGAGAGGATGATCCAGAGGTATTTTTGACCACATTTGAAAGGACCGCTGAAAGAGAAAAGTGGCCTGAGGAGCAGTGGGCTGGACTGGTGGCTCCTCTGTTAACTGGTGAATCGCAGAAAGCTTACTATGACCTAGAGCCTAACCAAGCAAAAGACTATGTGATGCTAAAAGCTGAAATATTGGCAAGGCTGGGTGTCACCCAGGCTGTCCGGGCTCAGCGTGTGCATAACTGGACTTTCCAGCTTGGAAAACCCCCCAGGTCTCAAATGTATGATCTCATTCACCTGAGCAGAAAGTGGCTACAGCCAGAGACTTTGTCCGCACCAAAGATTGTGGAACGTGTTGTAATGGATCGGTTTTTGAGAGCTCTTCCTACTGCCATCCAAAAGTGGGTAAGCCATGGAGACCCAGAGACGGCCGATGGTCTTGTGGATCGTGTGGAGAAATACTTGGCTACAGAGAACCTGACGGCCTCTTCCAGAGACACTCGGACTTTCCACCCTAAGACCAGACCATCCCCAGGGGCGGATAAGAGGATTCCAAGGGGTGAGGGTGGAGAGAGTGAGAGGGTGGGAGCTCTACCCCAAGTTTGGCGAGAACAGCCTGGGAAATCAGCGGCTCAAGAGGCGGCAAGAAGGATCGTTTGCTACCGCTGCCGGCAAGCGGGACATATTGCAGCCAATTGCCCGGTTGTGGAGGAACCCATGCAGTGTGACTTTCTGACGGGCAGACGTCAGTCGCTGTGTGCGACAGTCGCATGCACTGCCATTCGAGGAACTGAGAAACATTTATGCAAAATGTGTGTTAATGGTAGAAATGTTGTGGTATTGCTGGATTCAGGTAGCCTTGTGACCCTGATAAAGGCTGAGTTAGTTAAAACAGAGGTCTCTGGGAATAGCAAGGTAGCTGTTATTTGTGTGCATGGGGACACCCGAGAGTATCCAGTGACTACAGTGTGTTTCGAGACCCCCAAAGGTACCCTCTCTCATCCAGTGGGCTTAGTATCTCAGTTACCGCATGACGCCATTGTGGGAAGGGATTTTCCGAAGTTCTGGGAACTGTGGGATGATCCTGAGCCCCTCACTGGTGCCCCTATGTACCAGGAATGTGATAGCCAGAACTCCCCTGAGAGTGGTGAGGACTCTCCGGAATTTCCCTTATCAGTATTGGCAGGGGAGACTCAAGAAACTGGAGAGGAGCCCACCTCCTCAGACGAAAACCTACCGTCTGTGGAGTTTTCTGATCTTGAGGTTCACAGGGAAAACTTTGCCACAGAACAGTTGAAAGACCCCGCCCTAATAAAGGCACGGGAAAACGTAGTGAAAATAGATGGTGAGTTAGTGAACCCAGATAATACCTGCACTTACCCATACTTCAGCGTAGAGAAGGACCTACTGTATCGGGTGGCAAAAAGGGCAGAAGAAACCGTTGAGCAGCTTGTGGTGCCCAAACCTTACAGGAAGTTGGTGTTGGAGTTGGCCCATGGGCACATTCTTGGAGGTCATCTGGGGACAGAGAAAACCCGAGAGAGGGTATTACAGAGATTCTATTGGCCGGGGGTGATGAAGGACGTAGAAAATTATTGTTCCTCCTGCCCTGTGTGTCAGAGGTTGGCCCCGATGCCACATTTCCGTAGCCCGCTGGTCCCTCTACCCATCATTGAGGTCCCGTTTGAGAGGATCGCCATGGATTTGGTAGGTCCTATAATCAAGTCCGCTAGGGGGCACCAGTACATATTAGTTATAATGGACTATGCCACCCGTTATCCAGAAGCGATCCCTCTCCGAAATACCTCGGCCAAAACCATAGCCAAAGAGCTATCTCTTGTTTTTAGCCGGGTGGGTATTTGTAAAGAACTGCTTACGGACCAAGGTACACCCTTTATGTCCCGGGTTATGAAAGAGCTGTGTAAATTGTTCAAAGTGACGCAATTGCGTACGTCTGTGTATCACCCCCAAACCGATGGGCTGGTTGAAAGATTCAACAAAACCCTAAAACAAATGTTGAAGAAAGTGGTGGATAGAGATGGAAAGGATTGGGACTGTTTACTTCCTTATTTGATGTTTGCTATTAGGGAGGTGCCCCAATCCTCTACGGGATTCTCCCCCTTTGAGTTACTGTATGGGAGACACCCAAGAGGGCTGTTGGATATTGCCAAGGAAACTTGGGAAAGTGAGAGTTCTCCCCACAGGAGTGTGATTGAGCATGTCGCCCTGATGCAAGATCGAATTGCACAGGTAATGCCCATCGTGAAGGAACATTTGGCCCAAGCGCAGTTGGCACAGCAGAGAGTGTACAACCGTGGAGCCAAGACCCGTACCTTTTCCCCGGGGGATAGGATATTGGTACTTGTCCCTACGGTTGAAAGTAAATTCCTTGCCAAATGGCAAGGCCCCTACGAGATAATGGAAAAAGTGAGCCAAGTGAATTACAAGGTCAGACAACCAGGAAGGCGAAAGCCCGAACAGATCTATCACGTTAATCTGTTGAAAGCCTGGAGGGATAGAGAGTCCCTAGTCGCAGACACTTGGTCACCAGCTCAAACTGGTTGCGTGATTCCTGAGGTTGGAATAGCAGCCACCTTGTCACAACCCCAACAACAGGAGGTTAAGGAGTTTGTGCTTCGCAACAAGGAGGTATTCTCTGAGCTGCCGGGACAAACATCTGGGGTAGAGCATGACATCATTACCCCGCCCGGTGAAAGGGTGAAGTTAAAACCCTATCGGATCCCAGAGGCTCGACGGGAGGCAATACGGGAGGAAGTACAGAAAATGCTGAACTTAGGGGTGATAGAGGAGTCCCAAAGTGATTGGTCTAGTCCCATCGTGTTGGTGCCTAAACTGGATGGGAGCTGGCGATTTTGTAACGATTTTCGTCAGTTGAACAAAGTTACAAAATTTGACACCTACCCCATGCCACGTATAGATGAGTTGATCGACCGGCTGGGAACAGCCCGATACATGACGACTCTTGACCTCACAAAAGGGTATTGGCAAATCCCCCTGGCCAAGTCGGCCAAAGAGAAAACCGCATTTGTAACCCCAGACGGGGCGTTCCAATATAAAAGAATGCCGTTCGGGTTACAGAATGCGCCGGCCACATTCCAGCGGAAAATGGACCAGATGCTGAGGCCCCATCGGAAGTATGCTGCGGCTTACCTGGATGACGTAATTGTCCATAGCACAGATTGGGCCTCACATCTGCCAAAAGTGCAAGCAGTCCTGGACTCTGTTCGGGAAGCGGGGTTTACGGCTAACCCCAAGAAGTGTACCATTGGGCAGGAGGAGGCCAAATATCTTGGGTACACCATTGGGAGGGGAGTAATAAAACCCCAACTCAACAAAGTCGAGGCCATCCAGAGTTGGCCACGTCCCAACAGCAAGAAGCAGGTACGAGCCTTTCTGGGAATCGCTGGGTATTATCGGCGATTCATTCCCCACTTTGCTTCTAAGGCTGTGCCCCTAACCAACCTGACGAAGGGGAAAGGGTCGGTCATGATTAAATGGACCCCCGAGGCTGAGGCAGCATTCCAATTCTTGAAACAAGCCTTATGTAGCCAGCCAGTGTTGTACTCACCCGACTTCTCTAAAGACTTTGTCGTACAAAGTGATGCGTCAGATGTGGGGTTAGGAGCAGTATTGTCCCAGGTCTGGAACGGGGAAGAGCACCCAGTCATTTACCTCAGCAGGAAGTTGAAGTCCCATGAGGTAAATTACGCCACCGTTGAAAAGGAGTGTTTAGCGGTGAAGTGGGCTCTAGATTCCCTTCGGTACTACCTGCTAGGTAGGCACTTTGACATGGTTACGGATCACGCTCCGTTAAAGTGGATGGCTCAAAACAAGGAAACAAATAGAAGAGTGAATAGGTGGTTCCTGGCCCTCCAGGAATTCAACTTCACAGTAAAGCATCGCCCTGGCGTTCAAATGGGGAATGTGGATGCTTTGTCTCAAGTACATGAATGCCTGATTGCTGGTGTTCCAACCCCAAGGTTAAAACAAGAGGGGGGGGTATGTGACAGCAGGAAGGTAAAGTCACCTGGTTGCATCCAGGGGGGTAGATATATTTCGCCCAAATTCAGGCTTTACGCCGACTTATACAACTAGGTGGAGAGTTGTATAAGGCTAGTGGGCTCATGGATGACTCATACCTCTAGGGAGAGTGTGGGGCGTCGTGCAGACAGAGATGAGGAGACCAGCTGAACCTTGTCAGCTCATTTAGGCCTCTATAAGAACTCCCAGCTTCATTAGATGTTAGCTCATGCCTGGAACCAGACCTGTGTGGACTGTCTAGGGAGAGTGAACCCCTGTGCGGTGAGGCAAAGCCTGTGTGGCTATTTGTTTGGACTTTTACTAAACCAGGGACTTAGGGACTAGGACAGCACTAGGCTGATCCCAGTTGTTAGTTAGGAAACCTGTATGTTTAGTCAGAGGTCAACTTGACCAGGATTTATTTTGGTTATGTTTCTTTTGCTTTGCTGTGTTTTGTCACTGTAAATAGAAAATAAACCGCACCTTTTTTTGATTTTGAAAACCACAACCTCCGTTTGCTGGGCCTGTTTTGTGTGGGGAGCCCATCCCGGGGGTCACACACACCCGCTGCCGAGCTAACCCCCTCACAATATATATATATATATTGTGACAGCAGGAAGGTAAAGTCACCTGGTTGCATCCAGGGGGGTAGATATATTTCGCCCAGATTCAGGCTTTACGCCGACTTATACAACTAGGTGGAGAGATGTATAAGCCCAGCTAAGGCTAGTGGGCTCATGGATGACTCATACCTCTAGGGAGAGTGTGGGGCGTCGTACAGACAGGGAGTTGATGAGACCAGCTGAAGCTTGTCAGCTCATTTAGGCCTCTATAAGAACTCCCAGCTTCATTAGATGTTAGCTCATGCCTGGACCCAGACCTGTGTGGACTGTCTAGGGAGAGTGAACCCCTGTGCGGTGAGACAAAGCCTGTGTGGCTATTTGCTTGGACATTTAAAACCAGGGACTTAGGGACTAGGACAGCACTAGGCTGATCCCAGTTGTTAGTTAGGAAACCTGTATGTTTAGTCAGAGGTCAAGTTGACCAGGATTTATTTTGTTTATGTTTCTTTTGGCTTTGCTGTGTTTTGTCACTGTAAATAGAAAATAAACCGCACCTTTTTTTGATTTTGAAAACCACAACCTCCGTTTGCTGGGCCTGTTTTTGTGTGGGGAGCCCATCCCGGGGGTCACACACACCCGCTGCCGAGCTAACCCCCTCACAGTTGGTGGAGAACCAGTGGCAGTTTTTTTTTTAAGCCAGCATGGAGGAGATACTGAAGCAGCTGGCTCTAGCAAATGCCAATCAACAGCAGACAAATGCAGGTTTGCAAAAGAGCCTTGCAGCTCATCAACAGAGCCTTGCAGCTCAACAACAGAACTTCGCAGCCCAGCAGCAAGCTCATCAACAGAGCCTTGCAGCCCAGCAGCAAGCTCACCAACAGAGTCTGGAAGCTCAGCAACAAGCCCAGCAGCAATCTGAGGCCCGCTTCATAGACCTGTTACAGAAGCAAGAGCAGAGACTACAACAAATGGAAGCAGTAATGCAGCAACGTCCGCAGACCAGTGAGGAAAGCCGTCCCACTAATACCGCGTCCTTTGGGGTGAGTCGTTTATTGACAAAAATGACTGGAGAGGATGATCCAGAGGTATTTTTGACCACATTTGAAAGGACTGCTGAAAGAGAAAAGTGGCCTGAGGAGCAGTGGGCTGGACTGGTGGCTCCTCTGTTAACTGGTGAATCGCAGAAGGCTTACTATGACCTAGAGCCTGACCAAGCAAAAGACTATGTGATGCTAAAAGCTGAAATATTGGCAAGGCTGGATGTCACCCAGGCTGTTCGGGCTCAGCGTGTGCATAACTGGACTTTCCAGCTTGGAAAACCCCCCAGGTCTCAAATGTATGATCTCATTCACCTGAGCAGAAAGTGGCTACAGCCAGAGACTTTGTCCGCACCAAAGATTGTGGAACGTGTTGTAATGGATCGGTTTTTGAGAGCTCTTCCTACTGCCATCCAAAAGTGGGTAAGCCATGGAGACCCAGAGACGGCCGATGGTCTTGTGGATCGTGTGGAGAAATACTTGGCTACAGAGAACCTGACGGCCTCTTCCAGAGACACTCGGACTTTCCACCCTAAGACCAGACCATCCCCAGGGGCGGATAAGAGGATTCCAAGGGGTAAGGGTGGAGAGAGTGAGAGGGTGGGAGCTCTACCCCAAGTTTGGCGAGAACAGCCTGGGAAATCAGCGGCTCAAGAGGCGGCAAGAAGGATCGTTTGCTACCGCTGCCGGCAAGCGGGACATATTGCAGCCAATTGCCCGGTTGTGGAGGAACCCATGCAGTGTGACTTTCTGACGGGCAGACGTCAGTCGCTGTGTGCGACAGTCGCATGCACTGCCATTCGAGGAACTGAGAAACATTTATGCAAAATGTGTGTTAATGGTAGAAATGTTGTGGTATTGCTGGATTCAGGTAGCCTTGTGACCCTGATAAAGGCTGAGTTAGTTAAAACAGAGGTCTCTGGGAATAGCAAGGTAGCTGTTATTTGTGTGCATGGGGACACCCGAGAGTATCCAGTGACTACAGTGTGTTTCGAGACCCCCAAAGGTACCCTCTCTCATCCAGTGGGCTTAGTATCTCAGTTACCGTATGACGCCATTGTGGGAAGGGATTTTCCGAAGTTCTGGGAACTGTGGGATGATCCTGAGCCCCCCACTGGTGCCCCTATGTACCAGGAATGTGATAGCCAGAACTCCCCTGGTGGTGGTGAGGACTCTCCGGAATTTCCCTTATCAGTATTGGCAGGGGAGACTCAAGAAACTGGAGAGGAGCCCACCTCCTCAGACGAAAACCTACCGTCTGTGGAGTTTTCTGATCTTGAGGTTCACAGGGAAAACTTTGCCACAGAACAGTTGAAAGACCCCGCCCTAATAAAGGCACGGGAAAACGTAGTGAAAATAGATGGTGAGTTAGTGAACCCAGATAATACCTGCACTTACCCATACTTCAGCGTAGAGAAGGACCTACTGTATCGGGTGGCAAAAAGGGCAGAAGAAACCGTTGAGCAGCTTGTGGTGCCCAAACCTTACAGGAAGTTGGTGTTGGAGTTGGCCCATGGGCACATTCTTGGAGGTCATCTGGGGACAGAGAAAACCCGAGAGAGGGTATTACAGAGATTCTATTGGCCGGGGGTGATGAAGGACATAGAAAATTATTGTTCCTCCTGCCCTGTGTGTCAGAGGTCGGCCCCGATGCCACATTTCCGTAGCCCGCTGGTCCCTCTACCCATCATTGAGGTCCCGTTTGAGAGGATCGCCATGGATTTGGTAGGTCCTATAATCAAGTCCGCTAGGGGGCACCAGTACATATTAGTTATAATGGACTATGCCACCCGTTATCCAGAAGCGATCCCTCTCCGAAATACCTCGGCCAAAACCATAGCCAAAGAGCTATCTCTTGTGTTTAGCCGGGTGGGTATTTGTAAAGAACTGCTTACGGACCAAGGTACACCCTTTATGTCCCGGGTTATGAAGGAGCTGTGTAAATTGTTCAAAGTGACGCAATTACGTACATCTGTGTATCACCCCCAAACCGATGGGCTGGTTGAAAGATTCAACAAAACCCTAAAACAAATGTTGAAGAAAGTGGTGGATAGAGATGGAAAGGATTGGGACTGTCTACTTCCTTATCTGATGTTTGCTATTAGGGAGGTGCCCCAATCCTCTACGGGATTCTCCCCCTTTGAGTTACTGTATGGGAGACACCCAAGAGGGCTGTTGGATATTGCCAAGGAAACTTGGGAAAGTGAGAGTTCTCCCCACAGGAGTGTGATTGAGCATGTCGCCCTGATGCAAGACCGAATTGCACAGGTAATGCCCATCGTGAAGGAACATTTGGCCCAAGCGCAGTTAGCACAGCAGAGAGTGTACAACCGTGGAGCCAAGACCCGTACCTTTTCCCCGGGGGATAGGATACTGGTACTTGTCCCTACGGTTGAAAGTAAATTCCTTGCCAAATGGCAAGGCCCCTACGAGATAATGGAAAAAGTGAGCGAAGTGAATTACAAGGTCAGACAACCAGGAAGGCGAAAGCCCGAACAGATCTATCACGTTAATCTGTTGAAAGCCTGGAGGGATAGAGAGTCCCTAGTCGCAGACACTTGGTCACCAGCTCAAACTGGTTGCGTGATTCCTGAGGTTGGAATAGCAGCCACCTTGTCACAACCCCAACAACAGGAGGTTAAGGAGTTTGTGCTTCGCAACAAGGAGGTATTCTCTGAGCTGCCGGGACAAACATCTGGGGTAGAGCATGACATCATTACCCCGCCCGGTGAAAGGGTGAAGTTAAAACCCTATCGGATCCCAGAGGCCCGACGGGAGGCAATACGGGAGGAAGTACAGAAAATGCTGAACTTAGGGGTGATAGAGGAGTCCCAAAGTGATTGGTCTAGTCCCATTGTGTTGGTGCCTAAACCGGATGGGAGCTGGCGATTTTGTAACGATTTTCGTCAGTTGAACAAAGTTACAAAATTTGACACCTACCCCATGCCACGTATAGATGAGTTGATCGACCGGCTGGGAACAGCCCGATACATGACGACTCTTGACCTCACAAAAGGGTATTGGCAAATCCCCCTGGCCAAGTCGGCCAAAGAGAAAACCGCATTTGTAACCCCAGACGGGGCGTTCCAATATAAAAGAATGCCGTTCGGGTTACAGAATGCGCCGGCCACATTCCAGCGGAAAATGGACCAGATGCTGAGGCCCCATCGGAAGTATGCTGCGGCTTACCTGGATGACGTAATTGTCCATAGCACAGATTGGGCCTCACATCTGCCAAAAGTGCAAGCAGTCCTGGACTCTGTTCGGGAAGCGGGGTTTACGGCTAACCCCAAGAAGTGTACCATTGGGCAGGAGGAGGCCAAATATCTTGGGTACACCATTGGGAGGGGAGTAATAAAACCCCAACTCAACAAAGTCGAGGCCATCCAGAGTTGGCCACGTCCCAACAGCAAGAAGCAGGTACGAGCCTTTCTGGGAATCGCTGGGTATTATCGGCGATTCATTCCCCACTTTGCTTCTAAGGCTGTGCCCCTAACCAACCTAACGAAGGGGAAAGGGTCGGTCATGATTAAATGGACCCCCGAGGCTGAGGCAGCATTCCAATTCTTGAAACAAGCCTTATGTAGCCAGCCAGTGTTGTACTCACCCGACTTCTCTAAAGACTTTGTCGTACAAAGTGATGCGTCAGATGTGGGGTTAGGAGCAGTATTGTCCCAGGTCTGGAACGGGGAAGAGCACCCAGTCATTTACCTCAGCAGGAAGTTGAAGTCCCATGAGGTAAATTACGCCACCGTTGAAAAGGAGTGTTTAGCGGTGAAGTGGGCTCTAGATTCCCTTCGGTACTACCTGCTAGGTAGGCACTTTGACATGGTTACGGATCACACTCCGTTAAAGTGGATGGCTCAAAACAAGGAAACAAATAGAAGAGTGAATAGGTGGTTCCTGGCCCTCCAGGAATTCAACTTCACAGTAAAGCATCGCCCTGGCGTTCAAATGGGGAATGTGGATGCTTTGTCTCGAGTACATGAATGCCTGATTGCTGGTGTTCCAACCCCGAGGTTAAAACAAGAGGGGGGGTATGTGACAGCAGGAAGGTAAAGTCACCTGGTTGCATCCAGGGGGGTAGATATATTTCGCCCAGATTCAGGCTTTACGCCGACTTATACAACTAGGTGGAGAGTGGTATAAGCCCAGCTAAGGCTAGTGGGCTCATGGATGACTCATACCTCTAGGGAGAGTGTGGGGCGTCGTACAGACAGGGAGTTGATGAGACCAGCTGAAGCTTGTCAGCTCATTTAGGCCTCTATAAGAACTCCCAGCTTCATTAGATGTTAGCTCATGCCTGGACCCAGACCTGTGTGGACTGTCTAGGGAGAGTGAACCCCTGTGCGGTGAGACAAAGCCTGTGTGGCTATTTGCTTGGACATTTAAAACCAGGGACTTAGGGACTAGGACAGCACTAGGCTGATCCCAGTTGTTAGTTAGGAAACCTGTATGTTTAGTCAGAGGTCAAGTTGACCAGGATTTATTTTGTTTATGTTTCTTTTGGCTTTGCTGTGTTTTGTCACTGTAAATAGAAAATAAACCGCACCTTTTTTTGATTTTGAAAACCACAACCTCCGTTTGCTGGGCCTGTTTTTGTGTGGGGAGCCCATCCCGGGGGTCACACACACCCGCTGCCGAGCTAACCCCCTCACAATATATATATATATATATATATATATACACATATATATATATATATATATATATATATATATATATATACACACATATATATATATATATATATATACACACATACATACAAAGCGTGCAATGCATAATATATATATATATATACACTAAATATACTGGATCTAACTAGCTGAATCAACTGCCTGCTCAATCTAGCTAACTGAAATAAAATGACAATCTCTCTCTCTCTCTGAACGCCGCCTGAACACACTACACAAGGCCGACGCGCAGGCGGCCTTATATAGTGTGGGGCGTGTACCTAATCCCCTGAGCCATGATTGGCCAAAGGCACCCTGCCTTTAGCCAATTATGGCTCTCTGTGCTGACGGCGCTGTGATTGGCCAAAGCATGCAGTGTCATAGTGCATGCTTTGCCAATCATCAGCCAGCAATGCACTGCGATGACGCAGTGCATTATGGGCCGTGACGCGCAACTCGAATTTGGCGCAAAACGGCTCAAAAAGTTCGATCTTCATCGAACGATCGAAACGCCGATGTTCGAGTCGAACTCATGTTCGACTTGAACTCGAAGCTCATCCCTATTAGCCATACTCGATCTCCTGTTTGAAGATTCAGCTCCCCTCTCCTCTTCTTGTCAAGCGCCCACTTGTTATCCATCTTTGCCTTTGTCACTGCTTCCTGTAGGATCTTGTTGTTGCGACTGAGGAACTCCATTGTATTCTGTACTGCTGGAACTGAGGACTCAGAAACAAAATCAGGTAGAAAAGATACATGGAAACCACAGTTTGCAAAAAATGGGGACTGCTCTGTGGCAGAATGGCTTGCATTGTTATATGCAAATTCAGCCAGGGGCAACAATTACACCCTTCTTGTCGGTGGGTGCCAGCCAATCCAGTATAGCGGAAACCTTTTGGGGGTCCATTTTGATTTCTGCTGGAGAGATCATCAATCCCAAAAACTGGATATTCTGGCATTCGAACTCACACTTCTCCAGTTTAGTGTAGAACCTGTGTAGGCAAAGTCGAAGCAGGACACTCTTGACATGTCCCCGGTGATCGTTCAGGGAGAAGGAAAAGATTAGGATATCATACAGATACACGATGACGAAGATGTCTAGAAAGTCTTGGAACACATCGTTAATGAAGTGCTGGAAGGTAGCTGGTGAATTGCATATGCCAAAGTGCATTAATAAAAAAATATTCATAGTTGCAAACCTTGTGCGAAAAGCTGTCTTCCACTCATCACCTTCTCTGATGTGGACCAAGTTGTACGCTCCTCTTAGGTCCAGTTTGGTGAAAATGGTTGCTGCTCTTAACTTTTGGAATAATTCACCGTGATCTTATTCAGTTCTCCAATCGACACATGGCCGTAAGGATTGGTCTTTTTTGGTCACAAAAAATATTCCAGCCCCTGCAGGGGATGTGGACAGACAGATGAATCCTTTCTTGAGATTCTCTTCCACGTACTCCGTTAGTGCTCCTTGTTCCTTCTCGGATAGGGGAAAGATGCGCCCGAAGGGGATCTCGGCCTCAGGGAGTAACTCTATGAGGCAGTCATATGGTCTATGGGGCGGCAGCGTGTCTTCCCCTGTTTGCTGAACACGTCTTGGTACTCCTCATAGGCCTTGGGTACAGGCTGACTTGTCTCCGGATGGGAGTCCATATAATGTAGTAACGGGGGTAGCGACCTCAGAGGGCCTGGGGAAGCAGTGTTCTTGGCAGTATGGAGACTGAAACTTGATTCCTAAAGTGATCCAATCGATTTGGGGGTTATGGGCTTGGAGCCAGGGAAGGCCCAGGATAATAAAATGAGAAAAAACCTCTAGTTTGTGGGATTTTGGAGGCAATGTAAAAAATATGAAAAAAACTCAATTAAAAATTCCAAATATTTATTTGTACATATGCCACATAACGCGGACACATATATGAAAAAAGAACAAATGGTACAAAAAAACACATATATATGAAAATTGTACAAAAACTACATAGATCTGACATAATACAAATCTTCCGAAGATGAATACAATAGCCTGAGTTGACCGCTCCAGCTAGAAGCAGATCAAGGGAGGCTTGCCCAACGCGTTTCAAACTGTAAACGTCCTTCTTCAGGGAATTCAAATGTATTCACTTCTACAAGAATACATTTTCTATTAAATACAGAAACAAAAATAATTTTCACTTTAATTTCAACTGTTATATGGAATACAGCGAAACAGCAAAAAAACTTACACAAAAAACTCATATGAAAAATTTTTCCATAAATGCTCCCATATGTGCATCTCAGGTTCCAGTAACACTGTGTTGTGGAATCCCCGATACCCTCAAAGTTCCAGGAAAGCTTTTCCATCAGAAACAAGTCCATATAAGAAGTACGGACATATGAAAAAATTGGTCCAAGATAGGTGCCTTAAATAAAAAATAACATACATAGGTATGAAAGTAATTCCATTGGGGAGTGAGATAACTCTCCCTAAAGAAAATGGATATGGTACCTGTAGATGGAAAGTGGAGATCTACAATTCGGATTCATCAGGTAATATAACTCATATGGGAGGACAAAAAAACAGTGGATTCTTGAGTCCAAAGATATATGTCCTAAAACATCAAAAAATATATATGAAATAGGATAAAAATTATTATATCCATCAAAAAGAGAGAGAAGAAATTCCTCCCTCTCCTAGGTGGAACTATTAGAATATTACCTGTCAAGAGGATCAAGAATCACGATTGATATCCAGAAAAGGTTCCATGCAACAGAGGTCCATACAGAAACATCCTCTGCCTGCCAGCAGAGGGAGAGAATGACACCATATAACTTCTTTGGCGTCCTATATATCCCTCTGCTGTGTCTGATTGGTCCAGACAGGGTCACATGACGCACCTGCTCATATAGCAGAGCGTCATGTTGCCATGGATACGCCGCATTAGTCACGCCAGATCACGTCCAGCGCCGGTCACATGACGCAAGCGCACCAATCAGCGGCGCGTCTGCCATCGGCGCATAGAGGCAGCAAAATAAGTCAGCGAAGCCGAAAAAACTGGTCCACGGTCCCATTACATGCCCGATGTGATGCCATCCATCGCGCCCCGCTAAAGAGAGGGGCACGATGAGTGACCACAGAAGCCCGATCAGCCCCAATTCTGGTCCGTTCCGCACCGCAGGAAGTGCAGAAACGGCCATCTTGAATGTGGGCAAATTTAGGGGATACCGATATAAAGGGTAAAAAAGATGGTAATGGGTTGTGATGGGACAGTCAGACATGGAATAACAGTGTGAACTGGTACCCAGGATATAGATCCTTCTCCCAGAACAATAATATGGACGGGGAGCGGGCCATGGACTATTACCACTGGTGCTGTTTTTAACCTATGATAGGAATATGTCCCTAACAAGGAAAAAATTGATAGGGGGCAATTTCCCATAGGGAAAACCCCCTCCCCGGCACCGGATATGAACATGTAAAATCGGAAAAAAGGGAAATACTGGATAGAGAGATATGACGGGCCACCCCAAAGGCATACCTCTGGTTGTGTCACTGACCAATTGGATGCATGCATGGGAGCATATTAAGAAATCCCTTCCGCCCAGGGGATCATGTATACCTCCGCAGAAAAGACTATTAAGAACATTCAACATACAAAATACATATAAACAACAATCTATATATATCTCAAACCCCACATGTGTGTCAATGTGTCTAGAAAAAAGAGAGATCATCCTGTATCCATTGATATGGAGAGAAGCTGGAATAACAGAGATAATTAAAAATTGAGAAATCAATTTCAAACAAGGATGGGTGGGACATCAGGGTATATCAATAAAAGGAAAAAACCCAAAACAGAAACAGAAACAAAACTAATCAGTCTTTCCAGAGCTAAAGCCCTCCAGGAATGGACGAAAACTTTCGACTTCATTCAGACCTGGGGGCGTGGTTGCCCTAAGGTGCCTGATCCAGCGCATTTCCCGCTGGAGCAGGACCTTATTCCAATCCCCCCCCCCCTACATGGAATATGAATCCTTTCAATGACTGAAAAAATTACATTAGGCATTCTGTACCTATGTTTTTTCGCTACGTGTCTCCCAAGAGGCAAGTAGAGGTTCCCTATCCTCATGCTATGTATATGTTTTTCCACTCTCTTCCCTAATTCCTGTCTTGTTTTTCCGACGTAAAAGGATCCACACTGACAGACCATCAAGTAGACCACACCTTGTGTCTTACAATTGGCAAAATGCCTAAATGTGAAGGTCTCCCCATTGGGTAAAGTGAGCGTGGATCCTCCGCCAATGACAGTACATTGAGAGCATGCCCCACAAGGATAGGTCCCAAAGATTTTGCATGGGTCTTTTCTAGCCTCTCCCTTGTATTCACTTTTGACCAACATGCCACCGATGGATTCTGCCTTTTTGAAAGTGATCACTGGTTTAGATGGTACTAGTGTCTTAAGGATTGGATCCTCAGTAAGGATGGGCCAGTATTTGGTTAGAATCTGTCTGATTTTCTTATGCTCATTGGAGAATTTGAAAATTATCCTTGAAGTATCATCTTCCTGAGTTTTTTTCTTTTTCTTAGAAGTTTTGAAAATCAAAGTGTGTCTTTCCATTCCCTTTACTCTGTTGAAAGCTTTCTTTAAGGTGGATCTACTATAACCTCTCGCTAGTAGGTGGTTACTTAGCTCATTAGATTCGAATTGAAAATCCTCATCTGATGTACAATTCCTCCTGATTCGGAGGAATTGGCTAAAAGGTATGGATTCTTTGAGTGTTGTTGGGTGGAAACTGGCTGCATGCAACATCGTGTTGCCAGCCGTCTCCTTCCTAAACAGTCTGCTTTGGACTTTTCCCTGTATATCTTTAGATATAAGGATATCGAGAAAGCTGACTTTCTCAAAGTCGTAGGACATAGTAAAGAATAAATTTAGGTTGTTGGTATTCATAAGTTCCAAAACTTTCTTGAGCATATCTTCAGGCCCATCCCAAATAATGAAGATGTCGTCTATGTAGCGCTGCCACATAAGAATGTGGCAGGCACACATAGACGCATCATCCCCCAGGAGGAAGTCCTTCTCCCACTCCCCCAGGTACAGGTTGGCATATGAGGGTGCACAGCACGTCCCCATAGCCACCCCCTGCACCTGGAGGTAGTGGGAGCCCTGAAATAAAAAAATATTATGATGTAAAATAAAATCAAGCATCTGTATGATGAATTGATTAAACTTCCAGTCAGTGGTTGGGCGTTGTCGTAACACTCTTTGGACAGCTAAAATACCAAGATCGTGTGGTATGCTGTTATAGAGTGACTCTACGTCTACAGTCACCAAAAAGGCTGATGGAGGTACGACAAGACCTTCCAATATTTGCAGAAGGTGGATTGTGTCTTTGGTGTACGAAGGGAGATCCATCACATGGGGTCTGAGGTGCTGGTCAATGACTCGGCTAGCACCTTCAGAGATGGAACCGTTACCCGATATGATGGGCCTACCTGGTGGCCTCAACAGGTTTTTGTGCACTTTAGGAAGTGCATACATCGTAGGAGTACGTGGGTGTCGGGTTCTAATAAAGTCCCAGGTATCTTGGTTTATGGCACCATCTCTGAAAGATTCATCAACCAATTGATAGAATTCATTATTCATTCTATCCACTGTGGATGAGGAGATTTTGCGATAACATTTAGGATCCCTGAGAATTTTCATGCACATCTCCTCGTAATCTGGGTTGTCCATAAGGACGATGTTACCCCCTTTATCTGAGCCTTTAATCGTGATGTTAACATTGTTCTTAAGGGTTTTTAGGGCATGTTTTTGCTCTGGATTGAGATTGCAATGTAAAGTCTCTTTCCTCAGAACCTCAATTTCCTTAGATGTTTGTCTTACAAACAGAGCTAAAGCAGGATTTGAGAGCTGATATTTATTTTGGAAATACAGCTATAATAACATATGTCTTTTGTGTTTTGAAATTTGTTTTGTTTCTTCTTTCAATCATTGAATATGGGGGATCTTCAGGGAGATGGATGGGAGGAGCTTATGTCGGGGATTCAGAAGAACTATCAAGGGACTGAACAGCCAATCTCAGATCTGTCATCTTTATTTTTCAATCTTAGGAAAACACTAGAGAAAAAATCTGCCTTATATTGGCACATTAATTCATTTGATAGGTATATTAAAGAACATATTAATCCTATCGGCTTGAGGATTCAGATATTTCCGATCTTGGAAAATATCAGCAAGAACCTCAAGTTGAATTGGGAAACCAAGTTAAATGAATGTTCAATGAATTTGATGATGTTATTGCAGGAGGAGTATAGACAGCAGCTGGTTGTTTTGGAAATACAAATAGAATCACTATATGCTCGCCTCTCACTCCTAAAAACGCATAAAGAATACAGTAACTTTGAAAAAAATCTCAAAGAACATTTGGAAAATTTTGGTAAAACAATACTTGTGAAAAAAGAGAAAAAGTATTGGAGAGATAAAAATGCGTTCAGTGAGGGTCGAGCATATAGATGGAATCAAGAGAAAAAATATAAAAACAATCAATTTAATAAACATAAAAATCGAGGGGGAGATACCAATGCACAAAATGATTATTCGTCTGACACCCCGTCTAACTCTTCCTCCTCAGTCTCCTCAAACACAGGTCGTATGTTTGGGACTAAAAGGAAAGGTCCTTCACCTAGATCTAATGGAACTGATGGAGAGGTCCTACAATGCAACAAAAAAGCAACAACGGATTCCAAGGTATTCTCCACACAAAATGGAAGAGGGAGTGGACATAGTTGGGGTACATATAAAAATAACCCCAAGGGATCTACCACTCGAAGCAAAACGGCTTCTCAGAGGGAAATAGGGGCAATACCCAAATCTGGGGCCATTTCTCGAGTCCAGTCACTTCCAGTGGAGGATTTTTTAGAGAAGGGCAAAATACAACCTTTTCCACCCTCGCCCATGACACAATTAGTCATGGAACCCTTTGTGACCAAAATAACTCCGGGGGAAAACTTAATATTATAAATCTATCCTCCTACAAGTTATCTGATTTGGAACATGAAGTATTGTCTTTGGGCCTTTCTTTTTGCCCAACCAGCAATACGGACAGTTTTGAAACAGTGAAGGATATTCATCTGTTTGCTCGTAAGCTCTTTTATAAGAGCTTGTATGCTAAACAAGAGAATCAGAAAGGTGAAGTGGCACCGAATCTTAAAGCGGCCGACTTCAAGGCCTTGAGGGACCTAAATCTCCTACTCCAAGAAAACGCCCCTTTGAGTCAGATAGGGGAGGAGAATTTGGAGGAGGAGGAGGAGAGTGATGATGGGGAAAATAATCAGACATTTTTCACCCCAAAAAATTTAAAAGGAAGTCTCACAACTTCCCACCAATCAACCAGAATCCTGCTTTAGCTCTGTTTGTAAGACAAACATCTAAGGAAATTGAGGTTCTGAGGAAAGAGACTTTACATTGCAATCTCAATCCAGAGCAAAAACATGCCCTAAAAACCCTTAAGAACAATGTTAACATCACGATTAAAGGCTCAGATAAAGGGGGTAACATCGTCCTTATGGACAACCCAGATTACGAGGAGATGTGCATGAAAATTCTCAGGGATCCTAAATGTTATCGCAAAATCTCCTCATCCACAGTGGATAGAATGAATAATGAATTCTATCAATTGGTTGATGAATCTTTCAGAGATGGTGCCATAAACCAAGATACCTGGGACTTTATTAGAACCCGACACCCACGTACTCCTACGATGTATGCACTTCCTAAAGTGCACAAAAACCTGTTGAGGCCACCAGGTAGGCCCATCATATTGGGTAACGGTTCCATCTCTGAAGGTGCTAGCCGAGTCATTGACCAGCACCTCAGACCCCATGTGATGGATCTCCCTTCGTACACCAAAGACACAATCCACCTTCTGCAAATATTGGAAGGTCTTGTCGTACCTCCATCAGCCTTTTTGGTGACTGTAGACGTAGAGTCACTCTATAACAGCATACCACACGATCTTGGTATTTTAGCTGTCCAAAGAGTGTTACGACAACGCCCAACCACTGACTGGAAGTTTAATCAATTCATCATACAGATGCTTGATTTTATTTTACATCATAATATTTTTTTATTTCAGGGCTCCCACTACCTCCAGGTGCAGGGGGTGGCTATGGGGACGTTCTGTGCACCCTCATATGCCAACCTGTACCTGGGGGAGTGGGAGAAGGACTTCCTCCTGGGGGATGATGCGTCTATGTGTGCCTGCCACATTCTTATGTGGCAGCGCTACATAGACGACATCTTCATTATTTGGGATGGGCCTGAAGATATGCTCAAGAAAGTTTTGGAACTTATGAATACCAACAACCTAAATTTATTCTTTACTATGTCCTACGACTTTGAGAAAGTCAGCTTTTTCGATATCCTTATATCTAAAGATATACAGGGAAAAGTCCAAAGCAGACTGTTTAGGAAGGAGACGGCTGGCAACACGATGTTGCATG
Source organism: Rana muscosa (assembly GCA_029206835.1). Lineage (NCBI taxonomy): Eukaryota > Metazoa > Chordata > Amphibia > Anura > Ranidae > Rana > Rana muscosa. Next base: position 765,031,948 of record CM055116.1, on the reverse strand, counting down.
CAGCCAGTTTCCACCCAACAACACTCAAAGAATCCATACCTTTTAGCCAATTCCTCCGAATCAGGAGGAATTGTACATCAGATGAGGATTTTCAATTCGAATCTAATGAGCTAAGTAACCGCCTATTAGCGAGAGGTTATAGTAGATCCACCTTAAAGAAAGCTTTCAACAGAGTAAAGGGAATGGAAAGACACACTTTGATTTTCAAAACTTCTAAGAAAAAGAAAAAAACTCAGGAAGATGATACTTCAAGGATAATTTTCAAATTCTCCAATGAGCATAAGAAAATCAGACAGATTCTAACCAAATACTGGCCCATCCTTACTGAGGATCCAATCCTTAAGACACTAGTACCATCTAAACCAGTGATCACTTTCAAAAAGGCAGAATCCATCGGTGGCATGTTGGTCAAAAGTGAATACAAGGGAGAGGCTAGAAAAGACCCATGCAAAATCTTTGGGACCTATCCTTGTGGGGCATGCTTTCAATGTACTGTCATTGGCGGAGGATCCACGCTCACTTTACCCAATGGGGAGACCTTCACATTTAGGCATTTTGCCAATTGTAAGACACAAGGTGTGGTCTACTTGATGGTCTGTGAGTGTAGATCCTTTTACGTCGGAAAAACAAGACAGGAATTAGGGAAGAGAGTGGAAAAACATATACATAGCATGAGGATAGGGAACCTCTACTTGCCTCTTGGGAGACACGTAGCGAAAAAACATAGGTACAGAATGCCTAATGTAATTTTTTCAGTCATTGAAAGGATTCATATTCCATGTGGGGGGGGGGTTGGAATAAGGTCCTGCTCCAGCGGGAAATGCGCTGGATCAGGCACCTTAGGGCAACCACGCCCCCAGGTCTGAATGAAGTCGAAAGTTTTCGTCCATTCCTGGAGGGCTTTAGCTCTGGAAAGACTGATTAGTTTTGTTTCTGTTTCTGTTTTGGGTTTTTTCCTTTTATTGATATACCCTGATGTCCCACCCATCCTTGTTTGAAATTGATTTCTCAATTTTTAATTATCTCTGTTATTCCAGCTTCTCTCCATATCAATGGATACAGGATGATCTCTCTTTTTTCTAGACACATTGACACACATGTGGGGTTTGAGATATATATAGATTGTTGTTTATATGTATTTTGTATGTTGAATGTTCTTAATAGTCTTTTCTGCGGAGGTATACATGATCCCCTGGGCGGAAGGGATTTCTTAATATGCTCCCATGCATGCATCCAATTGGTCAGTGACACAACCAGAGGTATGCCTTTGGGGTGGCCCGTCATATCTCTCTATCCAGTATTTCCCTTTTTTCCGATTTTAGATGTTCATATCCGGTGCCGGGGTTTTCCCTATGGGAAATTGCCCCCTATCAATTTTTTCCTTGTTAGGGACATATTCCTATCATAGGTTAAAAACGGCACCGGTGGTAATAGTCCATGGCCCGCTCCCCGTCCATATTATTGTTCTGGGAGAAGGATCTATATCCTGGGTACCAGTTCACACTGTTATTCCATGTCTGACTGTCCCATCACAACCCATTACCATCTTTTTTACCCTTTATATCGGTATCCCCTAAATTTGCCCACATTCAAGATGGCCGTTTCTGCACTTCCTGCGGTGCGGAACGGACCAGAATTGGGGCTGATCGGGCTTCTGTGGTCACTCATCGTGCCCCTCTCTTTAGCGGGGTGCGATGGATGGCATCACATCGGGCATGTAATGGGACCGTGGACCATTTTTTTCGGCTTCGCTGACTTATTTTGCTGCCTCTATGCGCCGATGGCAGACGCGCCGCTGATTGGTGCGGTTGCGTCATGTGACCGGCGCTGGACGTGATCTGGCGTGACTAATGCGGCGTATCCATGGCAACATGACGCTCTGCTATATGAGCAGGTGCGTCATGTGACCCTGTCTGGACCAATCAGACACAGCAGAGGGATATATAGGACGCCAAAGAAGTTATATGGTGTCATTCTCTCCCTCTGCTGGCAGGCAGAGGATGTTTCTGTATGGACCTCTGTTGCATGGAACCTTTTCTGGATATCAATCGTGATTCTTGATCCTCTTGACAGGTAATATTCTAATAGTTCCACCTAGGAGAGGGAGGAATTTCTTCTCTCTCTTTTTGATGGATATAATAATTTTTATCCTATTTCATATATATTTTTTGATGTTTTAGGACATATATCTTTGGACTCAAGAATCCACTGTTTTTTTGTCCTCCCATATGAGTTATATTACCTGATGAATCCGAATTGTAGATCTCCACTTTCCATCTACAGGTACCATATCCATTTTCTTTAGGGAGAGTTATCTCACTCCCCAATGGAATTACTTTCATACCTATGTATGTTATTTTTTATTTAAGGCACCTATCTTGGACCAATTTTTTCATATGTCCGTACTTCTTATATGGACTTGTTTCTGATGGAAAAGCTTTCCTGGAACTTTGAGGGTATCGGGGATTCCACAACACAGTGTTACTGGAACCTGAGATGCACATATGGGAGCATTTATGGAACATTTTTTCATATGAGTTTTTTGTGTAAGTTTTTTTGCTGTTTCGCTGTATTCCATATAACAGTTGAAATTAAAGTGAAAATTATTTTTGTTTCTGTATTTAATAGAAAATGTATTCTTGTAGAAGTGAATACATTTGAATTCCCTGAAGAAGGACGTTTACAGTTTGAAACGCGTTGGGCAAGCCTCCCTTGATCTGCTTCTAGCTGGAGCGGTCAACACAGGCTATTGTATTCATCTTCGGAAGATTTGTATTATGTCAGATCTATGTAGTTTTTGTACAATTTTCATATATATGTGTTTTTTTGTACCATTTGTTCTTTTTTCATATCTGTGTCCGCGTTATGTGGCATATGTACAAATAAATATTTGGAATTTTTAATTGAGTTTTTTTCATATTTTTTACATTGCCTCCAAAATCCCACAAACTAGAGGTTTTTTCTCATTTTATACATATTTGGGATGATGGCAATTACATGTTGGGTTGCATGAGGTGTTACATTTTTTCAGGCCCAGGATAATGGGAAACAGTGGAGATGAGATAGCATCCAAGCTGAGGAGTTCTTTATGCTGAGCTGGTGTAGTCACAGATAGGGGCCCTGTCTCTTGAGTGACTAGTCCTGACTTAATGCAGGATCCGTCGGACAAGTATACCGACAACCCCTGCGTCTTTGATCGTAATGGGAAGTGCTGCTGGTTGGCAAAGGTCAGGTCAATGAAGCAGCTGCATGCCCCCTAAATAAATAATGGCGTTGACCCATACTGTTCTGAAGCTGAAAAGAGAGCATAAGAGCAAGTTGTCTGTCTTGACAAGGCTGACAGATGGGTTGGAGGTATCGTGGAGCACTTACGTAGTTTCGTCAGGCAGGCGCGTACGTAATGGCCGGCATCCCCGCAGTATAGGCATAGGTCCCTCTGTCTGCACCATTGACGCTCTTCTGGAGATAAGGCAGGGCGTATCAATCTGGTTTGCATCAGTTCAGGCTCATTGGAAGCCAAGCTGGCAGAGCTGGTATGCGTCATGGCTGGGTTGGACTGGGTGTGGTAAGCCGGAATTGGGCCCTTGGTGTCATCCAGACAGGCCAGTTGGATGAGTGAACCTCTCTGCCCGGCGCTCATGAATCCGTCGGTCGATTTGGATTGCCAGGGTAATCAAGGCCTTCAGGGTATGGGTACACTGACCCGGGCGAGCTCGTCCTTGAGGTTCTTAGAAAGGCACAGACGGAATTGGTGTCGTAGAGCAGCATCATTCCATTGGGTGTCCCCACTCCAACGTCTTAAATCTGAAATATAGTCCTCGGCTACTCGCTGACCCTGCTGAAGTGTGTGGAGGGATGCTTCGGCCGCAGCGGTAGGGGTAATCGTATAGCTGCGCTATTGTGTTGAAGAAAGATAACATCTCCTGAACCTGTGTGTCATTCCTCTCCAGTAACTGGTGGGCCCAGGACTGAGGCTCCCCTTTTGCATGAGGGCGATGATGAATCCAAACTTTGTGGCCTCTCAGGGAAAAGGTTCAGAGTTGGAGCGCAAAATATAGCTGACAGGCGGTGCGGAAGACCCGGAACTTTGCCTGAGAGTGTAGGGACCCGTGGTTCGGGTGGCAGCATCATCACTGTCGGTGGAGTAGGCGTTTGGGATGGACTGTACTCGTTCTTCAAGCTGAGTATAGCCCTCTTGCAGGGATTTGACGGCCTGTTTCAGAGCAGCGAGATGTTGGCAAGTCTCCTGCATAGGAGAGGGTCCTCTTGCAGGCCCCATCATGGCTGTCTGATACTGTCACGTACCTTTGTTGTAGAGCCTGACGAGCAGAGGAAGGCCTCTTGTACAGCCCCGGTTCAGGGACCACTGAGTTTGCAACAGTGGCCGCAAGAGCACGGAGAGGTAGGAGTGCCTGTGGTGTTCTCCGTAGCAGGGGGACACTAGTAGCAGCTAGCAGCACTAGTGGAGCTGCGGTTGGTGGCTGTGGATGCAGGCACTCCTAGACGCAGGGGTGCTGCAGATGCAGGTAGATTGCTGGTGCCGGTTACCGCGGATGGAGTAACGTGGAGGCTGTAGCAAAGCGAGGAGACTAGTGCAGAGTCAGACAAGCCAGGTCAGATATAGAGGAATCAGGTACATCAGATATATCAATAAGAATGGTCAAGTTCATGCAGAGGTTTGGCAACAGGAAATCCGGAGAGTAAGACTGAAGAAAGGTCAAGCAAGCCGAGGTCATTAATGGAGAGAATCAGAGGAGTCAGGAAAGCTGGGTACAGTCAGATCAAGGGCAGGTACTGGAAACAGGATACAGGGGGAAGACTGAAGATCAGCAAAGGCCCTAGAGCATCTGCCCTCTTTATATACAGCCATTGGTGCCAGTGCACACATGCGCGCATGTGCATATGCGTTCGCCTGAACCCGCAGACTTGCCTTTGCACATCTGCTCTGTTATGGCCAGCAAGTCCCTGACAATAATATTCTTCTGCCTCTTTAGCAGTTTTCTCAATGATTGAGATCATATCAGGTGCAGCTGACTTCAATGGAGGTGCTACTTTGTTCAGACCTCTGTAATCCACAGTCACTCTATATGTCCCATCAGGTTTCTTTACTGGGAACACCAGAGAAGAAAAAGGACTTACAGCAGGTCTCAGGATCCCTACTCTCAACAGTTCTTGAATAGTCTCCCCAATTTCTTTTGTGGCTTCCAAGAAGTCTGTACTGCTTGAGACAGACTGGCTTCTCTGGTGGAGGAATGTAGACAGGGGTCCATTTTGCATGACCTCTGACCACAGCCCTCACCGCCCTAACCAAATACACTTTATCAGGGTACCCGAAAGTGAATGCACCCCATTCAGTCTGAATAGACTGGCCTTGAAGTACATCCATCCCAAGAATATTTTTGGATAACTCTGATACAGAAACATTTGTCCAAAATCCTGGTCCCTAGCCAATTTCACCCGTGTCCTAACTGCTGGTGTGGTTTTCCCTCCCAAACCTTCTACATAAATCAATTATCATTTGTGATGGGAAGGATTTCCTTGCAAAAGTGTAACTTCAGCTCCAGTTTCAACTAAAGCCATCACGTGTGTAGGAGAAGATGACTTCCCCCACCATACAGTGACAGGTGCATATGGGTGTCCGTCTCCTGTTGTCACTGTCCTCACTGCTTTTACAGGAGGCCCACCTTCCCTTCATAAAGGACAAGGAACCTCCTAATCCGCTTATCTGAGTCTCTCTAACTCCTCCCCAGGATAAAGGGATTCTGGTTTGGATCATGTACAGTGTTGGGAATTGGTTTGGGGCTAACAGGAGGGGTCTGTTCTGTTTTATCTAAATCTAGGCATATTTTATCTTCACTAGGAGTAGTGATTCTAACCCTGACAGTTTTCCCCACTAAATATTTACACCTCTTCAGGATTTCTGCAGTAGAAATCCCATCTATCTCATCTTTAGGTACTCCTGCCTCTAATAAGTCCACCCACATTTCTTTCCTAGAAAGAACTAGCTTGGTTTTCTCTTCACCTCCTGTCTTCTCTCCCACATTCCCTTTCTTCTCTGTTCTTTTCTGCTTGTATTCTTCCTGTCTAGCCTTGACCTTATCTACTGCCCTGACAGGTTTTGTTTTAGTCTCCTCTATCTCCCCCCAACTGGCTTAAGAGTGTAGTGGCTTCATGAATCTTGCCGTTTAATCCCAGGCCTCCCAGCAAGGACAATAAAGGAGCCCTGAGATTAAATGGCGCAGACTTCATTATCTTAGAGCGCAGAGCAGACGTAAAGGGTTCCATATCTGGACCCATCCATTCTGGAAATTAATTTTATCTGTTTATACAACCCATCTCACATAACCTGGAAATACCTCCTCCTATTGTTCTCCAGGAGTAATTATTTTCCAGGTCACTAGGACTAGCGTATACTTGGTAGACATGTGCATTTAGTTTCGTTCCGAATCGAAATTCGGACAAATTTTTCATTATTCGGAAATTCGGATGCATCCGAATTTCCAAATTACAAATGTAACGAATTAATAAATTGGAGGGGTGTTTTGGGACTTTCAGGAAGCCTTGGCCTGGTAAGGCCAAGTATTTCCATCCCAAGGGGACTTTAAATGAAAGACATGGAATGGTAATGCAATGTGTTTCCATCCCATCATTCAAGGAAAGGAGCGAAAGGGGCGGGACTTTAAATGAAGCACGTGTTAGCGAGAGCATAGTTGGTAAACATATGGAATTTATTACATAATATAGTATAAACAACAATGTAAATGAGCATAGAATTGATTGCACAGACATCAATTGGTCATAGAGTGTATAGCAGGTAAACAGTATTAACACAGTTATTCAATGGTAGACCATAACAAAATTCCATAGTTCAACCAGGACAAAGATAGGATAAAATCATAAAAGAGGATAATGCCTGCAGGGCCTATGGCCTCACTGATCCTGTAGAGGTAGGTATGGGTAGTACTGGTAGTTCTGGGTATAAAGTTAAAGGTACGGCTTTGTGTGGCTCGACGCGTTTCGTGGCCTCAACGCCACTCATCAGGAGCGAGCCAGATATCTAGAATAGAAATAAGTGGATAAGTAGATGGAAAAGCATGGACAAGAGTGGGCTATAGGAAACCCCAAATCAAGTGCACTATAGTCTTCCATTCACCCTGGGTTTTCACCCTCCACTTATTTTCCTCATAGGGATGCCTTGGTTGTCCATGTCCGCCCTGGTGGTGGCCTGTGGGTCGTCTCCGCGTGGTGGTCCGCTGCGGCTCCCGGGTGGGGGTACCCTTGGCTGGCCTGCGGTTCCCGATCACCACACCATCATTATACGAACCATAGTAAGTCAGCATGCACTTGATTTGGGGTTTCCTATAGCCCACTCTTGTCCATGCTTTTCCATCTACTTATCCACTTATTTCTATTCTAGATATCTGGCTTGCTCCTGATGAGTGGCGTTGAGGCCACGAAACGCGCCGAGCCACACAAAGCCGTACCTTTAACTTTATACCCAGAACTATCAGTACTACCCATACCTACCTCTACAGGATCAGTGAGGCCATAGGCCCTGCAGGCATTATCCTCTTTTATGATTTTATCCTATCTTTGTCCTGGTGAACTATGGAATTTTGTTATGGTCTACCATTGAATAACTGTGTTAATACTTTTTACCTGCTATACACTTTATGACCAATTGATGTCTGTGCAATCAATTTTATGCTTGTTTACATTGTTGTTTATACTATATTATGTAATAAATTCCATATGTTTACCAATTATGCTCTCGCTAACACGTGCTTCATTTAAAATGTAACGAATTGAAACAAATCCGAAAAAACAATTCAATTAGAAAAAACCGTAAACGGGGCGCATGCGTGGCACCGAACGGGATGGACGCCTGAGAGACTAGCTCCGCTCTGTCCGGGCTGATTACGACTCTTGGAGGGCTATTAACACTTATGATCCTTACTCTTTCAACACCCCTCGAGTCCTATTAGTGTGGTGCATGCCTTCAGCTAAGAAGAAAGGCCGGGGCTCTGCTCAAAAGTCGCTTACTCACTACCTTCTTCGCACGAGGGAGCTGTACGGCATGGAACAAGATGGCGCCGGCGGCGGAGCTCACTCTTCAGCTCCTGCCCCTTCCCTGGGTCCCTCGGAGGCACACAATCGTGAGTACCCTACGCTCTCTAAAGCGAACCTGGATGCCAGTTTGGAGGACATGTATACTAAGATAGCCGCCAATTTCAAACTGAGCTGCACAAGACTTCCCAGACCCTGTCTTCAGAAATTGCAGCACTAGGCACCAGGACCGACAAACTCGAGACCAAGCACGACGAACTTGCTTTAGCCTACAATGACCTAAGCCGCGAACATGATTCCCTGGCTAGGGCTTTCACGCAGATCCAGGCACAGGTCGAGGATCTCGACAACCGCAATCGACGCAATAAACTGCTCTTTGGATGACTGTTTTCTCTGTTGAGCCCTTCTCCTCTGGTTACTTTTCAGGAGAGAGATCAGAAACTACTCTTTGGCTGGGTTTGAGACGGATATGTCTCATGCATCTGTTCTTTTTTTCAGGTTATGTCTTTTTACCTGAACCATTTCATTTTCTCTGGCTCTTATTTTATTTAATTTTGAATTCTGTGTTATTTTTTCTTGTTTTATTTTTCTTTGGTCTGTACTTTTTTCACGAATGTATGTTCCTCTGCCAATATGAGTTTGTGGTTTTACTAACACTTATTTTGCATAGCCGTTTAGTCATGTTAGGTAATCTCTGCTCTGATATGGTTGCATTTTGCTGCATGTTGGTGATCCCTGTGGTTCCTGCAGGGTACTACAGGTTACAATGTAGTGCACTCCTCCCTGTTGATTATTATCACATTGCTCTATTGATAGTCCTTATTCTAAAGCACAATGGCCCTTAAATGTATATCTCACAATGTAAAAGGATTTAACTCTCCTGTTAAACGGAAAAAAAACATTCGCCTTCTATAAAAATTTAAATGCTAAAATCCTCCTAGTCCAGGAAACGCATTTCTCTCAAGCATCCCACCCCAAGTTTTTCCATAGGCACTTTCCCCATTCCTTTTACACGCTTCACTCTACCAAGAGCAGGGGGGCTGCAATATTTCTGCATGCCTCCCTCTCCATGGATGTGAAGAAGGTGTACAGGGACAAAGAAAGCAGGTTTGTTATAATACAGGGTATTTTGAATAACAAGGAACTAACTATCGCAAGTATCTATGCACCCAACGACTCCCCTGCTTCATTTTTTGTATCTTTTTTTGAATGTCTCCAACTATACCAGTCCCCACACATGATTGTAGGGGGGGATTTTAATTTGGTGGCCAACCCGGTACTGGATAGGTGTTCGGTTGCCATCTCCTCTAGGGGTTTTCCCAGATCACTGACCAGAAGTTTGCGGGATTGTCAACTGGTGGACTCCTGGAGGGCGCACAATATTGGAGCTAGGGAGTACACTTTATACTCCCACCCTCACAACAGCTACACTAGGCTTGATTATATTTTTGTCACTCCGATTACTCTGGCCAACTCCACAGCCGCCTCCATACACCCCTGTGTTTGGTCTGACCACCAGGCTACCTCCTTTGAGACTAAGTTCATTGGGTTAGCTCCTATCCCCTTCACCTGGCGCCTAAATTAGTCTCTTTTGTCAGACCTGGCCATTGAATCTGAGGTATCACAGGCCATAGACCAATACTTTAATCTCAATGCCATCCCCGAGACACCCATACCTGTGGTCTGGACGGCCCATAAGGCTGTAATCAGAGGCAAACTCATTGGAATTGCCTCTGCCCGTAATAGGGAAAACAGACAGAGGATCCTACAACTCACATCTGACTTAGACCTGTTATATAAACGTTCTTCTGCGCTGAACCAGGAGTCCACCAGGGGGTTGATTGAATGGAAGCGCCTCGAACTGGATTCCTTGCTTACCTCTAAGGTGGAGAAGGCACTCAGATGGTCTAAAGCCAGATTCTTGCTCCATAGTAATACCGCGTCAACCATGTTCGCCAGGCGACTGAACCAATCTGCTAGGCCTACTCATGTGTATAAACTGATGACTGACTCTGGACAGACTACATCACACCCACAAGAGGTTCTTAAGATTTTTAATCAATTTTACTCCACTTTATTAGCTCCCTCTCAATCTAGGCCCTCCGCTGAGAATGCTGCCTGGTTTGATTCAATCCCCCTTCCTTCTCTCTCCCCCTCCCAAGTAGACAAACTCAACGCACCTATCTCGCAGGCTGAAGTTTTGAACGTTATCAAGTCACTAAAATCTGTCTCGGCTCCCGGCCCAGACGGTTTCACAGCCGTCTATTACAAGAAATTCGCCCCTGCATTATCTGGTAGGCTGGTTCAATTGTTTAATTCGGTCTTACAGGGTGGCTCTTTCCCAGCTGAGATGTTGCTGGCGAACATGTCGCTCATTGCTAAACCAAACAAAAATCACACCCTCCCCCAGAATTATAGACCTATATCGGTTATCAATAACGATCTAAAGATATTTAGCAGGATCCTGTCTGACAGGTTGGCCCGCACCATCTCTTCCCTGATTTCCCCTTATCAGGCTGGTTTCATTCCCCATAGGCTTATTACTGACAACATCCGTTTAACCACTAATATTATACAGGATGCCAACCTGTTTACTAAAAAAGTGCTTCTTCTGAGCCTGGATATACAGAAGGCATTTGATAGTGTGTCTTGGGGTTACTTGTCCACCTTGTTACAACGCATGGGCTTTCAGGGTGAATTCCTCTATGCCTTCCAGGCCTTGTATAGTGATCCTCAGACCAGGATTAAAATACCAGGCTGTAGTTCCAAGTTAGGCAGAGGCAAGAGACAGGGGTGCCCGCTTTCCATTCTGATCTTTGCCCTGGCCCTGGAACCCCTAGCCGTGGAGCTTCTGGGGAACCCAGACATATCTGGTTATCGCAAAGGCTCTACGGACTATAAATTCTGCATGTATGCTGATGACATTTTGATGTTTATCACCAACCCATTGATCTCCTTGCCCAATCTGTTTCAATCCCTGTCCAGATTCGCTGAGATCTCGGGCCTCTCAGTGAACGCCTCGAAATCCTTGGCCCTCCCCATAGGCTACTCTCAATCCGAGTTGGAACATCTCAAACAGTCCTTCAGATTCTCATGGGCTGGCCCGACCCTCCCATACCTAGGGGTCAATTTGACGGGTGATTTTACCAAGTTGTTTGAAGCTAATTACCCCCCTATGATCTCTAAACTCAAACAACTACTTAAACTCTGGTCCCCACTTCACATCTCCTTCCTGGGTAGGGTAACTGCACTCAAAATGACCAGCCTGCCCAAATTACTTTACCTGTTCCGTTCCCTGCCGATTACGCTTACCAAATCCTATTTGCTCAAAATTCAAATAATCTTTAATAAATTTATATGGAAGAGAAGGCCTCCTAGATTTACGAAAGCAACCCTTTACCGTTCAGCTAAACAGGGGGGTCTGGGTGTCCCACAGGTCTGGCTCTACTACTTGTCCAGCAGGTTTTCACAACAAGCACAATGGAACATTCCTCATTCCAAAGTCCCTTGGGTTAAATTTGAACAAGACTCAATTTTCCCTGCTTACCTCCCGGGCATTATGTGGTCCTCTAATCCTTTGGGCCCCCTAGGCCCCCCCAATAATGGTTTAGTGACAGCAAGCTTGAAGTTTTGGGATAGGTACAAATTGAAATTCAATCTTATCTCGGGGTTCCCCTTGGGCGCTTCATATCTGGGAGACTCGAGATTTCCCCCAGCCTTTGCTCAACCAGGGGAGTTTCGACTCTGGACGGACCTGGGACTGGTTAAGTTGAAAGACTTTCTACAGGGAGAGAGATTTGAGTCTTTTCCTAATATATTGACTAAACATCCGGCCCTTGCTGGCGAATTTTATCACTATCTCCAAATTAGACACTTTTTTCTGAGTCACTATACAGGCCCCCTTTCAGACTCTAGAACTTTCTACGAGAATATATGTCTTACAGCACCTAGACAAAAGGGCCTTATTTCAATTTTGTATAGGGCCTTTGAGTCGACTCTGGAGGGCCCGATGCCCAAATACAGGGCCCAATGGGAGAGGGAGCTCGCTCTTACAGCAGAAGACTTGGACTGGAATGCTGGCTGGACCAATATGAGAAAATGCACGCTCTCTCTCACAATTAGAGAGACAGCGGTTAAGTTGCTGACCCGCTGGCATTACACTCCCCTGCGCCTTAACAAGATTTACCCTCAGGTATCGACCTCTTGTTTTAGAGGCTGCGATCTCCCGGGCTCCATCTTTCATTTGTTCTGGGAGTGTGACAGGCTGCGGCCCACATGGTCGGTGGCTCTGGAGCTGATTGATAACCTTGCAGGTGGGCATGTGACTCTGACACACACCCAATGCCTCCTCTTTCAAAATGTGCCGGACACCCCCAGGCCCCTCATGAGACTGATTCATTCGGTCTGTTTAGCGGTACAATGGGCTATAGCTCTCTCCTGGAAATCGGTCTCGGTTCCCTTTTCACTGGTCATATCCAGAATAGATCAAATGATTCTGACTGACAAAATTCACCACACGTTGAGGGATTCCATGCCTCTGTATGAAACTAAGTGGAACCCCTGGTCCATCTTTAGACTGCAGCACTGACCTCTCATTCATTTTCTTTTTTAGTATATTATTTATTTTGATAGTTTCTCCTCCTTCGCATTTTCTATTTCATGATATTCCTATTTTTTTTTTTTCTTTTGGTTATATCGTTTTTTTCTTTTTCTTTCTCTTTCTCTTATTTACTATCCTTTGCTCTCTAGATTTATATTCTTATCTCTCTATTGTGTACTACTATTGTTGCTTTATTGCACTGTTCAGCATAGCTAGGTCCTTATTGTATTATTCAGATCAACCCATTCAAACTGTTCTAGTACCCTAGGACATAGGCCTTGCTTTTTTGTTCATCCACGGGATATGTGGTCTTGCTATGTCAATTTGCACTTTTTTTCCTTTACTATGTATGTACACAGTATGTTTTCGCTTTGTTTGTAATAAGAAAAAAATGCAAACGGAATTCGATTTGAATCGAATTTGAAACAAATTCGAATCGAATTCGAAACAAATTTGAATCGAATTAGAAAAAATAGAAATTGATTTTCTAAAAAAATACAATAAAATAGAATAAAAACAATAAAGCAATAGCATAAAAAAAAGAATAGAAAATAATAGAATAGAATTTAATAGAATGTAATAAAATAGAACATGACCATCTTCCGAAATTCGAATAGTATAAATTCGAATTTGATTGGAAAATATTTCAAAACAATGGAAACTAAAATAGAAAAACAATAGAACAGAATAGAATAAAATATAATATATATTACATTTTATTCTATTCTGTTCTATTGTTTTTCTTTTCTATTCTTTTCTATTGTATTCTAATCTTTTCTATTCAAATTTGAATTCATTTTTATACGAAATTCGAATTTCTTATAGAATGAAATCAAATTTTAATAGAAAAGATTAGAATAGATAAGTTTCGTATTAGAATTTGAAAAAAAATTTGACCGAATTCAAAAAAAGTCGATCAAATTCTAAAAAAAATCTACCGCATTCGAAAAAAATTGACCGCATTTGAAAAAATCTACCAGATTAGAAAAAACAATCAAATTCGAAAAAATTGTACTGCATTCGAAAAAAAAAATTGTCCGAATTCGAAAAAGTAAACTATCAAATTAGAATAGAAAAGATTAGAATAAAATAGAAAAGAATAGAAAAGAATAAACTAGAAAAACAAAATATAATATAGATATTATATTTTATTCTATTCTGTTCTATTGTTTTTCTAGTCTATTATTTTCTACTCTATTCTAATCTTTTCTATTTAAATTCAAATTCATTGTATACGAAATTCGAATTTCGGAAGATGGTTTTATATATACATATATATATATATATATATATATATATATATATATATATATATTTCTTTTTTTATTATTATTACATTTTTTCCTGTTATGTTCTATGCTAATCTTTTCTATTATTTTACATTCTATTCTAATCTTTTCTATTCAAGTTCATTCTATACAAAATTACAATTTCAGAAGATGGTATATATATATATATATATATATATATATATATTTTTTTTTCTATGCTGTTCTATTGTTTTTCTATGTTATATATCTTTTCTATTATTTTCTATTTTATTCTAATCTTTTCTAATTTTTCGAATTCTAATCTTTTTTCGAATGCAAATTCATTCTATACGAAATTCGAATTTTGGAAGATGGCTTCCGAAATTCGAATTTCGTATAGAGTAAAATCGAATTTGAATAGAAAAGATTAGAATAGAAAATAATAGAAAAGAATAGCATAGAAAAACAATAGAACAGAATAAAATATAATATATATTATATTTTTTTCTATTCCGTTCTATTGTTTTTCTATGCTATTCCTTTCTATTATTTTTTATTCTAATCTTTTCTATTCAAATTGTAATAAATAATAATAAAATAGAAAAACAATAGAACAGAATAGAATAAAATATAATATAAATCATATTTTATTCTATTCTAATGTTTTTCTAGTCTATTATTTTCTATTCTTTTCTATTATTTTATTCTAATTCATTCTATACGAAATTTGAATTTTGGAAAATGTTTTTTATATATATATATATATATATATATACATATATATATATATATATATATATATAGAATAAAATCGAATTCTAATTGAATAGACTAGAATAGAAGAAAACAATAGAACAGAATAGAAAAAAAATGTAAAAACCATCTTCCGAAATTCGAATTTGGTACAGAATGAATTTGAATAGAAAAGATTAGAATAGAATATATTATGTTTTTTTTCTATTCTGTTCTATTTATTTTCTATGCTATTCTTTTCTATTATTTTCTATTCTGTTCTAATCTTTTCTATTGGAATTCGATTTCATTCAAAAGAAATTCGAATTTCAGAAGATGTTAAATAAAAATATATATATCTATAATATATATCTATATATCTATCAGAAAAATATTTTTTTCTGTTCTATGCTATTGTTTTTCTATGCTATTCTTTTCTAGTATTTTCGATTCTATCCTAATCTTTTCTATTCAAATTCGATTTCATTCTATACGAGTTTTGAATTTCGGAAATGGTTATATATAGTTTAGTTCAAATGCGGTAGAATTATTTTGAATTTGATGTTTTTTTTCGAATTCGGTAGATTTTTTTTTCGAATGCGGTAGAATTATTTTTGAATGCGGTAGAATTTTTTCGAATGCGGTAGAATTTTTTTCGAATTCGAAAATGAAACAAAACGAATCCCGAAAACGAACGTAACAAATTTAGTTAACTAACAAATCGAAACGAAACAAAACAAATTTTTTCATCCTGCATATGTCTAATACTTGGACTATTCTATCTCTCACGAGGTCTAACAGTGAAAAATTCACACTAAACTCTTGGGCTTTTCGCATTGCCTGACGCAATTGTGGATCATGGGTTAACACTCCCATAGCCACTGCTTCCTTACCTGACAAAACAACACTGACCGCCCCTTCATCCCACAAGCATAGGAGCCAACTCAATAGGGGCTCCTCTGACTTTTTTTTGTATTTGTATTGTTTTGCCAGCTCGTGGAGTTCAGTTTGTGTAAACTCCCGTACTTCTTCAAATTCCACATATCTGGGGTTGCAGTAATGCACCTCCCAATCTGCCATATCCTCTCTATCTTGTTGCCTTTTTCTATGCTTAGTAATGAGGGGCCTGGCACACTTTTTCTTTCCCATTGAATAATCATCATCAGAAACATCAAACACTATCTCCTCACTATCATTTGAAGAGAGCACATCCTCACAATCCCAGTTTTGGGATGTGACAATTGCACGTACCTTGGTTTTACTAACGGGTTTACGGAACTTCCTTTTCCTTAAGGCATTAATTGATTTGGTCATGAGGGCTGCACACCGCTCTTGCAAATCATCAGCCCGATTAGCAGTTGAACAAACACACTTTGAAGTAACTGCTAGCTGCATTAACACCAACAGAATCATCTGTAACCAGCCATTGAAGATCATGAACACAGTAACCGGGGTTAAGTAACTTTTAAGTGTATTTCTACTGTTACAGACCAGAGTTTCTGCTTATTTGCTAGGCTGTTAATTTGCTATAGATATCTGTCAGTCTTGTACTGGATTCCTAATATTGTAATAGATTTGTATGTACAGCATTTTTGTTCAGTAAAAGCAAATTTACACACTGCAGAGGTCTCAGCTTCCTTGCTTATACCGCAAAGTAATCTTGCTAGATAGACGCAAGCAAAACAGGCCCTGTTGGGTGTTGGCAGATTTGACGGCTCTTTTCTGATTCAGCCCCTGACAATTTTTATGCATATATGTAACTTAGAAAGATTATTGGGTTGACATTTCAATTGAACAAACTCATTTATAATGTGATTATAGCTTAATAATTTATAGATGATTTTGTTTATATATTTTTTTTAATGTAAAGAGGAATTTTGGCAGCTGTCCCGAAAATGGCAGATAGAGTGCAAAGCACTAGCCACCAATATGATTTTTCCCAGGACTGACTTGTTCTTTACTGTGTCTGTCTGGAGGCAGCCATCTTGGTAGAGGCAGTACTTTGTTTCTTTAAGTCAGAACTACCCCTGATTACTGATGATCTGATAACTGGTGGAGGAAAATGTAGGAAGCTGCAAGAAACGTGCAGGAAGCACAGATTATATGAAGCAAAGGAATCATAATTCTACAGCTTTCTCATTAGCCAGGAAGCACAGTAGTGACATCAGTGAATATTACCCCAAATCTCTTCTTGCCTTTAATAATCAGAGGCAGCAATGCCTTAGAACGAACATTGCAGATACATTCTATATAGCTATGAGACTGTAGACACAAAAGCCCATAGGCTTGCTTACATACCAGGAGGTGCACTGCTATTTTTTAGGAGGAATTTAAAACACAAAGTAAAAATATTTGAGAGTACTGCTTAGGCACAACTAATACTTTTTAAATATTCCTTATAGGATAGCAAACCTTCACTTTTTGAGTTCAGGTCTACTTCAAGTGTGTTCCCTCCATATCAAAATGTGTGCACATCTTCTACCATAGACATACCACACTCTACCAATGCTTATGGGTGGTAGACTTTTCTTCTCACTTCTCACTTCTCCTCTAGCGCTCAGGGGGTGTAGCACAAATTAATTTTTATGTATAACTTACCTTTTTTAATGCACTCACATTTGTGTCTTGAAAAAAAGAAAACATTTTCAAATAAAACCCACAGATTAATTTAAAGTGAACCTATCATGGGTCAGACCATTAAACTATCCCTCCATGCATAATGTATTAAAAGCCTGCTTACCTTAGTCTCCTTTCATGTACAAATCAATGCAGCAATTGCAAAGATACATCCCCAGTTAGTTTATGCCTTCTTTAGTAAGACAAATATTTCTATCCTCTCTCTGCTACACCGCACAAGCGCATTGGGTGAACAGAAAAGTAGGATAGACATTTTATCAATTTAATTTACTCTAATCTGGTGACACACCAGAAGGAACCCTGTTAACATTTGTTCATTTTGGAGGTAAGAACAAGTTTACTTTAAACAAAACACTGTGGTACAGCATTTTTAATATGATAGGATAAGCAATGCCTAGCATGTAATCTGCATATCAACAGTGCAAATTCCCTTGAAAGATTTAGCACAATGCTATTTTAAGCTGAGAAACGCATGGTCTCTACTAACTACTACATGTGTACATTAACAAGTCTTTTCTTGCGTATAAGGGATGGTAGCTTTTCATCTGCTGTTTTTATTTCTTTACTTGCCAGTGGGAAGTTCAATGTAAGGACATATAGATCAAAATATATACAGTATTGGGTAAAATGTATATCTTTATATGTAAAGAGGAAATGCGCAACCCTATAAACTAAGAAGTTGCAGGCATATTGTTAAACAATAAACTTTGGGTGGGATTTATAAAAACTAGAGCGTACAGAACCTGGAGCAGCGGCGCCGTGCAAAGTAAAGCTGGCCATAGATGGATGGATTGAAATTCAGCCAGTTCAGCAGGGATCTGCTGAATTTCGATTCAACTATGACTGTAACTGTTAGAAAGAGGAGTTGACCTAGTGATCATGGGAAGAGCAAAGGAAGAGAACAGCTCTGCTGTGGAGCTCCTGCTCCTGTGGCACTGGGGGAAGCAAGGTCCTTTTTCGAAAATCTGGGAAGAAGGTATTCTCCACCTGTATAAAGTAAACCCAATAAAATGAAGGCAAAGAGTACTTGACTCTTTCTTTGGTTCTCCACTCCAGAAAGAACAGACTAGTTAAATAAGTGGGTAGAAGAAAGAGTCAGACAAACTTATTAAATGAGAAGAACAGCCAAAGCTTGTTTGGCTATACTTCTCCTATGGTTAACAGGAGTTCAGTTAGTTTTGCACTACTGTGACCCTTTTTTAGGAGAGAGCGGGCTGAAGTCTGCTCTCTACTGAAGTTACAAAGTCGGTCCAGGCTCTGGCGTTATCACGACAATGGAGTCAGGATCCGCCCAGATCCCTGGACCGTCACCTGGCTCAGCCTCTCAGTGAGGCTGCATCCACCTAGGTAAGTATGAATCCAAAAAAAAAAAATTCAGTAATTCCATGCTACTTCTGCCGCTGTTTGATTAAACTTATCAATTGGGAAATATATGGAATTTTATGTCATTCATTACTTTACAGTAAAGAAAGTTTGCTATTAAAATTCGGCCTCCATGTGAATATTTGTATAAGAAGTGTTTTTCACAGCCAATGCCTGGAAACTGTTTCGGAAAGAGCATTATCTGTGAAAACCTGGCTGCAGAGTTCTAAAAGCAGGTGCAGGCTCAGAGTTCGATTACCCCTTGGAGTGAGGGGTTAAACAAGTCTGGAGGATGGAAGGGTTCAGTCCCTGGCTACCATCCTTACACAAGAGAGTACAGATTGGCCATGCACTAGGCAACCTGGGTACTACCCACATGTGAATGGAGGAATTTGTTTTGTTTTTTA
This sequence comes from Rana muscosa, assembly GCA_029206835.1. Lineage (NCBI taxonomy): Eukaryota > Metazoa > Chordata > Amphibia > Anura > Ranidae > Rana > Rana muscosa. Next base: position 765,012,893 of record CM055116.1, on the reverse strand, counting down.
TGGCTGGTAAAAAAAAAAAAATCTATGGCCAGCTTTACCAACGTCTAACTCCAGCTTGTTCAGATAAACTTTGAAAATGAAAGCTATAGGTTGATTGGTTGCCTTGCACAGCTGTTCCAGATTTTAGCTGCTCGAGTCTTTGTAAATTTCCCTTTTTGCATTTTCAAAGGAATTCACAGGTGTATCCATACAGCTTGGGGTCTTGGCGCCGACTTTGGACCGGTGGCTTCAATTCTTTGTACTTCCACTTTTAGCTTGCAATGTACTGTAGAACAGCTAATATTGTGCATAAGGCACATAATAGGTGCTGAAAGTAGCCAGAGTGTCAGCGATTGCTCTATATGTATGCTATATGCTTTCAGGTCCTATACTGTAACTAAACACAAGTGACACATGGTTAAGGGTCACTGGCATTTACCATGATTGTCTAATTGTTTTTTTGAGTTTCTCAAAAATGTTGGTTAAGTAACATGATCCTGGACTAGCACCAAAGGCGTGCGCACAGGGTGTGCCAGGTGTGCCTGGGCACACCCTAATCACCCTGTGTGGCACATAGTACCCCTGTTTAGACTCCAGATATTTCACAAAAGCCCCCTAATGGGGCTTCTTTAAAAAAAATACATTTTAAAATATTTTCAAATATAATAAAAAATAAAATAATAAAAATGAAAAACTACTGACACCAATCTCTGCCCTACTGACACTCTCCATTGCTCTACTGACATCTATACACAAGTACAGACACGCATATGTGTTTGAGCTTTGGGGTACACACCCTAATGCAATAGACTGTGCACCCCTATGATTAGCACATTAAAGCAGAGGTGGCGCAGAAAAAAAATATTAAAAGCCAGCAGCTGCAAATACAGCAGCTGCTGACTTTTAATATATGGACACTTACCTGTCCTGGAGTCCAGCGACGTCCGCAGCAGAGGACGAGCAATCGCTCGTCACTCTGCTGCCCCCAGCGCCATCCTCGGTGAGGGAACCAGGAAATTAAGCCTTGCAGCTTCATGCCCGGTTCCCTACAGCGCATGCGCGAGCCGCGCCGTTCTGAATGGTCCCCTGTGTTCTGGGAGCCGAGTGTCTCCCAGAACACAACGGGGAATCTGCGGGAAGTGACGTGCTTCCCGCAGAGAGGACTCCAGGAAATGGGTGCAGATACCTGTCTTAGACAGGTATCTGCACCCCCCTCCCCCCTGAAAGGTGTCAATTGTGACACCGAAGGGGGGAGGGTTCCGATCAGCGGAAGTTCCACTTTAGGGTGGAGATCTGCTTTAAGATTGGTTTTATATTCCTTTTGTTTATTATCATCACTCAAAAGACTCTCTCCCCTTGCTTGACAAAAATTAGACACATATTTCATGTGGCAGAGAGTTAGTTTTCACTAAACACTAATCGGTTGGTAATTAATCAGTCAATCAGTTAATTAATCAGTCAAAGCTTCTTACATACAGTATTTACTGCAATGAAGGACTGCAGGAAAGAAATGTGCACAATTTCCCCATCAATACAGACAGTGTTGACAGGGGAATCAGCAAATGTCTTCTTCCTGTGGGGAGGCAGGGGCAGCCATCCCTGCTGGCAAAAGACAGTGATTATTGCTAGCAGCTATAGCAGCGGCTAGCGATAATTGCAAGAGAATCCAGAAGGCTGGTTGTACTCAAGTTGATCGATCGATCAATTTGGTACATTCAGCCTGTTTATTAACGGATCAAATCTCTGCCGGATTAGAACTATGTATGGCCAGCCTTAGCCACTACAGACAGGAAGATTAACTAAATTTACACATATGGAGATGGGTAGGCCAGTTCACAAACAATACAATACAAAAATGTAGGTGCCTATGGTTGCCACTTTTACTGTAAAGATAATCACCTGCAGTGCCACATAATCAGATTGCAACAATTAATCACAAAGTGCAACAATTTGTCGCATATCTATATAAAGTGCAAAAATCGACATAAATATGAATAAATAAAATCAATCCTAAAGTGTAGATTAATATCACAATAAAAATAAAGTATACTGTATATGTATAACAATGCATAAAGTGCCGATAAAGTTTAAAAAAGTTGTTTCACATTTTGGTGAATTTTGGTGATATTTTTGGTTTTTTAAACAATAGCAAAACAAACGGGGGCAAAATAGTACTTTGAACACTGGGTCCATGCTACTGTCTTTTTAATGTTTTTAAGTTGCCATTCTGTCTTTTTAATAGTTTTCATATAAAAAGCCATAAACAACAGAATATACAAAAAAAACAAAAAAAAAACACAGAAAACAAAATGGACATGGTAAACTCTGATTCAAAGTTTTCTCAAAATAGGAGATTTTTTATTAAAGGCCTGCAGTGCACACACAAGCCATTGACTAACCACAGAGAAGGGAAAAATAGGAAATTATGAGAACATTTTAAAGGATAAGTTCACCTTTTGAACATGCTACATATTACACCCGTATTTAGGATGTAACATGATCCAGTGCCTGCCCTGCTCACCCCCCTCACCCCTTCCCCTGTGACAGTGGGTGGGGGTTCTTCTCCCCATCAGCCACTGTCACATGCAAAATTGTCATGGCTGTACAGGTCTCAGTTGACACGGCTGTCATTCATTCGCAGGGACCTGAGAATGAAGAAATTAAATTTCTGGTCTGTAGGCCCTGGTAACCGACTTGTAGTTCTCAATAGACTGCACGGGCAGATTAGCACCCTTGTAGTCCACTGACACTTCTTTCTAACAGCAAGCCTGTACAGAGGTATGGACAAGAAAGCTGAAGGATGTGTCTGCAGGAGCCTGACATCCACTGATCGTGGGTTTTTCTTCAAAAACATGTGCATTTATTATTTTTCCTGAAAGATTACCTTAACCTTTAAACTAGGCTGAATAAATAAGTGGCACCTGTGGACAAACAAAAGTTATTAGAGAACAACAGGTATGGCAATTGTAGGGCAAACATAACATAGCCATTGACTATACTGTAGCTAGCTATACACAGCTTGAATTCGGCCAATTGCTGCTGAACTGGTCCAATTCAAGCTGTGGGTAGCCCTGTCGCACTACCCTGCTTGACAAAAGTCAATTTAAAAATCAATTGAACTGGGGGGAACATTATCAACCAAACAGTCATCACATCACTGATGGGGGAATCAATTGATTTCTCTCATTCAGCGCGATGGGGTGAACATGAGAAAACTACACTTGTAAAATGATGGGGAGTGCCTGGATTTATCTAACTGATAGGGTTAGTACACAAATCAAATAGGCTTATTTTTGTACTTTTTCCTTGTTTTGCTTAGATGACAAAGTTGCCAAAATTTCACTGAATTCAAGGGGTGAATCAAAGTTTGAATACATTTCCTTACTCAACATAGGGGTCACAAAGATATGATTCAAAAAGTTCCTGAGGACAACAATGTAATCTTGTCAGAATAACCCTGACTGGACAAGGTGGTGGAAGACTCCACACAAAATAACAGAGCAAATAATTGCATATAAAGCAGATGACATGTTTGAAATTATGAATAAGGCCCCTTTCACACGGGGCGGATCCGTGCAGATCCGCCCCGTGAAGCTCCGCTTGCTCAGCGGGGATCGCTCCGTTGATCCCCGCTGAGCCGACGGATGACTGGGCGGTCCCCGCACACTGTGCAGGGACCGCCCTGTCAGAGCGCCGCTCTCCCCTATGGGGAATCGGATGACGACGGACCGTAGAGTCCGTTGTCATCCGATCCGCTCCGCCGACGGAAGGAAAAATAGGGTTTTCCTCCGTCACACTTTGGCGGAGCGGAGCGGAGCGGATGTCAGCGGACATGTCTCCGCTGACATCCGTGCCTCCATAGGGGTGCATGGAGGATCCGTTTCAGGTCCGCCTAAAAAACTGACAGGCGGACCTGAACGGACCTCCGTGTGAAAGGGGCCTAACTGTGCAGATATACAGATTTCAGGTCCACAAAAGATAAAGACAGACAAGTATGAAAAGTAAAATATAGGAAAATACTATAGTTCTCTAAAATAGAACATTTTACTTCTCTCTTAACATTTTGTCATTTTAGCCAAACATACATATATAATAAAATATTTTTCCTGTGGTTATTAATTCACCCTCTAAGTTGTTAAGTAGCAATATCAGAATTGGGAGCTGTTTATTGAACACTGCACATTTGTTCTACAAAGAAACAGACAGAGCCTGTTATAGCTAACAGAATGAAGTGTACACGCTAATGAGTTTTTCATATTTTAAATAAGAGTGTTCTGTTCTTCCTATGGTGGCTAATAATACAGTTAGAATAATACGGCTTTGAATGGTTACGAAAATTTCTCTGCTGAAGCACTGGAATATAAAGTCAATTTATTTACTTAAAGAAGGGAAGTTTATTTACAACCAATAATATTTAGAAACATTGCACTTATAAATGGGTCTGCATTTCTACCAATTACCGAATACAGAAAATATGACTGATAAATTATATTTTTTTCTATTAAAAAAAAATCTATACTGTATATGTGTGTGTGTGTGTATATATATATATATATATATATATATATATATATATATTGTGAGGGGGTTGGATCGGCAGCGGGTGTGTGTGACCCCCGAGATGGGCTCCCCACACAAAAACAGGCCCAGCAAACGGAGGTTGTGGTTTTCAAAATCAAAAAGGTGCGGTTTATTTTCTATTTACAGTGACAAAACACAGCAAAGAAAAAGAAACATAAACAAAATAAATCCTGGTCAACTTGACCTCTGACTAAACATACAGGTTTCCTAACTAACAACTGGGATCAGCCTAGTGCTGTCCTAGTCCCTAAGTCCCTGGTTTTAAATGTCCAAGCAAATAGCCACACAGGCTTTGTCTCACCGCACAGGGGTTCACTCTCCCTAGACAGTCCACACAGGTCTGGGTCCAGGCATGAGCAAACACCTAATGAATCTGGGAGTTTTTATAGAGGCCTTAAACGAACTGACAGGCTTCAGCTGGTCTCATCAACTCCCTGCCTGCACGACGCCCAGCCCTCTCCCTAGAGGTATGAGTCATCCCTGAGCCCACTAGCCTTATCTGGGCTTATACAACTCTCCACCTAGTTGTATAAGTCGGCGTAAAGCCTGAATCTGGGCGAAATATATCTACCCCCCTGGATGCAACCAGGTGACTTTACCTTCTTGCTGTCACATACCCCCCCCTCTTGTTTTAACCTCGGGGTTGGAACACCAGCAATCAGGCATTCATGTACTCGAGACAAAGCATCCACATTCCCCATTTGAACGCCAGGGCGATGCTTTACTGTGAAGTTGAATTCCTGGAGGGCCAGGAACCACCTATTCACTCTTCTATTTGTTTCCTTGTTTTGAGCCATCCACTTTAACGGAGCGTGATCCGTAACCAAGTCAAAGTGCCTACCTAGCAGGTAGTACCGAAGGGAATCTAGAGCCCACTTCACCGCTAAACACTCCTTTTCAACGGTGGCGTAATTTACCTCATGGGACTTCAACTTCCTGCTGAGGTAAATGACTGGGTGCTCTTCCCCGTTCCAGACCTGGGACAATACTGCTCCTAACCCCACATCTGACGCATCACTTTGTACGACAAAGTCTTTAGAGAAGTCGGGTGAGTACAACACTGGCTGGCTACATAAGGCTTGTTTCAAGAATTGGAATGCTGCCTCAGCCTCGGGGGTCCATTTAATCATGACCGACCCTTTCCCCTTCGTCAGGTTGGTTAGGGGCACAGCCTTAGAAGCAAAGTGGGGAATGAATCGCCGATAATACCCAGCGATTCCCAGAAAGGCTCGTACCTGCTTCTTGCTGTTGGGACGTGGCCAACTCTGGATGGCCTCGACTTTGTTGAGTTGGGGTTTTATTACTCCCCTCCCAATGGTGTACCCAAGATATTTGGCCTCCTCCTGCCCAATGGTACACTTCTTGGGGTTAGCCGTAAACCCCGCTTCCCGAACAGAGTCCAGGACTGCTTGCACTTTTGGCAGATGTGAGGCCCAATCTGTGCTATGGACAATTACGTCATCCAGGTAAGCCGCAGCATACTTCCGATGGGGCCTCAGCATCTGGTCCATTTTCCGCTGGAATGTGGCCGGCGCATTCTGTAACCCGAACGGCATTCTTTTATATTGGAACGCCCCGTCTGGGGTTACAAATGCGGTTTTCTCTTTGGCCGACTTGGCCAGGGGGATTTGCCAATACCCTTTTGTGAGGTCAAGAGTCGTCATGTATCGGGCTGTTCCCAGCCGGTCGATCAACTCATCTATACGTGGCATGGGGTAGGTGTCAAATTTTGTAACTTTATTCAACTGACGAAAATCGTTACAAAATCGCCAGCTCCCATCCGGTTTAGGCACCAACACAATGGGACTAGACCAATCACTTTGGGACTCCTCTATCACCCCTAAGTTCAGCATTTTTTGTACTTTCTCCCGTATTGCCTCCCGTCGGGCCTCTGGGATCCGATAGGGTTTTAACTTCACCCTTTCACCGGGCGGGGTAATGATGTCATGCTCTACCCCAGATGTTTGTCCCGGCAGCTCAGAGAATACCTCCTTGTTGCGAAGCACAAACTCCTTAACCTCCTGTTGTTGGGGTTGTGACAAGGTGGCTGCTATTCCAACCTCAGGAATCACGCAACCAGTTTGAGCTGGTGACCAAGTGTCTGCGACTAGGGACTCTCTATCCCTCCAGGCTTTCAACAGATTAACGTGATAGATCTGTTCGGGCTTTCGCCTTCCTGGTTGTCTGACCTTGTAATTCACTTCGCTCACTTTTTCCATTATCTCGTAGGGGCCTTGCCATTTGGCAAGGAATTTACTTTCAACCGTAGGGACAAGTACCAGTATCCTATCCCCCGGGGAAAAGGTACGGGTCTTGGCTCCACGGTTGTACACTCTCTGCTGTGCTAACTGCGCTTGGGCCAAATGTTCCTTCACGATGGGCATTACCTGTGCAATTCGGTCTTGCATCAGGGCGACATGCTCAATCACACTCCTGTGGGGAGAACTCTCACTTTCCCAAGTTTCCTTGGCAATATCCAACAGCCCTCTTGGGTGTCTCCCATACAGTAACTCAAAGGGGGAGAATCCCGTAGAGGATTGGGGCACCTCCCTAATAGCAAACATCAGATAAGGAAGTAGACAGTCCCAATCCTTTCCATCTCTATCCACCACTTTCTTCAACATTTGTTTTAGGGTTTTGTTGAATCTTTCAACCAGCCCATCGGTTTGGGGGTGATACACAGATGTACGTAATTGCGTCACTTTGACAATCTACACAGCTCCTTCATAACCCGGGACATAAAGGGTGTACCTTGGTCCGTAAGCAGTTCTTTACAAATACCCACCCGGCTAAACACAAGAGATAGCTCTTTGGCTATGGTTTTGGCCGAGGTATTTCGGAGAGGGATCGCTTCTGGATAACGGGTGGCATAGTCCATTATAACTAATATGTACTGGTGCCCCCTAGCGGACTTGATTATAGGACCTACCAAATCCATGGCGATCCTCTCAAACGGGACCTCAATGATGGGTAGAGGGACCAGCGGGCTACGGAAATGTGGCATCGGGGCCGACCTCTGACACACAGGGCAGGAGGAACAATAATTTTCTATGTCCTTCATCACCCCCGGCCAATAGAATCTCTGTAATACCCTCTCTCGGGTTTTCTCTGTCCCCAGATGACCTCCAAGAATGTGCCCATGGGCCAACTCCAACACCAACTTCCTGTAAGGTTTGGGCACCACAAGCTGCTCAACGGTTTCTTCTGCCCTTTTTGCCACCCGATACAGTAGGTCCTTCTCTACGCTGAAGTATGGGTAAGTGCAGGTATTATCTGGGTTCACTAACTCGCCATCTATTTTCACTACGTTTTCCCGTGCCTTTATTAGGGCGGGGTCTTTCAACTGTTCTGTGGCAAAGTTTTCCCTGTGAACCTCAAGATCAGAAAACTCCACAGACGGTAGGTTTTCGTCTGAGGAGGTGGGCTCCTCTCCAGTTTCTTGAGTCTCCCCTGCCAATACTGATAAGGGAAATTCCGGAGAGTCCTCACCACTCTCAGGGGAGTTCTGGCTATCACATTCCTGGTACATAGGGGCACCAGTGGGGGGCTCAGGATCATCCCACAGTTCCCAGAACTTCGGAAAATCCCTTCCCACAATGGCGTCATGCGGTAACTGAGATACTAAGCCCACTGGATGAGAGAGGGTACCTTTGGGGGTCTCGAAACACACTGTAGTCACTGGATACTCTCGGGTGTCCCCATGCACACAAATAACAGCTACCTTGCTATTCCCAGAGACCTCTGTTTTAACTAACTCAGCCTTTATCAGGGTCACAAGGCTACCTGAATCCAGCAATACCACAACATTTCTACCATTAACACACATTTTGCATAAATGTTTCTCAGTTCCTCGAATGGCAGTGCATGCGACTGTCGCACACAGCGACTGACGTCTGCCCGTCAGAAAGTCACACTGCATGGGTTCCTCCACAGCCGGGCAATTGGCTGCAATATGTCCCGCTTGCCGGCAGCGGTAGCAAACGATCCTTCTTGCGGCCTCTTGAGCCGCTGATTTCCCAGGCTGTTCTCGCCAAACTTGGGGTAGAGCTCCCACCCTCTCACTCTCTCCACCCTCACCCCTTGGAATCCTCTTATCCGCCCCTGGGGATGGTCTGGTCTTAGGGTGGAAAGTCCGAGTGTCTCTGGAAGAGGCCGTCAGGTTCTCTGTAGCCAAGTATTTCTCCACACGATCCACAAGACCATCGGCCGTCTCTGGGTCTCCATGGCTTACCCACTTTTGGATGGCAGTAGGAAGAGCTCTCAAAAACCGATCCATTACAACACGTTCCACAATCTTTGGTGCGGACAAAGTCTCTGGCTGTAGCCACTTTCTGCTCAGGTGAATGAGATCATACATTTGAGACCTGGGGGGTTTTCCAAGCTGGAAAGTCCAGTTATGCACACGCTGAGCCCGGACAGCCTGGGTGACACCCAGCCTTGCCAATATTTCAGCTTTTAGCATCACATAGTCTTTTGCTTGGTTAGGCTCTAGGTCATAGTAAGCTTTCTGCGATTCACCAGTTAACAGAGGAGCCACCAGTCCAGCCCACTGCTCCTCAGGCCACTTTTCTCTTTCAGCGGTCCTTTCAAATGTGGTCAAAAATACCTCTGGATCATCCTCTCCAGTCATTTTTGTCAATAAACGACTCACCCCAAAGGACGCGGTATTAGTGGGACGGCTTTCCTCACTGGTCTGCGGACGTTGCTGCATTACTGCTTCCATCTGTTGTTGTAGTCTCTGCTCTTGCTTCTGCAACAGGTCTATGAAGCGGGCCTCAGATTGCTGCTGGGCTTGTTGCTGAGCCTCCAGACTCTGTTGCAAAGTTGCGTTTGTCTGCTGCTGGGCTGCAAGGCTCTGTTGATGAGCTTGCTGCTGGGCTGCGAAGTTCTTTTGCAAACCTGCATTTGTCTGCTGTTGATTGGCATTTGCTAGAGCCAGCTGCTTCAGTATCTCCTCCATGCTGGCTTAAAAAAAAACTGCCACTGGTTCTCCACCAACTGTGAGGGGGTTGGCTCGGCAGCGGGTGTGTGTGACCCCCGAGATGGGCTCCCCACACAAAAACAGGCCCAGCAAACGGAGGTTGTGGTTTTCAAAATCAAAAAGGTGCGGTTTATTTTCTATTTACAGTGACAAAACACAGCAAAGAAAAAGAAACATAAACAAAATAAATCCTGGTCAACTTGACCTCTGACTAAACATACAGGTTTCCTAACTAACAACTGGGATCAGCCTAGTGCTGTCCTAGTCCCTAAGTCCCTGGTTTTAAATGTCCAAGCAAATAGCCACACAGGCTTTGTCTCACCGCACAGGGGTTCACTCTCCCTAGACAGTCCACACAGGTCTGGGTCCAGGCATGAGCAAACACCTAATGAATCTGGGAGTTTTTATAGAGGCCTTAAACGAACTGACAGGCTTCAGCTGGTCTCATCAACTCCCTGCCTGCACGACGCCCAGCCCTCTCCCTAGAGGTATGAGTCATCCCTGAGCCCACTAGCCTTATCTGGGCTTATACAACTCTCCACCTAGTTGTATAAGTCGGCGTAAAGCCTGAATCTGGGCGAAATATATCTACCCCCCTGGATGCAACCAGGTGACTTTACCTTCCTGCTGTCACAATATATACACACACTCACCAGCCACTTTATTAGATACACCTTGCTAGTACCGGGTCAGACCCCATTTTGCCTTTAGAACTGCCTTAATTCTTGTGGCATAGATTGAACAAGGTGTTGGAAATATTCTGAGATTTTGGTCCATATTGACATGATGGCATCACGCAGTTGCTGCAGATTTGTCGGCTGCACATCCATGATGCAAGTCTTTTGTTCCACCACATCCCAAAGGTGCTCTATTGGATTGAGATCTGGTGTCTGTGGAGACCATTGGAGTACAGTGACCTAGTTGTCATGTTCAGGAAACCAGTGGTGAGATGATTTGAGCTTTGTGACATGATACATAATCCTGCTGGAAGTAGCCATCAGAAGATGGGTACACTGTAGTCATAAAGGGATGGACATGGTCAGCGACAATACTCAGGTAGGCCGTGGCGTTTAAAAGGTGCTCAATTGGTACTAAGGACCCAATATGTGCCAAGAAAATATCCCCCACATTATTACACCACCACCAACAGCCTGAAACATTGATACAAGGCAGGATGGATCCATGTTTTCATGTTGTTTATAACAAATTCTAACCCCATCATCTGAATGTCGCAGCTGAAATTGAGACTCATCAGATCAAGCAACCTTTTTCCAATCTTCTATTGTCCAATTTTGGTAAGCCTGTGCAAATTGTAGCCTCAGTTTCCTGCTCTTAGCCGATGTGGTCTTCTGCTACTGTAGCTCATCCGCTTCAAGGTTTAAAGTGTTGTGCATTCAGAGAGTGTATTCTGCATACCTTGGTTGTAACGAGTTGTTATTTGAGCTACTGTTGCCTTTCTATCATCCTGAACCAGTCTGCCCATTCTCCTCTGACCTAAAACATCAACAAGGCATTTTCTTCCACACAAATGCCGCTCACTGGATTTTTTCTCTTTTTGGGACCATTCTCTGTGAACCCTAGAGATGGTTGCATGTGAAAATCCCAGTAGATCAGCATTTTATCAAAAATACTGAGACCAGCCCATCTGGCACCAACAACCATGCCATGTTCAAAGTCACTTAAATCCCCTATATCACCTAACTTTAGGGTGAATTCACACCATGTATCGGCGCAAGACCACATAAAAAACAATTGTTTTCTGTGTGTCCCATTCACAATGCAATGCAGCACAGAGTGCACTGCAGCGTGTTGTAATAAAATCCAGTCATGCTGCATTTTATCGCAGCGCACTGTAAAGAAACACATGGCATTGTACAGCAGGGCAGCGCATAGTGCTGCTGTACAGCACCATGAGTGAAGTGTACTTTTTTACACTTCAAATAAAGTTTTTAAAAAAGAAAAACGGAGCTGTGTTTGATATGAGGAATAGCACACTGCACTTTTTAAACATTTTCTTTTTCTAAGATTTTTTATTTTTTTTTACTTACGGCAAGTGGTTACCTCAAATGACTTTCATTCATTCATGACAGCTTGCTTACTATTGTGATCTGTGATTGGCTACAGCTAATCACATGGTACAGGGTGCCAGGTACCATGTGATAGGGACCAGGTCTATGTTTACAAGTTAAAAAAAAAATTGTTTTGCTAGAAAATTACTTAGAACCCCCAAACATTATATATTTTTTTCAGACACCCTAGAGGAAAAAATGGCGGTCGTTTTTTTTAAAAATACACTTTTTTTAATAAAAAAATAAGACAACAGTAAAGTTAGCCCAATTTTTTTCTATTTTTTGAAAGATAATGTTACGCCGAGTAAAATGATACCCAACATGTTATGCTTCAAAATTGCGCCCTCTTGTGGAATGGCTACAAACGTTGACCTTTAAAAATCTCCGTAGGCGACATCAATTTTTTTTTTACAGGTTACCAGTTTTGAATTACAGAGGAGATCTTTAGCTAGAATTATTGCTCTCACCCTATCGATCGCAAATACCTTACATGTGTGGTTTAAACACTGTGTTTCATATGTGGGTGCGACTTATGTATGCGTTCGCTTCTGCGCGCAAGCTATTTTTTTCTTATTTATTTACTTTTTATTTTTACACTGTCTTTTAAAAATATATATTTTGGGTCACTGTAAACATCCCTTGTAATAAAATAAAAAAACATGATGGGACCACTTTAACCACTTAAGCCCCGGACCATTATGCAGCTAAAGGACCAGGCCATGTTTTGCGATTCGGCACTGCTTCGCTTTAACTGACAATTGCGCGGTTGTGCGACGTGGCTCCCAAACAAAATTGACGTTATTTTTTTCCCCACAAATTGAGCTTTCTTTTGGTGGTATTTGATCACCTCTGCGGTTTTTATTTTTTGCAATATAAACAAAAATAGAGCGACAATTTTGAAAAAAATTTAATCTTTTTTACTTTTTGCTATAGTAAATATCCTCCAAAAATATATAAAAAAACATTTTTTTCCACAGTTTAGTCCGATAAATATTCTTCTACATATTTTTGGTTAAAAAAAAAAAAATCGCAATAGGCGTTTATTGATTGGTTTGCGCAAAAGTTATAGCTTCTACAAAATAGGGGACTGTTTTATGCCATTTTTAATAATATTTTTTTTTTACTAGTTATGGCGGCAATCAGCGATTTTTATTGTGACTGCGACATTATGGCGGACATATCGGACACTTTTGACACCATTTTGGGGCCATTGTCATTTTTATAGCGATCAGTGCTATAAAAATGCACTGATTACTGTGAAAATGACACTGGCAGTGAAGGGTTTAACCTCTAGGTGGCGCTGTAGGGGTTAAGTGTTCCCTAGGAAGTGATTCTTACTGTAGGGGGGCGTGGCTACATGTTACATGTCACTGATCGTCTGTTCCGATGACAGGGAACAGAAGATCACTGACACGCCACGGAGAAGAACAGGGAAAGGTTTGTTTATACTCACCTCTCCCTGTTCTTCAGCTCTGTGACCCGATCGCGGGACACCGGCGGCGATCGGGTCCGCAAGTACGTTGATGTGCCCAGCCGTGCCATTCTGACAACGTATATCAGCGTGAGGCGGTCCTTAAGTGGTTAATGTGAGAGCTGGGGTCCAAAAAACCTTAGATCTCACATTTTTACTTAAAAGCAATAGAAATAAAATCCCCTTGAAGACCATTGGGCGGAAGTGACATTTGACGTCGCTTCCGTCATCCAATGGTATGGAGCCGACTTTAGGCCATCTTTCCCTCACTCGACTCCATGCCTCAGAGGGGAAAGGACCCGATCATCTCCACTGCTACCGATGGTTCCAGTAAGCGGCAGAGACCACCGGGGGGCAGCAGGAGGAGGGGGGGCACCTCTGCCACCACCAATAAAAGTGGTTTCGCGGCGAATGCGCCGCAGATACCACTTTTATCTGAAAGCAGATCGCCTGCTGTTTAAAAAGATACTGGGGTTATGGCAGCTATCGGCTGTCATAACCCTGGTATTCAAACAGCTGCCGTATAATGACCGCGGGTGGTCCGTAAGTAGTAGGTGGCATTTGATCACCTTTGGGTTTTTTATTTGTTGTTTTATAAATGGAAAAAAAAAATAACCTTTCTTCATAAATTTAAGCCAAACTGTAGTCTGCTACATTTCTTTGGTAAAAATAACCCAAATCAGTGTATATCATTTAGCCTGTGTGAACATTATAGAGCCTACAAACTATGATACATATAGTAGACAGTCCAAGGTATTTAGTAAGAGGCAGAGTTTATTATAGTTGTAATTTTTTTTTGTCACACTTTTTTGAAAAATTAGACACCAGTCAGTGACACTGACTGGTGACAGTATTTAAAACAAATAAATCATTTTTTACTGAATTTTAAAAATATATATATATATTTTTCTAAGATTTTTAATTTTTTTACATACGGCAAGTGGTTACCTTAGATAACTTTCATTCATTCATGACAGCTTGCTTACTATTGTGATCTGTGATAGGCTACAGCTAATCACATGGTACAGGGTCCCAGGCACCATGTGATAGCTGTGGGCCGATCACAGCATCACAATAGTAAGCAAGCAGTCACGAATGGAAACCATTTATGACTGTTTTGTTTACATTGTAATCATGTAATTGCTATGATTGGTCATAGCAAACACATACACCGGCCACTCACAGCAGGCAAGTAACGAGCACCATGATCATCTGTTTCCGGCGGACACAGAGATCATGGGATCATGCTGCTGGGAGCCCAAAGGGGTGCTCATGTGTGCCGCAATGTACCAGTACATTACGGTGCCTGCAGCTGCACCTGCTCGCAGTTAATGTACTGTGGTCGGGCAGCAAGTAGTTAAAGAAGTCTGGATCTACTCGCAGTTTACTGTACATATCTATAACTGTGCCCACAAAATACTCCTTAATTACTGTACTGTGGGAACAATCCTCACAGACACACATAAACCTCATGATAAATGATCATTCCCCCCAAAAAATTAACTCCACTCTTACATATGCTTTTCTGTACACAGAGTCTACCTTAAAGAAGAACTGCTTGAAAACAGGTAAGAACTACTTAGCAACCAACAACTGCTGATACAATAAGTACTTTGATCAGAAGTGTGTAATGTTCAGCATGGGTACATAAAAAAGTTGGCAGTGCCAAGTAACATACAAAACACCATATAGCATGCTTCAGTAAAGAGTGTTTCACATACAACACAGTGTTCAGTATGCAAAAGTCAGGAGTATGTAATGTACAACATACAGTGTATACAGTGCACATTGGTGTAAATGGGACACACACCCCTTTTTAGCACTGGAGTCCATGAAATTCCCCAGCCTTTAGTTTTAATGTCAGTGGGATACACTCCTGCCTCAGAAATGGAATTGTGGAACACAGTTTCCTTCAGTAATGGTATCAGTGGGAACCCCCCCCCCAGAACTGGTATTAGTGGGACACACTCCCCCCTCAGCAATGGTATCAGTGGAACACACTTCCCCTTCAGTATTAGTGTCAATTGGAACTTCCACACCCTCAGCATTGGTATCAGTGCGACACACTTCCCCTTCAGCATTGGTATCAGTGGTACACACTTCCACCTCAGTATTGGTATCAGCAGGAATCTCCCCACCCTCAGCACTGGTATCAATGGGACACACTCCGGCCTCAGCTTTGAAATCAGTGGGATACACATTCCCCTCAGAATTGGTATCAGCTGGAACCTCCCCACCCTCAGCATTAGTATCAGTGGGACACACGCCTGCCTCAGCATTGGTATCAGCGGAATACACTTCCCCCTCAGTAATAGTATCAGCGGAAACCTCTCCACCCTCAGCACTGGTATCATTGGGGCACACTTCACCCTCAGAATTGGTATCAGCAGGTACCTCCCCATCCTCAGCACTGGTATCAGTGGGACACACTTCACCCTCAGTATTAATATCAGCTGGAACTTCCCTACCCTCAGCATTGGTATGAGTGGGACACACTTCCCATTCAGTATTGGTATCAGAGGGACACACACTTCCCCTTCAGCACTAGTATCAGTGGAACAAAATCCCCCTCTACATTGGAATCAGTGGGAACCTCCCTACCCTCACAATTGATATCAGTGGGACACACTCCCGCCTCAGCATTGGTATCAGTGGAACACACTTCCTCCTCAGTATTGGTATCAGTGGTAACCTCCCCACCTTCAGCAGTGGTATCAGTGGGACACACTCCGGCCTCAGCATTGGTATCAGTGGAACACACTTCCTCCTCAGTATTGGTATCAGTGGTAACCTCCCCACCTTCAGCAGTGGTATCAGTGGGACACACTCCCATCTAAGCATTGGTAACAGTAGGACACACTCCTGTCTCAGTATTGACACAAACAAGAGGACTTAGGCCCCATGCACACGAGACGCTGTTATTTGCTGTTAAACGCGCGTTCAGAGGCAGTTGGACACTTTTTTCAACTGCTCCTGAACCCATTCAATGTTATCCTATGTGTCCATGCACACAGTCTCGTTTATTGCCGTTTTTAGGCAGTTGCGTTTAACCTCGTTTTTCCAGAAGCAAAAAAATGGGTTCAGACGGAAAAGTTTTCCACGTTTCAGACGCAAAACGCGGCTAAACGCCGCAAAACGCGGTACCGGCGTTTTGCCGCGATTTCGTTTATTAGCGTTTTTAAAGGTGACCTATTTTTTTACATTAGAAATCTCAAAAATGATGGCAAATGATGAAAAACCATCAAAAAAATATGAAAAAAAACTAATTGCTTGCATTGCACTGTAGACAATCCACAACTTGTGGCAGGTGACGTGGCAAGTGGACAATCCACAACTTGTGGCAGGTGATGTTGCCAGGTGACGTGGCAGGTGGAAACCCACAAATTGTGGCAGGTGACGTGGCCAGGTGACGTGGCAAGTGGACAATCCACAACTTGTGGCAGGTAACGTGGCCAGGTGACGTGGCCAGGTGACATGGCAGGTGACGTGGCAGGTGGACAATCCACAAATTGTGGCAGGTGACGTGGCAAGTGGACAATCCAAAATTTGTGGCAGGTGACGTGGCCAGGTGACGTGGCAGATGGACAATCCACAAATTGTGGCAGGTGACGTGGCAGGTGAAGTGGCAAGTGGACAATCCAAAACTTGTGGCAGGTGATGTGGCCAGGTGACGTGGCAGGTGGACAATCCACAAATTGTGGCAGGTGACGTGGCCAGGTGACGTGGCAAGTGGACAATGCACAACTTGTGGCAGGTGACGTGGCAGGTGACGTGGCAAGTGGACAATTCACAACTTGTGGCAGGTGACGTGGCAGGTGACGTGGCCAGGTGACGTGGCAAGTGGACAATGCACAACTTGTGGCAGGTGACGTGGCCAGGTGACGTGGCCTGGTGATGTGGCAGGTGACGTGGCAAGTGAACATTCCACAACTTGTGGCAGGTGACGTGGCAGGTGACATGGCCAGGTGACGTGGCCAGGTGACGTGGCAAGTGGACAATCCACAACTTGTGGCCAGGTGACGTGGCAGGTGACGTGGCAAGTGGACAATTCACAACTTGTGGCAGGTGACGTGGCCAGGTGACGTATCAGGTGACGTGGCAAGTGGACAATTCACAACTTGTGGCAGGTGACGTGGCCAGGTGACGTATCAGGTGACGTGGCAAGTGGACAATCCACAGCTTGTGGCAGATGATGTGGCAAGTGATACGCTAATACAAGTACACTGCTGCTCTCTCAGCTGCTGGTCTCCCAAAATGGCTGAAATGGTTAAATAATAATGTTTTTTGAGCTTAGGGAGGGTCTTATGATGTTTCTTAACTAAACGCCTATAGACGCAAACGCGGTAAAACGCCGCTAAAATCGCGGCAAAACGGGCGTTTTTAAACGCCGGTTTTAGCCTTTAAAAACGTGTGTTCAGCAGAGTTTGCACCGGCGTCTCGTGTGCATGGGGCCTAAGGGTTGGGACTTTAAATGAAGCAGGCAGGTGTAAGTAGTTTAAATTTATTGGAAATCAATGATAAGTTGCATGAGGGTAGTCATGGGCAAACATAGAAAACCAATATAATTCATTCGGTAGATAACCATACAGCAAAATTTACCACTTACCGTATATACTCGAGTATAAGCCGACCCGAGTATAAGCCTAATGTTGCCACAAAAAACTGGGAAAACTTACTGACTCGAGTATAAGCCGAGGGTCAACAATGCCTCACTGTTCCCATCCTTACTGTTCCCATGCTTACTGTTCCCATCCTCACTGTTCCCATCCTCACTGTTCCTATCCTCACTGTTCCCTAGCTCACTGTTCCTATCCTCACTGTTTAAATTTAACATTGTAAATAGTACCTGAAAAAAAGTTGAGAGGCTGCGGCGTCCATCGTTTAAATCCCGCGGTCTCTTCCTGGTCCCTTCCGTGATAGGCGATTCTCAGCAGACACTCTCCGCCTATCACGAACGTTCTCTCATCCTCAGTTTCCCAGCAGACACTGTGTTGGGTGTTCCACCAATCACAGACGTCTGCTGGGAAACTGAGGATGAGAGAACGTTCGTGATAGGCGGAGAGTGTCTGCTGAGAATCGCCTATCACGGAAGGGACCAGGAAGAGACCGCAGGATTTGAACGATGGACGCCGCAGCCTCTCAACTTTTTTTCAGGTACTATTTACAATGTAAAATTTCGCTGACTCGAGTATAAGCCGAGGGGGGACTTTCAGCTAAAAAAAAGGGCTGAAAATCTCGGCTTATACTCGAGTATATACGGTAATAATACAAATCACATGATAAAAGTGATCACTAAATAGATAAAACATATAGTTGGCATAAAAACATGGCATATAGTAGCTCTATGCATTTCTTGGATTCATCCACTCTTCAGGGGAATGCACATGGAAATTGAATGCTGTAGTATAGTAATAACAAGAATATCTGCAAGGTCTGACCCTGTCACGGGAAGGAGATTAAAACGAGATAGTTGGAAGTAACATTGCCTAGGATAAACCCCCCAAAACCACTCTCAACAGTACTTACATTGTCTATCTATGCAGTAGCAGTGTGCTGACATAAATCAGAAACCCCAGAGGGGTGTCGCTGGTGGGAGCTGAGGTGGTTATGGCAGACCGAGACTCAACAAGGATGGTTTCCAAAAAAGTAAACTCAAAGAGTAATGGTCATGGACTGACCATAAGTTCTGAAAACAAAGTGTCTCAGTATTGGTATCAGTGGGACACACTTCCTCCTCAGCACCGGTATCAGTGGAACAGAATTCCCCTATCAGTATTAGAATAAGTGGGACCACCTCCCGCCTCTGTATTGGTATCAGTGGGACACACTTCCTCTTCATCACTGGTAACAGTGGGACACACTTCCCCCTTAGCACTGGTATCAGAGGGACACACTTCCTCTTCAGCACTGGTATCAGTGGGACACACTTCCCTCTTAGCACTCGTATCAGTGGGACACACTTCCTCTTCAGCACTGGTATCAGTGGGACACACTTCCCTCTTAGCACTCGTATCAGTGGGACACACTTCCTCTTCAGCACTGGTATCAGTGGGACACACTTCCTCTTAGCACTGGTATCAGTGGGACACACTTCCCCCTTAGCACTGGTATCAGTGGGACACGCTTCCTCTTCAGCACTGGTATCAGTGGGACACACTTCCCCCTTAGCACTGGTATCAGTGGGATACACTTCCTCTTCAGCACTGGTATCAGTGGGACACACTTCCCCCTTAGCACTGATATCAGTGGGACACATTCCTGCTTCAACATTGGTATCAGTGGGACACACTTTCCCCTCTGTATTGGTATCAGTGGGAATCCCCACCCTCATCATTGATATTAGTGGGACACTCTCCTTTCTCAGCATTGGTGTCAGTTGGGCTCCCCCACTCCATCAGCGACTTGATTGCTTGATTGTAGCTCTGTGTCCTGTGCTACAAATCCCAGAACAAGCTCCAGGCTGGTTGGGGAGTTTAAATGTGAGCAAGCAAGTGTGTGTGTGTATTATAAATATAAATAGTATGCCATATCATCGAATGCCAGTTGAGGGATCATGTATGCTGTGCCAGGGGTGGATCCAGGGGAGGCAACAGGGCAATTGCCCCCTCCGAGAATGCGGGAGAGGGCTGAGTGGGCGGGCAGGCATCGCCGCGGGTGAGAGAGCCGGCGGGCCACTCCGGGGCTGAGAGCGCGGGCGGCTCCGTTGGTGAGAGACAGCGGGCGGGACGGGCGGCTCCATTGGTGAGAGACAGCGGGTGGGATGGGTGGCTCCGCTGGTGAGCACTGAGCAGCTGTGCGGCTCGGTGACGGTGTGTGCGGGCTGCTGGGCAATCAGGGAGCTGGCAGGCGGGGGAGAAGAGAGATGACATCATCTCTCTCCACCCGGCGCCAGCCCTGCATCCCTGCAGTTCCGCCCTCACTGTGCAGGCAGCCGCGGCAGCAGAGAGATTAAATCATCTCTCTGCTGCTTGACTGGTAATCTGCTGCCTGACACAGCAAGAGATAATTATATAGCAGGCAAGTGACAATCTGCAATGTGTAGCATGGGAGTGGGACGTGGTGTGGCATGGGAGTGGGACGTGGCAAGTGACAATCTGCAATGTGTGGCAAGTGACAATCCGCAATGTGTGGCATGGGACGTGGCAAGTGACAATCCGCAATGTGTAGCATGGGACGTGGCAAGTGACAATCCGCAATGTGTGGCATGGGACGTGGCAAGTAACAATCCGAAATGTGTGGCATGGGACGTGGCAAGTGACAATCCGCAATGAGTGGCATGGGATGTGGCAAGTAGGGATGAGCCGAACACCCCCGGGTTCGGTTCGCACCAGAACCCGCGAACGGACCGAAAGTTTGCACGAACGTTAGAACCCTATTAAATACAATGGATGCGAACGTTTGAAATCTAAAGTGCTAATTATAACGACTATTATGCATGTTATTGTCCTAAAAAGGGTTTGGGAACCCGGGTTCTGCACCAGGGGACATGTATCAATGCAAAAATAAGTTTTAAAAACGGCCGTTTTTTGGGAGCAGTCATTTTAATGATGCATGAAGTGAAAAAAAAAAGTCAAATATTCCTTTAAATATCGTACCTGGGGGGTGTCTAAAGTATGCCTGTGAAGTGGCATGTGTTTCCCGTGTTTAGAACTGTCCCTGCACAAAATGACATTTCTAAAGGAAAAAAAGCCATTTAAAACTGCTTGCGGCTTTAATGTAATGTCTGGTCCCGGTAATATGGATGAAAATCTTTAAGAAAAATGGCATAGCTACCCCATCACCCCCCCCCCCCCCACCCCAGCCCATTACCAGCCCCTTTGGGTCTTGTATGGATATTAAGGGGAACCCCGCACACAAAATAAAAAAGGCCCTATATACTTTGAACAGCCGTATACAGGCGGTGCATACAAGACAGGGACTGTAGGTTTGTTCTTATGTAGAATCTGTTTGTAATTTTGAACAGGTACATTGTTTAAGTGTAGCTCCAGCCAAAAAATCTATTTTTAAGCTTTTTGGAAAACATAGGGAAGGGTTATCACCCCTGTAACATTTGTTTTGCTGTCTGTGCCCCTATTCAGAACATTTCACCTCACTTTCCGTCCCAATGACAAATGTTTTTGAAAAGTGGGGTTTTTATTGAAACAAGGATTGGTGATAAAGCATCAGTAGAGAGGAGACACCTTTTTCCCATATTAACTCTTACAGGAGAGAATTTCCCTTCCATGGGGTAGATTTCCACTCACTTCCTGTTGTCTCCTTCCGTTTGCAAGTAGGAGTCGTTTGTAAGTTGGATGTTTGAAAGTAGGGGCCTGCTCTATATACTCTGCTGAAATTTGCCCCTTACATGTTGGTGTTGCCACAACACTGTAAGCCCTCACAGTTACTCTTGGTGGGCGCATGAATGGGCCCTGCTGTGAATCATTAGATCAAGAATTGTAATTGCATGCCCCTGTTGAACAGGGGCTGAAAAATTGGGCCTTTGGTGGTGGTGGTGGTGGTGTTGACACAACACTGTAAGCCCTCACAGTTACTCTTGGTGGGCGCATGAATGGGCCCTGCTGTGAATTATTAGATCAAGAATTGTAATTGCATGCCCCTGTTGAACAGGGGCTGAAAAATTGGGCCTTTGGTGGTGGTGGTGGTGTTGACACAACACTGTAAGGCCTCACAGTTACTCTTGGTGGGCGCAGGAATGGGCCCTGCTGTGAATTATTAGATAAAGAATTGTAATTACATGCCCCTGTTAAACAGGGGCAGAAAAATTGGGCCTTAGGCACTGGTGCCACAACACTGCAACCCCTCACAGATACTGTACTTGGAGCACAGCAATGAGCCCTGTTGCAAAGTATTGCATCAAAAATTGTAATTACACGCCCCTGTTAAACAGGGGCTGAAAAATTGGGCCTTAGGCACTGGTGCTGGTCCCACGACACTGCAACCTCTCCCAGATACTCTAGTTGGAGTGCAGGAATGAGCCCTGCTGCAAAGCATTGCATAAAAAATTGTATTTACATGCCCCTGTTAAACTGGGGCTGAAAAATTGGGCCTTAGGCACTGGTGCTGGTGCCACGACACTGCAACCTCTCCCAGATACTCTAGTTGGAGTGCAGGAATGAGCCCTGCTGCAAAGCATTGCATAAAAAATTGTAATTACATGCCCCTGTTAAACAGGGGCTGAAAAATTGGGCCTTAGGCACTGGTGGCGGCACCCAGAAACAAAAATGTTCTTCCAAGCTATCATCATCAATCGGCTCATTGAGGAGGAGGAGGATAGTCAGTCAACATAACAGGACAGTCACTCAGCATCAGCATCAGTCTTGAAGGGATGTGACATTTGAAAATAAATCAGTCTGTTATATCAGCTTCAGGTGTTTGGTAGCTGGTGGTGATCCAAGACTGGTTCATCTTTATGAAAGTCAGTCGATCAACTGAGTCGGTAGACAGGCGCACCCTGTGATCCGTGACAAATCCTCCAGCAGCACTGAATGTGCGTTCTGAAAGAACGCTGGATGCAGGACAGGCCAGTAGCTCAATTGCATACTGTGCAAGCTCTGGCCAGTGATCCATCCTCAAGACCCAGTAAGCCAGAGGATTTTCGGTGAGGAAGGTGTCCAAGTCTGACCTTGCCCCTAGGTATTCCTGCACCATGTATATCAGACGCTGGCGATGGTTGCTGGAACCGATCATACCTTGGGGCTGCGGACTAAAGAATTGTCTGAACACATCGGTCAGACGGCCACCTTCCCCACCGCTCCTTCTTTGACTGACCGAAGCCTCAGCAACTCGTTGTCTAGGACCAGGAGTTTGTAACCTCCCAGTCTCTGGGAACGCGTTGCACAGACCTTTCTGCAAGGCCTCCCGGAGTTGTCTCATCCTCTGCTCCCTCTGCGACGGTAAGATAAGGTCCGCAACCTTACCCTTGTACCGTGGATCAAGGAGAGTGGCCAGCCAGTAATGGTCCCTCTCCTTGATCCGAAGAATACGAGGATCCTTCCGCAGACTTTGCAGGATCAGGGAGGCCATGCAGCGTAAGTTAGCTGAGGCATTCGGTCCGGAGTCCTCTGGGTCACTAAGGACGACATGATCCGCAGCCACCTCCTCCCAGCCACGTACAAGTCCACGGGTTTCTTGGGACTGTAAATCATCCCTAAAAAACTGCTACTGACGATGCTGAGTGCCAGGCTCCACCTCCATGCTGACACAATCCTCCTCCTCCTTCTCCTCCTCCTCCTCTTCCTGTGCGATGGGTGGGACAGAAGGAACACTGTCTGGGTAAAGGAGGCCTTGAGAGGCAAGGAAGTCCTCCTCTTCCTGCCTCTGTTCTGCCTCAAGTGCCCTGTCCATTATTCCACGCAGCGTATGTTCCAACAGGTGGACAAGAGGTACAGTGTCACTGATGCATGCACTGTCACTGCTCACCATCCTCGTGGCCTCCTCAAATGGATCCAGGACAGTGCATGCATCCCTGATCATGCCCCACTGGCGTGGTGAAAAAAACCCGAGCTCCCCTGACCCGATATACGCTTGAGACATATGTTGCAAACAGCAGCTGTGCGATCTGATGCACTCGACTCAAAAAAGGCCCACACCAAATAACTTTTTAAATAACGGGCAGAGGCAGCGCCCTGCACAGGCGGAGCTCTGCGGTGTGATTCCGTCGGTGTGCTGCCCTTACGCTGGCCCCCCGAGGGCATCCTGCCTCGTTGGAGATGTGCCTCCTCATCCTCCTCCTCCTCCTCCTCTCTCCTATTAGGCACCCACGTGGAGTCAGTGACCTCATCATCCCCTCCCTCCTCATCACTGGAGCCAATCTGGCAGTATGCTGCAGCTGCTGGAACATGACTGCCAGATTGGTGTCCTTCTTGAGCATCCCCTCTCTCTGCTCTCACGCTACTGCCTTCCTCTAGCTGGGTATCATCATCAGACCCTTTGAAACGCTGGGCATCCTCCTGGAGCATGTACCCAACACTGTGCTCAAACAGTTCGGGGGACTCCTCAGGAGGACATGGTGGGTCTAGGGAAGGAGTGACTGATGATGATATTGATACCAGGGAAGAGGACGCTTTGGCAGCTGCTTTGCCAGTACCCTGAGCCTGGGTGAGAGAGGATGAGGAGGATGAGGAGGGCTTGGTCATCCACACTACCAAGTCTTCGGCATGATGCGGCTCAACACGTCCAGCTGCCGAAAAGAAGGACAAGCGTGTCCCATGGCCACGTGCTGATGGCGATGCACCGCGTCCATGACCAGCACTGTTGTCTCTAGACACAGAGCCTGCTTGCCCTCTTTTATTGGCTCCTGACTGTCTGCCTCTCCTTGTTTGCCTTCCAGACATTCTAATGGCCTGCAGGAAGATGGGAAAACCAGCAATAAGGCCTAGCTTCAGGAGTATATTTTGCAGGAAGCACACTATGCCTGCTGTAAATGCTACAAATGCCTGTTGGTGTAACACACCAGGAAAACACAGCAATACGGGCTAGCTTCAGAAGTGTATTTTGCAGGAATCACACTACGCCTGCTGTAAGTGCTGCAAATGCCTGTTGGTGTAACACACTAGGAAAACACAGCAATAAGGCCTAGCTTCAGGAGTATATTTTGCAGGAATCACACTACACCTGCTGTAAGTGCTGCAAATGCCTGTTGGTGTAACACACCAGGAAAACACAGCAATACGGGCTAGCTTCAGGTGTATAATGTGCAGGAGGCACACTCCGCCCGCTGTAAGTGCTGCAAATGCCTGTTAGTGTAACACACCAGGAAAACACAGCAATACGGGCTAGCTTCAGAAGTAGGGATGAGCTTCGTGTTCGAGTCGAACATACGTTCGACTCGAACATTGGCTGTTCGATCGTTCGACGAAGATCGAACGATTTGGGCCGTTCGCGCCAAATTCGAGTGACGCGAACGGCCCACAATGCACTACGCCATCGCAGTGTCATCCAGGCGCTGTGATTGGCCAAGCATGCACTGTGACCCCGCATGCTTGGCCAATCACAGCGCCGGCAGCGAGGAGAGCAATGATTGGCCACAGGCAGGATGCCTGTGGCCAATTATTGCTGAGGGTGTTTAGTACACGCCCCACACTATAAAAGGCCGCCAGCACGGCGGCCTAGTGTAGTGTGTTCCGGAGCAGGGATAGAGTAGCATAGGCAGGGACAGTGACTGTTATTTCTTTCTTGCTTAACCTGGATTCCTTTAGTTTAGGGAAAGAGAAGGATAGGTAGGGAGAGTGTCAGTGTGTTTTGTGCTTCTGCTATAGTGTGCTTAAAAAAAACATTTATTCTAGGGACAGAAAACTCTAGGTAGGGACAGTGTCAGTTTCTTTCACTCTGCAAGTCCTTGTTTCCAGGGACCTGTAAGGACAGTGAGTTAATTGTCCTTGTGCTATATTGTGCTTAAAAAAAACATTTATTCTAGGGACAGAAAACTCTAGGTAGGGACAGTGTCAGTTTCTTTCACTCTGCAAGTCCTTGTTTCCAGGGACCTGTAAGGACAGTGAGTTAATTGTCCTTGTGCTATATTGTGATTAAAAAAAACATTTATTCTAGGGACAGAAAACTCTAGGTAGGGACAGTGTCAGTTTCTTTCACTCTGCAAGTCCTTGTTTCCAGGGACCTGTAAGGACAGTGAGTTAATTTTCCTTGTGCTATATTGTGATTAAAAAAAACATTTTTTCTAGGGACAGAAAACTGTAGGTAGGGAGAGTGTTTTTTTTCTTTCACTCTGCAAGTCCTTGTTTCCAGGGACCTGTAAGGACAGTGAGTTAATTGTCCTTGTGCTATATTGTGCTTAAAAAAAACATTTATTCTAGGGACAGAAAACTCTAGGTAGGGACAGTGTCAGTTTCTTTCACTCTGCAAGTCCTTGTTTCCAGGGACCTGTAAGGACAGTGAGTTAATTTTCCTTGTGCTATATTGTGATTAAAAAAAACATTTATTCTAGGGACAGAAAACTCTAGGTAGGGACAGTGTCAGTTTCTTTCACTCTGCAAGTCCTTGTTTCCAGGGACCTGTAAGGACAGTGAGTTAATTTTCCTTGTGCTATATTGTGATTAAAAAAAACATTTTTTCTAGGGACAGAAAACTGTAGGTAGGGAGAGTGTTTTTTTTCTTTCACTCTGCAAGTCCTTGTTTCCAGGGACCTGTAAGGACAGTGAGTTAATTGTCCTTGTGCTATATTGTGCTTAAAAAAAACATTTATTCTAGGGACAGAAAACTCTAGGTAGGGACAGTGTCAGTTTCTTTCACTCTGCAAGTCCTTGTTTCCAGGGACCTGTAAGGACAGTGAGTTAATTGTCCTTGTGCTATATTGTGATTAAAAAAAACATTTATTCTAGGGACAGAAAACTCTAGGTAGGGACAGTGTCAGTTTCTTTCACTCTGCAAGTCCTTGTTTCCAGGGACCTGTAAGGACAGTGAGTTAATTTTCCTTGTGCTATATTGTGATTAAAAAAAACATTTTTTCTAGGGACAGAAAACTGTAGGTAGGGAGAGTGTTTTTTTTCTTTCACTCTGCAAGTCCTTGTTTCCAGGGACCTGTAAGGACAGTGAGTTAATTGTCCTTGTGCTATATTGTGCTTAAAAAAAACATTTATTCTAGGGACAGAAAACTCTAGGTAGGGACAGTGTCAGTTTCTTTCACTCTGCAAGTCCTTGTTTCCAGGGACCTGTAAGGACAGTGAGTTAATTTTCCTTGTGCTATATTGTGATTAAAAAAAACATTTATTCTAGGGACAGAAAACTCTAGGTAGGGACAGTGTCAGTTTCTTTCACTCTGCAAGTCCTTGTTTCCAGGGACCTGTAAGGACAGTGAGTTAATTTTCCTTGTGCTATATTGTGATTAAAAAAAACATTTTTTCTAGGGACAGAAAACTGTAGGTAGGGAGAGTGTTTTTTTTCTTTCACTCTGCAAGTCCTTGTTTCCAGGGACCTGTAAGGACAGTGAGTTAATTTTACTTGTGCTATATTGTGCTTAAAAAAAACATTTTTTCTAGGGACAGAAAACTGTAGGTAGGGAGAGTGTTTTTTTTCTTTCACTCTGCAAGTCCTTGTTTCCAGGGACCTGTAAGGACAGTGAGTTAATTGTCCTTGTGCTATATTGTGCTTAAAAAAAACATTTATTCTAGGGACAGAAAACTCTAGGTAGGGACAGTGTCAGTTTCTTTCACTCTGCAAGTCCTTGTTTCCAGGGACCTGTAAGGACAGTGAGTTAATTTTCCTTGTGCTATATTGTGATTAAAAAAAACATTTATTCTAGGGACAGAAAACTCTAGGTAGGGACAGTGTCAGTTTCTTTCACTCTGCAAGTCCTTGTTTCCAGGGACCTGTAAGGACAGTGAGTTAATTTTCCTTGTGCTATATTGTGATTAAAAAAAACATTTTTTCTAGGGACAGAAAACTGTAGGTAGGGAGAGTGTTTTTTTTCTTTCACTCTGCAAGTCCTTGTTTCCAGGGACCTGTAAGGACAGTGAGTTAATTGTCCTTGTGCTATATTGTGCTTAAAAAAAACATTTATTCTAGGGACATAAAACTCTAGGTAGGGACAGTGTCAGTTTCTTTCACTCTGCAAGTCCTTGTTTCCAGGGACCTGTAAGGACAGTGAGTTAATTTTCCTTGTGCTATATTGTGATTAAAAAAAACATTTATTCTAGGGACAGAAAACTCTAGGTAGGGACAGTGTCAGTTTCTTTCACTCTGCAAGTCCTTGTTTCCAGGGACCTGTAAGGACAGTGAGTTAATTTTCCTTGTGCTATATTGTGATTAAAAAAAACATTTTTTCTAGGGACAGAAAACTGTAGGTAGGGAGAGTGTTTTTTTTCTTTCACTCTGCAAGTCCTTGTTTCCAGGGACCTGTAAGGACAGTGAGTTAATTGTCCTTGTGCTATATTGTGCTTAAAAAAAACATTTATTCTAGGGACAG
Organism: Rana muscosa; assembly: GCA_029206835.1. Classification (NCBI taxonomy): domain Eukaryota; kingdom Metazoa; phylum Chordata; class Amphibia; order Anura; family Ranidae; genus Rana; species Rana muscosa. The sequence goes on along the minus strand of CM055116.1, from coordinate 764,984,895 downwards.
AAAACTCTAGGTAGGGACAGTGTCAGTTTCTTTCACTCTGCAAGTCCTTGTTTCCAGGGACCTGTAAGGACAGTGAGTTAATTGTCCTTGTGCTATATTGTGATTAAAAAAAACATTTATTCTAGGGACAGAAAACTCTAGGTAGGGACAGTGTCAGTTTCTTTCACTCTGCAAGTCCTTGTTTCCAGGGACCTGTAAGGACAGTGAGTTAATTTTCCTTGTGCTATATTGTGATTAAAAAAAACATTTATTCTAGGGACAGAAAACTCTAGGTAGGGACAGTGTCAGTTTCTTTCACTCTGCAAGTCCTTGTTTCCAGGGACCTGTAAGGACAGTGAGTTAATTTTCCTTGTGCTATATTGTGATTAAAAAAAACATTTTTTCTAGGGACAGAAAACTGTAGGTAGGGAGAGTGTTTTTTTTCTTTCACTCTGCAAGTCCTTGTTTCCAGGGACCTGTAAGGACAGTGAGTTAATTGTCCTTGTGCTATATTGTGCTTAAAAAAAACATTTATTCTAGGGACAGAAAACTCTAGGTAGGGACAGTGTCAGTTTCTTTCACTCTGCAAGTCCTTGTTTCCAGGGACCTGTAAGGACAGTGAGTTAATTTTCCTTGTGCTATATTGTGATTAAAAAAAACATTTATTCTAGGGACAGAAAACTCTAGGTAGGGACAGTGTCAGTTTCTTTCACTCTGCAAGTCCTTGTTTCCAGGGACCTGTAAGGACAGTGAGTTAATTTTCCTTGTGCTATATTGTGATTAAAAAAAACATTTTTTCTAGGGACAGAAAACTGTAGGTAGGGAGAGTGTTTTTTTTCTTTCACTCTGCAAGTCCTTGTTTCCAGGGACCTGTAAGGACAGTGAGTTAATTGTCCTTGTGCTATATTGTGCTTAAAAAAAACATTTATTCTAGGGACAGAAAACTCTAGGTAGGGACAGTGTCAGTTTCTTTCACTCTGCAAGTCCTTGTTTCCAGGGACCTGTAAGGACAGTGAGTTAATTGTCCTTGTGCTATATTGTGATTAAAAAAAACATTTTTTCTAGGGACAGAAAACTGTAGGTAGGGAGAGTGTTTTTTTTCTTTCACTCTGCAAGTCCTTGTTTCCAGGGACCTGTAAGGACAGTGAGTTAATTTTACTTGTGCTATATTGTGCTTAAAAAAAACATTTTTTCTAGGGACAGAAAACTGTAGGTAGGGAGAGTGTTTTTTTTCTTTCACTCTGCAAGTCCTTGTTTCCAGGGACCTGTAAGGACAGTGAGTTAATTGTCCTTGTGCTATATTGTGCTTAAAAAAAACATTTATTCTAGGGACAGAAAACTCTAGGTAGGGACAGTGTCAGTTTCTTTCACTCTGCAAGTCCTTGTTTCCAGGGACCTGTAAGGACAGTGAGTTAATTTTCCTTGTGCTATATTGTGATTAAAAAAAACATTTATTCTAGGGACAGAAAACTCTAGGTAGGGACAGTGTCAGTTTCTTTCACTCTGCAAGTCCTTGTTTCCAGGGACCTGTAAGGACAGTGAGTTAATTTTCCTTGTGCTATATTGTGATTAAAAAAAACATTTTTTCTAGGGACAGAAAACTGTAGGTAGGGAGAGTGTTTTTTTTCTTTCACTCTGCAAGTCCTTGTTTCCAGGGACCTGTAAGGACAGTGAGTTAATTGTCCTTGTGCTATATTGTGCTTAAAAAAAACATTTATTCTAGGGACAGAAAACTCTAGGTAGGGACAGTGTCAGTTTCTTTCACTCTGCAAGTCCTTGTTTCCAGGGACCTGTAAGGACAGTGAGTTAATTTTCCTTGTGCTATATTGTGATTAAAAAAAACATTTATTCTAGGGACAGAAAACTCTAGGTAGGGACAGTGTCAGTTTCTTTCACTCTGCAAGTCCTTGTTTCCAGGGACCTGTAAGGACAGTGAGTTAATTTTCCTTGTGCTATATTATGATTAAAAAAAACATTTTTTCTAGGGACAGAAAACTCTAGGTAGGGACAGTGTCAGTTTCTTTCACTCTGCAAGTCCTTGTTTCCAGGGACCTGTAAGGACAGTGAGTTAATTTTCCTTGTGCTATATTGTGATTAAAAAAAACATTTTTTCTAGGGACAGAAAACTGTAGGTAGGGAGAGTGTTTTTTTTCTTTCACTCTGCAAGTCCTTGTTTCCAGGGACCTGTAAGGACAGTGAGTTAATTTTCCTTGTGCTATATTGTGATTAAAAAAAACATTTTTTCTAGGGACAGAAAACTGTAGGTAGGGAGAGTGTTTTTTTTCTTTCACTCTGCAAGTCCTTGTTTCCAGGGACCTGTAAGGACAGTGAGTTAATTGTCCTTGTGCTATATTGTGCTTAAAAAAAACATTTATTCTAGGGACAGAAAACTCTAGGTAGGGACAGTGTCAGTTTCTTTCACTCTGCAAGTCCTTGTTTCCAGGGACCTGGAGAGACATTGAGTGAATTGTCCTTGTGCTATATTGTGATTAAAAAAAACATTTATTCTAGGGACAGAAAACTCTAGGTAGGGACAGTGTCAGTTTCTTTCACTGTGAAAGTCCTTGTTTCAAGGGACAGAGAAGGACACCTGAAGGTAGCCCTTATTGCTTTTTTCCCATCTCCCTGCAGGCCATCTATTAGAATGTCTGGAAGGCAAACAAGGAGAGGCAGACAGTCAGGAGGCAATAAAAGAGGGCAAGCAGGCTCTGTGTCTGGGGGCAACAGTGCTGGTCGTGGACGCGGTGCATTGTCATCAGCACATGGCCATGGGACACGCTTGTCCTTCTTTTCGGCAGCTGGACATGTTGAGCCACATCATGCCGAAGACTTGGTAGAGTGGATGACCAAGCCCTCCTCCTCCTCCTCATCCTCTCTCACCCAGGCTCAGGGTACTGGAAAAGCAGCTGCCAAAGCGTCGTCTTCCCTGGTATCAATGTCAGACAAATCATCAGTCACTCCTTCCCTAGACCCACCATGTCCTCCTCCTGAGGAGTCCCCCGAACTGTTTCAGCACAGTGTTGGGTACATGCTCCAGGAGGATGCCCAGCGTTTCGAAGGGTCTGATGATGAAACCCAGCTAGAGGAAGGCAGTAGCGTGAGAGCAGACAGAGGGGATGCTCAAGAAGGACACCAATCTGGCAGTCATGTTCCAGCAGCTGCAGCATACTGCCAGATTGGCTCCAGTGATGAGGAGGGAGGGGATGATGAGGTCAATGACTCCACGTGGGTGCCTAATAGGAGAGAGGAGGAGGAGGAGGATGAGGAGGAGGCACATCTCCAACGAGGCAGGATGCCCTTTGGTGGCCAGCGTAAGGGCAGTACACCGACGGAATCACACCGCAGAGCTCCGCCTGTGCAGGGCGCTGCCTCTGCCCGTCATTCAAAAAGTTCTTTGGTGTGGGCCTTTTTTGAGGCTAGTGCATCAGATCGCACAGCTGCTGTTTGCAACATATGTCTCAAGCGTATATCGCGTGGCCAAAACATCAGCCGCTTGGGTACCACATGCCTGACCAGACATATGTTGACCTGCCATGCAGCTCGTTGGCAAGCCTACCTCAAAGACCCACACCAAAGAACAAAGCGGACCTCTCCTTGCACCGCATCAGCTGGGATCTCCAACCCCACTATAACTTCAGTCCTCTCTGAAACATGCACTGAGAGGAATGAAGGTGTAGAATTAGGTGTGTCACAGCCAAGTACTTGCGCCCACTCTGCTAGCAGTACACCGACGTCCGATTCTAGCAGGCAAATTTCCCTGCCCCAGCTGCTGGACCGTCGAAAGAAGTTCACTCCCAGCCATCCACATGCCCAGCGGTTGAATGCTAGCTTGGCTAAATTGCTAGCGCTTCAACTGCTGCCTTTTCAGTTGGTAGACTCGGCCCCCTTCCGTGAGTTTGTGCAATGTGCGGTTCCTCAGTGGCAGGTTCCCAAACGCCACTTTTTCTCACGGAAGGCTATTCCGGCTCTCTACCGGCATGTGGAAGGCAATGTCTTGGCCTCGCTGGACAGGGCGGTCAGCGGTAAGGTGCATATTACCGCTGACTCATGGTCCAGCAGGCATGGACAGGGACGTTACCTTTCTTTCACGGCCCATTGGGTCACTCTTTTGGCAGCTGGGAAGGATTCAGGACAAGGTGCAGTAGTGTTGGAGGTTGTCCCACCGCCACGCCTCCAAAATGCTACTACTGGTTGTGACACACCTCTCTCCTCCACCCCCTCCTCTTCTTCTTCCTCCATGGCCTCTTCCTGTGGTTTGTCCTATGAACCAGCGGTGCTCCGTAGCCGTTCACGGGGCTACGCAAGTACGCAGGCAAAAAGATGCCATGCCGTGCTTGCGCTGGTGTGTTTGGGGGACAGAAGCCACACTGGGGCAGAGGTCCTGTCTGCTCTGCAGGGCCAGGCCGAGAGGTGGTTGACGCCACGCCAGCTTAAGCCAGGAATGGTGGTTTGCGACAATGGCACCAACCTCCTCTCCGCCCTCCGACAGGGACAACTGACCCATGTGCCCTGTGTGGCTCACGTCCTTAACCTGGTGGTGCAGCGCTTCTTGGGCAGGTACCCGGGCTTACAGGATGTCCTGAGGCAGGCCAGGAAAGTCTGTGTGCATTTCCGCAGATCTTATAATGCCAGTGCTCGCCTGGCTGAGCTGCAAAAGGAGTTGAACCTGCCCAAGAACCGCCTTATATGTGACATGCCCACCAGGTGGAACTCAACGTTGGCCATGCTGCAGCGGCTGCACACGCAGCAGAGGGCCATCAATGAGTACCTGTGCGACTACGGCACCAGGACAGGGTCAGGGGAGCTTGTTTTTTTTTCTCCACGCCAGTGGGGCATGATCAGGGATGCATGCACTGTCCTGGCACCATTTGAGGAGGCCACGAGGATGGTGAGCAGTGACAGTGCATGCATCAGTGACACTGTACCTCTTGTCCACCTGTTGGAGCACACGCTGCGTGGAATAATGGACAGGGCACTTGAGGCAGAACAGAGGCAGGAAGAGGAGGACTTCCTTGCCTCTCAAGGCCCCCTTTACCCAGACAGTGTTCCTTCTGTCCCACCCATCGCACAGGAAGAGGAGGAGGAGGAGGAGGAGGAGGAGGAGGATTGTGTCAGCATGGAGGTGGAGGCTGGCACTCAGCATCATCAGCAGCAGTCTTTTAGGGATGATTTACAGTCCCAAGAAACCAGTGGACTTGTACGTGGCTGGGAGGAGGTGGCTGCGGATCATGTCGTCCTTAGTGACCCAGAGGACTCCGGAGCGAATGCCTCAGCAAACCTACGCTGCATGGCCTCCCTGATCCTGCAAAGTCTGCGGAAGGATCCTCGTATTCTTCGGATCAAGGAGAGGGACCATTACTGGCTGGCCACTCTCCTTGATCCACGGTACAAGGGTAAGGTTGCGGACCTTATCTTACCGTCGCAGAGGGAGCAGAGGATGAGACAACTCCGGGAGGCCTTGCAGAAAGGTCTGTGCAACGCGTTCCCAGAGACTGGGAGGTTGCAAACTCCTGGTCCTGGACAACGAGTTGCTGAGGCTTCGGCCAGTCAAAGAAGGAGCGGTGGGGAAGGTGGCCGTCTGACCGATGCGTTCAGACAATTCTTTAGTCCGCAGCCCCAAAGTATGATCGGTTCCAGCAACCATCGCCAGCGTCTGATAAACATGGTGCAGGAATATCTAGGGGCAAGGTCAGACTTGGACACCTTCCCCACCGAAAATCCTCTGGCTTACTGGGTCTTGAGGATGGATCACTGGCCAGAGCTTGCACAGTATGCAATTGAGCTACTGGCCTGTCCTGCATCCAGCGTTCTTTCGGAACGCACATTCAGTGCTGCTGGAGGATTTGTCACGGATCACAGGGTGCGCCTGTCCACCGACTCGGTTGATCGACTGACTTTCATCAAGATGAACCAGTCTTGGATCACCACCAGCTACCACACACCTGATGCTGATATAACAGACTAATTGATTTTAAAATGTCACATCCCTTCAAGACTGATGCTGATGCTGAGTGCCTGTGCTGTTATGTTGACTGGCTATCCTCCTCCTCCGAGTCCTCAATGATACGATTGATGATGATAGCTTGGAAGATCATTTTTGTTTATGGGTGCCGCCACCAGTGCCTAACGCCCAATTTTTCAGCCCCTGTTTAACAGGGGCGTGTAATTACAATTTTTGAAGCAATACTTTGCAACAGGGCTCATTGCTGTGCTCCAAGTACAGTATCTGTGAGGAGTTGCAGTGTTGTGCCACCAGTGCCTAAGGCCCAATTTTTCAGCCCCTGTTTAACAGGGGCGTGTCATTACAATTTTTGAAGCAATACTTTGCAACAGGGCTCATTGCTGTGCTCCAAGTACAGTATCTGTGAAGGGTTGCAGTGTTGTGCCACCAGTGCCTAAGGCCCAATTTTTCAGCCCCTGTTCAACAGGGGCATGTAATTACAATTCTTGATCTAATAATTCACAGCAGGGCCCATTGCTGCACCCACCAAGAGTAACTGTCAGGGCTTACAGTGTTGTGGCACCAGCACCACCATCAAAGGCCCAATTTTTACTACCACTGTTCAACAATTATATGTAATTAAAATTCCTGATATAATAGTTGACAGCAGGGCGTTCCAGCACCAACCAAGAGTAACTGTGAGTGCTTACAGTGTTGTGCCAACACCAACAACTAAGGGGCCTATTTCTGCAGAGTATATACGGCAGGTCCCTACTTTCAAACATCCAACTTACAAACGACTCCTACTTGCAAACGCAAGAAGACAACAGGAAGTGAGAGGAAATCTACCACTAGGAAGGAAAATTCTCTCCTGTAAGAATAAATATGGGAGAAAGGTGTCTCCTCTGTACTGATGCTTTATCAGCAATCCTTGTTTCAAGAAAAACACCACATTTCAAAAACAGTTGTCATTAGGACGGAAAGTGAGGTGAAATGTTCTGAACAGGGGCACAGACAGCAAAACAAATGTTACAGGGGTGATAACCCTTACCTATGTTTTCCAAAAAGTTTAAAAATAGATTTTTGGTCTGGAGCTACACTTCAACAATGTACCTGTTCAAAATTACAAACAGATTCTACATAAGAACAAACCTACAGTCCCTGTCTTGTATGCACCGCCTGTATACGGCTGTTCAGAGTATATAGGGCCTTTTTTATTTTATGTGCGGGGTTCCCCTTAATATCCATACAAGACCCAAAGGGGCTGGTAATGGGCTGGGGTAGGGGGGGGGTCATGGGGTAGCTATGCCATTTTTCTTAAAGATTTTCATCCATATTACCGGGACCAGACATTACATTAAAGCCGCAAGCAGTTTTAAATGGCTTTTTTTTCCTTTAGAAGTGTCATTTTGTGCAGGGACAGTTCTAAACACGGGAAACACGTGGCACTTCACAGGCATACTTTAGACACCCCCCAGGTACGATATTTAAAGGAATATTTGACTTTTTTTTTTCACTTTATGCATCATTAAAATGACTGCTCCCGGAAAACGACCGTTTTTAAAACTTATTTTTGCATTGATACATGTCCCCTGGTGCAGAACCTGGGTTCCCAAACCCTTTTTAGGACAATAACATGCATAATAGTTTTTATAATTAGCACTTTAGAATTCGAACGTTCGCATCCATTGTATTTAATAGGGTTCTAATGTTCGTTCGAACTTTCGGTCCGTTCGCGGGTTCTGGTGCGAACCGAACCCGGGGGTGTTCGGCTCATCACTATTCAGAAGTATATTTTGCAGGAATCACACTACGCCTTCTGTAAGTGCTGCAAATGCCTGTTGGTGTAACACACCAGGAAAACACAGCAATACGGGCTAGCTTCAGAAGTGTATTTTGCAGGAATCACACTACGCCTGCTGTAAGTGCTGCAAATGCCTGTTGGTGTAACACACTAGGAAAACACAGCAATAAGGCCTAGCTTCAGGAGTATATTTTGCAGGAATCACACTACCCCTGCTGTAAGTGCTGCAAATGCCTGTTGGTGTAACACACCAGGAAAACACAGCAATACGGGCTAGCTTCAGAAGTATATTTTGCAGGAATCACACTATGCCTGCTGTAAGTGCTGCAAATGCCTGTTGGTGTAACACACTAGGAAAACACAGCAATAAGGCCTAGCTTCAGGAGTATATTTTGCAGGAATCACACTACCCCTGCTGTAAGTGCTGCAAATGCCTGTTGGTGTAACACACCAGGAAAACACAGCAATACGGGCTAGCTTCAGAAGTATATTTTGCAGGAATCACACTACGCCTGCTGTAAGTGCTGCAAATGCCTGTTGGTGTAACACACCAGGAAAACACAGCAATACGGGCTAGCTTCAGGTGTATAATGTGCAGGAGGCACACTCCGCCCGCTGTAAGTGCTGCAAATGCCTGTTAGTGTAACACACCAGGAAAACACAGCAATACGGGCTAGCTTCAGGTGTATAATGTGCAGGAGGCACACTCCGCCCGCTGTAAGTGCTGCAAATGCCTGTTAGTGTAACACACCAGGAAAACACAGCAATAAGGGCTAGCTTCAGGTGTATACTGTGCAGGAGGCTTAGCAACAATGACACTGACACTGTCCCCTGCCTATCCTTCTCTCTCCCTGCACACAAGGTTTATCAAAGAATATGACACTGACACTCTCCCTGCCTATCCTTCTCTCTCCCTGCACACAAGGTTTAGTAAAGAATATGACACTGACACTGTCCCCTGCCTATCCTTCTCTCTCCCTGCACACAAGGTTTATCAAAGAATATGACACTGACACTCTCCCTGCCTATCCTTCTCTCTCCCTGCACACAAGGTTTAGCAAAGAATATGACACTGACACTGTCCCCTGCCTATCCTTCTCTCTCCCTGCACACAAGGTTTAGCAAAGAATATGACACTGACACTCTCCCTGCCTATCCTTCTCTCTCCCTGCACACAAGAATAGCACAAAGAATATCAACACTGTCCCTGCCTATCCTTCTCTTTCCCTGAGCCGGAACACACTACACAAGGCCGCTCCGCTGGCGGCCTTTTATAGTGTGGGGCGTGTGCTAAACCCCCTGAGCCATAATTGGCCACAGGCAACCTGCCTGTGGCCAATTATGGCTCTCCTAGCTGCCAGCGCTGTGATTGGCCAAGCATGCGGGGTCACAGTGCGATGGCGCAGTGTATTGTGGGCCGTTCGCGTCACTCGAATTTGGCGCGAACGGCCCAAATCGTTCGATGTTCGCCGAACGATCGAACAGCCGATGTTCGAGACGAACGTATGTTCGACTCGAACACCGAGCTCATCCCTAGTGGCAAGTGACAATCCGCAATGTGGCATGGGAAGTGGCATGTGACAATCCGCAATGTGTGGCATGGGACGTGGCAAGTGACAATTTGCAATGTGTGGCATGGGACGTGGCAAGTGACAATCCGCAATGTGTGGCAAGTGACAATTTGCAATGTGTGGTATGGGACGTGGCAAGTGACAATCCGCAATGTGTGGCATGGGACGTGGCAAGTGACAATACGCAACGTGTGGCATGGGACACACTCGGGGCTCCCACTGATTCTGCATTGTGGTGAGTTGAACTATTACATTTTATATAACAATGTAATAATAGTAATAATGCGCTTCAATCATCCTGACACCATAACAACCATGCTGCCGTGATGATTGAAGCGCCAACACCAGCTATTTCCCCGATAAATTTACCCCAAAAAAAGTATTTTCTGGCAGTGCCCCTCCCGAGACTAGACTCTGGATCCACCCCTGTGCTGTGCATTATGATTTATTTAGCCTGCAGTCCACACCCCTATTTACCAATAATATCTTATCATTCTTCAGCTACTCTGAAGTATTATTGAAAAAAGTCATAATCTTTTGCAACATATTTTATTAATATGCCTTTTATGAATTGAAACAGTCTTAATAAGTATTCACACACGCTGTGGGATACATTCATCAAGCCTGCAAAAATATTTTCAAGAAAAAAAAAAAAAAAGGAATTTCCTGAGGTAACTGTCCTTGACCTGGCTCTTTAATCGAGTGAAATTTCATCACTTTATCTAATATCATGCTTCATGCTTCAGGCTCCCAGCAATTCTATTTTAGTGTGGTCTAATGGGCAGCTGACACATCTACTCAGCACCAGACTGTATAATATGTGCTGACACACTGTGTGGTGAGCACCCTATTGAGAGCTGTTTATTTGTGCCTGGCAAGGGAAAAATTCATCCTGCTAACAATTTGGGTGTCCATTTTCAGGACCATCACAGGCTTCAGAATTTCAAGAGGTTTCGAAGCACTTGTAGGGGATTCAGTCACTTATTCGGGTGTCTGCATTATGTGACTTTAGGTGAGAGGTTGTGAAAGCACGGTTCTATCTGTCTGAAACCTGAATCTAGATAGTGTAATCAACAGTGTCATTCCAATTGCTCTGCAGGCAGCTCTCCTCAAAAACCTAATTCAATTTGATATTCTGAGGTTAACACACTGTATTGGGACTGAAAATAGGAATGCACAAGAAAGCCTTTTATATTCATTCAGTTCAGTAAGCATGGAAAACTCATCAACAGCTATTTGTACATTCTGAGGATAGTGGAACTTTGATGTCAAGATAGGAGTTAGATCCATTTTCTGCAGAACCACAAGAAAAACACAATGATATCGTTTCAGGCAGTCAATGCTTTATTCTAGCTTTTGTTTGGAACACAGGACAGGTCCATACGTTGCTATTCCTAAAATTCCTAAAATACTTTAAGCCCCTTACAAACTCTACAGGGTAAGCAATAACATAACTGTTTCTGCATTTGTATTTTGGATTGGTGCAAATCATAGGAGTTTATGATACATGTTTTCTAGACTTTATACATGTATGATATATTTTACTGATTTTGTGCACTTGGATTGATTGTTGGGGTACATCAGATGTTACAGTAGTGTTTTATACAGTTATTTTTGGACACAAGTGTTTGGGGATGTGCACAAACTGTTTTCTACTGCATAACATGTATACTGTTTGCAATTTTACTATATTAACCAATTAGCGGCCACCCACGTGCATTTACTGTGGCAGGGTGGCCACCCTGTGCCAGATCACGTACCTAGTACGTTATCTGACACTTTTGGGCCTAGGGCACGCGCGCCGCCGGCTACCCACTCCCGCTGTGATTTGCTCCCGCCGGGTCCGGTGGACGCAATGTCTGCCGGGACCCACCGATCATTCAGGAAAAAGGCAGAACGACATTCTGCCTATGTAAACAAGGCACACCGACATTCTGGGAGAGGGGAATGTGCTGATCCTGTGTTCCTGCTAAACAGGAACACGGATCTTTATATTCCCCCAGTCTAAGCACATCCCCTACAGATACCAAGCACACCCAGGAACACATTAAACGTTTTGATCGCCTCTGATGTTAACCCCTTCCCTGCAAGTGTAGCACAGTAATGCCACGTACACAAGATCGGAAATTCCGACAACAAAACCGTGGATTTTTCCTGACGGAATGTTGGCTCAAACTTGTGTTGCATAAACACGGTCACACAAATATTGTCGGAAATTCTGACCGTCAAGAACGCGGTGACGTACAAGACGTACGACGAGCCGAGATCAATGATGTTCAATAGGCAGTTCAGCTCTTCTGCTTGATTCTGAGCATGCTTTTTTTTTTGCGCGTCGGAATTGCATACAGACGAGCGGATTTTCCGATAGAAACTTTTTCCGTCGGGAAAAATAGAGAACCTGCTCTCAATCTTTTGTTGGCAGAAATTCCAACAGAAAAAGTCCGATGGAGCCTACACACGGTCGGAATTTCCGACAAAAAGCTCACACCGGATTTTTCTTGTCGGAATTTCCGTTTGTGTGTACGCGGCATAACAGTGCATATTTTTTAGCACTGATCACTGTATTAGTGTCACTGGTCCCCAAAAAGTGTCAAAATTGTCAGTTAGATGCTGTAACTTTTGCGCAAACCAATCAATATACACGTATTGGGATTTTTTTTTACCAAATATATGTAGCAGAAAACATATTGGCCTAAATTTATGAAGAAATTTGATTTTTAATTTTTTTTTTATTGGGTATGTTTTATAGCAGAAAGTAAAAAATCTTGTTTTTTTTTTTCATCTGCCTTTTTTTGTTTATAGCGCAAAAAATAAAAACCGCAGAGGTGATCAAATACCACCAAAAGAAAGATCTATTTGTGGGCAAAAAAAAAGGATATACATTTTATTTGTGTACAGCGTCGCATGACTGCGCAATTGTCAGTTAAAGTAATGCAGTGCCGTATCGCAAAAAATGACCTGGTCACGAAGGGGGGGGGGGGGGGACTGAAGTGGTTAAGGATGTTTAATTCTTTTTGCTATGTTGACATATTCGAGGTCACCTTTGTACTCCTTTTTTAAAGTGATATTGTTAATTTAGAAAATGTTTGGGACTTGACAGGTTTGCTTTAAATGGAACTGGAAATTATAAAAGTTTCTAGAGCAGTGGAACTTTCCAGAAATGCATAAGTATATTTTCTTTTCTTTTCTTTTTTTTTTTTTAATATAGTGGAACAGAGTAACACATTGTGACATATGGAGATAAACTGATTGGTGCTGAGGGAAGCCATATATTTGCAGCTAAAGACTATAGCTTCTGTTAGGAGATTCACAGCATGCTTAAACCAAATGAGTTACATATCTTTTCCTATTCTAGGAGTAGAGGGATTAGCAGAACATTCCGCTTCTAATGCAGTGTGCATGGTAATGTGTTTAAAGATGGAAAGAGAAGACAGGGAGAAGGCAGCTCATGGAATGATTATCTACCGAGTTAAAAGGGGGAAAGGGCAAGATGAGGTCACAAATAAAGCTGCGATTATCAGCAAACTGACAGCAGCTGCATTGCTAACCCCTTCCAGACAGTATCATGAATAGATCCTGAGTGTTGTTTCAATGGAGTGCTATGTTGTAAGTATGTTTATACATGTTGTTATGCTTCGCTGGCTTCTGACAACACAGCCATACTGGTGGATTACACACACACTACATCAGGCCAAGCAGTCACTCTGCCACTTTGACATTCTTATTAAATGTTTGCAAAGAAAAAACAGAGGGCTTGTCAACAAAAACCAAGTAGGATCTTACAGTTGATGTTGTATCTCATGGAACATGCAAATTAGAATGTGATTTTGCAGCCAAAACGTTTTTCTTTTTGATTTGGGTAGAGTGGACTGGGGTAAAAAACCTGCCTGTTTTTTTTTTTGTTTTATGTGTCCCATTGAAAATGTTTCCTTACTTAATGCGTTGTTACTGATACAGGAAATGAGTGGAAACTCCAGACCGCCCAGGGACACAGACAGCAATGAGCAAGATAGAGAAACATTTTGTTCCAAACTAGAGCCCCCAGTTGTTATTTTACCACCAAACATTGGACCAGTTTTCAATATCCTAGCTTCCAACTTCCCTAATTTTGAAATCAAATTCCTCTGTCCCTTGTGTAGCCTCAGTCATCCCTCTTTTTAGTCTGCTGTGTACATCTCTGTACAGAATGTACTATTTTACTACCAAAAGTGTTATGCTGCACTAAACATTTTATCAAACCTCTATATTACCGCATTTGTTACTTTGAAAAGCCAATAAAAAGGAAAGATAGAGGTCAAAAAAGCACCTGTGTGGTTTAGCCAATAATTTTCTGCATATTAGATCTTTGTGGTCTGTGTAACCGGGGGTCATGTCAGGACCGTGTCCTTCACATACACTGTGTGCTGAAAGGTGTCCCACTTTATTATTTCAGAAAGTTGGGAGAAGTTTCCTATTATTAATATGAAAAATAGAATAATGTTGGTATTTTTTCCAAGAAAAGGTGTCAATCCTAGGACTATCCCAAAAAACGATTTTCAAATGTAAATAAAAATAAACACAATAAGGAAATCTGATGAAGAGGTTTGAACAGAATTGTGTTAATATATAAGGGATATATAAATAAACTTTTATTTAACAAAATTTTAAAAATAGGACTCTTAAACAGAGCCACGAATAACATGAAAACACAAATAACATGGCAACACAAAAGCTTGTGATACAAACAGGTAGTCTGAGGCCGGGTTCACACTGGTACGACAAATGCTCCGAAATTGGGAGCTCACGTCGCACGACGTGTGAAAATCAATGTTTCCCTATGAGAGCCACCTTAACTGGTCCGACACATGTCGGTCCAACTTTGAAAATGCTCCCAGTACTACTTTGGTCCGACTTTGATCCGACTTCAGCCCATTGAATATCATTGAAGTCGGATCAAAGTAGGATCCTTGTCCTAACCATCCGACTTGTGAAATCCGACATGATAATTACAGCAGCAGTAAAAGGAATTTATGTCCCACTGGGATTGTTTTGATTGGTCAAAGGACAAGTCAGACTATTACAAAGTCGGATCAAAGTAGTATCCTGTTCATTCAAGTCGGATGGACGTAGAATCGATGTAGGACCGATGTAGGACTGATGTCGCAGAGCAAAGTAGGATGACTGTCATGTAGTATCAGTGTGAACCCAGCCTTAAAACTAATATATCCAAATGCTCTTTTGACCCAAAGTCCATAAACTGGGCAAACTAGGCTTTAGATAAGAGGCAAGTCCCAAATATCCATATCCTTTGCATCAAAGTAATTTTGTATTCAACACACCAAATCAAAGTCTCACCATTATATATGGCAGCCTTTTTCAACCAGGGGGCCCAGGCACCCTGGGGTTCCTTTAGGTTTCCTAGGGGGTGCCTTGGCAAAATTACTAAACATTACCCAAAAATTGTATACAAGCCAGTGAGTGGATCAAATCTGCCTGTTAGTTACACAAAGCCATAGGTTTTCATTGTGCACCATTACAAACCGGTTGCCACCGGCATCCCAACAACCAATGATGTCATCGGTTGATAAGGAGGATTTCAGGCACCTGCATAGCATCCTTGTTTGAACCTCCCTTGTCCCTCTTCATTAGCAATGAGGTCACGTTAGCTGAGTGAAAGAGAGAAATACTAGTCATCACCAGTGTACAAAGGTTTATGTGGATGAATAAATGACCTCTAACGTTGGGTGTCCTACGTACGTGGATATTACTGTATGATGCAAAACTATTTGATACATTTTTTACATTTTAGAATGGAGTGCCTTAAGACTGTGAATCATTTTATAGGGTGCCTTGACTGAAAAATGGTTAAGAAACACTGGTATATGGACTTCTCTATTCCTCTCAAACAAGGGGAATAGGTTCATAAATGTGTGGCTTAAGCTTTTTGTTTATATAATCACTTGAAGGAATAAGCAGGTATGGTCCTGACAAATCTTTGCTATCAAGAAATGTATCAACTTGCTCTTGATTATCTCATTGGTAGCACATTGATTTCAGTGTATTAAAGATTAGGTAATTGCAAGTGGCTACATTTCTCAGTACCAATAGATTTAAAAAATGCAATATGTTTGGCATCATGCCTCACTGTATATAGTTTTACTAAGCAAAAATATTTTGTTGCTTTATTGCAGGTTTAAAATGTTCCTGAATGACAATGTTCCTGCTAATTGTGGGGCAGTGGCTTATCATTGTCAGCCTGCAACAGGATCTCCATGTTAAGAAAAAAAAAAAAAACCTTTGAAAAAAATTCACCAAAAATAATTTGCTGAAGAGAAAAGTGGACAGTTGTACTTGATGCCCAACATACTGTACTAAATATACATTTTGGGTTTGACTACCCTGGTAGCCATAGCCTTAATTGCTTGAGACATTATACCTGCTTAACTTGTAGTTTTCTACCAGCTATCTTTGGTTTTTATGTAACCATTCCATGACTTCTTTAGTTTTGAGCCTATCCCTACTGATGAAAAAATGATTACATCTTTAATAAAATGCATGAATCTATTCTGATCATTTTTTCCTGCTTGACAGTTAAGAAGAATGTGAGAAGCTCAGTTTCTTATAGATGCAAAGTAATATGATACAAGGTGTTAATTATTTTGTAATCATCTTCAAGGTTGTTTCTCAAGATAAGTAATCCAGTCCACTGGATGCCCCTGAGCTTGTACATATGATTTGCTGGTTGGCTGGTTGGCTATGGCTTCACCCAAAGAAAAATAAATAAAACCACCCTCACAAATAATAATAATAATAATAATAATCAATGGCTTAGTGGCTAGCACATATGCCCTTGCTGCACTGGGGTCCTCAGTTTGAATCCTGACTGGTACTCTATCTGCATGTAACTTTCATGTTCTCCCTATGCTTGCATGGGTTTCCTCCAGTTACTCCAATTTCCTCCCAAACTCTAAAGACATGCTGGTAGGTCAATTTGTTCATTTTTAAATTAGCCCTAGTATACAGTATGTATGTATGTATGTATGCATGCTATACAAATACCTATAATAAATAAAAATTGTCAGCATAAGTGTAGGCTATTCTTGGGAAAGCAAGCTTTCAATGTTTACCATATGAAAAGCTACTTTTCCACCACTGTGTCTGTAATAAAACAGGTGGAAGTGTGTGTTACAGTGTTGTTCCTGAAAGATTGCCAATTCTTGCAACCATAGATTCTTGCTGAAGATCATGTGTCCTTGGAGTCCTTTTCAGTAGTTGAATACTATACATTAAGAATAACATTCCATGAAAAGTGTCTCCACACGATTTTTCTACGATCTTGTAATTAATTATTTTTATTAACTATACTTCTATTCCAATCCACAACCAGCTATTAATTTGTAATACTATCAAACATTTAAAATATTACTTCCTTGTAAATATGACAGGGGGGCATTTTATACGCAAAATTTGCACAGAACGCCCCTAGAAATGTTATTTTCTGCTCATATGATTGGCTTATTCCCCTAAAGCCCTATACACAACCTACTGATTCTAATCCGATGGATTTTTCCATTGGAAATCCGATGAAGCTGACTTCCGTCAGTCTTGCCTACACACCATCAGTCAAAAATTTGACTGTCCAAAACGCTGTGACGTACAACACGTACGACGGCACTATAAAGGGGAAGTTCAAATCCAATGGTGCCACCCTTTGGGCTGCTTTTGCTGATTTTGTGTTAGCGCGTGCTAGTAAAAGTTTGGTGAGAGACGATTCGCGCTTTTCAGTCTCCGTGCTTTTCAGATCGTTTTCTGCGTTTCAGTTTGTGCTTGTGGGTTCGTATTTGTCTTTCAGTGTGTGCAGTCAGGTCGTTTCTGTTTTGCAGTGCCTTCTTGGCCGCTCGTTACTGTTTTTCAGGTCATTCTTCACAGGTCTTGCTGTTCCTCGGTGCGTTCTGTTTAAGTTTGTTCTGACCAGCCGACCGGTTTAAAGCCATGTTGGAAGAACGTTCTCATTGTAGAGCTTGTGCTGCGTATGCGCTTGGTGTTGTGGTTAATACTGTAACCCGAGTTCAGTCCATGAACAGGGCGAGGAGGAGTTCATGGACCAAGAATTGGTTGCTCCAGCGGGACCAATTTTCTCATATGCCTCTGCTGCGGGAAATCCAGGAGAATAATCCTGATGACTTCAGGAATTATCTCTGAATGACGGACCCTGTTTTTCACAGTCTGTTGGATTTGCTGTCCCCCTATATCACGCGGCCGGACACTGTGATGCGCCAGGCCATCACTGCCGAGCAGAGGCTTATTGCCACGTTGAGATACCTGGCGACTGGGAGAAGCTTGCAGTACCTCAAGTTCACGACAGGCATCTCCCCCCAGGCTCTGGGGATCATTATCCCTGAAACGTGTTCTGCTATCATACAAGTCATGCAGAAGGACTATATTAAGGTAAGTTTTCTCCTTTAACTTCACATTCTATGTTTTGAATGTTTGCTTATGTATTGTATTTCTTTCATCCTTCCCAAATTACCATGATTGTAATATTCTGTGAATGTCCCCTTTGTCCCCATGCATGCTGTTACTTTTAAATGCTCCTTTTTTGGCCTACATGCATATTTCCCTTCACTAACCTCTCCAGTATGCTATCCTTGGCCCATACACACCTAGCCTAGTCTGTTAACAATGTTTTTTTTCAACTCCATTGTAGTTATGAACCCCTCCCCCCCCTAAAATGTGTCCAAATGATTTATTGAACATTCAATTTCAGCAGAGTGGTAGAGGCTTTTTTGGGGGGGCACAAAATCAGCTTTAACCCCCTCCCCCCCTTAATTTTTTCCAATGGGCCATCAGAGGGGGTGAGTCATCTGATAAGTGGGCCTTCTATTTTTGTGTTTAAATACTCCTTCAAATAAATGTTATACTGACGTTGGCCAAGAATGTATTTGTGTAATCTGCTTGCAATGTTATGTGCAAAAGTACAAATTATTTTTTTTGTTTTCCCAGCGGTGGGACTTCCCCAACTGCAGAGGGGCAATTGATGGGAAACACGTCCGCATAGTGCCGCCACCCCGTTCGGGGTCGTACTATTTTAACTACAAGGGTTTTAATAGTATTGTGTTAATGGCGGTGGTGTCGGCACGCTATGAGTTCTTGTATGTGGACGTGGGGAAGAATGGATGTCCGATGGCGGAGTCTTCGCACAGACAGAGTTTGCCCACCGTCTGCAGACTGGTGGCCTGGCACTGCCACCTGATGCAGATAATGTGGATGGACTTCCATTTGTGTTTATTGCGGATGAAGCTTTTGGACTGGGACCCCACCTGATGCGGCCGTTTCCCCAGAGGACCCTCACCCTGGAGAGGAGGGTTTTTAATTACCGGCTGGCCATTGCCCGGAGGGTTGTTGAGAATGCCTTTGGGATAATGGCCAGCCGGTTCCGCCTGTTTCAGACAGCCATCCACATGGCGGAATAGAAACTCAACCATATTGTCTTCAGCTGCTGCATACTGCACAATTTTTTGTGCAAATATTCAAATATGTATCTCTCAAATGTTGGGCCTGAGGCTGGTCTTTCTTAAACTACCTTTTTGACAGGCCTGGACACTGGCCGTACAGGTTTGGCCCCCCTCAAAGCGCCCGTGAAGTACGTGATAAATATGTTGAGTACTTCACGGGAAGGGGGGCCATCGCTATGCCAGACAATATCTGACATTTTTGGGGAAAAATAAACCATAATAATTTATCTTTGAAAAACTTGTTTTGTCATTATTGCTTGTGTTTTTTTTATTTATGTGTCTCCCGGGTTCTCATAGTACACTTGTTGTAGTGCCAAGTGGATTTGTCTTTAGTAAATAGCCACAATTGTCACAGTAAAAACAAGAACTTTGACATTTTCTAACTGCTATTGAGCATAGAAAGAACAAGCCACACATTGTTGAGTCCAAAAATTTTTTTTACTCTGTGCACAACATGTGCGTTATAAAATATTCACATTTTTGTGTCCAAATTTTGGAGAATATGTTTTTTTTGCTTTATTTTTGGTTTGCATAAACATGCATGGTTTAATCAAGAAAACATATAAAAACAATGGAACTTACAAAGTTCAACCTTAAAGAAAAACATGAGATGGGGTGATGTCACCCCTGTACCATCCAAATTTTAAAGATGCACACAGTTTGTGTGGCAAATGGGTATTTTCATCCTGATCCCATGGCTAAAGTCAACATGTGATATCTGCCATCATGGGGGATCAATGGACGTGTTTTGGGTGTGCAAACCCTTCCTCTCATCTACTTGAGTAGCGAGGAAGGGGTTGCACCCACAAAACATTGACATAGATATCCTGTGACGGCAGATAGCACATGTTGACACACTGGGGCTGATTTAAGAAAATGTTGATTGCACAGTGTATGGGGAAAGAATTGTCCAGAATGCACAATACACAGACATGTGTTGAGAAGATGTTTTCATGGAAGTTTTGGCTCCACCAATGATTATAGACTATCACCATAAAATGCACAAGTCCAGTAAACATCTGCACAGTTGTTGATAGGAGGAAGATCTCTAGAATGAATATTGAGTTGTTTCAAAAAGAAGTGAATTAAAGGAATAAAAGTGGAAGCAATATTCTCCATGTGATAAGGAAAAGCTTGTTAACATGATCAGCATTACAATGAGCACAAGCTCAATGTATAAGCAGTTGTGCACTCTGGAGAACGCAGATGCGCCCGTGTGCAACACAAATATTTAACAAGCTAAAGCGTGTGCGCCCTGTCAGGCGAGCATAAAAGGTGTGCTTTGTCAATGCACATGTGCAGTTGAGTAAGCTGAAAGAAGGATGTAAAAAGGCTTGATTAGTTGTAAGACAGATCTACATGTTCTGGACAGAATTTGTGCATTTAAACAATATTATATACATACTTTTTAGCCTGGTAACAGAAGATGGTAAACTAGTAAAGTTATCTACAGTATTCAGACAAAAATGTTGAAGATTACATTGGCTGTGCTTGCTAATGGTAGGCGCGAAAGATTGCGCAAGTGTGCAACAGCGCTTCCTATGTAAATATGGTTTGGTGCATATAAGTGCACCATAATTTTTGATAAATGTTTTGAGTCCCGTTTTTTGTGCAATTGCTCCAATTTCCCCACTGCACCACAGGCGCAGGTCTTTAGTAAATCACCCCCACTGTGTGCATCTTCAAATTTTGGCTTGTGGTAAATCAACAAGAGCAAAATTTTGTTATAAAAAAAAATAACAAGGGGGGGGGGTCAGACTATTCGCCCC
Organism: Rana muscosa; assembly: GCA_029206835.1. Taxonomy (NCBI): domain Eukaryota; kingdom Metazoa; phylum Chordata; class Amphibia; order Anura; family Ranidae; genus Rana; species Rana muscosa. The sequence goes on along the minus strand of CM055116.1, from coordinate 764,964,337 downwards.
AAAATATCAATGATGTTTTTATATTTTTGCTCAGTAACATTCATCCTATTCCTCATAATGTCCATTTCGCTACTACATTCCATTATTTCTTGAAATATGATTTGGGCACTAGCACTTCAGAAAGGAGTAGTAGGAGTTTCTGACACACCACCATGTTCATCCCCTAAAAAAAAAAAAGTGTTAGAAATATGCAGGCCTACATCTCTTTTTACCTGAAGCTGTGGTGACAGACACTGACCTGTTGTGGTGATAAGCTCCACCTCTGCTTCCTCCGCCTCTCCTTCCTCCACCTCTCCTTCCTCCACCTCTGCTTCCTCCACATGCTGATCTTGGAGTTCTTTCTGAGCTTGGGGTTCTTTCTGTGGTCTGTGCTTCCTAGGCTCCTCAGATTGGTGTTCTCCCAATCTTCTCTCCCCTATGAGAATGAAAACAAAGGTATCCTTACCACACAGATATTTGAGGGCATAAATTGGAAACATTGCTTGGAAGTGTGGTACAATTGTTTGTTTTGGCAGAGTTCCAAGATGAACACATGAGGTTTTTGGAATTCAACAAAGCAGGAATACTTTAATTTTTGGTCCACAGTAACACACATGGAGAAACCCCAAAGTATCCACTGGAGCACCTGTGTGGGTCACCCTAAAAAGGTTGTTCTGGTTGCCCACACTATAGTGCTCCTGAGTCAACATGTGTAACCAGCTGCTGAGTGTCCTCTCCTTTACACTGAATCTAGTTTAGCATTTCACATTCTACTTAAAAACACATCATCTAGACAACAATGTTTATAAACGTTGTTTTAAGAGAAATAGGCCTGACCACATGTGGTTTACGTGTATCTGTGCAAAACATGTGATTTTAGACAATCGCTGGTTACTACGAACCGATCTAAAATTTGGCCACTAAATTTGGCCACTGAAAGTTGCCATTTTACAATGTGAAACCAGTCAATCCAAGCACATGGAGCAAAACATGCAAGAGTAAATATTACAATTTGAAATAACACAGGGAAAAAATTACTTTTTTCAATGATTTTTTTAATCTTCCTATACTGCTCTGGCTCCCTCAGCTTCAGGTCAGACTACCTTTTACGGAGCTGCTCCTTGGATCTCCTGACACCAAATTTATTATAGAGACTCCTCGCCACTTTGTCCATTATTTTTGACTTCCTGAGATTAGGGGTGTCGTATGGCCCATGCTTCCCATCGTAATCTTTCCTCCGCAGGATGTCCACCATCTCCGCCATCTCAGCAAATGACATATTCGTCACCTTGTATCTTTTATTCCTGGATCGGGACGTTCCCGCCTCCTGGCTTTCCTCGTCGGTACTTAATAAAACACGCAGCTGTGTCACCGCCATGTCGTCGTCTCCCACTGTGTGCCAAACGAGAAGGGGCGGGGAAATTCCGAAAAAGACCGTCATGGGCGGGAGACGTGGGCAGAGTTTCACGCATGCGCAGGGTATATAAATGTTAAACGAGGTTGTGGGTGCACGGAGTAAGGACGACCGGAAGTACCGAACGAATCCAACGAAGGTAAGAATGAAACTTGGGGCATCAGTGGCCTATACTGGTTCATGATTGTAAGGGCCTATATTGGGATAAGATTAGGACAATTTAAGCTGACCTACTGTTTTTGTATTGTGTTTTATCTTGCAGAAATTATTATGTTATGTTATTATTATTATTATTATTATTATTATTTTAAAACATATTTACAAAAAACATATTTACAAAAAATGGTACAAAGAGGTCTGCACTTCAAAGAGATCAGGAGCAGCAGCAGACCAAGTACTTCAGCCCAAGCTGTGGTACTACAAACATCTACAATTTCTGGCGACCAGATAGAAGCCATGGAATCACTTTCCTGCCTTCCTTCCACCCTTCCCTCCAGCATTCCCTCCACCCTTCCTTCCACCCTTCCCTCCAGCGTTCCCTCCTCCCTTCCTTCCACCCTTCCCTCCAGCGTTCCTTCCACCCTTCCCTCCACCCCTGCAGAGGGGGAAGAGGAGCAACCTGAGCTGGAAGAGCCGGATCTGCGCATCTTTAGCCAGGTATAGTATTTTAAAACATATTTACAAAAAACATATTTACAAAAAACGGTACAAAAAGGTCTGCACTTCAAAGAGATCAGGAGCAGCAGCAGACCAAGTACTTCAGCCCAAGCTGTGGTACTACAAACATCTGCAATTTCTGGATGACCAGATAGAAGCCAGGGAATCACTTTTCAGCCTTCCTTCCACCCTTCCCTCCAGCGTTCCCTCCACCCTTCCTTCCACCCTTCCCTCCAGCGTTCCCTCCACCCTTTCTTCCACCCTTCCCTTCACCCTTCCTTCCACCCTTCCCTCCACCCCTGCAGAAGGGGAAGAGGAGCAACCTGAGCTGGAAGAGCCGGATCTGCGCATCTTTAGCCAGGTTTAGTATTTTAAAACATATTTATTGGCCTAGAATTATTATTGTGAACTAGATGTTATTATTCACAAATGAAATAATTTAAAAAATATAAAAATAAAAACATAGTAGCCAGAAATGATTGGTACAGTATTGAAAAATGCTGGGGTCAGAATGAGAGTCTTTGAGATTTATTTAACATTCAAATTGCAACAGTCATGAGATGAAAATTGTGTGTGATTAATGAACCAAAAACTAACTATGTCCCTTTTTTATACACAGGATGAGCTCAGCCAGGAGGAAGAGGCTCTGGAATGTGGCAGGCAGGAGGAGGCAGGGGTGATTGGCAGACAGGAGGAGGCCGGCCCAAGTGGCACTCAGCAGGTCCCCATGCCAAGTGGCAGCACCCAGTCCCAAGTGCCTCCTCTCCACGTCAGACCCAAAAAATCTCGGAGGATGACACAGGTGGAGGAGGAGTCACTTCAAATAATCAGGGACGCTGCTGCCATAATGAGGGCCCCCCTCAACCCTGTTGAGGGCTTTAGCGCCTACCTAGCTGATAAGCTGCATCAACTTGAGGAGGGACAACGTGCCCTCTCTGAGCAGCTTATTTACACTGTCCTTCACACGGCGGGGAGGGGCCAGCTGACACAGGCCACACATCTCTGCAATCTGGCCCATCCTTCTCCTCCTTCTCCTCCTCCTCCTGCCACATTCCCACCAACAGAGCCACAGCCTGCAAGGGGGTGTGGACGGGACCGTGGAAGGAACGCTGCAGGGAAGCGTGGAGGGAAGGCTACAGGGAAGACCAGAAAGTGATTCCCTGGCTTCAAGCTGCTCTGCCAGAAGATGCAGTTTGTTGGAGTACCACAGCTTGGGGACATGTATGTCTTCGGCTGCTGCTCCTGATTTCCTCATGTTGTTAATTTTATTGTTCATCAAGTTCAGGTCTGCCTTTGGGGTCCAAAGTCTGCATAAATGCAACTAATTTTTCAATTGTTGCCCTTCCTGTTTATTTTGTTTTTCCAGAATAAATGGATCTTTGATTTAAGTTAAATACTTGCCTATGTGTTTTTATTGTGAGTAGCCATAACATTTCATAAATACAATGTGTAATTAACAAGGGACACCAACCTCCTCGAGGGTAAAAAAATATAAAAAATATGTTGTAAGAACTTGACCCAAAAAAAAGGAGGCCACAAGAAAAAAAAATTACAAAAAAAAATAATTATGTAGATCTTGATTCAAAATAAAAATAAAAATTATGGAGATCTGGCTTTAAAAAAATATAAAATTATTCATGAGATCACAAGAAACAATAAAGAAATAAGTTTGTCAGAACTCTGTATAAATATCAGCAGCAAAAAAAAATTTTTTAAGACCATTAGAAAGAAGAAAACAATGCGCTGCATTAAACAAGGCAATAATTAGCAGAATGACGAATGTGCTCTCTCCATTACGAATGCTAGTTTTACCAGAACGAGCGCTCCCGTCTCTTAATTCAGTCTGAGCATGCGTGGGTTTTTTATCCGAATATATTCATTATATGAAGTTCCACACAGACGATCGGAATTTGCTATCGGTTTTTCAGATGGCTGGCGCTCACCGGAAAAAAGACAGATGGGGCCCATACATGATCGGTTTGTCCGATGAAAAAAGACCATCGGACTGTTTTCATCGGTAAAACCAATCGTGTGTACAAGGCTTTAGTAGTTTTTCTGTTATTGCAACACAGAGATTGCTTATGTGACTATAGCAGACATCCCCTCCAGCATGCAATAAGGAGGAAGCAAATATTGTAAAACTCATGTGAATTCTAGCCAATCAAGAGTATAAGGGCATACAGTGCTTAGAAAAAGTATTCATACCCCTTGAAATTTTCCACATTTTGTCATGTTACAAGCAAAAACGTAAATGTATTTTATTGAGTGTTTATGTGATAGATCAACACAAAGTGGCACATAATTGTGAAGTGGAAGGAAAATGATAAATGGTTTTCAATTTTTTTTTTTTACAAATAAATATCTGAAAAGCATTTGTATTCAGCCCCTTTACTCTGATAACCCTAACTAAATCCTAAAGGAACCAATTGCCGTCAGAAGTCACCTAATTAGTAAATAGTGTCCACCTGTGTGTAATTTTAACTCTTAGTATAAATACAGCTGTTCTGTTAAGCCCCCAGAGGTTTGTTAGAGAACCTTAGTGAACAAACAGCATTGTGAAGGCCAAGGAACACACCAGACAGGTCAGGGATAAAAAAAGGAAAAGGGTCGTGGGACTTTAAATGAGGCAAAGATGTAATCAACCCAATAAATGAAATACCAATAGTGAATATGAAATTATGTAGTATGTATCATATTGAATGATACAAGGATCTGAATAGTGGGCGGCAGCGGCGGCGACAATACATAGGTTCATGCAATGCATGAACCTATGTATTGTTTGTTGTTGTGAGTGACGGGCGCAGGAGAGAGAGGAGGCAGCGCTCCTGCGCCCACTATGGACGCACCGCCACTGGTGGATGGAAATCCTGAGAGCCTCTCCCAGGTCTGGAAGCAATGGAGTGAACCATGGGTGAAATCCTGGCTGAAGTACCCATGGCCTGGGGCGTGTCCCCGCCAGCGTCATGTGTCATCGCTTTGGCCGTGGGGACAGAACAGATACCTCAGCAGGGGACCATCCCATCCCCCAAACCAAGGGGGGGGGGGGAATGCAATGAGGCACAGACCGGCGTCCATAGACAAAGGGCTCCCTTTGTTGGCTGGAGAGTCCTTGTTTTGTGGGGGGATCTGTCCCCGTATCTACCTCGGGGGAGACAGCTCATCCGGGGCCATCAGCCTTTTCCCAATTATGGGACCATTGGGCTATCTACTTGGGCTTTGCCACTGGTAATGTATACAATCTCTTACCCTGATTTCCTATTGAAAGCATGATCTAACCCATTTGAGACTTTAGTGACCTAACTGTCCATTTATTTACTATTCCAGTTGACACTTAAGCAAATCGTACGAAAAATGCCGCTTTTGAAACGATCGTACGATAATCGGATCGTTAGTACAGAGCTTTCAAGAGCCGATCAGGACAGTTCATCCGATATTATTATATCGGACAAGCACGGAAATGTATTACAACACATGACATCACTTCCGATTTTGTATTCTGTCGTACGAGAATTTTCGTGACTTTAGTAAACTCATCAGATTCGACGTCAGATTAGCATGCAAAAAAAAAAAAACGGACGATTATTCGACTGATTATCGGATCTGTGTACCGGGCATTACGCACCCCACTCCTGATGACTGGCTTTAAATGCCAAAAAACGCATCAAGTCCATGCTCAGGGATGCCAAGTTAAGTTTGTCTAACAATGAATTTTTACCAATCTTAATGTATATGTATTTTAATAAGATAATCATGTTCACTCGATCTGTATGTCCATCTATTTATTGTGATTGCGTTACTAATCATGTATACTCCAAATGAATATTAAATATGTCAATGTTATTATCATGACTTGTATTATGCCTTTGTCTGCATGATCCTTGTATCATTCAATATGATACATACTACATCATTTCATATTCACTATTGGTATTTCATTTATTGGGTTGATTACACAGCAGTCTCTCATGGCTACAGAGATTTCCCTTTTGGGATTGTGACAGTCAATCCACTTTTTGATATCCTAGACTTTTTCAGACACACATCCTTGCCTCATTTAAAGTCCCACAACCCTTTTCCTTTTTTCTCCATATTCAGGGATGGAGGCATAGATGTGTTATTTGAGGGTTCCATCAGGTCATCAACATTTTATCAGGTCAGGGATAAAGTTGTGGAGAAGTTTAAAGCAGGGTTAGGTCAAAAAAAAATATCCCAAACTTTGAACATCTCACGGAGCACTGTTCAATCCATCATCCGAAAATGGAAAGAGTATGGCACAACTGCAAACCTACCAAGACATGGCCGTCCACCTAAACTGACAGGCCGGGCAAGGAGAGCATTAATCAGAGAATCAGCCAAGAGGCCCATGGTAACTCTGGAGGAGCTGCAGAGATCCACAGCTCAGGTGGATCTCTGCAGCTCTACTCTATTATTATTATTATTATTATTATTATTACACTATTAGTACACAGGACAATTATTAATCTTGCACGCCACAAATCTGGCCTTTATGGAAGAGTGGCAAGAAGAAAGCCATTATTAAAAGAAAGCCATAAGAAGTCCCGTTTGCAGTTTGCGAGAAACCATGTGGGGGATACAGAAAACATGTGGAAGAAGGTGCTCTGGTCAGATGAGACCAAAATTTAACTTTTTGGTCTAATAGCAAACTGCCATGTGTCTGGTGGAAAACTAACCCTGCACATCACCCTGAACACACCATCCCCACGTGAAACATGGTGGTGGAAGCATCATGTTGTGGGGATGCTTTTCTTCAGCAGGGACATGGAAGCTGGTCAGAGTTGATGGGATGATGGATGGAGCCAAATACAGAGCAATCTTAGAAGAAAACCTGTTAGAGTTTGCAAAAGACTTGAGACTGGGGCTGAAGTTCACTTTCCAGCAGGGCAACAACCCTAAACATACAGCCAGAGCTACAATGGAATGGTTTAGATCAAAGCATATTCATGTGTTAGAATGGCCCAGTCAAAGTCCAGACCTAAATCCAATTGAGGATCTGTGGCAAGACTTGAAAATTGCTGTTCATAGACAATCTCCATCCAATCTGACAGAACTTGAGCTATTTTGCAAAAAAAGAATGGGCAAAAATGTCACTCTGGATGTGCAAAACTGGTAGAGACCTACCCAAAAAGACTTGCAGCTGTAATTGCAGTGAAAGGTGGTTCTACAAAGTACTGACTCAGGGGGGTTAAATACAAATGCACACAACACTTTTCACACATTTATTTGTAAAAAAAAATGATAACCATTTATCATTTGCCTTCCACTTTACAATTATGTGCCACTTTGTGTTGGTATATCACATAAAATCCCAATAAAATAGATTTATGTTTTTGGTTGTAACATGACAAAATCAGGCTGTATAAGTGGCAAAGGAATCTGGTCTCAAAAGAAGGACAGTACCACCTAATGAGGGACATTTGGGAGCTATGGTGCTGTAGAGAATGAGGAGGAGGACACTTGTTACACTATTAATTATTTTCTATGAATTGACCCTTAATGTAAACATATAGCATGGAAAGAACAATAATGCCGCGTACATCCGATCCGAATTTCCGACAACAAAACCGTTGGATGTTGGCTCAAACTTGTATTGCATACACACGGTCACACAAATGTTGCTCGGAAATTCCGAACATCAAGAACGCGGTAACGTACAACACTACGACGAAAAATGAAGTTCAATGATTCTGAGCATGCGTCGAATTGATTCCAAACATGTGTAGGATTTTTGTGCGTCGGAATTGGATACACACGATCGGAATTTCTGACAAGAACTTTTGTTGTCGGAAAAATTGAGAACCAGCTCTCAAACATTTTATGGCAGAAATTATGACAGCAAATGTGCAATGGAGCTTACACACGGTCGGAATATCCGACCAAAAGCTCACATCGAACATTTGTTGTCGGAAATTCAGATCGTGTGTACGCGACATAAGGAGTGTAAATTAGAGCGTGTAAAATAAAATGTAACAATGTTATGGAGTTTTCCAATTCAAAATATATGAGTAAATATCTTAAAATATGCCACAATTTCCAAAATTGACCCACCATGGGCTTCTGCCCAGTTAAAGTAGTAGTAAACTCTTGAATGATATTTTTACCTACAAGTAAACTTATAATAAAGCTCAACTGTAGGTAAAATTAATATCTCCTAAACATGCACCGTTTAGGAGATATTCTATTGAGCAGCAGCCAGGAACGGCACGGACACAAGCTGTGTGCCGCAGTCGAGACTCCTGCGCGCATGATTCATTTCAAGGTAAGGCCTTCATAATGTGCTACTGTGATGCATTCTAGCACATTATGGCTTTACCTTGCAGGGAGAACTTCTTTTTTTTTTTTTTCGTACATTTACTATTGCTTTAAGTGGGTGTGTAAAAACAGTGAAAGTCAGGTATCCATGTTGAGATACCACACACTTTTCTCTTGAGTGGTACTCAGGCTCATCGTTACCCTCTCAGATTTTTCATCCTGCTGTAACTGCAAAGATGAAGAAGCCACCCAGATGATGGTGTCAAAATGGCTGAAATGAAATAGCCTGCCAAACAGTTTGTGATAAATATGTGAACTGCATTGCCATGTTTAGTACTAGTGACGCTACTTTCACTACTACCCCAGACTTCTTGATCTTTACCTTGTAAGTTAAGTTAAAGTGCTTGTAAACCCTCCCCCACAACTTTATCCCATGTAAATCAGCATAAAAAACCCTAATGAACACTGCTTGCAGATATATTCGTACTTGCTTAGTATTGTTGTAATCCTTTTTTTTCTGTAGAATGATGTCACTGGAGCATGCTCATATCTCCCCTGATTTACGGCACACTCTGTTTGCTTGTCTGTATTTTATTAGGACTTCCTATGGCACAACAGTGAAATCCCACGAGACTGCATAATCACTCAGAGCTTCCTCCTACACCCCATGTGACCATGTGATATCACATGGAGTGTAAACCTGGGTATTGGACTGCATTACTGCAGTCTTATCAGCTGAAGCTGATAAGACTGACGTGGGCAAACACTAGATAATCGGCACAAGTAAATACTATGAAATGAAACAAGTCGGCTATGAGCAGGGAAGCAGGGTTGCCATAGAAAGGTTGGATTGAGAAGGAGGCTTGGTTAACAGTACAGGAAGTGCTCAATCTAAGGGCGGAAATACACTCCACTGTGGACTCAGAAAACAATACTTAAGATGGCACTGCCTTACCCCTGGAAAAAAGTTTTTTTTAAGTTTCTTTAACCACTTCCATACCGGACCATTGTAAAATGACGCCTGCAGGAACCCTCTCTCCCTCCGGGTGGACGTCATATGACGTCCTGGGCTTTGTGGGGGGATATCTGAATGATGCCTGCAGCTAGAGGCATCATTCAGATATCCTTCTCTTCTGCCGGCGATTCTGTGCACCATAAGAATGATCATAGCGGTGGTTCTGCCGCTTGATCGTTCTTATAGGCGGCGGGAGGGGACATCCCCCCCTCCCGCCGCCATCCAGTGCTTCTCCGGGCTCTTCCGTGCCATCGGGGATCCCGGAGAAAGAATCGTCCGGCGCCGGTGGTTGGTCACATGACGAGCATAGAGATGACTGGTGACCAGATGGTCACCAGTCATCTCTATGACCGTCGGAGACCCGGGTGCGATGTGATGACGTCACGCCCGGGTTCCCAAAGGTAAACAAAGCCGCGATTGCGGCTGAAAGCATGAGATCGATGATTTATTTTTCCCGATCTCATGCTTTCCAGCCTGGAGGAGAGATGTGGGGTCTTATTGACCCCGTATCTCTCCATAAAGAGGACCTGTCACACAGCATTCCTATTACAAGGGATGTTTACATTCCTTGTAATAGGAATAAAAGTGATAAAAAAAAAATAAAAAAAAAGTGTAAAAATAAAATAAATAAGTAAAATAAAAAAATAAATAAAAAAAAGTAAAACGTCCCTGTCCATAATAGCTCGCGCTCAGAAGCGAATGCACACGTAAGTCCCACCCACATATGTAAACGCCGTTCAAACCACATATGTGAGGTATCACCGTGTGCGTTAGAGCGCGTGCAACAATTCTAGCACTAGACCTCCTCTGTAACTCTAACCTGGTAACCTGTAAAAAATGTCAAAGCGTTGCCTATGGAGATTTTTAAGTACCGAAGTTTGGCACCATTCCATGAGTGTGCGCAATTTTAAAGCGTGACATGTTAGGTATCTATTTACTCAGCATAACATAATCTTTCATATTTTACAAAAAAATTGGGCTAACTTTTACTGTTTTGTTATTTTTTAATTCATGAAACCATTTTGTTTAAAAAAAAAAAGGCGTTTGAAAAATTATTGCGCAAATACCGTGCAAGATAAAAAGTTGAAAGAACCATCATTTTATTTCCTAGTGTGTCTGCTAAAAAAAAATATATAATGTTTGGTAATTTTCTAGCAAAAGAATGATGATTTGTATATGTAGGAGAGAAGTGCCAGAATAGGCCCGGTATGGAAGTGGTATAAAAAGCCCTGTATTAAAAGGGTTAAACAGTAAGTAATATGCGATTTAGGCTTGATTACAGTGGCTATAGATTGATAATTACTTAATATAATGGACTAAATGAAAAGAAGCATCAGAGTGGGAGAGTTTGCTTCCTCTTTAAGTTAAAATGCATATGTGTAAAAAAAAGAGTGCTTTAATTCTGTGTTTGAAGGAAATAAAATCATAAACTGTATACAAGGTAGTCAGTATTTGTCACCCAACAAGTGCTGTAAACATTGTTACTTTGTAGAAAGTCACAAGATGAGAGGATGTTGCAGGGGCTGAACTGTAGAACAAATAGGGAGAAATCTCAGCCACTGTAAACCATACAAGCCCAGCGTGTAATAAGTGATAGCAGCCTCAGCCTAACCCCATCAAGGCCATGCTTCCCTACATGTTTCGCCCCACCCACAGACATTAGTCATGGAATTTTAAATGCTTACTTCCTTTCCATACATTTCCATAAATAAGATTTAGTTGCACCTCTGAACCTACTAGGAAATTTAACTTCTTGAGAAAGAGTCAATTCCTAGTACAGTTTCCTCCCTCTTTGCATAATATAACCCTCTCCTCTTTTGGGAGTGCCTTATGACTCTCTTATGACCCAAGTCCTTTGTCCCTTTGTCCCTTATTTAATCAAATTACCAGATTCTAGCATATATTGCTACCTCTACAGTGTTGCAATTGGACGATTTAAATAATTTGTAGAATTATTATTCCATGAACAATAATTTTCCTCATACAATAATACTGCAATTAAATCATGATTAAGTCATATTTAAATCAGTTCATTCTAAGTGAATTTATGTTGTGAAATTTCCATTTACACTAATCTTTTCCAACCCCCTCTTTAATATATTTAAAAATAAAGTGTGCCAAGACCGTGCTCGTTCTATTGTGCCTATTATTGTTTATGAGCTACAAGATTCATAGTAACATTACTATCTGAACTGAAAATATTTCAATGAGCTGTCAAAAAGTCCCTGAGTGTATGTGCTTGATCCAACAGCAACAAAACCTGTGCAAACAAATCAAGTGGAGCAGAAATCCCTTGCACAAGATGATAGGCAAGTCCTCCATCCTAATGCTGTATGCAAGCCAAGTTTTCATGTACTTTGATGGCTGACCTCCAACTCCTGACATATTCATTAGATTCCAGCATGTTGGGTGCAGATTGCATCGAAGTGATGACAGCTACAAGACAGCCAACGAGGAATATGGGCATTCTGGCAACAGGTGGCCTTTCACTTGTACTGGCAAAGTTAATCTAGTTTATCATAAAAGTATATTATGCAGGAGATGTGTCATTTTTTCAAAGTTCCAGTGACAGATTAAATAGAAAAATCATTCTTCCAAAGAATATGACATTTTTTGAGTGGACCTTTCAATCCGGATGATTGCTTATGCTTGCTTAGAAACATAAAAGTGACTTTATTGTCCACTGGTTCGCATAGCAAGTTCCAAATTAAGGTCCATTAGCAGTCAAATGCCCACACAGTAGCATGCATATTCAGGTTTTCATCACAGCTGGCCAAATGTTCGCAGCAGAGGTAGAAAGGGAAATGTTTCAACATATACATTTATAAAGTATACATGGGAAGAAGCATTGTTGAATAAACATGTATGGAAATATGTGCAATACAGAACAACTGCAAAGATAAGTAAATAAATATGATAATAGACATGAAGTCATGAAGACGCCACTGAGCCACATTAATTATAATTAAAAACATAATATGCAAACTGTATACAATAAAGTCACTAAAGTAAAGCATGCTTTGTATAGAGTATTTATTCAACAGTGTTATGGAATAAATACTAGGGTGACAATAGGCTATTTTGAAATACAGTTACAAGAGGCATAGTAAAGCAGCATAAAGAACAGTGGCAGAGCGGAGCAGTAGCTACTAAAAACAACCAGAACTCATTTTTAAACAGAGCAGACTATAATAATACTAAAGCAGATTGGTTGCTCTGGAATACTGCACTGTACAAGTGACTATTGCTCTTTGCACTGCAATAAATAGTACCTTATGTATACAGTAACTTGAAAGAAAATAATCCTCATTCCCAAAAAAATAACATGAAAATTAGTCTAGACCACTATAGACACCAAACAGTATGTATATTTAAGACTTGCATTTATTATTTTGGTCAGAAATTCTATACTTCTCTCACTTTGGGGACTATAGATTGTGGAGACCAAATTGAAAAGTGGAGTACCTCACAACAATCAATCAGACATTACTACATTGCAATACAAAGTAAATTTCTGGTCAGTTATTGTGGGTTAATCAAATTTGTATACTGCCAATTGGCTATTGTTCCCATACTCTATGAAGTAGGCCTGGAAAGTCTTACCTAAAATTAGATTTCACAATAAAAGGCTTTAATAAGGCTGAAAAATAATCAGGAGCCTTACCTGTGCAATGAGCATCCAAGGATAAGCTTACCATTAAAGACACACTTCCGTCTAAACTGAAAATGAAGCCCTGAGATTTATAAAGGCAGCATATGCCAAAGTTGAGTTGGAAAGTGTACTATTAATCATTACTTAGGACTGTATCTTTGACTGGCTAGCTGGAGCTCTGATGTCTCAGAACTCAGAAGGCAGCTTCATGTCTCACCTCCATCACAAATCTACAAAAATAAAAGGCATCTACCGGTATTTCTCTTCTTAGAATAGTGACTTAAGTCAGGCAAACCATTCTTAAATGTATTTCCACCTTTAAGAACATGCGTTTGTCATTCACACTGCATACCAAAAAATATAAACCTACATTACCTTTTATTTGTTTCTTTGATGCAGGGTTATACACAGAACTCCATAGGCCTCTTGTATTGTTAAAGCAGTATTAAAAAAAAAAAAAAGCAAACATTTCTTGTATTTCAGCTTACCAATCATTTATTTTTTTAATCAAAAAAGGTTTTTATTGCTCACAAAACAAACAGGATATAAAAACATGCAGTACGGTACATTCTGTTCAGGCATTATGATGATACAGCGACAGTTCTTGAGTGTAACAAACAATGCATAAAACAAACATTCCACTCATAATCCCGACTTGCATATAGTTCACTGCCTATACCCCACTGACTCAACCCAACTCCAACCCCCACCAACCTCCCACCTGTTCCAGCATTTAGACAAATGTCAAACCACAAATTCCCATTGCAATATCCACGTCTACACACCCCTCAACAGCCTCATTCGTATTAGTTCCATGGGGCTTAAACCAGGTACAGCGAGCCATGAGTCCCAGAGCTTGTAAAATTTTCCGGCATTACCTCTGTGCTGATAAATGTACTTCTCCATTATGAGCATTCTACCCATTTGTTGTATCCACATTTTGGCTGTGGGCGGTGTGTCTGATTTCCAGTGTAGAAGGATGGTTTTCCGTGCCTGAAATAGTGCTCTGGTAAATGCCATTCGAGTCACCTCCTCCGATATCACCCCCTCCAGAACTCCAAGCAGGCAGTGTAGTGGGTCAAGCGGGACGTTGGTCTGGAACACGGAATTTAGTGTAGCCATAACCTCTGTCCAATATCTGTGGAGTTTGGGGCAATGCCAGAGCAGGTGAATCAAATCCCCAGGCACCGCCCTACACCTACCGCACAGCGGATCGGGTACCCTGCCCATTTTGAAAAGTTTAACCGGGGTATAATGTACTCTCAATAGAATGTACAGCTGAGACACCTTTTGTGACACATTAAGCGAACAAGCATTAACTACCTGCAGTGCCTCCTCCCACAGCTCCCCTGCAATGGGTGCCCTTCCAAAAACGACGATAACAGCATGTTATAGCACTGGGAGATGATAACCTTTGTTTCAGAAGCATCCTGCAGTAGGTGGAAAACTGGAGTGGGGGACTGAACCCACTCCATCGCATCTCGCTGAGCTCTAACAGCGTGCTGCAGTTGTAAATAGTAAAATAACATATTAGATGAAAGCGCATATCTAGACTGAAGTACACTGAAAGGAAGCAAAGCCCGTTATGAAAAACTTGTCTCAGGTGAGTAATACCCATGGAGCGCCATTTAGGTCCCTGCTCAATCTTGACTAATTCAGTATACGTGTTGTTCCCCCATAGCGGGCTGTACACAGTGAACCCCGTAACCTTCTGGAGCAGTTTGGCTTTGTTCCACACCTTCTGGAGGAGCGAATAGGTGGGCATTCGTTTAATGGGTTTCTGAAACCGTTGGGCCTCCAGCCCTTCTGGTATTGTGTCGGCTCCCGAACCAAGCAGCATAAGCCTGGCTGAGGAACCCACAGGTAAGGGAACCATAGATCCTATCAGGTGCTGTAGCTGTGCCGCCAAAAAGTATATCCAAGGAGAAACACTAATGGAACTAAGAAATGGACTTTAGACGGCACATAGGTAAATATTGTAAAAAAATCTAGGTTTTTTTTTATTTGTAGAAAAAGATATCTTAATAAAAGTTCATTAATACATTTTTAGAAAAAATTACATTTTTAGTGAGCATTGGTATAGGATCCAGAATAAAGTTCTAATCACACTTGCCAGGAGTTACAATAACATGTAAAACTCAGATAAAACAATGCATATCCAACAAACACAAAACCGGGTTGAACTATGTACACAGGGAGTGGGTGGCCTTATTCATAGATCCAGTAAATTCAAAGATGTAAATCTTGCTTTGCTCACAGTATATCCAAGGGTTGGGTAGGGCAAGCGCCCCCCCTCCTTTGGAAGCTGTAGTTGTTCTAGTTTAATCCTGGGGGGTTTGGTGTGCCACAGCAGTTGCCTAAAGAGGGAATTTACCACTCTAAATATTTTAAGCGTGATAACTACGGGTGTATTGTGGAGCAGATACAGCAGTTAGGGCATTAGAATCATCTTAATGAGGTTTGTCTTGCCAGCGAGGGACATCTTCAGCCTATTCCATATCTGTATTTTATCTCTAAACCTAGTCAATAGGGGATATACATTCAGTTGACAGAAGTCAGTTACCTTAGGGGAGACGTAAACACCCAGGTATGTGAAGGAAGTCACTATGGGGACTGGACAGGAGGGCCTCGCATTAAGCATGGGGGGTTAATCCAGGAATAGCAGAGCTGATTTAGACCAATTGATTGTGAGGCCTGAGAACCGGCCGAACTCTGTGATAAGGGACATAACATGAGTCAACGAGTCGTCCACATCTTCCAGGAAGAGAAGCATGTCATCGGCGTACAGCATGATTTTCTCATGCATGTCACCATAGCGGAAGCCCGTGACCAGTGGGCAGTTCCGCACCTGGGCTGCCAGGGGCTTAATGGCCAGTGCAAAGAGCAGGGGGGACAGGGGACATCCCTGCCTGGTCCCCCTGCCCAGTGCAAAGGCATGAGACATCCTATCAGACATGCGAATGGCCGCCTGTGGCGCGTCATATAGCAGTCTCACCCACCTTAGGAACCGGGGTCGGAATCCGAACTTGGCCAGTACAGCCCATAGATACCACCAGCCAACACTGTCGAATGCCTTTTTGGCGTCTAGAGACAACAGTGCCCTGTGGCCAGCAGAGTCCGAGGGGGTCTGCATGTTCAAGTATAGCCGCCTAAGGTAAGTCGCGGTGGAGCTGCGAGGCATGAACCCCACCTGATCCGGATGTATGATGGACAAAATAATCCTATTAACCCTCATAGCCAGTACCTTAGCTAGAATTTTTATGTCGCTTTGCAACAATGATATGGGTCTATATGAACCGGGGTCCAAAGGGTCCTTTCCTGCTTTTAACAATAGGATAATATTAGCCCTTGTCATGGAAGGGGGTACCGTCCCAGACTAGAACGAGGAGTTGAAAACTGCAAGCAGTTTGGGCAGGATCACTTCACCGTATTGGACATATACCTCCATGGGGATCCCATCATCCCCCGGGGCTTTACATGGGGGAAAGGAGGCGACCACCTCCCTTAACTTGTCAAGAGTGAGTGGAGCCTCCATCTCTGCACGTGCCAACCTGCCCAGAGACGGAAGGGCCACAGCACCCATATATTGTAACAATTCCTCATCAGTGTAGTCATCACAAGATTTGTACAGTTCAGCATATAAAGTCACTAATTGGAGAGTGGGAGGGGCTGGCTCCGTGTATGGCTGCTTGAGCTGTGAGCCCCACTCCAGCCTCATACAACGGTGCCCATTACAGCCCGCACGGTGAACGGATTTTCACGAAAATTTCTGGGCAGACTCCTGAGGGGTCCAGGCACATTCCTGGCTATTTTTTATTACATTAGAAAGGACCCAAAAGCTGCAATTCGTCCCGGTAAACGCGGCCAAAAATCCAAGATGGCCGCCACAGCACAGCCTACTGTGTCAGGTACCATTCTCCTCACAGACCTCAGACAAAATATCTCCTCAGAGGGTCTGCCTATTTCCTCAGAACTTAAAGCAGGACTACTACAGACACCTAATACCTCCTCAGCCACTGGTGAACCTCTTATTTTTTTCACAAAGCCCGACAGTATCCATTCTTCCACAGGGCACATTATTGCCTCTCATCCCAGCCCTATTACCTCAGAAATTATTCCAAGAGACCAGGCATTTCAGATGGCAGACCTGTTCCAAAAAATTTCTGAACTCCTGGACAGGGGTTTAGCTCAAACTGCAGCCAAAATAACTAGTGATTTAAAAGCTGACTTCCACAGTCTAGGAACAAGAATAGACTCTATTGAATACAAATTGGAAGAAACAGTGGCTTCCACTAACCAAACTGCTAAAATTGTATCCTCGGTACAAGAACAACTGGATTATGCTAATTCAAGAATCGATGACCTCGAGAACAGGTCACGCAGGTATAATCTCAGAATCAGAGGATTACCAGAAACTGTGCTGGATGTCACACTAGCAGTACAAGACCTGATTAAATCTCTTCTACCTAATATCCCCCAGCAGTGCCTTGAGCTGGATAGGGCTCACAGAGCTTTGGGTCCTCCTAGAAAGGCTGGAAAGCCAAGAGATATCATTGCTAAACCCCATTTCTTCTCAGTAAAAGAAGAGGTCATGAAACAAGCTAGAATAACCCCTCAAATACTATGTCAAGGACACCCAATTCAACTTTTTGCTGATTTATCTCCTTCTACAATCCAACGCAGAAGAGCACTTAAACCCCTACTGATCTTGTCTCAGAAAGACATTAAATACAGATGGGCCTTTCTCTTTGCGGTGAAATTCTCTGAAAATGGTAGACCTTACTCCTTCTCAAGCCTAGAGGAAGGAGAGCGGATCCTTCTCCAACTCAAACTTATTTCTACTGAAGCTGACATGGACACCTCTAAAACTGGTCCTGGTTCTACTAAAAGACCACAATCTCCCCTTTGGAACAAAGGAAAGAAAAAGAAGATTAAAGACAATAGCCCTACTTGACATTGCTCTTTTTCACCTCTTTTGTTACTACCTTTTTTTCCCTCGGATCTAAAATCTAAGCACAGATTTTTCTGTACCTCAGGTGTTAGGATAAATCCATCCTAAATTCAACCTGCTCTCTGGTTCAATTCTCACAGTTTTTCAGTTTTTTCTATAAAGCTCTATGTTCCCTTTTTTTTTTTTTATCTAGTATCATATTACTTACTAAAATGTTATGATAATTCTAATACTGTAAAGTACTTTCTAGGTTATAGAGCTTTACATAAGCCTTCTCTCGTTTTACCGTGCAAAAATAATTTAATTTTTTATTAGATTTTTTCTATGGGTGCCCTCTATGGGGGTGGTCCACGTGTGTACCCACCTATCGTCTGGAAATCTTCGGGTCTTCAGGGGATAGGTTGTCTGGCCGTCTTAGTCCAGACTCTTTTTATGATCTGGTTAAAAGGATTCGAGAGGAGTCTCCTCTCTCGGGTCCTAACTTTACATGTTAGGAGACTTATTTTCTATATTCCATCTCTTTTCTTATTTTTTCTATGTTATGTTATTTTTTTTTCTTTTCCCTTGTGTGTCTAACCCAATTGTCTCTTTTAGAGTTGCCAGCTCTTGGATCAATGACCGTTAAACACCTCAATCTCCACTTGGAAGTACACCTGATCAAGCCTCAGTACCAAGGTCCTTTAAGGGTGAGTGGGGTCAGTAATAGCGGATATGCCCCCCTTGAATCTCATGGCTAGCAACCAACAAACACACCTTAAAATAGCCTCTCACAATGTTCAAGGCTTGAATTCTCCTGTCAAAAGGAGAACATTTTTAGATTACTATAAATCCCTTAAAATAGATATTCTTTTGCTCCAGGAAACGCACTTCCCTATACGATACAGTCCTAATTATATTCACCCTCATTTTCCGCAATTCCAACTTGCTAGTGCGGAAAATAAAACAAAGGGAGTAGCCATTCTATTTTCCAAATCCTGCAAATTCGACAAGTCTTTTGACTATGTTGATCCAGATGGAAGAATTCTGTTATTACAAGGTTCAATTGATGGTCAACTATACACCCTAGTCTCATATTATGCCCCTAACAGAGGCCAAGCCCCATTCTTCAAAAATATGATGGACACACTGAGCCCTATGTTAGTAGGAACGGTCATTTTGGGGGGAGACTCGCATGTTGCTTTTGACCAGGCTCTGGATAAGTCCAAACACTCCAAAGACCAACTGACCCGCCCGACCAATGAAAGCCGCAAAATCGCTAAAATTCTTTTGAATCACAATTTAGCAGACGTTTGGAGGGAATTAAACCCTTCCAAACGGGACTTCACACATTATTCACACCCCCACAACACATACGCAAGAATAGACCACATCCTTACCCCTTCACACCTCATTCCGCTCATACTAAATGCCCACATCAAGGATACGGCCCTATCAGATCATTCGTTGGTAATTATTTCCCTAAACTCCAGTTCTCTTAGAAGCTCGAAAGGGTTTTGGAAACTTAACAAATCAATCCTTACAAATCCAACCACAAATGAGATAATAAATAAAGCCTTACATGAATATTTTTCCCTCAACGACACGGAGGATATCTCCTCTGAGACGCTTTGGGCGGCTCATAAAGCTGTCATCCGGGGAAAAATCATTCAAATCTCTACCCAAACTAAACGCAACCGCAAAGCTCAAATAGAACGTTTGGAAGAAGAGTACATAACCCTTAGAAATCGTCACAAACAAGATCCCTCTAAGTTCCCCATATCACTCATAGACAAGGTCAAACTTGAATTAAATTTAGCCCTTACAACACAAGCGGAAAAAGTGATTAGATGGAGTTGCAACAAATTTTACACAAATGCAAACAAAATAGGGCCATTACTTGCTACAAAACTCTCTCCTAGAGTTAGAATTCATTCTATACCTAAAATCCGTATAGCAGGTCAACCGCTTACTGCAAACCCCGTCAAAATCCTAGAAGCATTTCAAGAGTTTTATTCTAAATTGTATGACACTCACTCGAAGCCAGACAAAGATGTTCTATCTAGGTATTTAGACGATCTTCCCATTCCTTCCATAACCCCCTCACACAAATGTTTACTTGAGGCTCCCTTCACAATAGAGGAGGTTATGGGGGTTATTAAACACCTCAAAAACGGATCAGCCCCTGGCCCTGATGGTTTATCTATACCCTATTATAAGACTTTCGCCAACATCTTAGCCCCCTATCTAACCAAATTTTTTAATGACAAAACAAATGGCCTACCATTAGACACCCATCTTAATACAGCATTTATTACAGTTATACCCAAACCAGACAAAAATCCTGAAGACATCAGTAATTATCGCCCTATTTCCCTAATAAACAACGATATTAAAATTATGACAAAGATCATGGCCAATCGATTAGCATCTTTTATTAAACATTATATACACAAAGACCAGGTGGGCTTCATCCCAGGAAGACAGGGCCCAGACCAAATCAGACGAGCAATAGATATTGTATCTATTCTGCAATCCAACTGGGAGTTAGGAGAAAAACAACAAGGCTTACTACTGTCACTGGATCTGCAAAAGGCCTTTGACTCAGTGTCATGGCCATACCTGTTTTCCCTAATAGATCGATGGGGCTTTGGAGTTCGCCTTAAGGGCCTCTTACATTCCCTTTATTCTCACCCTCAGGCTCTTATCCGTTTACAGGGTCATTATTCCAACCTAATCAATATAGCACGAGGCACTAGACAGGGATGCCCGCTTTCCCCTCCCATATTTGCTATTGCTATTGAAACATTAGCCATAGCCATCAGACAAAATCCCAATATTAAAGGAGTATCCTGTGATAATCAAATTCACAAATGTGGCCTATTTGCAGATGACATCTTATTGTTCGTGACGTCTCCACTGATATCCCTTCCTAACGTCTGCCAGGTTCTGAAGGCCTTCTCTGAGGTCTCAGGCCTTAGGGTAAATTACTCAAAATCACAAGCTCTAAATGTTTCGCTTCCCTTGTCTAGTGTCTTGTTGCTTAAACAATCCTTTGGATTTGAATGGACAGACACCTCAATCAAATATCTGGGCATTACCTTAACAGCCCGCATTGAGACCCTTTTTTTACATAATTATCCACCTTTATTCAAAAAATTTGAGAATGATCTAGCATCTTGGTCCAAAAACAAATTATCTTGGTTAGGTAGAATTAATTCTATAAAAATGACTCTGCTCCCTAGAATCCTTTATTTCTTTAGATCTCTTCCTATTCCCATTACTAAGAATCACTTGAAAAAGCTCCAAAGTAAAATCATCAAATTTATCTGGGGTGCTTCAGGTTACCGCATCCCCCAAAACACATTACTTCGTCACAGAAAACAGGGAGGTTTAGGTCTACCTGACCTACATAAATACTACTTAGCAGCTAGACTAGCCCAGACTTCTTTGATTTATTCTGCAACAGAAAAACCAGACTGGATCAATATTGAAAAAGAGGCTACACCAACACTATCCTTAGAATACCTTTTATGGTGCCCCCCCAAAAAAAGACCCCCCATAATGTCCCCGACTCTATCTCAATCGTTTGCACTAGGGTTGTCCCGATACCACTTTTTTAAGACCGAGTACAAGTACCGATACTTTTTTTCAAGTACTCGCCGATACCGATTACCGATACTTTTTTCAATGTCATGTGACAGTTTGAAAGATGGGGACTGATAGGTGGCACTTATGGGCACGGATCGATGACACTTATGGGCACTGATAGGTGGCACTTGTGGGCAGTGATAGGTGGCACTGATAGGTGGCACTTGGGGGCACTGATAGATGGCACTTGTGGGCACTGATAGGTGGCACTTGTGGGCATTGATAGGTGGCACTGATTGCACAGAAAGGTGGCACTTGTGGGCACTGATAGGTGGCACTTGTGGGCACTGATAGGTGGCACTTGTGGGTACAGAAAGGTGGCACTTGTGGGCACAGAAAGGTGGCACTTGTGGGCACTGATAGGTGGCACTTGTGGGCACAGATAGGTGGCACTTGTGGGCAGTGATAGGTGGCACTTGTGGGCAGTGATAGGTGGCACTTGTGGGCACAGAAAGGTGGCACTTGTGGGCACAGAAAGGTGGCACTTGTGGGCACTGATAGGTGGCACTTGTGGGCACAGAAAGGTGGCACTTGTGGGCACAGAAAGGTGGCACTTGTGGGCAGTGATAGATGGCACTTGTGGGCACTGATTGCACAGAAAGGTGGCACTTGTGGGCACAGAAAGGTGGCACTTGTGGGCACAGAAAGGTGGCACTTGTGGGCACAGAAAGGTGGCACTTGTGGGCAGTGATAGGTGGCACTTGTGGGCACTGATTGCACAGAAAGGTGGCACTTGTGGGCACTTATGGGCACTGATAGGTGGCACTTGTGGGCACTGATAGATGGCACTGATTGCACTATTAGTGCAATCAGTGCCATCTATCAGTGCCCACAAGTGCCACCTATCAGTGCCCATAAGTGCCACCTATCAGTGCAATCAGTGGCATCTACCAGTGCCACCTGATAGGTGGCACTGGTAGATGGCACTGATTCCACTGATAGGTAGCACTGGTAGATGGCACTGATTCCACTGATAGGTAGCACTTGTGGGTACTGATAGGTGGCTGGCACTGAAATGCTGCGGGGGGTGGGGGGGAAATGACACAGGATTTAAGAAAAAAAAAACTGCTGCAACGCCCATCTTGGTACACCCTGCACTCGGCTGCAGTAAGCAACAGCAGACATCTTGTTACACCCAGCCCATATAGCTCGGGCTGGGTGTAACAAGATGTCTGCTGCTGCTTACTGCAGCCGAGTGCAGGGTGTACCAAGATGGGCGTGGGGACGTTCAGCCGCTGACGGCGACCGAATGTGACAGCACCGATCCTGATGCGGCTGCGCCCTGAACCCCTGCCAGCTTACCAGGTTCAACTGCAGGTGAGGGACTCGCTCTCCGCCCGCGGACTCCGTCCACCGACTGTGCCCGCCCTCTTCAGCCAGACTCCGCCCGCACTTTCCTCTCCCGCCCTCCCCAGCCACTGACTCCTCCCACCCTCTCTGGCCAGACTCCGCCCGCACTCCCCCGCCCTCTCTCCTGCCCTCCCTAGCCACTGACTCCTCCCGCCCTCTCCGGCCACAAAAAAAAGTATCGGGTGAAGCATCGGGAGCATTTGCGCGAGTACAAGTACTCGCGCAAATGCTTGGTATCGGTCCCGATACCGATACTAGTATCGGTATCGGGACAACCCTAGTTTGCACTATGGGATTCCCTAAGAAACCTCCCAAACCTTATATCCTCTGAAAGACCTCTTTCTCATTTATTCAATAACCCTGACTTCCCCCCTGGTCTAAATGTAGAGGCATTTAAATGGTGGATTGATAAAGGATTGTATCGTATAGGACAATTTTTTAATCCTGGAGGGCCTATATCCCTTAGTTACTGCATCAAACATCTGAAACTTCCAGATTCTGAAAAACCGCGGTTTAATCAAATTTTCACATTTTTAAACCAAATCTGGAAGGAAAAACTCCTTCCTCCCCAATTTATGAAGTACGAGTTCTGGTGCAGCCAGGCCGGTTCACAAAGGGGATGCATATCTATGGTATATTCATGCCTCACTCACCCTACATCAAAATCTTCCTATATGGAGGCTTGGGAAAAAGACGCCCAGTTTTGTTGGAATTTGGATACCTGGCACTTAGCCTTCTCTAAATCTTTCAAAGGGATTCTTAATGTCACTTTAATGGAGGCAAATATTAAAGTTATAACCAGATGGTATCTAACTCCTTCCAGACTGGCATCTATATATCCAACATCAAATCCAACGTGTTTCAGAGGTTGCCAACTTTACGGCTCTATGCATCATATTTGGTGGGAGTGCCCCAGAGTTCGCCCCTTCTGGAGAAAAATATTTTTATTAATTTTTAAGGTAACAGGTTTTCAGGTCCCTAGGTCCCTACCAGTAGCCATTTTGAACGCTCATATTCCTCACATACCAAAGGTTTCACAAAATTTGATTCACTTTATCTTTACAGGCGCCAAAATCACAATTGCCAAATCACGGAAAAAAACAAAACCTTTCCTGTCAGATGCCAAAACCAAAATATCTTGGATACTAACTCAGGAAAAATTAGCTAGCATCTTATCTAATAACATTCCCAAATTCGAAAAAATATGGGAACCTTGGGCCAAATATATGGGGATTTCAATTGGTGAAGATGCTGTTTTACCTTCTATTCAACATTAAGTTGGACACATACCCATCCCTTTCCCTCCGTCCTCTTTTTTACCCGCTGTCTTTATTTTCCTCTTCTTTTCTTCCTTCTAAAAAGGATTTATGGAAACTCTCTTTTTCTGGGAATTCTAGTTTCCCATTACATGTTATGTCTCTTTTATTTAGATTTAATGGGATACTATCAAATGTTTTGTTCGGCCTTGTTTAGTCCATCCCGATCTGTTGGCCCTGATAATCTTCTCGGGGCCTAAGAGTCAGAAGGAGGTCTCTATGCCTGGAGCAGTTAGTTCCCGATAAGGGGCTCCAGGTTACCAAGGAGAGAGGGTTTCCCTTCTCCCTTCCATTATATTATAAGGATGAAGAGATCTCCCCCTGACAAACTTTTGATTGCTTACATAAATCTATCCTTTTTTCTAGGATGTTTTTATTATTTTATCCATTTATTAACTGTTTGTTTATTCCTAAACATAATCTTTTTTCTTTATTTTTATTTATTTTTATATAACATGATGTAATGTTCTGTATTATTTATCTTATGAAAATAAAATATTTTGAAAGTAAAAAGTCACTAATTCTGCTATAATCTGCTCAGGGTCATTCACCAGCTGTCCCTGAGAGCCACGGATCGCTCCAATGGCAGGGGACACCTGCTGAGACATGGCAATTCTGGCAAGAAGCCGGCCCATCTTCTCCCCCTCCTCATAATATGCCTGATTGGTAAAAAAAACGCTTCTTTTCTGCGGCGGAGGCTCTCAATTGGTCCAGAGAGTCCTGGGCCAAGATCCATGCCTCCCTCGCAGAATCCGTCGGGTCTACTACAAATGCTAGCTTAAACTGTCTCACCTGGTCCACAACTTGCTCCAGAAGCGCAGATGAATTATGTTTGATGGCCGTGATTTCAGCTATAAATGTACCTCGTAAGCAGGCCTTAAAGGCATCCCATCCCACCACAAGGTCAGCACACAATCGGTTGTCTAAAAAGTATTGTTCAATCTGGCGCATCACCCGCTCATGGGATGTGAAAAGCTTAAGCCAGAAGGCGTTCAATTTCCATGGGGCCCTAGGCAGGGAAGAGGCGGGACGGTGACAAGATAGGCAACCAGCGGGGAATGGTCAGACACCCCCCTAGGGAAGTAGTCTATCTTGGGAACCATGTGAAGAACCTGTGGGGACCCCACACAAAGGTCTATACGGGATAGAGATCCATGGGTTTTAGAAAACAGGAGAATTGCTTGGTCGTTGGGTATCTAGCCCTCCATACATCAATCCAGCCCACCTCCACCAGTAATCGGCTCAAAACAGTGCCCCTACCCCCCAGTGGAGGTTGAGCTGGTGGATGTCTATCCATTCTAGGGTCAAGACAGCCGTTGAAATCCCCCATGATCATAATAGGAACATCAGGCTTATCAACCAAGTAGGATAAGAAAAGTTGCAAAACCTCCCTAGAAAAGGGAGGGGGTATATACACAAAAGCAAATAATAGGATTTTTATAACAGCTTACCTGTAAAATCCTTTTCTTGGAGTACATCACGGGACACAGAGCGACATAGTCATTACTAATGGGTTATATAGATACCGTCAGGTGCTGGCACTGGCAACTTCCAAAACCGGAAGTACCCTCCCCTATATAAGCCCCTCCCATCCGGGAGCACCTCAGTTTTGTAGCAAAGCAATAAGTGTCCCCAAAGAGGGGCGGGAGCTCTGTGTCCCGTGATGTACTCCAAGAAAAGGATTTTACAGGTAAGCTGTTATAAAAATCCTATTTTCTTTCTCGTACATCACGGGACACAGAGCGACATAGTCATTACTAATGGGATGTCCTAAAGCAATGCCAAATGAGGGGGGGGATACACCATATATAAGCTGAGCGCTATCAGACATGAGGATCTTTTGCGGCCTGCAACACACTGCGCCCAAAGGCGACATCCTCCTGACTTCTAACGTCCACCTGGTAGAACCTAGTAAACGTGTGAACTGAAGACCATGTTGCGGCCTTACAGATTTGAGCCAGGGAGGCCTGGTGATGCACTGCCCATGAAGTTCCAACTGCTCTCGTGGAGTGCGCTCTAACTTTGAACGGAGGCGGTCTCCTTCTCAAGCCATAAGCTTGCATAATGACCTGTCGAATCCACTTGGCTAAAGTAGATTTTGACGCTGCCTGACCCTTTCTGGGGCCTTCCGGCAGAATAAACAAAGTATCCGTTCTGCGAATCTGAGCAGTGGCTTTTAGATAAGCTTTAACTGCTCTTACTACATCCAAAGAATGCAATAACTTTTCCTCTACCGAAGTAGGTTTGGGGAAAAAAGAAGGAAGAACCACATCTTGGTTCAAATGAAACCTCGATACCACCTTAGGAAGAAAGGCTGGATGAGGACGTAACACTACTCTGTCCTTATGGATAACCAGATATGGCTCCTTACAGGACATAGCTGCTAATTCAGATACTCTTTTAGCCGAACAAATGGCTACTAGAAAAATCAATTTCCTGGTGAGAAGCACCAAGGAAATATGCTGTAATGGTTCAAATGGTTGTTTCTGTAGAACCGACAGAACCAAGTTTAGATCCCATGGACATATGGGAATATTAACCGGAGGACTAATACGCATCACTCCTTGTATAAAGGCTTTGACTAGTGAATGCGAAGCCAAGGGCCTTTGAAAAAATATTGACAAGGCCGAAATCTGACCCTTGATAGTACTCAAGGCAAGCTTCCTATCTACAGCCCACTGTAGGAAGTCCAGAATCCTACCTATTACGTACTTATGTGGATGCCATTTCTTGGCCTCACACCACGCGATGTACGCCTTCCAGATTCTATAGTAGATCTGCCTGGATACCGGCTTCCTGGCATTGATCATGGTAGATACCACAGCATTAGAGAGCCCTCTCTTTTTTAGAATGTGGGCTTCAATAGCCAGGCCGTCAAACCTAGGGCTGGTAAGGAAGGGTGGTATATCGGTCCTTGCGAAAGCAGGTCCGGACGACGTGGGAGAGTCCAAGGACTCCCCACTGAAATTTTACAATCTCCGCGTACCACGCTCTTCGGGGCCACGCTGGAGCCACCGGAATCACTGGTTTCTTTTCTACCCTGATTCTGCGGAGTAATCGAGGTAACCATTGTGGCGGTGTGAATGCATATATCAGCTTGAACTGATCCCAAGGGAACACTAGGGCATCCGAACCGCAAGCTAGGGGATCCCTTGTCCGAGAGACAAACCTGTCCCCCTTTGCGTTGAATCTGGATGCTAGAAGATCTACATCCTATGTTCCCCACCGCTGACATATTGTCCAGAAAACCTCGGGGTGAAGGGACCCTTTCTCTGGGCCTAATTGCTGGCGACTTAGAAAGTCCGCCTTCCAATTCTCCACTCCTGGAATGAATACCGCAGATATGGCTGGGACATATTTTTCTGCCCATTTCAGGATGTCATTTACTTCCCTCTGGGCTGCACGACTCCTGGTGCCCCCCTGATGATTGATATATGCCACTGCTGTGGCATTGTCTGATTGAATTCTGACAGGGGACCCTTGGAGTTTGGATGTCCATGCTACTAGGGCATACCGGGCTGCTCGTATCTCTAAGAGATTGATGGGCAGGGCCTTTTCTGCATCCGACCATCTGCCCTGGAGAGACTATTGCTCCAGTACTGCTCCCCAGCCTATAAGGCTGGCATCTGTAGTGACCACCTTCCAAGAAATCGGACTGAAGGATTTCCTTTTTTCCAGATTCTGGGGAACCAACCACCAACGGAGGCTCTTGCGAACGGAAGGGGACAAGGACATTGTAAGTCTAGGGCCTGAACTTTTTTGTTCCAGGCTGACAGTATGGCCCCTTGCAAATTCCTTGAATGGAATTGACCGTAGGGTACTGCTTCGAATGATGCCACCATTTTTCCCAGCAGCCTCATATACAGGCGTATGGACGGCTGTCTTTTTTGTACCCACTAAGTGGATCAAATCTTTCAAAGACAACACCTTTCCTCGAGGCAAGAATATTTTTCTCTGGCCTGAATCCAACCTTAGCCCCAAGTATTCCAGACTTTTGACTGGTTTTTAGGGCTGACTTGTCTCGGTTGATAATCCAACCGTGAGATTCCAGATACTTGATTGTCTTGTGAACGACCACGTCTAGTTTTTTCACTGAGTGGTCTATCAGCAACAAGTCATCCAGATATGCCATTATCATTACACCTTGTGTTCTTAGATTGGCCAATAAAGGGCCAGAATTTTTGTAAACACTCGTGGTGCTGTGGCCAAACCGAAGGGTAAGGCTCTGAACTGAAAATGGCGCCCTTCTACTGCAAAGCGTAGAAATTTTTGGTGGACTGGAAAGATGGGAATGTGCAAATAAGCATCTTTGATGTCGATCGCGGCTAACCAATCCTCCCCTTGTAGGGCAGTGGCCACCGATCGGATCGACTCCATCGGAAAGTCCTGATATACAGGAATTTGTATAGCCCTTTTAGAATTAATATGGGCCTCCCGTCCGCGTTTGCTTCGGGACTGTAAAGAGGTTTGAGTAAAACCCGAACCCTCATTCTTCCAGGGGAACCTCCATAATTACTCCTTGGAGCAATAGTTGTTCTAGTGCCAACAGGAGGGACTCTCTCTTCCGGGGATCCCTTGGCACGTTTGACCTCAAAAATGGGAAGGAGGAGAGTCTTTTAACTCCAAACTGTATCTCAAACCTACTGCGGAGAGCACCTATCTGTCTTGATCGTGTCCCGCCAGGTCTCTTGCGAACAACTGGAGTCCTCCCCCCACCCGACTGAGTGGGGGCTTCAATGAATTTAACTTTGGGGGAGGTTTTGTACCTCCCCTGACCCAGGGTTTCTCATTACCCTGCTACTGTCCCTGTTTTTTACCCCCGGGATTTGACCGAGGAGGCCGTCGGAACTGTTACACAGCCGATGCCCCAGGGACTGGAGAAGCAGGCCTCTTAAAGAGGGACCTCTAACTCTGTTTTTAACCGGCAAGAGCGTATTTTTACCGCTGGAAATTTTCTGGATATATTTGTCCAGGTTTTCCCTGAATAAGCGTTCACCATGAAATGGGACGCTAACCAGCCATTCTTTACAGGGAGCTTCAGCAGACCAGTTTTTGAGCCATAGGAGCCTACGCATATGTACTATAGACAGCGTAAGGCGGGAGGCCTGATGGACTGAATCCTCTATGGCGTCAACCGCAAAGCCTAAGGCTCTAGGTAGATCAGCTAGGGCAAAGCCTGCTGATCTGTCAAGTCCCTCAAGACCTGTTTCAACTGATCCTTCACTGCTTAGCAGACCCCAATAGCTGCTACTGCTGGTTGTATCACCAAGCAGATTTTCATAAGGACTCCAATCTTTTATCTATTGGGTTCTTGAACATTTGGACATTATCCACTGGACATGTCAGTGATTTATACATACAAGAGATGGCTGCGTCCACTGTAGGGACCTTCCATTTTTTTTTGATGAACTTATCCTCCATGGGATAGACCACCGGAAATCTCTTGGGGGAATAAATATTTTCTCAGGACGTTCCCAATCCTGGTAAATGAGCCCTTTCAGTAAAGGGTGAAGTGGAAAAGAACAAACAGTCTGGGGGCTTCTAGCGACCCCAACGAGGATACAGTAGTGGTTGATGGTTCCGCAAGGTGCATTTTTAAATGCTGATCGGACCATGTTAGTCAGAGACTGAACCCATAATCTTTCAGCTTGAGATGCTGAGAAAAGGTTCCCCCACTGTTGATTCCTCTATAACAGAATCAACCTCATCCTGATCCCCTTCAGGCAGGTCGATCCCTGTATGGGACTGTTGCTCTGCTAACAGGCACTCTGAAGGAGGAGACGGAGATCGGGCGTGCTTTCCCTGACAGGGAGGCAGCGATAAATGTTGACAATCTCTCTCTAATCCTCCCAGAGCTGAGGAAAAAACCTCCTCTGTTACATACACAGGAGCAGGTGAACTGAGGACAGCCACAGTACCAAGTACCCCTGCGGGGTCTCTACGGTCACTTACCTCTGAACTTCAGGGGAGACTGGTGCAGCAGAAGTATGCCCAAGATCCTCCGAGCCCGATGAGACCCCCTTCGCTTCCTGGAAGATTCAGTTCCGGAGCTTCTGGACGGCATATTCCTAAGCCTAAAGCTGAGGTATTCCAGCCGTAATACACCACTTTTACTGAGAATAGTCTAGCACAATTGCTGCTATATCACAGTTGGTGTCTACTAATGTGCCTTTCTAGGGGATGCCTGTATCAACCGCTTGCTGTATGCCCTTTTTTTAAATGTTGCCAGCTCTGTCTCTGTACTTCATAGCCAGCTCACCACACAAAACTGTGGTTTTTACATGCTGGGACGCCCGCACATGCGCAGAAGCGCTGCGGCGCACACAGAGCGTCATCCCCCAGGCTCCGCCCCCTTTCCTGGCTCACCTCTATATATAGAGGCGCGTGCACGCGCACGCGCGCGGCCACGTGCGCCTTCGGCGCTAATTTTGAAAAATGGAGACTAGGGACAAGAGCCAGGGCCCCTCTTTGCCGCAGGCCGGGGGATGGACGAGCATTGCAACATGGCAGAGGAAGCAGTTTCCCATAAGAGAACTCACCATCTGCCTGGACTTGCTCTGCTGAGAAGAAACTAGTCCACATGACAAGAAAACATTCCACAGCGGCCTCTAGTGGACAAACACAGGTACCGCAGTCTAATATCTTAAATATATATAAAAAATATTTTATTTTTTTCTTGACCACCATTAAAAATTATTACATTTTTTTAGTAGTTACAGGCATGCACAGAATTTTGCGGGAATACCATTAGGTAACAGACAGAAAGACAAATTAGGCTTGGGGGTCCCCCAATAGAACCAAGTTCCTGGGGGCCCCCACT
The DNA here is from genome assembly GCA_029206835.1 of Rana muscosa. Classification (NCBI taxonomy): domain Eukaryota; kingdom Metazoa; phylum Chordata; class Amphibia; order Anura; family Ranidae; genus Rana; species Rana muscosa. Next base: position 764,933,286 of record CM055116.1, on the reverse strand, counting down.
TACCTGTTCCCCGCCGCAGGACTTGTTTGGTCCACAAAAGCCCAAACTTCACCTATCACGGCAGGCATTGTAATCAAACCTTCAGGGACCGGGTTCCCAAGGATTCCACTCCCCTGGACCTGTATAGCACCCTGCACAGAAAACATCTTGGTCGTGGGTATGACCAGAGCTCTGGATCCCAGGGTCCAGCTCTCCTAAGAGAAGCATTACAGGCAAAACCTTGCTCTTCTCTGCAAGGCCCGGGTACCGACCGTTTAGCTATGAAGCTTTTTTGGTCGGATCCGGAATAGCTTACTGAGGCCCAAAAGAACCTGTACGCAAGCTCAGTGAAAAACACATGTTTCTTCTTGGCCAACACCTTAGACACTGGCAAAAAACTGAGGTGCTCCCGGATGGGAGGGGCTTATATAGGGGAGGGTACTTCCGGTTTTGGAAGTTGCCAGTGCCAGCACCTGACGGTATCTATATAACCCATTAGTAATGACTATGTCGCTCTGTGTCCCGTGATGTACGAGAAAGAAATCATCGTCACGGTAAACACTTTGCAATACACAAAAACATATCTCCCGAGGGAGTCCACGGCCACATCCATTTCCTGGTAGGCCAAGGATTTGTGTACCAGTACACTCACCCCTTGGGAGTATGAGGTGTGAGTGGAGTGGTAGGCCTTGCCCACCCAGGAAAACCCCAGGCAACCAACCGTGTCTTTCATGAGGTGGGTCTCCTGGAAACCTATAATGGTGGGATGGAACTTTTTCAAGCAAGAGCTAATCATGGTGCGTTTCAACGGATCATTGACACCTCAAATGTTCCAAGTCACAATCGGGGTGGTGGCCATGATGAGTGGAAAAAAGGTTCACCGCCAGAGGCCAAAGGCCACAGCATCAAAGTCCTGGGCCAGTGGGCAGGGGGAGCCTGCCCAATCTGGGCATAAGAGTCAGTCAAGGGATGGGCCGCCAAACTTTGGGATAGCCACAAACGTTGTCGTGAGGGAGCAGAGAGGAGAGGTCCAGCAAGTAATGCAGTGTGAGCAAAAGAAAAAAAAACAAACAGGCCCGGACAGACCCTTCAAGCACGTACATCGTACCTGTCCGGGGAAGGGGCAAGTCGCCTCCAGCCATCCCCAGCGAACAGGCCTGTCAGGAAACCCATGCCAACAGGGCACCTAGGAACACATCCCCTCAACAGGGACTCTGTATAGTCAAAAGAGTCATAGTGGGCGCATATCCCCCACTGCAGTTCAGTATCCAGTGTAGGAAAACTTTAACTTTCAAAGCTCTTAACAAACGCTAATGGTGTAAAAGGTTGTAAAGTCCCGTTATGTACCGTATATACTCGAGTATCAGCCGAGATTTTCAGCCCTTTTTTTTAGGCTGAAAGTGCCCCCCTCGGCTTATACTCGAGTCGGTGTACCTGAAAAATATTGAGAGGCTGCGGGCGTCCATCGTTTAAATCTCGTGGTCTCCTCCTGGTCCCTTCTGTGATAGGCGGAACTGTGTCTGCTGAGAATCGCCTATCACGAACGTTCTCTCATCCTCACCCATCCCAGCAGACACTGTGTTCAGTGTTCCGCCAATCACGGATGCCTTTTCATCCTCGGACAAGAGGATGCCCGTGATTGGCGGAACACTGAACACAGTGTCTGCTGGGAAACTGAGGAAGAGAAAACCTTTGTGATAGGCGGAACTGTGTCTGCTTAGAAAACGCCTATGACGGAAGGGACCAGGAAGAGACCGCAAGTTTTAAACAATGAATGGACGCCTGCAGCCTCTCAATTTCAGGTACAATTTACATTTTAGGGGCACAGGGGAGATGGGCACAGTGAGGATGGGCACAGTAAGGATGGGCACAGTAAAGTGGCAATGGGCAGAGTGAGGTTGGGCACAGTGACAATCGGCTTAGTGAGGTTGCAATGGGCACAGTGAGGCGTGCAAATGGGCATTGTTGACCCTCTTCCACTTACAGTAGCTGCTGCATTCTCACCCTCGGCTTATACTCGAGTCAGTACGTTTTCCCAGTTTTTTGTGGTAACATTAGGTACCTCGGCTTATACTCGGGTCGGCTTATACTCGAGTATATACGGTAAGTGGTAGACTTAACTTGTCTGCAGGTAATATACTGACCTTGTGTGATGGAGACCAGGGCCTCAGTCACCCATGTCCGCATCTTGGCGTCTCCTTAGGTCTTGTTCATTGCGATCCAGCCATTCTGCTGCTTCTGCGGCGTTTTAAAAAAAAGTAGCTTGATCTCGAACTGTAATCCGCGGTTTGGCAGGGTAAAGCATGGCGTAGATAATTTGGATCCTCTGCAAGCTCTTTTTCACCTTGGCAAACTTGGCTCTCTTGCGTTGCACCTCTGCAGAGAAGTCCGGGTAGAACGATATCCTAGCTCCATTGTAGTGCACCGCTCCCTTTTCCCTAGCCAGTCTCAGTATGATCTCTCTGTCTCTGTAGTTTAAAAGCCTGGCCAGCATGGATCTGGGTGGATTACACGGGGGAAGGGGTCTAGGTGGTGTGCGGTGTGCCATTTCCACCGCAAACAGTGCAGTGAACGCCTCCTTGCCAAATATTTCTTGGAGCCATGTTTCTGTAAAGGCCGTGGGGTCCCTGCCCTCCACCTTCTCGGGGAGCCCGATGATGCGGACGTTATTTCTCCTCAGGCGGTTCTCGATGTCATCAGTTTTTGCGTTCGCCTGTGCTGAGTATTGTAGTGCAGATCTGGCATCACTGGCGAGGGGTGGTAGCTGGTCCTCTACCTCACTAAGCCTCCCTTCCACAGCCGTGGTCCTCTCTCTAATCTTCTGGAAGTCATGTCTTATGAGAGATACTGTCTCTGTAAGCTCCCCAAACTGCACCTTTAAGCCATCAACAGAGGCAGTCACAGAAGTGGTGCAGTGCTGCACAGCACGCAGGATTTCACTCAATGTGGGCTGATGTGTGTCATCCTGTACTTCATCAAAGATGTCAAATATATGGTCAGAGGAGTTTTCTAGTGGCATTGTATCATCCAGAGCAGAGGCGCCATTTTGCTCCATGGCCCCATGTGCCTGCGCCTGCGGAGGTGGGCGAACAGAGCAGCTAGGGCCTTGTAGCTTTTGGGTATAATATAGCATGTTTTTGGGCTGCTCTTTCCCCTGCTGTTTCTGGGCTTTGAGAGACTTACCGCCCGTCTCATGCTGTTTCTCTGCACCACACGCAGCTAGCTGGGGCTGAGAGGAGCCGGCGCCATCTTGGACCTCCATGGCCGCCACTGCCGCGGCTTCTTTCTCCCCTTTACGGGTCATCCGGGGCTCCGACAAATGCCGATTCTCCGTCCGCTGTGCTCAGTGGGGTGAGCCTGTGTCTCTGAACCGAGTGCCGGTGAAGGAGAATTGCGGGAAAAGGATCAGGCGAGGATCGTTAGTGGGAGCTCCGTGCGATGTGACTGCTCACATGCCTGTCTAGGCCACGCCCCCCAACTTACCAATTATTAGATGTGATGTGATGGCTGCATTAGATTTTTTTTTTTTCTTTTTTTTCATCTGGTGATCCAGCCATTAAATCTGTTGTTTTTCAACAGGATAAGTTCTTCTGCAAATGTAGCAGTAAGAATGTTGTGACAAATCATTTGCCACTAACACAGGTGCTTACAATAATCCACTTTTATTTATGTATGTAAGACCTTTATCCCCAAAAAAAAAAAAGATATTGGTTTAACAGCTTGTGTAACTGCAGTGTAAACTGGAGTTTGGCTTCAATTTGTTAGAGTATCTAAATCTGCTAGCACATCTAACACTTCCCTCCACCCAGATTAACAATGCTGCTATCCAAAGGCACCACTGTGCTCCTTCATTCAAGAGTGGGGGCACTCTAATGCAGGAGCGGTGTTACTGACCAGATCCCCAGGTGGAAGCAAAGCCTGAAAATGAATGCAACCACCACATCTAAAATGATTGGTAAGCTGCAATATATAAAATTTTCGGTTTTGGGGTTTAATATCGCTTTAAGAATCACTTGCTTTAGGGACAATTATTTTTAAGGCTGGGTTCACACTGCCGTGCAGAGCGGCGCACAGCAGGGGTCTGATGCATCCCTGTTCACCATTTCAGGTCCAAATTCATCCTGAATTTTTGGCTGAATTTGGACCTGAAACAGACCAGAAGATGCATAGGACTCCTGTGCAATTCGCACCGGAGCCACTCCATAGAGAGCCGGTCACACTCTCTTCTCATGAGAATTGGATGCAGGAAAACCCGCATCCAATTCACAATAGTATAAACCCAGTCCAAGGCTGGGTTCACACTGATGTTAGTTGGATGTGGGCTTCTCCGCATCCAATTCGCAAGAGAGGAGAGAGTGACCGGCTCTCTATGGAGCCCATTCACACATCTCCGGGGAGGCCGCGGAGCGAATTGCACAAGGGTCCTGTGTGTCTTTAGCTCAGTTTTAGGTCCAAATTCAGGCAAAAATTCAAGCCTGATTTGCCCCTGAAACAGAAAACAGGGACGCACCGGACCCCTGCTGTGAGACGCATCCGCACACAGTGTGAACCCAGCCTTAAAGGAGTAGTAAAGTTACATGTTTTTTCACCTTAATGCATCCTATGCATTAAGGTGAAAAAACATTCGACAATACCGCCCCCCCCCGAGCCCCCGTTTTTCTTACCTGGCCCCTCGAAAGTCCCATGCTCGTCCCCGTCATCCTCTTCGTTTTTCTGCCTGGCCGCCGATTGGCTACACTGGATAGATTGAAAGCAGCGCAGCCATTGGCTGGCGCTGCTGTCAATCACATCCAATGACGCGGCACGCCGGGGGGCGGGGCCGAGTGATACAGTCGGCGGCTATGGCCGCCGCTGTATCACGGGAGCGCGCCCGCAATCACTCCACACCATGCGAGCTCACTCGCATTAAGGTGTGGAGTCCTTGCGGGGAGGAGCCAAGACAGCCGCCGAGGGACCCCAGAAGACCAGGATCGGGGCCACTGTGTGCAAAACGAGCTGCACAGTGGAGGTAAGTATAACATGTTTGTTATTTTAAAGCAAAAAAAAAAAAAAGGTATAGTGCTCCTTTAAAGTGCATTAACATACAATGTACCACCCAGGCCTCAATATCTTTATCTTTTTAAAGGCAGACAGTGTGCACCCCTAATTACAAATAATAATTAAGATCTGTCAGCACAGTACAGACAAGGTAAATTTTGGTAAACATACCTCCCTAGCCCCTCATTAACATTACATAAAAAAGTAAAAAAGTAAAGCTAAGTAAGAATTTATAGGATTTCTCAGCAAATAAAAAGCTAAAGCAACATTTTTTTTTTAAAATATGTTATGTGAATGGCAACATGTAACAAATAAAAAGTACTGTAGGTGTTATCCCGATTTGGCTGCAAAGGTGGAAATAAACTTTAAGCCCAACTGTGAGCCCTTTAGGACATGCAGATACCTGTTGTTCTACAAAGGTACTGATCTGCTTCATACTGGGAATACAGATAACAATAAAGGTCAAACAATGGTTCTTAAGCTGGCCATACACCGTAAAAGTTCTCTGATTCATTCCCGAGGGCTATTAATTCTCTCATCCACGTTAAACAGCATTGATAAAGGAATCTACACTGACAGCTATTGTATTCTATTTGGCTAGATTTGCAGCAGTCAGAATACCCAATCAGTGGTTGCACCTAATGAGATTCTGACAATTTTCCACCCAGCTCCTTCAGTTTTCAGAACAATAGATGATGGGCCAGTTCATCATTCTGAGAGATTCTGCTGACTTTCTGTACAGGTGATGTGAACAGGGCCGGCCTTGTGATGGGACCAGGTGGTACCATGGTACCAGGCGGCACTTTTAGGGGGGCCGCAAACTGACGCTCGCCAGCCAGCCCGTTCCGACCGTTCCACCCGCTTCCACTGCCTGTGAGGACACTCGCAGCCCGGGGGCGGGGGGGGGCAGTCAGCGAGTGAGCGGGAAGGCGCCACTGCCTGTGAGGAACCCGGCGCCGCTACGGTTAGTGGTGACAGGGGCGGGCAGAACACTCGCAGCCCAGGGGGGGTTAGGAGCAGTCAGCAAGTGAGCGCGCAGCAGAGCAGAGAGATGATGTCATCTCTCACCGCCCGCCCTGCATCACCACAGTTCCGCCCTCACTGTGCAGCCGTGGCTGCCTTCACTCTGGGACACAGCAAGTGACAACCCACAACGTGTGGCAAGTGACGTGGCAAGTGACAATACGCAATGTGTGGCAAGTGACGTGGCAAGTGACAATCTGCAACGTGTGGCAGGTGACATTGTGACAATCCACAACGTGTGGCAAGTGACAATACGCAATGTGTGGCAAGTGGCATGGAAAGTGACAATACGCAACGTGTGGCACGTGACTATCCGCAACGTGTGGCAGGTGACGTTGTGGCAAGTGAAAATCCGCAACGTGTGGCAGGAGCCAGGTGACGTTGTGGCATCTGATGTGGCAAGTGACAATCCGCAACGTGTGGCAGGTGACGCCATGGCAAGTGACAATCTGCAACGTGTGGCACGTGACTATCCACAACGTGTGGCAGGTGACATCATGGCAAGTGACAATCCGCAACGTGTGGCAGGTGACGTTGTGGAAAGTGACAATCCGCAACGTGTGGCAGGCGATGTGGCAAGTGACAATCCGCAACATGTGGCAAGTGACAATCCGCAATGTGTGGCAGGTGACGTTGTGGAAAATGACAACCTGCAACGTGTGGCATGTGACGTGGCAAGTGACAACCCGCAACGTGTGGCAGGTGACGTAAGTGACCATGTGCAACATGTGGCAAGTGACCATCCGCAACGTGTGGCAGGTGAAAATCCGCAACGTGTGGCAGGTGACAATCCGCAACGTGTGGCAGGTGACAACCCGCATCTGGTGGTGGAGTCCAAAGCAAAACTGTAAGTACAAACACACATCACAAGTTGTATGAGACATGAGAGCCTGAGAGGGACTTGCCTTGCCCAGCCCTGATTAACTTAAGGACCGGAAGGATTTGCCCACTTAAAGCGGTTGTATAGCTTTGTTTTTTATTTTTTTAAATAACAAACATGTTATACTTACCTCCACTGTGCAGTTCGTTTGCAGTGTGCAGTGCACTGTGCAGTTCGTTTGGAAAAGAGTGGCCCCGATCCTCTTGTTCTCGGGTCCCTCGGCGGCTGTCTTGGCTCCTCCCCGCATCAGCTAACCCCCTTCTGGGAAGCGCTGTCCCAAGGGGGTTAGCTTGCAGGCGCGCTCCCTGTCATACACGCTGCGTCCATAAACACAGCGCGTATGACTCATTCCCGCCCCCCACGGGCCGCAAGCCAATGGCTGCGTAGGATGCATTAAGGTGAAAAAACACAAACCTTTACAACCCCTTTAATGACCAGGCCATTTTTTGCGATACGGCACTGTGTCGCTTTAACTGACAATTGTACGGACACTGTACCCAAATAAAATTGATGTCCTTTTTTTCACACAAATAGAGCTTTCTTTTGGTGATATTTGATCGTTTTTTATTTTTTGCGCTATAAACAACAAAAGAGCGTCAATTTAAAAAAAAAATTTTTTACTTTTGCTATAACAAATATCCCAAAAATGTATTAAAAAAAATGATTTCTTCATCAGTTTAGGCCAATATGTATTCTTTTACATATTTTTGGTACCAAAAAAAACACAATTAGCGTACATTGATTAGTTTGCGCAAAAGACATTGCGGCCGCCCGCCATGCACAGGTCCCTTTATACTCCTATATACATGTATAGAGCCCTGACAGGTCCTTTTATATGCCTATATGCATGTGTAGAGCCATGATAGGTCCTCTTTATACTCCTTTATACATGTATAGAGCCATGACAGGTCCTCTTTATACTCCTTTATACATGTATAGAGCCATGACAGGTCCTCTTTATACTCCTTTTTACATGTATAGAGCCATGACAGGTCCTCTTTATACTCCTTTATACATGTATAGAGCCATGACAGGTCCTCTTTTTACTCCTATACATGTATAGAGCCATGACAGATCCTTTGATACTCCTATATACATGTATAGAGCCATGACGGGTCCCCTTTAGTTATCATGATATAAAATAATGAATGTGGGGGCCTTTTGGTGGGTGGTATTTTTTTTTTGGGGGGGGGGGGGCAGCATTTCATTCTTGGTCCCAGGCAGCACAATGTCTTGGGCAGGCCCTGTGTGAAGTAAATACCACAAGCCTGATGGCAGCTGTATTGCTGTCCCAATGAGCTCTGGGTGAGAGGTTTCAACGGTTTTAACATGTTGACCTATTCAGAACAAGTTTTGCCTGCATTTCCCCTGTGCATTTAGTTTGGAAGCAGCTATTTTGAATTACTATATTACATGACCATCTCCTAGATGGTAAGCTCTAAAAAGCAGGGCCCTCTGATTTTTACTGTATTGAATTGTATTGCAACTGTACTGTCTGCCCTAATGTTGTAAAGCGCTGAGCAAACTGTTGGCGCTATATAAATCCTGTATAATAATAATAATAATGACCAAGCAATTGCCACATACCTAGCAGAGGAGCCTAAAGAAATGAGGATGGCCTCACTTACACCTCTAGCTCAAGACCCCTGGTAGGGCAAACAAGTGGTCCAAGAGCACAGAGTGACATGAGTACTTTTTAGTTCTTGCTATATCCTGATGCAATAGGACACACATCTATGGAAGAGTCAGAAATGTGTAGGCTTTGCTCAGAACAATGACAGACAGGTGACTGGATACAGGAAAAGCATGCAGGAACACTGCAGAAGTAGACGACAAGCACAGTATCAGTGGACAGGTGGTAGACTAATGCATCTGCTGGGGGGCTCAGGCAGTTAAGTAGGCTTGAGCATTGTCTGAGAGACTGCAGGCTGGTGGTTCCTTATGGCACAGGACTGAGGCAAGGCTGAGGTCTGGGCTGGTGTCAGTAATGGTTGAGCAGGTCAGAAACAGAAAGTAACAGGTTTGGTTCAGGCAATTACCGTAGAATGAGCAAGTCAGAGCAAGCCAGGTCAGTAGTGGGTTTTCGCCTGATGAAAGGGTCCTGCAGAGCTCTGAAATGTACTATTGTAACCATATTGTCAGGTTACCTTTCTGAGGCCTAGTTGCTGAGAGCGGCTCCCCTTGCAGCTGAGCGCAGTATACCCCTGAATTTGGCACGGAGAATATAATGCTCAAAGAATCACTGGTTGCAAGCAGGATGTGCAGGACTTGAGCAGATGACCACTTGCAGGCAACTTGAGGAGGTGCTGGAAGCAGTCCTTAAGGAGTGTGGACAGGATACAGGGCGTAGGGTATCCAGGGAAGTCAGCAAAGACCTGGCTAAGGATCCAACACCGATAGGGATGAGCTTCGAGTTCGAGTCGAACTCATGTTCGACTCGAACATTGCCTGTTCGCCCGTTCACCAAACAGCGAACAAATTGGGGTGTTCGCTGCAAATTCGAAAAGTCTATGGGAGAAATCTAAAGTGCTAATTATAAAGGCTTATATGCAAGTTATTGTCCTAAAAAGTGTTTGGGGACCCGGGTCCTGCCCCAGGGGACATGTATCAATGCAAAAAAAAGTTTTAGAAATGGACGTTTTTTCGGGAGCAGTGATTTTAATAATGCCTAAAGTGAAACAATAAAAGTGAAATATTCCTTTAAATTTCGTACCTAGGGGGTGTGTATGATATGCATGTAAAGTGGCGCATGTTTTCCGTGCTTAGAACTGTCCCTGCATAAAATGTAATTTTTGAAGGAAAAAAAGTCATTTAAAACTCACTCGCGGCTATTAATGAATTGTCGGCTCCCGGCAATACATAAAAAAGTCATTGATAAAAAAATAAAAAAAAGCGTGGGGGTCCCTCAGAATTCAATTACCAGGCCCTTCAGGTTTGGTATAGATATTAAGGGGAACTCCGCCGCAAATTAAAAAAAAATGCATGCGGTTCCCCCAAATATCCATACCAGGCCCTTCAGATCTGACCCGGGTCACAGCGAGACAACAGGAAACAGGTGCAGGTTCAGGAACTCAGGGAGAGCTGAAGACAATCCAGCAACTTGGGTCACACAGAGGCAGCCTTATATAGGCCAGCAGGGGGAACCAGCTGTCACATGATGCGCCTATGGCGCCCATTTCTTCTACTGGCAAGATTGCCAGTACTTCCAAGGCCTATTCCCGGACACATAATATGACCACTGAATAAAGCTTTGGACTAGGGTTGCCACCTCATCCCTTTAAACCCGAACACCCATGAATTACACAGGTTCTGAGGCTAATTAAATGCAGATGAGGCACCAAGTGAGTTTAATTATCACCTCAATCAGCTACAGAACCTGTGTAATTCATATGTGTTCGGGTTTAAAGGGATGAGGTGGCAACCCTACTTTGGACCCATTCTGGGGATCCTTAGTGTACTGGTGACATACTTTTCGCCTAGTAGTTGGTAGTCAGGCATGAGGTCACAGATCATGGGTAAAGCAGTAGAGAAGAGAGCAATGACTATGTGCAGCCAACCAGTTTAAAAAGCCTGTTTTGCCACCAACATTAGCAACAGGTGAGCTTGTATGCTTGGCTGGTAGCAACCACTGATGTGAGGCTACGAGTCAGCCTGCACCTGTACATGGATGCTCATGCAGATGCACCATTCTGAACAGTGGCATGACCTTCCTGACAACAGTGTTAAGAACTCCTAAATCCCCACAGCTTTTGCTACAGAGCAATACATTTGTATATGGGGCACCAAAAGTCAAAATACCGACGTAGGGGTACAGCGATTTGCGTGAAGTGGTTAATGGCATCCCAGCAAGGTCCATTAAGACATGGATGAGTGAGTTTGGGGTGGAGGAACTTGACTGGCCTGCACAAAGCCCTGGCCTCTCCCGACAGAACACCTTTGGGATAAATTAGAGCAGAGACTGCGAGCCGTGCTTTCTTGTCCATCAGTGCCTGACCTCACAAATGCACTTCTGGAAGAATGGTCAAACACAGGGCCGGCCCTATGATGGGACCGGGTGGTACCATGGTACCAGGCGGCACTGTTAGGGGGGCGGCAAACTGATGCCCGCCAGCCCGGCGCCGCTGAGGACACTCACAGGCGGGGGGGGGCAGTCAGCGAGTGAGCAGGCATGGGCAGGCGCCGCTCCCTGTGAGGAGCCCGGTGTACCGGCGCCGCTGCCTGTGAGGACACTCACAGGCGAGGGGAGGGGGCAGTCAGCGAGTGAGCACTGCAGGCACCGCTCCCTGTGAGGAGCCCGGCGCCGCTGCTGTTGGTGAGAGGGGCGGACAGAGCACTCGCAGGGGGGGGGGGTTGAGAGGAGCAGTCAGCAAGTGAGCGGGCAGCGGAGCAGAGTGATGATGTCATCTCTCCCCGCCGCCCTGCATCACCACAGTTTCACCCTCACTGTGCAGCCATGGGCAGCAGAGAGATTATATCATCTCTCTGCTGCCTGCCTTCACTTTGGGACACAGCAAGTGACAACCCGCAACGTGTGACAGGTGATGTCGTGACAATCCGCAACGTGTGGCAAGTGACAATACGCAACGTGTGGCAGGTGACGCTTGGCAAGTGACAATCCGCAACGTGTGGCAAGTGACAATACGCAACGTGTGGCAGGTGACGCTTGGCAAGTGACAATCCGCAACGTGTGGCACGGGACTATCCGCAACGTGTGGCAGGTGACGCCGTGGCAAGTGACAATCCGCAACGTGTGGCAGGTGACGTTGTGGCAAGTGACAATCTGCAACGTGTGGCAGGTGATGTTGTGGCAAGTGACAATCTGCAACGTGTGGCAGGTGATGTTGTGGCAAGTGACAATCTGCAACGTGTGGCAGGTGACGTTGTGGAAAGTGACAATGCGCAACGTGTGACAGGTGACGTCGTGACAATCCGCAACATGTGGCAAGTGGCAATACGCAAGGTGTGGCAGGTGACGCTTGGCAAGTGACAATCCGCAACGTGTGGCACGGGACTATCCGCAATGTGTGGCAGGTGACGTTGTGGCAAGTGACAATATGCAACGTGTGGCAGGTGACGCCGTGGCAAGTGACAATCCGCAATGTGTGGCACGGGACTATCCGCAATGTGTGGCACGGGACTATCCGCAATGTGTGGCAGGTGACGTTGTGGCAAGTGACAATATGCAACGTGTGGCAGGTGACGCCGTGGCAAGTGACAATCCGCAATGTGTGGCACGGGACTATCCGCAATGTGTGGCAGGTGACATTGTGGCAAGTGACAATCCGCAACGTGTGGCAGGTGACGTTGTGGCAAGTGACAATGCGCAACGTGTGGCAGGTGATGTTGTGGCATGTGACGTGGCAAGAGACAACCCGCAACGTGTGGCAGATGACAATCCGCAACGTGTGGCAGGTGACGTGGCAAGTGACAATCCGCAACGTGTGGCAAGTGGCAACCCGCAACGTGTGGCAGGTGACATAAGTGACCATGCGCAACATGTGGCAGCCGACAATCCGCAACGTGTGGCAGGTGACAACCCGCATCTGGTGGTGGAGTCCGAAGCAAAACTGTAAGTACAAACACACATCACAAGTTGTATGAGACATGAGAGCCTCTGAGAGGGACTTGCCTTGCCCAGCCCTGATTAACCACTTAAGGACCGGAAATATTTGCCCACTTAAAGCGGTTGTATGGCTTTGTTTTTTTTGTTTTTTTAAATAACAAACATGTTATACTTACCTCCACTGTGCAGTGCATTTGGAAAAGAGTGGCCCCGATTCTCTGGTCCCTCGGCGGCTGTCTTGGCTCCTCCCTGCATCAGCTAACCCCCTTCTGGGAAGCACTCTCCCAAGGGGGTTAGCTTGCGGGCGCGCTCCCTGTTATGCACGCTGCGTCCATAGACACAATGTGTATGACTCGTTCCCGCCCCCCCCCAGGGCCCGGGTCATTGGATGTGATTGACAGCAGCGTGAGCCAATGGCTGCACTGCTATCAATCTAGCCAATTAACGGCCAGACTCCGTGGAGAAGAGGACGCCGGGGGACGTGCACAGCAAGTGAACGGGCTCAGGTAAGTAAAACAGGGGGGCTGGGGGGCAGTCATTGCCAGGTGTTTTTTCACCTTGATGCATTAAGGTGAAAAATCACGAACCTTTACAAACCCTTTAATAACCAGGCCATTTTTTGCGATACGGCACTGTGTCGCTTTAACTGACAATTGCGCGGTAATGCGACACTGTACCCAAATAAAATTGGCGTCCTTTTTTTCCCACAAATAGAGCTTTCTTTTGGTGATATTTGATCACCTCTGCGGTTTTTATTTATTGCACTATAAACAACAAACGAGCAACAATTAAAAAAAACAAACAAACAATATTTTTTACTTTTTGCTATAATAAATATCCAAAAAATGTATAAAAAAATAATTTCTTCATCAGTTTAGGCCAATATGTATTCTTCTACATATTTTTGGTACCAAAAAAAACATAATTAGCGTACATTGATTAGTTTGCGCAAAAGACATTGCGGCCGCCCGCCATGCACAGGTCCCTTTATACTCCTATATACATGTATAGAGCCCTGACAGGTCCTTTTATACACCTATATGCACGTATAGAGCCATGACAGGTCCTCTTTATACTCCTTTATACATGTATAGAGCCATGACAGGTCCTCTTTATACTCATTTATACATGTATAGAGCCACGACAGGTCCTCTTTATTATCCTTGTATAGAGCCATGACAGGTCCTCTTTATACTCCTTTATACATGTATAGAGCCACGACAGGTCCTCTTTATTATCCTTTATACATGTATAGAGCCATGACAGGTCCTCTTTATACATGTATAGAGCCACAACAGGTCCTCTTTTTACTCCTATACATGTATAGAGCCATAACGGGTCCCCCCTAGTTATCATGATATAAAATAATGAATGTGGGGGCCTTTTGGTGGGCGTGATTATTTTTTTGGGGGGGGGGGGCAGCATTTCATTCTTGGTCCCAGGCAGCACAATGTCTTGGGCCGGCCCTGGTCAAACATTCCCAAAGACACACTCCTAAACTTTGTGGACAGCCTTCCCAGGAGGGTTAAAGCTGTTATAGCTGCAAAGTGTGGGCAAAATCAATATTGAACCCTGCGGACTAAGACTGGGATGCCATTAAAGTTTGTGTGTGTGTGTAAAGGCAGGAGTCCCAATACTGTTGGTAATGGTAATATAGTGTATGTTGTACTACCAAATGAGAGAGCTTGTAAATATCTTGTTATAGACCTTTTGATTAAACATTCAAGAGCATTCAAGAAGAATGTATTATCATTTTACAATAACAATCATTAAATTAAATACAGATATAGCCGCATCACATAAAAAGCATCACATATTTCACCTAAAGCGTAACTCCACTTTTGTTGAGAAAGACACATTGCTTTCTGGGTAATCTATGTAGATTGCAGGGATTTTAACAAACTTTGTTGAAGATTTCTTCCTGTTTGTTATTCTGAAGAAATCACTGTTTGTTCCTCTGTGGCCCGGAGTCTAATGGGAGTGGTTTCATAATTGTCAAACTGCAGGGTCTGCATCCCTTTAGGGTCAGTTCACACCAGATGCAGTTCCATGCAGTTCCGTGCAGTTCTGTTTTTTCTGCACCAATACAGTCAGTTCCGGTCTAGTCTGTGTGCATGCATTTTTAGTGCAGATAAAAAGCACACAGAACTGAACGGAACTGCGTCTGGTGTGAACTAGCACTTAGACGTGATTTCCTATTGGGAGTATTTTACCAAAAATTACATTTTTGTTGCAGGGGATGGCAAAAATCTGACTTGTATCTTAGTGCAGACTTCTGGGAAAATCAGTGAGCCAATCACATAAGCAAGAAATTATGTTTCTGGGGGGCGTTCTGTACACATTCTGTGTACAGAACACCTCCAGGTAGCCATATTGCATTTTACAGAAAATTACAGCGGCTGCAAATTGAAAAAGAAAGGTAATTTTTTAAGACATTCAATTACATGACTGTGTCACAATTGTAAATGCTATATTATTTTAATTTATTTGCTATTTTTTTTCCCATGAAAGTGGAGTTACCCTTTAACCACTTAAGGACCGGACCAATACGGACCATAATGACCAGAGGTGTTTTTACAATTTGGCACTGCGTCGCTTTAACTGACAATTGCGCGGTCGTGCGACGTGGCTCCCAAACAAAATTTACGTCCTTTTTTTCCCACAAATAGAGCTTTCTTTTGGTGGTATTTGATCACTTCTGCGGTTTTTATTTTTTGCGCTATAAACAAAAATAGAGCGACAATTTTGAAAAAAATGCAATATTTTTTACATTTTCCTATAATAAATATCCCCAAAAAATATATAAAAAAACATATTTTTCCTCAGTTTAGGCCGATACGTATTCTTCTACATATTTTTGGTAAAAAAAAAAATCGCAATCGGCGTTTATTGATTGGTTTGCGCAAAAGTTATAGCGTTTACAAACTAGGGGGTAGTTTTATGGCATTTTTATTAATTATTTATTTTTTACTAGTGATGACGGCGATCAGCGATTTTATTTGTGACTGCGACATTATGGCGGACACATCGGACACTTTTGACACATTTTTGGGACCATTGTCATTTTCACAGCGATCAGTGCAATAAAAGTGCACTGGTTACTGTGAAAATTACACTGGCAGTGACGGGGTTAACCACTAGGGGCGCTGGAGGGGTTAAGTGTGCCTAGGGGAGTGATTACTACTGTGTGGGGGGCGTGGCAACGAGTGACACGTCACCGATCTCCGCTCTGATTACACAGAGCGGAGATCGCTGACAGTGTCAGTAGCGGAGCGGGGAGATGTTGAGTTTACACACACATCTCTCCGCTCCATGCCTCCGTGAGACGATCGCGGGGATCCCCGCGGCGATCGAGTCCGCGGGACCCACGATCCGACTCATGGGGAAGGCAGGGGGGTCGCGAGCGCGCCGCCGGCGGCGTGCGCGACCCCGACGTCAGCAGTTAAAGGGCCACGTACAGGTACGTGATTGTGCCTCCAGGTGCCCTTCTGCTGACGTATATACACAGTGGCTGGTCCTTAAGTGGTTAAAAACACAATTTCAACTTAAAACCAATCACATGCCAAAATAGAATAAATACCTCACAATCTCATTTAACCACAATTTCCCTAGAATATTATTAGATTATTAAAGTAAATAAAGCTTATCTGAGCCTTTATAATGTCATGCACTACTTATCAGATATATTAGGATATTATGTCTGGGTATGTTTTTGTTGCTATTGTTGGAAAAGCATTCCAACCTGTAAATGACAAAGAAAACAAGTTAGATAAATGAACTGTGTTTCATGTAAAAGTGTTTTTTAACATTCCATCCCATACATCAATAGTTGGGTGTATAAATAAGTAATGAACTTGTTCAGTAAAAGTCTGATGCCGCGTACACACGACCATTTTTCTCGTTGGGAAAAATTAAATTTTTTCTCTTTGACGAGAAAAACGACCGTGTGTGGGCTTTTGATCATTTTTCCAGATGAGAAAAACGGCATTAATCACGACGAGATTCACGGCATTTTTTTCCACGGCAGTTTTCCCATAGGGAAACACTGCCGGGGAGCCTACACACGGTCGTTTTTCTCGACCAAGAGAAAAAATGTCGGGAAAACCGGCCGTGTGTAGGGGAACAAGCCGTTCCTCGTTTTTTCCGTCGATTTTCTCGACTGTGTTTTCACCGTCGAGAAAATCGATCGTGTGTACGCGGCATTAGTGCTGAACAGTGACATTTACTCCATTGGGGCCTATGGAGAAAAGGCTGAGTATGGGTAGCGAACGGCTGACACCAGCAGGAATGATACCCATTTTAGCATAGGCTGTTACTGGCTGCTTGCTGATCTGAGTTGTGTATAGAGAGGTATACATTACACAGGGAAAGCAATGAGGGGCTGACAGTATTAAAGACCATTTCCAATAAAAACATGTTCTTTTCATTTTGGATAGAGTAGTAAATGTTTAGCACCCCTGCTGTTTTTTTCTCTAGCATTCTTTGCTAGGTAGACACCAAGAAGTCAGAGGAAGCATCTTCAAACGTCCCATTTTGAAGTTCTACCTGTTCCAATGACAAGTGTAAAATTCAGTATTTCCCATTACTTACTTTCTCACAATGAGCGGCAGGACGATTAGAGATGATGAATCTTTTGTTGAAGACAGAGACAATCAGAAAAACCTGACACGGAACAGGGTTTTCAGTCCTTCCCCACTCTGTCCAAACTAACAAAAAACACTTTAGAGTTTAGAGTAGAGATAAGGCTTATCAAGTACAGTTATGCTTTTAGCAAGTCAAATTTAATATAAGTGGACCTTAAGGATACTTCAAAATCTCTACATGTCTCTCTTCTGAGATTATTTAGGTTGAGGTTTAATTCCACGTACACAGCAAATGTAACAAAAAAGGGCAGATCTTGGATTTTTGATAATCCCTTACTTACATTTGTGTATGTCCAGCATGTATTACTTCCATTTCATTCTTCTGTACATCCTCTAATTTAGTAGTGTTCAACTCCAATCAGGATTACTGACAGAACATGTTTTTATCACTACCAGGTGGGGACACAGCTATATTAAATACTAACCTCAGTCAGATGACAACACTAACTCACCTGTAAGTAATAAGTAATCAGCAGCTGAGGCACTTTCAAGCATTTTAGGATTGCAGTAAAACATGTTAGACATGCCCAAAAATGGACCTCCTTAGCCATATGCAGTGGTTTGGCCATTTCACACCCTAAAATATTTACTCCTCAGCCAATTGATATGTTCATCAAACTGAGTCAGCTCATGTGTTTAAAGCAGGTCTAAATTTTTACGTGAAACTAACTTTTTGTTGAGAAAAAAACAAACTCCTCACAGTAAATTGCAAGGCATTTTGTAAAATGTAATGTATATCCTTATGTACTCTATTGATGTAATAATTTTGCAGGCCTTGCTGGCCTCTGATAAAAGTGATAGCTATGTGGGAAGGACGTCCTTTGCTATAACCACTTGATCAGGCTCAATGTTATAATATAAACTGTAGCTCCAGTATTCCCTTACCCATGCAAAACATTTGAGAGTGTCTAATCAAAGATGAAACTTCTGTTTCAATGGATGTCCATATTTTGACTTCAAGCTCTGCACAGGAAAAGGTACTAAACCAAATACACAAGTAGCAGGATGGGAAGTTTTGTACACAGAGCAACATCTCTATTTAGAGATTACTTTTATTTCCTCGATTTTTAATTTAATTTGATACCAACTTTATTAAATATGGCTTTATTCTCATATCAATGCAGTAGTTGGCGAAGCAATAAGTAAAACAAATTTTAACATCAAAAATGCATTTCTGAATTGGAAGCAAGATGATAATTAGGATGGTTTTGTGGGCAGGACAGGAAGCCAGAGTATGTTAGGCATATTGGTTGGTTTTGCAGCCATCACTCAAGTCTATTGTTAGATGAGAATAGCGCCATCAGCCTGAGTGAATCTTTGTCTAGGCTATTATGGTCTCAAAGGACAGGCAATCTTTGTTCACTTAAGGTGGCTGCTTTAATTCCAGTGTTGGTTACATTCGTTTCTCACTGCTATTTCAAAAGAATGCATCTTCAATTATTCTTTTAGACATACATGTACAAAAGGACAGATTGATGTAGACAATTTAATCAAAATGCATTAAAGGGAATAGAAACTGCAAGATTATTTTTGGTCCTCTGGGAGCTCCTGCCTTAATCTGCAATAGAGTTGGGCGAGCAGGTCCAGCAGAGCAAAAGTGCGGCCCAAACATTGCCTGTTTAGCCATTCAGCGAACACCCAAATTTTCAGGGTGCTCGTTGGGATGTTCGCCCATCGAGTGCCCCACAGTGCATGGAGGAGTTAGCTGACTTATTTGAACACAGCGCCAGCCACTTGCTTTTTGACGATGCACAGGCATTACTTGATTCTGATGTTGGTTCTGAGGTTGAGGAAAGGAAAACATGAGCCTACAGAGAGGGGAGAACACTGATAAACAACAAATTGTCAATCATGTTCCCCGAGCTGCAGCGTATTGGCAAGTTGGCTCCAGTGATGATGAGGATGGAGCAGATGATGAGCTCACTGATGCAACTTGGGTGCCGGATAGAGCAGAGGAGGAAAGTGAGGGGGAGGCACAACCCCAACAAGGCAGAATGTCCTCCAGAGGCAGCCATCATGGATCAGTAGAGAGCAGCCACTCTATTCCATCAGATTGTGGAGCTATTATCTCCCGGCCAACTTCCCACAGCTCAGCTGTGTGGGCCTTTTTGCAATTTGCAATCTCTGCCGCAAGCAGATCAAGCATGGCCAGCCATTTGGGTACCACATGCTTTTAAAGGAAATTAACCTCCCACCACTCAGTCTGTTGGCAAGAGCATCTGAAAGCCACAAAAAGGGACACAATTCTTCTCCTCCTCACTGCTCACCTTTCATGTCTACCTCCGTTATATCTCATGACCTCTCAGCAGCCTCCGCTGACAATGATGATGGCATAGCAAAGGGTGTCACAGGTCCTTGCAACACGTCTGACAGCAGCACAGCACAAGCTGTAGAGTATAGCAGGCAATTTTTTTCTGCCCCAGCTGCTGCTGCAGAAAAAAAAATTCACTCCCTGCCACCCACATGTCCAGCATCTTTATTGCAGCTTGTCCAAATGGTTGGCTTTACAACTCCTGCCTTTCTGTCTGGTGGATTTTGCCCATTTCCGTGAATTTGTAGAATGTGCTGTACCACAATTTCAGGTTCCCAGTATTTCTTAGCACATAAGGCCATTCCAGCTCTATACCATTACGTGGAAGGCAATGTTTTGGCATCATTGGGCAAGACAGTCAGCAGCAAGGTCCACCTTACTGCTGACACATGGTCCAGCAAGCATGGTCAGGGACAATATATTTTGTTCACAGCACAATGGGTAACTCTGTTTGCAACTAGGAAGGATGCAGGACAGGGATCAGTGCTGGAGCTTGATTTGCCGACACATCTCCCTACAGCTGGTGGTGATGATGCGAGATTTGTCAGCTTCACCCCTTCCTCCTCCCCCATGCTCTCCTCTGCTGTATTGTCCTATGAACCACCAGTGCCCCCTAAGCCAGGTTTCTCCAAACTATGGCCCTCCAGTTGTTCAGGAACTACAATTCCACTAAAACTACTTACCTCCACTGTGCAGCTCGTTTTGCACAGAGTGGCCCCGAACATCCTCTTCTGGGGTACCTCAGTGGCTCTCGGAGCTCCTCCCCACATTAGATAACCCCCTAGGAGAAGCGCTCTCCCAAGGGGGTTACCTTGCAGGCGCGCTCCTGAGTCATTCATTCGGCGTCCATAGACGCCGAGTGTATGACTCGGCCCCGCCCCCCAGTGCCTGCATCATTGGATTTGATTGACAGCAGCGGGAGCCAATGGCTGCGCTGTTATTAATCTGTCCAATCAAAGCCGGGACTCCGTGGAGAGAAGGATGTTGGGGACGCACCGAGAAGATGAAGGGGCTCAGGTAAGTAAAACGAGGGGGCTAGGGGGGGCGGTGACTACCAGGTGTTTTTTCACCTCAATGCATAGGATGCATTAAGTTAAAAAAACACGAGCCTTTACAACCCCTTAACCTTCTGTCCGTCTTTGGCTCACACATGTCCTCAATTTGGTGGTGCAGCATTTCTTAAACATGTACCCAGGGTTGCAGGATCTTCTAAGGTAGGCCAAAAGAGTCTGTAGCCATTTCAGGCAGTCATACACAGCCAGTGTTCAGTTGATTCAAATTCAGCGGGAATTCCATCTGCCTGTAAACCGCCTGATTTGTGACATGCCCACCAGGTGGAACTCAACTTTGGCAATGCTGCAGTAGCTGCACATGCAACAGAGGGCCATCAACGAGTACTTGTGTGAGTAAGGCACAAGGACAGGCTCAGGGGAGCTTGGCTTTTTTTCCCCTCGCCAATGTTTGCTGATAAAGGACTCATGCACTGTACTGTCACCATTTGAGGAAGCGACAAGAATGGTGAGCCCTGAAAATGCATGTATTAGTGACACTATCCCTCTTGTGTTCCTGCTGGAACATACTCTGCATGGCAATATGGACAGGGCACTCGAGGCAGAGCAGCGGGAGGAAGAGGTCTTTATGCAGACACCATTCTTGCAACACCACAGAACACACAAGAGGAGAGGGAGGAGGATTTTGCCAGTTTTGGAGGCATTGAAGCAGAGGAAGACATACGTCAAACCTTAAGAGATGGTTTTCAGTCTCCAGAAACCTTGGGAGTAGTATGTGGCTGGGAAGAGACAGTTCCAGATACTGTAATCCTCAGTGACCCAGAGGACTCTGCTTCTCATGCCTCCGCAAACTTGCGGTTCATGGGCTCCCTTATTCTTCAAAGGATGAAGGGAAATTTCCCTGCATCCAGCATGCTTTCCGAATAGGCATGCAGAATAAAATAAAAGAGCGTGCCTGTCCACAGACTCTGTTGACCGACTGACATTTGTCAAAATGATTCAGTCCTGGATTAGAAGCAGCTATCAAGCAATTGATACCGATGTCGCTGATTAAATGTTTTTGGGATCTGGAATCTCTGCAAGACTGTCTAGGCTGCCTAACTTTGTGGGTGTTGATTTTATCTTGAAGTAATTTTTTGTATAGGTTTAATGGGCGCAATTAACACACAAGAGCCATTTTTTCCGCGTCTGTTTGACAGGTGCATATAATTTAAATTTTTTACAGCAATGCCGATTCTTGCTTTCATCAAAAGTACCTCTATAGGGTTACGGTGTGAAGGCACCACCAATACCCTTTTGACAGGTGCATTTACTTAAATGTTTTTACAGAAAGGCCAATTCTTGCTTTGGCTTGCTAGTACCTCTAGCCATTTCTTGCTCTCTCTGGCAGTGTGTTCTCAAAGCATTCTGCAAGGAAGTTTTTTCTTCCTTTCACTGGTCTGTAGATCAGCGGTGACTTCAGCGGCAGAATGAGTTTGCCACTTAACCCAAAACCATTTGTTAATGGCCTTACTGGTAAGCCAGTAATGGTGAATCTGAAGTGGGGTGTAGAATACAAGGGATACCTGTTCTCTGTGGATGGCTACATCAACATGCAGCTCTCCAATACAGAAGAGTATATTGAAGGGACATTGTCTGGACACTTTGAGAAGTTCTAATAAGGTGTAATAATGTATTGTATATATGAGCAGTAGAAGACGAGGAAGAAGAAGACAAGATGAGAGAATAAAGACATTTCTAAATTAGTTTTATAAATGTATTTTCAAACTTCTTTTGAGGTTATTGTTGGACATTGTTTTTGTATGTTTTGTTAAGAAAAATAAACAGATTTTTTTTTCAAGAGTACCTCTTTAGGGTTACCATGTGAAGGCCCCACCAACACCCAAAGCCCAATTTTTCCACACCTGTTACTTCTATCCAAAGTCTGCAAAAGAGACACCAGACTTTACCTAAAAAAAAAAATAGTTAATCTTGGCCTGAGTGTACTATAATTTGGCTTCTTCACATAAGGCTTGTTCACTGTGGTGAAAAAAATTGTTCTTTCCATCCAAAGTCTGCCAAAGTGACACCAGATTTTATCCAAAAAATCCATAATCTTGTTCCGAGTGCACTAAATTGTGGCCTCATCATACAGACTATCTCCCCAAGCCGTTGTTTACAAAATAAAGAAAGCTTGCAGGTAAAATCAATTTAAATGTCATTTTTTTCTTTATATATGTCAGTATTGCTCCAGCAGGTTCTATACACTGTACAGATGCACCGCTTTACAGGCAGACTAAGGGGACCCCCCAGGCACTATATTTGAAGGGATTTTTCATTTTTATTGTTTCACTTTATGCATCATTAAAATCACTGCTCCTTTAAAAGCAATCTTTTTTAAAAGTTTTTTTGCAATGATACATGTCCCCCAGGACAGTACCCGGACCCCCATACCCTTTATATGGCCAATAAATTGCATATAATCTTTCAAAAGGGGAACTTAAGATTTTTCAAGTTCAGTTCTCATAGACTTTAATAGGGTTTGGGGTTCCAGTCTGAACTTTTGCAAAAATTTCAAAAAGTTCTGGCGCAAACCAAATCGAGGGGTGTTCGGCCCATCTCTAATCTGCAAGTATGCTTATCATATTCACGCATTATGGGGCTTTCATCTTCTCATAGTCTTCCTTCAGTTTCAGGGTCTTCGGCTGTCTTGAATGGTTTGACCTGAATGATTTAACTACCATGCATGCGCATGAAATGTCCTGTGCACCGACATAAACTCATGCAGAGATTGTAAACTTAGCTGTTCATGCATTTCTCAGTGTGCTACTAAAAGATAAACTGATGGTCAAACAGGGAGAAGCATGTAAAGCAGAAGAGACAAACAGGGTTGCTTCTGTCTTTTTTTTTTCCAGCACTTTTTTGAATATTTTTGTGTATTTTGTGTAGCGTGTTATTTTATGTGTACAAAGAGCAGTTATTTATGTTCCTTTTTCATGCAGTCTTTGCTTACTTTTGCAGTGCTAAACAATACAGTAGTCAAATTATTTGCTTCTTTTCATAATGCAAGTGTAGCGCACCAACCCCAGACTTTACCTGCTTTTCTTCTGCTTGGCTCCTCCGCAGGAAAAGAATGAGGCACACCGCACCACAAGCCCATACCCTCCTGAATAGGGAGGTTGAGCGGTGTTAGTTTCTCGGGCCTGCTGGTGACTGGTGTAAAAAGGGCCTCCAGTGCTGACCTTGTTTCTTCAGTAATCAGAACAAGTCTTTAACTTTCCCCAGTAAGCAACTGTCCACACCAACTGAAAGGTCCAACACTAGTTTATTCCTTCTTGCACAATAAACAGTCTTTTTTAGAGCAGACGGGTTGAGACAAACACGGCTCAGATAAGGTGGGAGGAGGTCCAGGCACAAACTTAAATTTGGGTTTCTCCTGTTCTGAATAGCACTAACAGTCTTGGCGCACGGTCGCTACCACCGACCAAGAGGCGGTCCCTGCCACAGACCAGGTGAATAGGGCCTCTGCCACAGGCCCGGTTGTTGGGTCTCTGCCACCGACCTGATTCACGATGGGTCTCTGCTACAGACCATGAGAACGTGGATTACCTTCTAGAAGTAATGACCCCTGTCAGGGAAAAGGACATCCATCCGGAGAGTTTCCAGAGGCCCCACCATCACCAGCGATACCGTACTGGGTCTTCGGGAAGGGTCACCTCCCTGGCCTCCTCATCCTAGATTCGGGCACCCACTTCCGGGGGGCACCCTAGGATCCCTCGATCCCTTGTGGGACCCAGTCAAAGGTACTGGGCCCCGGGCCTCTCTCTCGAAGTACCTCACCCCAGACTGAAGGTGTCTGAGATGGAACAGCAGCTCCGTCTCTGGGCCTAGGGCACCCGGAGGCGACACACCCGCACCCAGGCTTAAGGTGCCTGAACACAGAACCGATGACCCCTCTTGAAGATGGCCGCCCCCTTTTATATCCTCTCCCGACAGGCACAGCAGGTTCCCCCGCCCCGCCGCACTGCTTGCGAGAGGGGACAAAAAGGACACAACCTTGTACTGCAGTTCAACCCGGACCCACTGCAACAGCGCCACCTATAGGCCCCAGTGAACTTAACCACCAGTACTATCTCCCAGGGATAGAAATGGTCCATGAGACCTAACAATTGGTACATCCGAGCCTGGCTACCACTCAAATGCTTCCCCCTATATGTACCCACCCGCTACACAAGTCTATAAGCTGACTGACTCACTGGGGTTGATTTATTAAAGGTGAATACTTTGCCTAGGAAGTTTCCCCAGAAAATAGTGAATGTGGTGAAATTTTTACTATGCAAAGAACCTTGTGCAAGCAAAATAAAATAAAATAAAATTTTTGCTTGCACATTACTGGATGATGGAAGCCAGCAGAGCTTTACCTCATTCACTAATCACAGGGGGAAGTTCCCATGCAAAGTGCAACTTCCCTTGCAAAGTTAAGTCTTTTTTTTTTTTTTAGCAAATCAACCCCATTGAAAACATTGCACTTCCCATATGACTGAGAGCAATGGCTGATAATTGTGGTTTCTATTTTACCCTGCCTTCACAGGCTGATCTAGAAATGTCTGCATTTAAAACAATAAAAATATGAAAAAGAAAGCCTTTAAAAATGTGAATCTCATATAAAAAAAGGATAACTCAAAATCTATGCTTACCAAAAAAAAAATACTATAGTTTCCTTTTAAAGTATAACGCCTTCTATTTTGTTATTTATTAAATTAAATATGAGATATTATTTTTTTTATCTCTTCACCATGTTATCTGCGTGCTGTCTTGCATAGCTCCCAATTGTCTCTGATTTCGAGGGACTGTCCCTCTCTCATTTGTCCCTCATTTTGGTCTGATCTATATAGCTGTATATAAAATGCACTATTTATCTTTCAAATAGTGTTTCATAGTGCTAAACCTTTCATCCAATTTTTAAATAGTGCATTTGTAAATTTCAAAAGCCAATATAAAGTAATATTAGTGGTAAAAAAAGCACTTGTGGGTTTAAATAATCATTTTTTTTTTGTTTAATTCTTTTTCAAGGGGGTGTGACAGGGGGTGTCTTATGCCTGCATCTTTTTGCTAATAGGTGTCCCTCGTTCGCATCTCAAAAAGTTGGGAGGCATGGTATTGTCTAATAGTTATTATAACAAATATTAGGCATATTTGAACCATATTTGAAGTGTCATTTTAATGAAACTGAAAAACAAATAAAGAATACAGTATCTGAATGTTGCTTGACCTGTGCAGGTCCCAGATAATGTGTTTACAGCGTATGAGCAATGAAATTGTTGTGAATATCACAAACACTGCTTTATAAATATTCTCCTAAGGTTTACGGATTTTAAAAATCTCGTTTTGCCCTATATCCTATTTGAGCTGAATTTTATTTATCACTGCATTACTACTGTAAACCCTGTATAAAATTGCAGGGCAGAGTATATGGAATTGCACCTCCAGCTTTACACTGTGGCCTTGCTGAGCACCTTTAAACTAACTGTCACTTTTCCTATAAGGGTCAGAAAAACAGATACCAAACACAGTACAGAGTAATGCATTTAATAATGTGTTTTACATAAATAAAGCTTTAGATGCTTGTGTATATGTATTTCATGTATACTTTCTATTTATGTCTCTTACACTGTTTTTAAGTCTCTGAATTTTTATGTGCCTAATAAAACCTATTACTGCAGATATGGTCAGCATTGCATTTTGTTAAACACCCCAGCCTGATATTTGATGTAGTTTGCTGCCTGTTGGGGAAGAACATAATAAATAAGTCAACATAATTTACACTTAAACTGAAAAGGAAATTCATAATCCCTCTCCACAACACTTTCCATTAAAAACCGAATGAGCAGGAGAACAGTGAATCAAATTATGCTGATTGTTTTGCTCCTGTGTTTTAGGTGTGAATAAATCAAAATTTATGACAATGTAGAATGACCTCTAAATTGAGCAATATTCAGCATTGCAAATATAACATTAGCTTTCCTTTAAATCAAATATTTACATAGGAAACTTGCACAGCTCCCTCTAGTGTCTACATTGCTAAACTAGCTACAATTATTTTTCCATTTCAACTATTTTAAAGCAGAACTCCAGAAAAGCACACATTTCCAGAAGAGTAAAGCTAAAAGATATTTAAAATATCTGCTTTTGGATTTGTGATTGCATATTTAGATATAAAATCAATTAAAAATGTTATAATTCCTCTTGTATTGAATTGTATTGTAACTGTACTGTCTACCTCCATTTTGTAAAGTGCTGTGCAAACTGTTGGCGCTAAATAAATCCTGTTTAATAATAATAATAATTAAGCAGTAGCTGACCTGAGACACTTTTAGTACTGCATTATAGGTCAACATAATAGCCACTAAAGCTTCTTGCACATGGACCTAATAATTTGCTGATGTTTATATACAGGATCTGAGGCTGGCAGAAAGATCCTGAGTAAAAAATACAAGTTATCTTCCTTAAAGACCATGTGTATATACACGCACAGGTGCATAAACGTGAGCATGCATACACACATGTAAAATTCTTCTTCATCCCTTCAGCACAGCTGTTGCGTAGAGCTCTCCATTAAGATAAATTAGAAGACTCAGCTGTACATACACAGTGATGTATCGGAGGTTGTATGAAGCACCCACAAGATCATGGATGTATGCTCCAAATACAGATAATACGCCTGTAAAGCCAAATACATGAAGCTGTCAGTGTTTTCCATTTGTGCACTCTTACATACCTACGTATACTTGCATACACGCATGCATTTCTACACTCAAATGTGAAATGTTCTATTCTTGTTAATGACTATGAATGCATCTATGCATTACAGATGTTTTCACAGCTGTGTGCATTGTCCTATAGACAGCAATGCACTTGTATTCAGATCTGTATAAAAAAAAAAGAAAAGGAAAATCCGCGCACGGTGTAAATAAGGAAAAATACCAGCCACTTAATGTGCAAAATAGAACTCAATCTTAATAATGCAACACCAAAAAAACATAAACAGTCCATAAATGCAAAACAATGCAATGCTCCGAAGACGTCTTGTTGATGACGAAACGGGGCAGAGGTAGCCTACTAGAGACCACATCGCGCACGCCCGACTGCTAACCAGCAGTAGTGTTTGAAGCCGACAGCCTGCTGCTCTTCTGTTATGCAAAACAAATGCTGTTTATGTTTTGTATAAAGGTAATTATAGCCATCTTTTAAAAAAATATATATATTTTACATTATGATGGGCTTCACTATGGGAGTTTTCCTTTTTTTTCATTGTGAGTCTGCTCTGTATGATCGGTAATCAATTTGACGGTTACCCTCCTGGATAAACTTGCTGCTGCTTGTTTATAATTTATGGTCCTGGACATCTGGTAAGAAGCCTGAGTGTGAGGGTGCTGCTGGTGACGGATTCCTTTACTTTCACTCTACATGGATCATTCCTTCATTGGATTGTTTTGAAATTATGGACTGTTTATGATTTTTTTGGTGTTGCATTATTGAGATTGAGTCTTATTTTGCACATGGACACGTTTTAATTTTTCCTGTACAACTGAATGTTATATAGTGTTGCATTATTTGCAGCACTGCTTATTTTCCCTTTGTAAAACAAAATGCTACAAAGCTACAAATGGGGTGTATTTTTCTTTGCCTGTGTTCATTAGGACTTACACTGGGTTCACATATGTGTGGGGACAATTTCACTGCGATTTGTAAAAAGAGTCTGGTGCAGTTTCATTCAGAGGTTCTCGGGCGGTTCAGGCGCGATTTTTTTTTTTAAAGTGTATGACACTGGAAATCACACCTGAACCAGGCTGCAAATCGTACCTGACTCTTTTTAAATTGCACTATGGCCGGCCCGCACACATGTGAACCGGCTCCATAGAAAGCCGGTTTGGTTCACATGTCATGCGAATCCGTCGCGGTTCAAAACGTATCCAATTCGCATATATGTGTATGTATGTGTATATGTCGGGGCTAAATGTGGTCTAGTTCTTTGTAATACTGAATCCTCTCTCATTCTTTTCCTTTTATTAGGGAAATATCTTGTTTGCTGATGTGCTGGGATTTGCCACATTTATTGCATTCAATATTCTAGCTGACAATCAGGAAATAAAAGTATAGCGAGCTGAATATTATACGTTTAATGTTTTTTTTTTTCCTGACAATAGTTCAACCTTTAAAATTTGTTATTTTAACGTAGACTTTATGATGTATCAGTGGGACTTTTTACTGCTTACAATAAATGGCAATGTTTGGATTGCATTAATAACACCTCTGCTAGGTCAATAAATGGATTTGCAGTAGCACTGTGGCACCCTATTCATTGTACTTGGCAATCTGTAGAAGCAATCTGAACAAAATCTGAAACAGTTTTTCTATGGTATAGTGTTACATTGTATTGCACCTATTAAAGTTAAAAAAATCCAAGCCTGCACCATATTTTGTTACAGAAAAATTCTCCAATTTGGCTGCCATACAGTTGCATAGGTGTAGGCCAACATTCCAAATTCCTTCTAATAAAGTGTGTTTAAACCCATTTGTACATGCTTTGAAAAATGTTTTGCGTGTAATAGCATAAACATTATGACCCACATAGCACATAGAATTTGAATGATTGTGAACAGCTTTTTTAGACCTTTTTTTTTACATGGTCATATGATCTTTTCCTGGGTCCAGTGGAGCTCATCCTCAGATTGTGACATGTCCTGCACAGCTCACAGCTGTGTGTTCCTATCATATGGCAAAGGCTGCACAGAGCCAATTGGTGCTCTGGTGGTAGAGTGACCAATTGTTGAAAAACAAAATTAATCCAAATAACCATAACATTGTTTAGGGATCTGCTGCCCTCTACTGTTTGTAATTGTAAATACTTGTGCCTTTACTATATACAGTTAATTATGTATGCACTTCCTGTGTCTGGAAGGCTGGGTTTAAAAAAATCCAGAGGAAGGAAGTAGATAGAGAGGTTTTTGGAGATCGCATGTCTAAAAACAGGAGCTGCATTTATTTCACCCAGGCCAGAAGCCGAGACAATTATGCAAGTATCGTCTTGATAAAGTCATTTGGATGATGAAACACATCAGAGTATGGCCTAGTGGCAATCAGGTGTGAGTCTGTGAGGCAGGGAGAAAAGCTGAGACACAGGACATCCAGCTTGAGCTCTGTGAAGAGCAGGAAGAGAGTTTTCCTAGGCAGCCTGTTTCAAGTGCTTGTTTGTGAGTATACTGTAAGCATTTGTTTTAAATAAACGCTGAATTTTAGCAATATCACATGATGTATGCCATTTTATCTTTTCCCATGATCTTATGATAAAAAAATTCTGTGGAGAAAGAAGAGGAGGATTTGGATACCCTGACTGGATAAAAAGAGAAGCATTTTAAGCTGGTGAGTGTCTGTCTATCAGAGTGATAGAAGGACATAGGATTTTGAGATTTACATTAGCATGAAGAAGCTCTTTGGATATTAGTTGCTTTTGGATGGATTGGAATTTTTCCACTGGTGTTAGTACAATTGATTAAGGAGTGACTCTCACATTTGATTGCAGAGACTCTCACATTTGATTGCAGAGCATTTGGTTTAATACCTTTACATCCTCAAGGGCCCCTGAACTTTCCTGGAACATTCATCTAGTGGTATCTCTTTTCATAACTATACATATGGGTATATATGCACAATTCCACCAGGACTCTTGCTGAGCCCTTTCCTGGTAATATCTCTTTGTACATTGGATGTATTTACTAATAGCTTATATTATTTCCATACTGGTGTGCATCTATATACTTATGGTTGATTTCCCAGGAAGGAAGTTCCCTCTGTTCACAGAGGCCCTGTCCTGGGTGAAGGCACTGCCAACTTTGTTATCAAACCCACACTTCCACTTAGCCAAGGTTCTGGTTCTCTTATTTACTGACAGGTTTAGTTCAATATTCTGTTTCCCCCCAAAACAGGGCTACAGTTGTGTTTTAAAAAATCCCATAAATGTAAAGTTTTTGTTTAGTTTCTTTGGCCTTAATTTATATTATTTCTAAATTCATTATAGTCTTCTCAACTGTCCTACATGATACTCTTGCAGTCTTGTGGGACAGCTCCAGGACCAAAATTGACAGCACAGTACTAATTTTCCCCTACTTGTCATTCGACTCACATATTGCTTCTGAAAGTAATATAGGAGGTACTGCGCTGTTAATCATGGCTCTAGAGCCGCCCCAAAAGAATTAAAGAGTGTCACATGGGGTGGATGAGAGGAAGTAAATGTAAATAAAGGCTAATGAAACTTAAAGTGTTACTAAACCCAGAACCTGCATTCACTATATCTGGTCTGACTGTCCTATGAGACTGAAAGACCCCTGACCCTCTGTCTGGACAGTGCAGATTGGCCCTGTGCTGATCACATGCATCCTCCCAAGAAAAAATAAAACTCTTTAGCAATACTCACCAAGCTGAGCATGTGCAGCCTGACTCCATAGACTCTGTCTTATCATGAAATTATTAGGGGACAGTGGAAGGAGGAGAGGATCAGAGAAGACAGGATCAAACAGCTTTTTCACACAATGCGGAGGATTAACCCCTTAAGCTCCACAGTGAGTATAACAAGCATGCTTTACTGCATATACAGACAGATTTTTACTGTTGTGGGTTTAGTAACAACTCATTAATTATTTATATGGGCTTTTTTTAAACAATATTATGGATATTTCAATTATTATTTTTCAACAAATAGTCACATCACTGCCGCTGTCAGTCATAATTCTAAAGCCACCCTCCACAATATGTATATGTCTCATGTGTGGCAGCTAGCTTAAGGGGGGGGGGGGGAGAGGAGGGGCAGGAACATGGATTTCTTATCTTCTCACAGTTAAAGCACATCCCTCACAGTTAGCAAGCACCACCTAGGGGCACATTTAACCCTTTGATCGTCCCTGGTTTTAACCCCTTCACTGCCAGTGTCATTAGTACAGTGCATATTTTTTAGCACTGATCACTGTATTAGTGTCACTGGTCCCCAAAAAAGTATCACGAGTGTCGCTTAGTGTCCGATTTGTCCACCGCAATGTCGCAGTCCTGCTATAAGTCACTGATTGACTTAAAATATATATTCCATTCCATAGTTTGTAGACGCTATAATGTTTGTGCAAACCTTTTTATTGGGTATGTTTTATAGCAGAAAGTAAATATATATATATATATATATATATATATATATATATATATATATTTTTTTTATTGTCTGTGTTTTTTTGTTTATTGTGCAAAAAATAAAAACTACAGAGGTGATCAAGTACCACCAAATGAAAGCTCTATTTGTGGAAAAAAAGGACATCAATTGTATCTGGGTACAGCATCGCACGACCGCGCAATTGTCCGTTAAAGTAACGCAGCGCCGTATTTCAAAAAATGGCCTGGTCATGAGGGGGGATAAACCATTGTGGAGCTGAATCGGTTAACTTAGCCTTTAACCACTTGAAGACTAGACTGTTATAACCCCTTCCAGTCCAGACCATTTTTAAGTTTTCAGTGCTTTCACACCTTACTCATGTAATACTGTACCCAAAATTATTTTATATCACGTTTTGAGACAGATAGAGCTATCTTTTTGTGGTATTTAATCACCACTGGGGTTTTACTTTTTTCCTTAATGAAAAAAAGACTGAAATTTTCAATAAGACCCTTTTTCTAATATAAAACTTTTAAATCAAACAATTTTTCTTCATAAATTAGGCCAACATTTATTCTGCTAAATTTCTTTGGTGAGAAAAAAACAAATCAGTGTATTATTTAGTCTGTGTGAAAGTTATAGAGTCTCCAAACCATAGTACTGTATATATATATATATATATATATATATATATATATATATATATATATATATTGTGACAGCAGGAAGGTAAAGTTACCTGCTTGCATCCAGGGGGGTAGATATATTTCGCCCAGATTCAGGCTTTACGCCGACTTATACAACTAGGTGGAGAGTTGTATAAGGTTAGTGGGCTCATGGATGACTCATACCTCTAGGGAGAGGGCTGGGCGTCGTACAGACAGGGAGTTGATGAGGCCAGCTGAAGCTTGTCAGCTCATGTAGGCCTCTATAAGAACTCCCAGCTTCATTAGATGTTAGCTCATGCCTGGAACCAGACCTGTGTGGACTGTCTAGGGAGAGTGAACCCCTGTGCGGTGAGGCAAAGCCTGTGTGGCTATTTGTTTGGACTTTTACTAAACCAGGGACTTAGGGACTAGGACAGCACTAGGCTGATCCCAGTTGTTAGTTAGGAAACCTGTATGTTTAGTCAGAGGTCAACTTGACCAGGATTTATTTTGGTTATGTTTCTTTTGCTTTGCTGTGTTTTGTCACTGTAAATAGAAAATAAACCGCACCTTTTTTTTGATTTTGAAAACCACAACCTCCGTTTGCTGGGCCTGTTTTTGGGTGGGGAGCCCATCCCGGGGGTCACACACACCCGCTGCCAAGCTAACCCCCTCACAGTTGGTGGAGAATGCGGGCAGTTTTTTTTTAAGCCAGCATGGAGGAGATACTGAAGCAGCTGGCTCTAGCAAATGCCAATCAACAGCAGACAAATGCAGGTTTGCAAAAGAGCCTTGCAGCTCAACAACAGAACTTCGCAGCCCAGCAGCAAGCTCACCAACAGAGTCTGGAAGCTCAGCAACAAGCCCAGCAGCAATCTGAGGCCCGCTTCATAGACCTGTTACAGAAGCAAGAGCAGAGACTACAACAAATGGAAGCAGTAATGCAGCAACGTCCGCAGACCAGTGAGGAAAGCCGTCCCACTAATACCGCGTCCTTTGGGGTGAGTCGTTTATTGACAAAAATGACTGGAGAGGATGATCCAGAGGTATTTTTGACCACATTTGAAAGGACTGCTGAAAGAGAAAAGTGGCCTGAGGAGCAGTGGGCTGGACTGGTGGCTCCTCTGTTAACTGGTGAATCGCAGAAGGCTTACTATGACCTAGAGCCTGACCAAGCAAAAGACTATGTGATGCTAAAAGCTGAAATATTGGCAAGGCTGTCCGGGCTCAGCGTGTGCATAACTGGACTTTCCAGCTTGGAAAACCCCCCAGGTCTCAAATGTATGATCTCATTCACCTGAGCAGAAAGTGGCTACAGCCAGAGACTTTGTCCGCACCAAAGATTGTGGAACGTGTTGTAATGGATCGGTTTTTGAGAGCTCTTCCTACTGCCATCCAAAAGTGGGTAAGCCATGGAGACCCAGAGACGGCCGATGGTCTTGTGGATCGTGTGGAGAAATACTTGGCTACAGAGAACCTGACGGCCTCTTCCAGAGACACTCGGACTTTCCACCCTAAGACCAGACCATCCCCAGGGGCGGATAAGAGGATTCCAAGGGGTGAGGGTGGAGAGAGTGAGAGGGTGGGAGCTCTACCCCAAGTTTGGCGAGAACAGCCTGGGAAATCAGCGGCTCAAGAGGCGGCAAGAAGGATCGTTTGCTACCGCTGCCGGCAAGCGGGACATATTGCAGCCAATTGCCCGGTTGTGGAGGAACCCATGCAGTGTGACTTTCTGATGGGCAGACGTCAGTCGCTGTGTGCGACAGTCGCATGCACTGCCATTCGAGGAACTGAGAAACATTTATGCAAAATGTGTGTTAATGGTAGAAATGTTGTGGTATTGCTGGATTCAGGTAGCCTTGTGACCCTGATAAAGGCTGAGTTAGTTAAAACAGAGGTCTCTGGGAATAGCAAGGTAGCTGTTATTTGTGTGCATGGGGACACCCGAGAGTATCCAGTGACTACAGTGTGTTTCGAGACCCCCAAAGGTACCCTCTCTCATCCAGTGGGCTTAGTATCTCAGTTACCGCATGACGCCATTGTGGGAAGGGATTTTCCGAAGTTCTGGGAACTGTGGGATGACCCTGAGCCCCCCACTGGTGCCCCTATGTACCAGGAATGGGATAGCCAGAACTCCCCTGAGAGTGGTGAGGACTCTCCGGAATTTCCCTTATCAGTATTGGCAGGGGAGACTCAAGAAACTGGAGAGGAGCCCACCTCCTCAGACGAAAACCTACCGTCTGTGGAGTTTTCTGATCTTGAGGTTCACAGGGAAAACTTTGCCACAGAACAGTTGAAAGACCCCGCCCTAATAAAGGCACGGGAAAACGTAGTGAAAATAGATGGCGAGTTAGTGAACCCAGATAATACCTGCACTTACCCATACTTCAGCGTAGAGAAGGACCTACTGTATCGGGTGGCAAAAAGGGCAGAAGAAACCGTTGAGCAGCTTGTGGTGCCCAAACCTTACAGGAAGTTGGTGTTGGAGTTGGCCCATGGGCACATTCTTGGAGGTCATCTGGGGACAGAGAAAACCCGAGAGAGGGTATTACAGAGATTCTATTGGCCGGGGGTGATAAAGGACATAGAAAATTATTGTTCCTCCTGCCCTGTGTGTCAGAGGTCGGCCCCGATGCCACATTTCCGTAGCCCGCTGGTCCCTCTACCCATCATTGAGATCCCTCTCAGAAATACCTCGGCCAAAACCATAGCCAAAGAGCTATCTCTTGTTTTTAGCCGGGTGGGTATTTGTAAAGAACTGCTTACGGACCAAGGTACACCCTTTATGTCCCGGGTTATGAAGGAGCTGTGTAAATTGTTCAAAGTGACGCAATTACGTACATCTGTGTATCACCCCCAAACCGATGGGCTGGTTGAAAGATTCAACAAAACCCTAAAGCAAATGTTGAAGAAAGTGGTGGATAGAGATGGAAAGGATTGGGACTGTCTACTTCCTTATCTGATGTTTGCTATTAGGGAGGTGCCCCAATCCTCTACGGGATTCTCCCCCTTTGAGTTGCTGTATGGGAGACACCCAAGAGGGCTGTTGGATATTGCCAAGGAAACTTGGGAAAGTGAGAGTTCTCCCCACAGGAGTGTGATTGAGCATGTCGCCCTGATGCAAGACCGAATTGCACAGGTAATGCCCATCGTGAAGGAACATTTGGCCCAAGCGCAGTTAGCACAGCAGAGAGTGTACAACCGTGGAGCCAAGACCCGTACCTTTTCCCCGGGGGATAGGATACTGGTACTTGTCCCTACGGTTGAAAGTAAATTCCTTGCCAAATGGCAAGGCCCCTACGAGATAATGGAAAAAGTGAGCGAAGTGAATTACAAGGTCAGACAACCAGGAAGGCGAAAGCCCGAACAGATCTATCACGTTAATCTGTTGAAAGCCTGGAGGGATAGAGAGTCCCTAGTCGCAGACACTTGGTCACCAGCTCAAACTGGTTGCGTGATTCCTGAGGTTGGAATAGCAGCCACCTTGTCACAACCCCAACAACAGGAGGTTAAGGAGTTTGTGCTTCGCAACAAGGAGGTATTCTCTGAGCTGCCGGGACAAACATCTGGGGTAGAGCATGACATCATTACCCCGCCCGGTGAAAGGGTGAAGTTAAAACCCTATCGGATCCCAGAGGCCCGACGGGAGGCAATACGGGAGGAAGTACAGAAAATGCTGAACTTAGGGGTGATAGAGGAGTCCCAAAGTGATTGGTCTAGTCCCATTGTGTTGGTGCCTAAACCGGATGGGAGCTGGCGGTTTTGTAACGATTTTCGTCAGTTGAACAAAGTTACAAAATTTGACACCTACCCCATGCCACGTATAGATGAGTTGATCGACCGGCTGGGAACAGCCCATTACATGACGACTCTTGACCTCACAAAAGGGTATTGGCAAATCCCCCTGGCCAAATTGGCCAAAGAGAAAACCGCATTTCTAACCCCAGACGGGGCGTTCCAATATAAAAGAATGCCGTTCGGGTTACAGAATGCGCCGGCCACATTCCAGCGGAAAATGGACCAGATGCTGAGGCCCCATCGGAAGTATGCTGCGGCTTACCTGGATGACGTAATTGTCCATAGCACAGATTGGGCCTCACATCTGCCAAAAGTGCAAGCAGTCCTGGACTCTGTTCGGGAAGCGGGGTTTACGGCTAACCCCAAGAAGTGTACCATTGGGCAGGAGGAGGCCAAATATCTTGGGTACACCATTGGGAGGGGAGTAATAAAACCCCAACTCAACAAAGTCGAGGCCATCCAGAGTTGGCCACGTCCCAACAGCAAGAAGCAGGTACGAGCCTTTCTGGGAATCGCTGGGTATTATCGGCGATTCATTCCCCACTTTGCTTCTAAGGCTGTGCCCCTAACCAACCTGACGAAGGGGAAAGGGTCGGTCATGATTAAATGGACCCCCGAGGCTGAGGCAGCATTCCAATTCTTGAAACAAGCCTTATGTAGCCAGCCAGTGTTGTACTCACCCGACTTCTCTAAAGACTTTGTCGTACAAAGTGATGCGTCAGATGTGGGGTTAGGAGCAGTATTGTCCCAGGTCTGGAACGGGGAAGAGCACCCAGTCATTTACCTCAGCAGGAAGTTGAAGTCCCATGAGGTAAATTACGCCACCGTTGAAAAGGAGTGTTTAGCGGTGAAGTGGGCTCTAGATTCCCTTCGGTACTACCTGCTAGGTAGGCACTTTGACATGGTTACGGATCACGCTCCGTTAAAGTGGATGGCTCAAAACAAGGAAACAAATAGAAGAGTGAATAGGTGGTTCCTGGCCCTCCAGGAATTCAACTTCACAGTAAAGCATCGCCCTGGCGTTCAAATGGGGAATGTGGATGCTTTGTCTCGAGTACATGAATGCCTGATTGCTGGTGTTCCAACCCCGAGGTTAAAACAAGAGGGGGGGGGTATGTGACAGCAGGAAGGTAAAGTCACCTGGTTGCATCCAGGGGGGTAGATATATTTTGCCCAGATTCAGGCTTTACGCCGACTTATACAACTAGGTGGAGAGTTGTATAAGGTTAGTGGGCTCATGGATGACTCATACCTCTAGGGAGAGGGCTGGGCGTCGTACAGACAGGGAGTTGATGAGGCCAGCTGAAGCTTGTCAGCTCATGTAGGCCTCTATAAGAACTCCCAGCTTCATTAGATGTTAGCTCATGCCTGGAACCAGACCTGTGTGGACTGTCTAGGGAGAGTGAACCCCTGTGCGGTGAGGCAAAGCCTGTGTGGCTATTTGTTTGGACTTTTACTAAACCAGGGACTTAGGGACTAGGACAGCACTAGGCTGATCCCAGTTGTTAGTTAGGAAACCTGTATGTTTAGTCAGAGGTCAACTTGACCAGGATTTATTTTGGTTATGTTTCTTTTGCTTTGCTGTGTTTTGTCACTGTAAATAGAAAATAAACCGCACCTTTTTTTTGATTTTGAAAACCACAACCTCCGTTTGCTGGGCCTGTTTTTGGGTGGGGAGCCCATCCCGGGGGTCACACACACCCGCTGCCAAGCTAACCCCCTCACAATATATATATATGAAAATTGATCAATTCTGATGTACTGACTGCTATCTTATTTCTTGAGGCCCTAAAATGCCAGAACAGTACAAAAAAACCCAAAATGACCACGTTTTGGAAAGTAAACTGTCTAAAGCATTTGGTAAGAGGCATGGTAAGCTTTTTGAAGTTGTCATTTTTTTTGTCACAATGTTTAGGAAAATAAAGAATGAAATAAAATGTATTTTTCCACAAAGTTGTCATGTTAACAAGTTATTTCTCACACATAGCACAGGAATACTTACTAATTACATCCAAAGACACATTATGCTACTACACAGTCAGTATTGATGGGGCAATCCCTCCCTCTGAGCTTTTTCCAGGAGAACACACAGTGATTATTGCTAGTGGCTATAGCCGCTGGCAATAATTGCATGAAAAATCCGACAGGTTGGTTGCACCCAAGTTGATTGATTGATCAACTTAGGTTCAATCAGCCTGCCCAAACATGGTTTGAATCTTCAATTAAATTGTTGATTAAAACTGTCTATGGCCAGCTTCAGTGAGTATGGGAATACCACATACATGATACTTTTTCATAGCCGAGATGCATCAAAGAGCCTCAATTACACATCTATTTTCCAGACTACCTATCCCATTTATTGAGTCTTGAGTTCCCGAAGTGCCAGGACTGGAGAAACACACACAAAATGACCCAATTTTGGAAAACAAACAACCCGTTTTTTGAAAGGCATAGAGAGTCTTTTGAAAATGTAATTTTATTTGTCACAAATTTTTAGAATCTGGAGGAAAGAAAAAGAAAATGTATTTATTTTAACAAAGTTGTCAATTAATAAGATATTTCCAACACACAGCATAGGCATACTTAGAATCACACCCCAAAACATTCTGCTACTCCTCCCGAGTATGGTGATACTAAATGTGTGAGACTTTTTCACAGGCTTGCCACATAGAGAAGCCCAAAATCCAAGGAGCACATTCAGGCTTTCTAGGGCATAAATTACACATCTAATTTACTAACTACCTATCACAATTTTTAACACTGTGACTGGTGTGGTGGTGATTAGAGACTGGCTGCACTATCAGGGCTCATTGATATGTGAGATTGGAAGGACAGTAAAACTTTGTGGTTGAGCCACAGTTTTACCATTTCTTAAGCACTACTCTCTTTAGCTGCGGTGGCCAGAGGGTGTACACATGCCTTGGCAGTGCCTGCCAATTGCAACCCATACAAGTGAATGTGGCCACTTTTATGAGGTCTGAGAGGTTTAAAATAGGTGGTGAGAAAGTGATATAATGTCTTGTAATGCTGTGGCAGTGATCAGAGACAATTGTTTGCTGCACCAACATACAGTGTTATCAGAGCAGCTAGCCATTGTACATGATCACCATCAAAACATAGTGACATGCTTTGGTGACAGTATGTAAAAAATTTAAATTCAAATTCATCCCAAAATTCAAATTCATCCCAAAGGTGATGCTGCTTGTTACCTTTTTAAGTACTTTTTATTTGCTTAAAACCCCATATATGCCCTCCCTTCTTAGTAATGTTAGGAGGCTGCGTCGTAATGATACCATGTTTAACCCTGTCTGTACTGTGCTCACAGCTGTAAATTAGGTTTACAAAGGATAAAAAAATGTACAAACTGCTATCCTGCATTATATGTTCGTAGCGCTACCCCCAGTTAAGAGAGCCGCTGGATTTGTTTGCGGGCCCTGAATAATGCACCGCCAACCCCCGGCAATTTACTCGACCCACCCTGGCACAGTTAGTCTAGGGGTTATTCTAGTATCACGGTCTAACAGTAGATGCACACAATCTATCTGTAGTGTAAAGGTAACCTCTTTGCATAATGATAACACACTGATAGCAAGTGATGAAGTATAACGGTTTCTTTACTTTGGGTAAAAGGCACAAGGTTAACACATCACACATATATGTCTGCAGAGCCCTGCAGCGAAAATATAGTACACCCTGATAATGCAGGCTATTTCCCTTCTAGTGCAGCTATCTCTATCTATGCGCCCTTATGGCGCAGCAGCAAAAGTTCTAACTCCTGGTCAGGCCTGACTCAGATTTATCAGTCTCTAGTAGAACGATTTCTTCGCATGCAACTTGACTGGTGGTGCACAACAGGAACAGTATTTGTAATCCAAAGGGGTGGACAATAAAGAACACTCCCCAGTCCGGGTCTTCCACCTGCTGTGTCTACACACACAGCGTCTGTAACGGTCGGGTCTCCGATCCAACTGATGTAAGTAGTCAGCGAAGTCAGGTGTCACCCAGGTTCAGCAGTGGGGTCGAAGGCTCTCTGGAAGTTGTGCAAGGCCCAGGCTTCAGGCCCTGCACTGCAGCAGATCCGCACAGGAAGACCTGTTGATTGCAGCGCAGTGTCCAAAGAGGCCGAGCTCAGCCTCGCCCTCCTCTTATATAGCCCCTCCCATCAGTCTCTGCGGTGGCTGAATGCACCCTGGGTGCCGAACGGGGTTCTGGGTAATGTAGTCCCGGGGCCTTAAAGGAGACCCCGCTACACACTCCCCCCACTTAAACTCTTTGGTCCCCAAAGATAACATTAAATTACCGTACACACAACATTAGCCAAAGTTGCGTATGATGTTGGCAGAGGAAATTCCCACCAAAAACAAGGAGGTGAACTCCCATGCCCACAGGTCACACTGTCATTAGTGTCCTGCCTAACTGTGCCAGAGAGTGAGTTGGGGTTGCCCCCCACCAAATGAACAGTGGAGGGATTGGGGTCTTCCATACTCCTCCTGGCAGTCACCACAGTGTCTTCCGAGCTCCTCCCCATCTGTGGGTAAGTCAATCTTCTGGGAGGTTTTATGGCCCTTCTCATCCTTTGTCCTCTTGGGCTTTCTGGTTCGGCTAAAACAGGTTCCTCTTCTGGAACCGACTTGGGAGTGTCCACTGGTTCTGGGGCA
Organism: Rana muscosa; assembly: GCA_029206835.1. Lineage (NCBI taxonomy): Eukaryota > Metazoa > Chordata > Amphibia > Anura > Ranidae > Rana > Rana muscosa. The sequence goes on along the minus strand of CM055116.1, from coordinate 764,892,564 downwards.
CTTGACTCCAGAGCAGGGAGGTACATGGAATCTCTTGGATCCTCCTCTGGGAGTAAGACACAGGCATCTTCCCAAGAATCCGACAAAGGACTGGACGGGATGAACTCAGTAGCTTCTGCATTCAGTGTTCTGTCTATGGTGTCTTCATCAGGTGGAAGATCAATAGCAGAAGTTTCTGGGGCCTGGGAAGGACAAAGCCAATCAAGTTCTTCTCCCTCATCTTCACTTAGCTCAGAGGTCTCTATATCCCCAATCTGAGGGGTCTGGGACTGAGTGTTTTGCCTGGGAGTATCCAGGATGGAGGTTGGCTCAGGGGAACCCATCGCAGGGGGAATCCGAACTGCTTCAGCTAGTGGGAGTAGGTGGTTCCGATGCCAGGTCTTTAAGGGCCCCACCTTCCCTTCTGGCTTTAGTCTGTAAACAGGTAGGCCCGGTAGTTTCCTGCAAATAACATAGGGTTCAGGTCTCCATCTGTCTGCAAGCTTGTGTTTTCTAGGGACCCCCAAGTTCCGTAGCAACACTCTATCTCCAGGTTGTAGATCTTGGATCCGAACTTTCAGATCAAAGTTTTTCTTGTTGCGAGCCCCCCTTTGGTCTGAGGCTGCTTGGGCCTGCTCATAGGCCAACTTTAAATTGTGTCTGAGCCTATCAACATATCCTTTGTGGGAAGTGGCAGAACAATGGTCTATGGAGGTGCCAAAGGCCAGATCTACCGGTAGTCTTGCTTCTCTTCCGAACATAAGTCGATAGAGTGAGTACCCTGTAGCGTCACTTGTGGTGCTGTTATATGCATGCACAACTGCTGCAATGTGGTTGCTCCAATGCTGCTTCTTTTCACTGCTTAAGGTCCCCAGCATGTTGAGCAGGGTTCGGTTGAACCTCTCCGGCTGAGCATCACCTTGTGGATGATAGGGGGTAGTTCTTGTCTTCTTTATCCTCAAGGAATCCAGGAGCTTCCGGATCAACCGACTTTCAAAGTCCCTTCATTGATCTGAGTGAAGCCGTTGTGGTAGCCCGTAGTGTACAAAGTATTTCTCCATAAGTACTTTGGCTACAGTGGAAGCCTTCTGGTCTTTGGTTGGAAAGGCCTGGGCATACCGGGTGAAATGGTCGGTTACTACCAGAACAATTCCTAGTCCACTCAGGTCGGGTTCGAGGCAGAGAAAATCAATGCATACCAGATCACGTGGGCCTTGACTTTGCAGATGGCCCATTGGGGCAGCTTGATGGGGTAAAGTCTTTCTCTGGATGCATCGTGCACATGAGTGGCAGTATTCTTCAACTTCAGCCCTCATGCAGGGCCAATAGAAACAGTCCCTAACGAGTTGGAAGGTCCTTTCCGCCCCTAGGTGGCCATGGTTGTCGTGCAGAGCAACCATGACAGTCTCTCTGTGTTTCTCTGGCAGGAACAATTGCCATTTGTCTTCCAGGTCATCAAAGGGGCCCCTTTGGTAGACCACTCCCTGATGCACCTGCAACCTGTCCCACTTCTTCCTCAACAGGCGAGCTTCCTTTGAAGGGTGACGTAAAAGTCTATTCGGATCCTGATTCTCCAGGGCCTCTAGGACCAATCTCCCCATCGGGTCTTCTAATTGGTCACATTTCAACTCCCTCTTTGACAGTTTTGGCAAGTTATCTTCTTCCAACTGGGTTACCCCACAGTATTGTTTGGGGACTCCTACTATGGTAACCCCTATCTCTTCTGCTCTTGAGCCGCCACTGGCCTGGAGTTCAGCCCCCTGACAGAGGGCCCGCACCCCGTCGGGTGCCACTTGGGTCCAGTCTTCTGTGCTGCTGATGGGGACATGAGATCTTCTAGACAAGGCGTCTGCATCTCGATTTCCAGCCCCAGGCCTGTATTTTAGGCTGAAATTTAAAGCAGACAGTGCCGACAGCCATCTATGTCCTGTGGCATCCAGCTTTGCTTTGGTGAACAGATAGGTGAGGGGGTTGTTGTCGGTTTTCACGGTGAACTCTGCCCCATAGAGATAATCTCAGAGTTTGTCAACTACCACACACTTGAGGGCCAGGAACTCCAGCTTATGAGTAGGGTAGTTTTTTTCAGAGGGAGTCAGACTTCTGCTCACATATGCAACGGGTCTCAGTTGCCCTTCGTGCTCCTGATAGAGCACTCCTCCCAGACCGTCATGACTGGCATCTACATGGAGCTCATAAGGCTTCTTTGGGTCTGCATAGGCCAGGACGGGGGCAGTGGTTAGGTTTTTCTTCAACATCTGGAAGGCTCCTTCACACTTCTCGTTCCACTGGTCCTTGACTGACTCCCCTGGCTTCCTGGGCCCCAGATCATCCTCTTCCCCCTCCGTCTTGAGCAGCTCATTCAGAGGCCTGGCTATCCGAGCAAACCCCTCCACGAACCTCCTGTAATAGGAACAGAAACCCAAGAAGGATCTGAGCTCTGTCACAGTGGTGGGTCTTGGCCAGGAGGTGACTGCCTCCACTTTTTCGGGGTCTGTGGCTACCTCATCTTCAGACACTATGTGTCCCAGATAGTTGACTGATGACTGATAGAATTGGCATTTTTCAGGTGAGAGCTTGAGTCCTTCTTCACTCAGTCTCTTCAAAACTTTCTCCAGCCTCTCTTCATGCTCTTCCAAGGTTCTTCCGAAGACAATGATGTCATCTAAGTATACAAGGACTTCAATGAGGTTCATGTCTCCTACAGTCTTCTCCATGAGACGTTGGAAGGTAGCTGGGGCTCCAGACAGACCTTGAGGCATCCGGTCAAATTCAAAGTGCCCAACTGGGGTTATGAAAGCTGTCTTCTCCTTGTCTTCTGGATGCATAGGGATCTGATAGTACCCGCTCTTGAGGTCCATAACGCTGAACCACTTGGCTCCAGACAAGCTCTGTAGGGCATCCTCTATCCTCAGAGTGGTGTACTGGTCGGGTATGGTTCTCCTGTTGAGGGTCCTGTAGTCTATGCACAGCCTCAACGACCCATTCTTCTTCCTGACCACCACTATCGGGGAGGCATAGGGGCTTCTAGATTCCCGAATGACACCAGTTCGCTTGAGCTCGGCGAGCTGTTCCCTCAAGTCTTCGAGGTCTGCTAACGGAACTCGCCTGACCCTCTCCCTGAAGAGCTTGTCTTCCTGGAGGCGGATTCGATGGGTGGCACTTCTTGCACACCACACATCGAACTCATCTTGGGAGAAGATCTTTTCCCACCTGGTCAACTGGGCCTTTGCTCTCTCCTTCCAAGCCCTGGGCAGGTTTGGGTTCTCCATGGAAAGCTTCTCCCACACAGTCCCCTCTCCCTCTGTCTTCTCCACATCCGACAAAGCAACTGGGGTAGCAGGGCTCACCTGGCCCAGCAACATCCTGGCTGGGATCTCCATGGGTCCATCTGTAGTATTCCTGACACTCACAGGTACTTTACAATGTGCTTTCTTCAGGGCCCTCAACGGGACCACTTCTGGAACTACTTCCAGGCCCGAGTGTTCCCCCTTTGGGTCGGGTTCCAACATGACAAAGTGCCCTGGCTGCTCCCAAGTGAGTTTCACAGTGGCTTTTAGACAGGCTACTTCACCGGGTTGTAGCACTATTCCTCTTCTTCTCAGCCTCCAGACCTTTCCTACCCCCTCTTCCAGGGCCTTCTTCTCCAAGATCAATCGCTGGTAGGCTGTCTTCAGCATTGGGTGGATCTTGGTGACAGTGGGCCCTTTTCTTCTTGTTAGAGGTGCCAAGAGTCTTCAGACCAGATCCGTGTTGGTCCCTATTATTAAGGAACTCTTGTTAGCTCCAGGCGGTCGGGGACATACCACAGCCAAGGTATCGAACACTTCGGCCTTCCCGTCTATGGACGGGTCAAAGGTCAATTTTATAGGCAGATAGCCATCATAAGGGAAACTCTCGGTCCCAATCCCCCATATTTCCAGCTCCTCAATCTTCTGGATGGGTAAGTGACTTAGATGCTTGTCATAAAAGTCCCTGTACAACAGGGTCACTTGTGCCCCAGTATCCAATATGGCTCTGGTGTAGACTCCCTACACTTGGACAGGTACTATCGGGGAGGGACCCACCAGCTTCTCTGGATATCGCTTCGAAGGAGTCTCTTTCCTTGGATCTTTGCGTTTTCCTTTTGGACTTTCTTTCTTCCATTTCTCTTTGGACTTAAGTCTCTCTTGGGCCTGGTATGCATTGATCTTGCTCCTTTTATTGGGTGTAACTACGCGCTGAGGGACATTACCCTCTTTCTTTGGGGTACTTTCCCACTGAGGAACCTTGTGTCTCTTCTGAGGGGTCTTCTGCACTCTTTTTATGTGCTTCTCATTCAGTTTGGAGTTCACTGGAGATGATGGGCACCCGGTTGACTCCTTCACCAGGGCCCGCTGAAGTTTTCCGGCGGCTTGCAGTTATTCATCTTTTTTTTTCTTTGGACTGGTACATACTTTGGCCGCATGGCCAACCCCTCCGCAGTTGAAACAAGTCATGTCCCCCCAATCTTGTAGGTATGCGGGCGCTGAGGTATTTGGAAACAGCTCCCTCATCGGACTTTCCCTCTCCGGTTTCCTTAACTTCTTTTCCATCAGGGAGGTCAGTATCCCCAATACTTGGGACATCTGTGACTTCAAGGTATCCACCTCTGAGTCTCTTTCCAGGGTCATTGTAAGGAAGCTGCCGGGAATCTGTCTGCGCATGCGCGCATTCGTCAACAGTCTCGGAATGCTGGCGCGCGCATCCCCGGGACGCAGCGGCCTTTCCGGAGTACCATCGCGCATGCGCGTGCGCACGGGCAACGTGCGCGCGAGCAACGTGCGCGCGCAGGAGCACGCTCCTAATTCCCTAATTCCCTTTGACTTTCGTGTTTGGAGCGTCCCTGGAAGATCTGATAAATTTAACTATTCAAATCGATCGGCGGTTTCGAGAAAGGCAATCGGAAAAATCTAAAGGGACTCTTTCTGTGGTTTCAAGGCCAGCCACCCCTGCTCCTCTACCTGTTCCTCCCCCCAGAAGGAGGGAACAGCATAAGGCACCTCACAGCAGTTTTCGTAGGTTACCTCTTTCTCCTGCTGAACGTCTACGTCGAGTCCAAGGCAGTCTGTGTCTCTACTGCAGGGAGGTTGGCCACTTCATACGAACTTGTCCGGCAAAGACCTGCAGGGTCTCTTCCCGTCAGCCTCTTGTGATGCATCTCCCTGGGAAGGATCAGTCACATGTCTCTCTTCCCATCAAGCTTCAGCTCCCCAAAAAGACGGTTTCAGTACTTGCAATCATAGACTCTGGGGCCTGCAGCTGTTTTGTGGACTCTGCATTTGCTTCTCTTCAGCAGCTGCCCTTGGGTACCAAGAGGCAAGGGTTCCATGTCCATCTGGCTGACGGCTCCGGTATTAAATCAGGCCCGGTTACTCAAGAGACCTTGCCTATTCTCTGGCAGACTTCTTCAGGCCATAGCGAACTCCTCCGTTTGGATGTCATAGCTTCTCCCATGTTTCCCGTTATCCTCGGCATTCCATGGTTGAAGGCACACAACCCTCACGTTGACTGGCTTACCGGAGATATCTCTTTTTCGTCCAACTACTGCCAGACGCACTGCCTCTTGGGAGGAACTGTCAACTCCACGCCCCTCCTGGGTATCCACCCTGACCATGAAGCCTCTAAATTGATCCTGGTTGCTTATCACGAATTTCTGGACGTCTTTAATAAAAAGGGTGCAGACACTCTTCCACCTCATAGAACTTACGATTGCCCCATTGAACTTCTACCGGGAGCCGAGATCCCGTTTGGTCGGATTTACCCTCTTTCTGAGCCTGAATTGGAAGCCCTGCGTACCTATATCGACGAGAGCCTTGAAAAGCAGTTCATCCAGCCTTCCACTTCACCAGCAGGAGCCGGTATTTTCTTCGTTGAGAAAAAAGACCACACCTTGAGGCCCTGTGTGGACTATCGTGACCTTAACAGGGTCACTGTCAAGAATCGGTACCCTCTTCCTCTGATTCCCAAACTATTCCAGAGGCTGCGAGGGGCACGAGTGTTCTCCAAACTGGACTTGAGGGGTGCCTATAATCTTGTCAGAATCAGGGAGGGAGACGAATGGAAGACGGCCTTCCGGACACGCTTTGGCCACTTTGAGTATTTAGTCATGCCATTCGGGCTCTGCAATGCTCCAGCCACATTCCAGCATCTGGTAAACGATGTTTTTTGGGACTTTCTTGATTTATTCGTCATCGTGTATCTGGATGACATCCTTGTATTCTCTGAATCTTTAGAATCCCATCGGACTCATGTAAAAAAGGTATTAGCTTGATTGCGGGAACACCGACTTTACGCAAAGGCTGAAAAATGCGACTTTGAAAAGCAAGTTGTACATTTCCTAGGACTTGTCATCTCCGCCGAGGGAATCTCCATGGACCCTCAGAAAGTCACTTCTGTCTTGGAATGGCCTGCTCCTACTGACAGAAAAGCTGTACAGAGGTTCGTGGGGTTTGCCAACTTTTATAGAAAATTTATTAAGGACTTTTCTGGCATCATCACTCCCATTACTCAGCTAACGAAACAGCATGTTCCCTTTCGATGGACCCCAGAGGCTCAGACAGCGTTTGAACAGTTGAAAGCCTTATTCACCTCAGCTCCCATCTTGAAATATCCCGATCCCTCCTTAGCTTATGTTTTGGAGGTAGACGCCTCAGAAAATGCAGTTGGGGCTATTATTTCCAAACGCCAAGGGCCCAAATCATTGCTCCACTCTGTGGCCTTCTTCTCTAAAAAATTAAATCCTTCCAAAAGGAATTATGATGTTGGTGACCGAGAGCTACTGGCTATCAAGGCCGCTCTTGAAGAATGGCGTTACCTTTTGGAGGGAGCTTCTCACCCAATTCTCATCTTCACAGATCACAAGAATCTTGAGTATTTGAAGACAGCTAAACGCCTAAGACCTCGGCAGGCAAGATGGGCACTTTTTTTCTCTCGTTTCATGTTTCATATAACTTACCGTCCTGGCTCAAAGAACAGGAAACCAGATGCCTTGTCCCGCATGTTCAGTGATCCAGTTGTATCCTCGGAACCTGATACTATTCTACCAGCCAAAAATTTTTTACTTCTTCAGGCGGATCTGATGTCACAAATAAGAAAATATGTCGAAGACCAACCGCCTTCCAAGGACCTGGCTCTTCAACTAAGGGATGGCCTGTACTTCCATAAGAGGAAAATCTTTATCCCAGAACAGTTCAGAGTTGCCGTCCTAGGGCGATGTCATGATCATCCCCTAGCGGGTCACTTTGGGATTCACAAGACGGCTAATTTGATCTCCCGTACATTCTGGTGGCCAAACTTGATGAACGACTGCAAGAAATATGTAAGATCTTGTATTTCATGCCTTCGGAATAAGACAGACAGAGCCAGAATTTGGGGTCTACTTGAGCCCCTTCCTGTACCTGAGAAACCATGGAGCATGATCTCCATGGATTTTATAGTAGAACTTCCCCCATCTGAAGACTTCACTACCATTTTCGTTGTGGTTGATCGTTTGACCAAAATGGCCCACTTTGTACCTCTGCAAGGAACTCCTTCTGCCCCGGAGACTGCCTCAACTTTTATCAAGGAGATTGTAAGGTTGCATGGCATCCCTGACAGCATAGTTTCTGATCGAGGGGTGCAGTTCACTTCTAGATTTTAGAGGGCCTTATGTGAAACTTTGAACATTGAACTCTGCCTCTCCACAGCTTATCACCCACAAACTAATGGACAGACTGAAAGGGTCAATCAAACCCTTGAACAGTACCTACGATGCTTTTCTTCTTTTGCACAGGATGACTGGCTATCACTTCTCCCACTCGCAGAATTTTCATACAATAATTCCACCTATGCGGCAACCAAACAGTCACCTTTTTTCGCCAATTATGGATACCATCCTTCTTTCTTGCCTGAGCTGCCTATTGATTCTTCTGTACCTGCCGTACAAGACAGGTTGAACTTCCTTAACTCCAACTACCAATTACTGCAGGATACAATCTCCACGACCCAGGCAGATAATAAAAAGTTATTCGACAAGAAGAGAAGAGGCAATTTGAATCTTGAACCTGGAGATAAGGTCTGGCTTTCCACAGCAAACTTGAAACTAAGTTGCCCCTCGAGGAAGCTTGGCCCAAGATTTTTGGGGCCTTTTCCAGTCAAGAGAAAGATTAATGCAGTAGCATTCGAATTAGTGTTACCCAAGAACCTGAGAATCCACCCAGTATTCCATGTTTCTTTGTTGAAGCCTACAGTGCCAAATCCTTTCCCAAATCGGATTTCTGAAACCCCTCCACCGCTACTTATCGAAGGGAATGAGGAGTTTGAGGTGGAGGCCGTATTGGACTGTAGGAAGAGAGGTAGCCAAACACAGTTTCTCATTAAATGGAAAGGCTACGGGCTGGAAGAAAGTTCCTGGGAACCAGCTTCTGATGTGCATTCTCCAAGACTGGTACGAGCTTTCTTTCTACGCCACACAGAAAAAGAGGTCCTGAGGGGCATCCAGAGGCTGCCCCTAAGGGGGGGGCAATGTAAGGAAGCTGCCGGGAATCCGTCTGCGCATGCGCGCATTCGTCAACAGACTCGGAATGCTGGTGCGCGCGCGCATCCCCGGGACGCATCGGCCTTTCCGGAGTACCATCGCGCATGCGCGTGCGCACGGGCAACGGGCGCGTGGGCAACGTGCGCGCACAGGAGCACGCTCCTAATTCCCTTTGGCGCCAGCCTGCCTACTTAAAGGATGCTCTGACTTCTGACAAGTGCTGACTGGTCTTCAGCAAGTACCCTGATACCTGAACTCTGTTTAAACCTGGCTTGATCCCTGTTGCTGAACCTTGGCTTCCCTTTGACCTTGCTTCCGGACTTGAATACTTGATTACTGGTTCCTGATCTCGGCTTACCATCTGACCTCCCTCCTGCCTGTGCCTTGTACCTCGCTGCCCATCTGCTACCAAACCCGGCCACCCTTGTGATCCTGCACCAGCCTCCTGCTTGGCTTAACGCTGTCTCCAGTGCCTGTGCTAGCTGTCCATCCTACCAGCTTTCCTGAGTCCAGTTCCTTTCCAGATGCTCTGCCTGCATCTCCACGTCTGCAACTCAGCTGACAAGTTCTGCACGCAACTACAGGCACTCGTGTAACTCCTCACCCTAGCCACCATCTGTCCCATCCTCAGTGGGGCTTGGGTTGGAGATACAAGGGAGGCCGACCTCGTCATTCCAGGCTCCTACCAGGTACGTGACAGTCATGGCCGTCCTGACCATCACCGTAGGAGGATTAACTGACTCAACTGGTTGGTTCCTCTTCTTCTCCTCCAGCATCGCTTCTTCCTCTCTGACCACTCGGATCAAGTCAGGATACTCCAGGCTCTTCCCATCCTGTCTTGTGCTTAACGCCAATGCGATGGGGTCCAGAGGCTGAGATCCTCTCATCATCTGCTGAACTAGGGCCTCATCCACCTTCCGCGGGTCGATCCCCTTCTTCAGGATCATCTTATGCAGGATCTTATCCAGGTGCCTCATGAACTCCGACAATTTCTCTCCTGTCTTTTGGTAGCAGTGCTCCAGCTGGTAAGTGAGCTCAGTGATTTTCTCTGTTCCACCGAACACATTCTGTAGAATGTCCAGATAATCCTGCGCATCACAGTCTGTTTTGCTCATCTTGAGATTGCGTATGACCTCTAGAGCAGGCCCCTTCAAGCTCTCAGCAATTCTCTGCTTCTTTCTGTGATCTGGGACTTCCCATTCTTCTAAGGCCTGAGTGGCACCGTCTAACCACTCCTCAAACCCCTCTTCACCCAAAGGTACAGGCTTCCTTCCAGAAAATATTCTAAGTTTTCTTTATCCTGACATTTGGTAGTCTGTAGGATCCTTCTTACACTGGGCTACAATTTCCCCCAGGACTGCGCATAATTCTGCGCTGAGGGTGGCAGGTGGTGATCCGGGACTCTCTTTCTTCTCCCGTTTTTCTGCTTTTGGGGACGGTGGTGGAGATAGTTTCGGTGTCTGAAACCATCCTCCTGACTTGAGCGGCAGCGCATGTATTAGGCTATAAGTCTGATCATCTATTGCTTCTATACTTGGATTCTTGAAATGCTCTGGGATTCCATTTTTCCGCTCTATTAGTGCGTGGGTCAGTGAAGAATTCGACCTGACGTCCACCACCCATACCTTCTGGTGCGGGGACAGTGACATCACTAGCTGCTTCACCGCTTCTTCTTGCCAGATCCCTGGGAGTTCTATGACTACTACCCCGGCTGAATCTGTGCCGACCGCCTTGCACTACTGTCCTACTTCTAGTGGGTCCATGCTGGTACTTTTGGCGCGGTACTTGCTGTATCAGGATCCCGGACTCGAGAGCCCCCATGTGTAGTGCTACCCCCAGTTAAGAGAGCCGCTGGATTTGTTTGCGGGCCCTGAATGCAGCACCGCCAACCCCCGGCAATTTACTCGACCCACCCTGGCACAGTTAGTCTAGGGGTTATTCTAGTATCGCGGTCTAACAGTACATGCACACAATCTATCTGTAATGTAAAGGTAACCTCTTTGCATAATGATAACACACTGATAGCAAGTGATGAAGTATAACGGTTTCTTTACTTTGGGTAAAAGGCACAAGGTTAACACATCACACATATATGTCTGAAGAGCCCTGCAGCAAAAATATAGTACACCCTGATAATGCAGGCTATTTCCCTTCTAGTGTAGCTATCTTTATCTATGCGCCCTTATGGCGCAGCAGCAAAAGTTCTAATTCCTGGTCAGGCCTGACTCAGATTTAACTCAGTCTCTAGTAGAACAATTTCTTTGCATGCAACTTGACCGGTGGTGCACAACAGGAACAGTATTTGTAATTCAAAGGGGTGGACAATAAAGAACACTCCACCGGAGACTAACTCAACTCAGTTCCGCCACTAGTCTCCAGAGGAACAGTAAATAAAGGCCGATGGGCCAAGGCAGTCTCTAGGCCTAACAACAGTACAGCCTATAGGATTGAGCAAGTGCTCGCTCACCACCCCGGACGCGATCCCAGTCCGGGACTTCCACCTGCTGTGTCTACACACACAGCGTCTGTAACGGTCGGGTCTCCGATCCAACTGATGTAAGTAGTCAGCGAAGTCAGGTGTCACCCAGGTTCCGCAGTGGGGTGGAAGGCTCTCTGGAAATTGTGCAAGGCCCAGGCTTCAGGCCCTGCACTGCAGCAGATCCGCACAGGAAGACCTATTGATTGCAGCGCGGTGTCCAAAGAGGCCGAGCTCAGCCTCGCCCTTCTCTTATATAGCCCCTCCCATCAGTCTCTGCGGTGGCTGAATGCACCCTGGGTGCCGAACGGGGTTCTGGGTATCGTAGTCCCGGGGGCCTTAAAGGAGACCCTGCTACATGTTAATGAGCGATCGCTTAGACGGTATGGGGACAAAGACACTGTGAGACTGTCCAGAAAATCTTAGAATCAATCATGACACCTTCCCATAGAAACATCCAAAAGGTAAGAAATAACTCCATCCAATAAAGACTGGGATTCCATCATTTAGGCTTAAATCTAAAATGAATAACTGTAGCGTTGTTTTTATTTTTTTATTTTGCCATCTATTTACATTTTACAATTTGCATCCTACCAAGCCACTGCTGCCAGGAGACTGACGCTATAGAAGTGCTCAGAGCTGTGCAGTTCTTGTTTTAACCAACACAGAGAAGTTTAGTGAATGGGAGTTCAGCAGTCTCTCAACACTCTCCATCCAGAATCCCCATCTTTGGCTAATTTGGCTGCTATGGAGGTTCAGGATGGACCATAATGTCCATCCTAAGTCCAGAGGGTGGCTCCAAAACAAAGATACATATTCTAGAAGAATGTAACACAAGCTTTTTACAGCTTGTGTTGCAGCCATGAGGTTATTTTAACCTTTTAATTGCCATGATGTATATTATACAACCTATAATTATATTATATTATACAATTATATATACAAATATATATATTATACAAGGAATAATCTTAATAGGCTCACACATCATGAACTTGCCTGATGAAAGCTTTGATTAAAAAATGTGCTATAGAAATATTCTACATTTTACACCAGATCTGCTGTGGTTCCCCTTTTTTAATCCAACTCAGACATGTCAGGAAGTATAGTGGAGAACAGCTGAAAAGCATGCTTGTGCAAATCTTGTGGCTTTACAGACTCTGGTAACCCTCTGATTTTAACATTATTCCTCCTGGATCTGTCCTCAATGTTAGCCATTTTAGCTTGAATGTCCTCTAAGTCCTCCTCCTTGATCTCATTAGCATCTACAAGATCGTTTATTGTGGATGCATATTCCCCCATTTTGTTTTCTATGTGGGAGACCCTGTCTGAGACGGATCTAAGTTCTGTGCTGAACTGGTGTACACAGGATACCATATCTGAGTGCAGGGAGCTTCTCAGAGATACTAACATCTCCTTTAGTACTGTGTCCAAGACCGGCTGGTTATCAGTGGGAAACATGTCAATGGAGTCTGGCAGCTCCCTAGTGTCATCCCCTAAGTCAGGGAGAGAGCTCACCTCATGCAGCATTCGCGGCATCCATCCTGAATCTCGCCTTCTCCGGGCTGCCAGAGGACGGTGTGGCTGGCGGAAATTGTGTATTTTTGAGAGGGCTGCTCCTTTTTTGTTATTTCCCCTTCTGTGGAGGGCGATGCTGTGCTCCAGATAGTGGCATGGAGGATGAGCCGGCGCCATCTTGCCTAGGCCCCAGGAGGAAAAACTCTGTCAGTTTTGTAGGCTGGTTCCCATCTTTCCTGCGCCTCGGCATTGCGATCGATTGCTCCCCGGGTGTTGTGGTGCTGGATTGCTATGTCGGGGTAATAAATAGCTGTCTAGGAGGGCCGATGTGTGCCGTTTCTATCCCCCTGGAACCGGAGCTCTGCTAGTGAGCGTCCATCTCGATCTCCGGCTAGCTCCGCCCCCCTGGTTCCCCTTTTTTACTAGCACAGCAACACCTGTGAGTGCAAGGATGAGTTGGAAAGCATGGTGGAATGAGAGGATGAGGTGAAAGAGTTATCTGAGTAATGCACATACTTGGGGAATGGTCATATAATTGCCTTCTTTAAGAAATAGTAATGTAGCTTTGTTACTCATATTTGGTTGCCTTCAAACAGTTATTATATCTACTTGTTTCATTAAACTTTGATTTGCCAGATGGGAATGCTTCTTATTTTGGTCCAAGATTCCACCACACATTGCAACTTGGTATTAAGGAATATGTTTATCCGACTTGTAATGATTTCTCTATATAGGGCTATAGAGAACCTAACAGTGAAGGGTAGCATACCATTATTAGATGAACTTATCTTATAAAGCAAGCACAAATGACCAAAGTGCAATAAACCTTTTTACCAGCCTGTCTAAACTGCAGAGAAAGGATTCATGATTGGATATAATTAATGAGCACTGCTTTGCTCTTTTTGGCTTGTTGTTAAATAACATGACTGTACTTTGTGTTCCTCTGTGAAAGTGGACTAAGCCTTTTCTGAATACATATGGACTGACAGGCAGAAGTGATTAGCAAAATAGGCATTTTGCCTCTGGAAATTGAAACAACAGATGGGATATGTAGTTTATATTTGAAACTGTAAAAATACAAAGATCATTGCCTGTGTTTGTGTGAAGTCAGTTAAGGACACCTGCCTGACTTATAAACTAAAGTAAGATTTGCTAAATCTCCGATAAATGAAAAAAAATATTTATATACTTACAACCTCTGCTGCATAAAAAAAGCATGGGAAATCATACATTCACAAAGAAATCAGGCAAAACCATTCTAACCGGCATTTATTTTTTATTGCAGCCTGGAATGACTACAGCTTTGATGATCAAAATTTTAAAGCTGAACTCCAGGATAAGCAAGTACTGTGTTACATACAATGAAAGACTATTGTATTATTTTCTCAATCCAAAAAAATGTTTTATTAGTATTGAAATTAAAATACTAATCATAAAGTAACAAAATCAATGCTGATATACAGTGCCTTAAAAAACCATTCATACCCATTGAAATTTTCCACATTTTGTCATGTTACAACTAAAAAGATAAATGTATTTTATTGGAGTTTTATGTGATATACCAACACAAAGTGGCACATAATTGAGAAGTGGAAGGAAAATGATAATTGGTTTTCAAACCTTATTTTTCTAACCTTTTTACATAGAAATATCTCAAAAGTGTGGCATGCATTTGTATTCAGCCCCCCTGAGTCAATACTTTGTAGAACCACCTTTCGCTGCAATTACAGCTGCAAGTCTTTTTGGGTATGCCTCTACCAGCTTTCCACATTTAGAGAGTGAAAGTTTTGCCTATTCTTCTTTGCAGAGTAGCTTGTTAACTCAAAAAAAAAAAAAAAACAGATCCTGTTCCCTTAACCACTTAAGCCCCGGACCATTTGGCTGGCCAAAGACCACAGCACTTTTCGCGATTCGGCACTGCGTCGTTTTAACTGACAATTGCGCGGTCGTGCGACATGGCTCCCAAACAAAATTGACGTCCTTTTTTTCCCACAAATAGAGCTTTCTTTTGGTGGTATTTTATCACCTCTGCGGTTTTTATTTTTTGCGCTATAAAAAAAATAGAGCGAAAATGTTGGAAAAAAACAACTATATTTTTTACTTTTTGCTATAATAGATATCCCCAAAAAATATATAAAACAATTTTTTTCCTCAGTTTAGGCCGATCCCGATTACAGGGAGCTGTAATCAGTGTTCTGTAACTACGAAGATTAGTTAAATGCTTGTTTACATCAGCATTTCCCCATTCTTCCTCTCCGTGAGATAATCGCGGGTATCGCCGTGGACATCGAGTCCGCAGGGCCCGCGGTCGGACTCACGGAGCTTGCGGCGGGCACGTGCATGCCCACAATGCTGCATCTTAAAGGGGATGTACCTGTACGCCCATCTGCCCAGCCATGCCATTGTGTCAACGTATATCGTCGTGCACTGGTCGGCAAGTGGTTAAAGCATGTTATACAGCACAGTGCTTGTGCTGTGTAATTTGGCCCCCTGTAACACCTAAAGAACCTGGCTTATCCTGCCCGGCTAAGTCCTCCCCCCTGTACACTGACCACGGTATATCAGGGCTGCTGAGCCCTGACACTGTGATGAGTTTATGTGCCTCTGTCGTCCGCAGTCCTGCTCTGTCCTCCTCTGTCCTCTCCTCCGTCCTCTCCCCCCTACCATCCCTGCCTGTCTGCTCATGTCAGTGCCCGCCCTCTTGGCTCCTGCTCCTCTCATATATAATATAAAATGCTCCCATCCACTCTGTAATATAACAAAAAGTGCCCCTGTGTCTGTGTTATATAAAAAAATATGTTTATCTGTACCTATAACACATCAGGTCCCAGCGATCACGTGACTTTATCTCTGACCTGTCTGGTGTCTTCCTTGGCCTTCATGATGCTGTTTGACAACTTTTGTCACTAAAGTTCTCTAACAAACCTCTGAGGGCTTCACAGAACAGCTGTATTTATACTGAGATTAAATTACACACAGGTGGACTCTATTTACTAATTAGGTAACTCCTGAAGGCAATTAGTTCCACTAAATTTTAGTTAGGGGTATCAGAGTAAAGGGGGCCCATATAATATATATGGTTGAGAAACTATAAAAACCTAAAGCAAGTGTATTGCATGCATCTCAAATATAGGGATATTTTATATTTAGAAGTACTCTTAGATACAACAGATCAGAAAGGATTACTGCAATCTGAGTACCTAAACACTTAAAGCGGAGTTCCACCCAAAAATGTAACTTCCGCTTTTCGGAATCCTCCCCCCCTCCGGTGTCACATTTGGCACCTTTCAGGTGGGAGGGGGAGCAGATACCTGTCTAAGCCAGGTATTTGCTCCCACTTTCGGGAATAGATCGTCGCAGTAGCCACGGATATCTACGCCATGTCGGGCCCCCCTCCTCCCACCCCTGCTGTCCACATGCAGGTCCCAGAGGACACAGGTCCCAGAAGACAGCAGGGACCAATGAGGATGCGCAGCGCGACTTGTGCATGCGCAGTGGGGAACCAGGCTGTGAAGCCGCAAGACTTCACTTCCTGATTCCCTTACCGAAGATGGCGGCGCCTCCACCAGAGAGCCGAGGGACAGATCGGCTTCGGGTGCCAACATCGTGGGCACCCTGGACAAGTAAGTGTCCATATTTTAAAAGTCAGCAGCTGCAGTAAAAAAAAATGTCGGCAGAACTCCGCTTTAAGAACCACTGTTCAAAATCAGGTAGGAGCTTTGTCTAATGGACAGCAAGCAGACATTTCTTTCTGCCACATATTGTATCTCAAATATAACTGATGGTTAGAACCTGGGTCTAACCATCAATAGGACCCAAACAAGCCTCCCGCAAAAGCATTCCACAAGCCTTGGCTGTAGGGTCCTGGAAGCCTGCGAAGAATTCCAAAACGAGTTTGGAAAAGCTCTAACCATAGTGGCAGCCAAACAGATATTTGTAAGCACAAGTAATAGGGGCCCAAATTGGCCGGTAACATCATGCCTAAGCTTGCAGAAATCAGCAAACTAAATAGGCACGTGCATTCTTATTTGAATATTGATGTGATTTGTGTAGTCCTTCCAGATCTGTGCAGTGATCTGGAGAGAAACTTTTCTTCTGGGTAGGAGATTTCATATAATAATGATCTGTCACTACTGCTCTCAAACTACAGGAGGGGGATAGGTGGGGAGAAGGATGACTGGTCTTGTATCCTTCTCCCCACCTATCCCCCTCCTGTAGTTTTCTGCAAGCAGCCTGTAGTGGGTGGATTTGCTGGGTTTCCCAGTGATGTCGTCACTGTAACTTTTCCAAGGTAATACCTAGGTTTGTAAGGGCATTTGATGCACACACATTGGATTCTTTATGCTTTCTGGATTTTCAGAATTATATTTAAATGAAATGATTTGTGCCTGGAGTACAGATTCAAAGTTATATTTGCTCGTAGTATTTCTTCCTAAGGACAACCACAAAGAGAGGAAATCATCTGAAAAATGAAGTTCACACACATTCTACTTGGCTCCAGTTCTAGAGAATAAGAAAACGTGCTTTTATCCATGGGAGCAAAGAACATCAGGGACAAATATACAGAGCAATCCGTGGAAATGCCTGTGAGAAGCCGTACAACAAAACTCACATATTTTTCAGGTTAACTTGAGTTCAGTGGTTTCTGTCTGGTGAACAAATGCAGCAAGCGTAAGATGTCAACTGAAAATGTGAAACTCCTGCTTGACCTACATGCCATTGTGAAGAATGAGAAATTCTTGACTTGCTGTGACACATGAAGTCATAGGAAGATTATCCTGCTGAGTACGCATGATCAACTGTATTATTAGGAAGCACTGCTTTATCCAGTTGCGTTTATTCTGCACAGTGGGAAATAGATTATATGGGTCATCTGTACATCATAAAAGAACCACGTTGCTAAAGACAATTCTCTGTGTACCTGTTCGAATAGACCACCCATTCCTAGATATTAACATCTCTTGCCTGTAGCCTCGGAAAATCTGTTTTTTGTTTCGTTTTTTTGCTCCAAATGGTATGACTGGTGTTAACACATTAAAAACAATCACCCTTATGGAAGAAAATAACAGTTTTATTGGTCTTTTAATTGTTTGACTTCAAGTATATTTAAATTAAAAACAAAATGCTAACATAGTGTAGTTTATTGTTTATTAGATGTGGTTGCTGCATTCGTTTTATATTTTTAGGCTAACTCCATTTTCTGCAAGGGCAAACAGATACCCGTTGATCTTGCCAGAAATCTTTGTACGTGTAGCGCCCCCTATCTGTGATTGATAAGCCAGTTCCTGCAACAAGGGAAGCCACTTTCTTTTAGAATTCAGCTAATGCGCTATTTTCCTCCTCCTCAAGGTAGCATAGCAGCCCTTTTATTTTAGAGTGCCGCTAACGCACCCTTTTTTCTCACTCTTCTGCTCCTCAGGGGCTCAAGACTTTTTTATGTGGCTAAATTGTTTGCATTGCAAACCCTCCCATACAGTTTTATGGAATGTCCTGGATCTTTTCCTCCTCTTCCTATTAGGCACATAGCATCCATTTTTCTGGGCCTGCAAATTCCCCACTACATTTTCCTCCTCCTCAAGGGCAAATAACAGACATTTTTTGACCTGCTAATGTGCCATTTTCCTTCTCTTCATGTATGCAAAGCAGCCAATTTTTAAATGCTGCTAATGCACCCTTTTCTTCCTCATCTTCTACTCTTCCAATACTGTTATTAATGAATTGAAAAATAAAACACCAGTGTTTAAATAATGAATATCCCATACATAACTTAATATTATGATGAAATTATTATGACGAAAATCAATAATAATAAAAGTCCACAAATAAATTGATTAGTGAAATCCAAAAATTAGTGTCCATGAATTATAATAAAAAAAAACTAAAATATGGTGAATTGTGTGAATAGCTGTAGACAAATAACTGCACACCAGTGCTCTGTGACAAAAAGTCCATATAGATGTGAAATGGCATCTCCAATCTTATGAGAAAGAACCGTGTTGAATCCACCACCAAATCAGCAGAAATTACTTATTACTGAATATCCATGATCCCCCATGACAGAGGATCAGAGAATGCATGTAATGAATCACAGCTTAACTCCAAAAGACAGCAGGCACTGTTGTGGATTCTTAGCAATCGCCTCCCAGCCAATCAAAACCATCAGAGTGTGTGTGTGGTACATAAAAGATATAAACGCTCCATATAGTGTAAAACCTTATTAAAATTTAATTGTAAAAAGCAAAGTAATACACTTACAATGTTGCAGTTTAAAAGAGCCTGAAGTCTGATGTGTCGGCCGGTGCACAAACAGACAACCTGTCCTTCTGGGTAAACGAATGGAGCACGAGGTGACGTCAGCGCGTCGCTCCGCCCTACGTACGTTTCGTAATAACTTACATTGTCCAGGGCCTGGTTAAAGTATAAAGAATAGGCAGGATTAAAAACATGGATAAATATGGATATTGTCCTCCATTTGCCAAAATAGGTATTGGATGAGACCTAGATGGCATACCTGCGATCCACTGGGGTCGATCAGAGCCAACAAATAGGGATAATAACAAATCACTGTTTGGATATAGAAAACACTACTGATAAGCCAACATACAGTATTTTTGGGGCCACAAACCATATAAATGACACTTTAAGTAAACAAATGCCTACCCTCCAGCATCAGTGCAGAGCCAGCAGTTATGAGAAACTTTTCTGACCTGCTGGATTTGATCTTATGACCAAAATTTGAACAGGTATATATGTACAGTATATATAGGTATGCACCTAACTAGGCTTATCCAGCTATCTTAATATCAGCAAATTAATATTTTTTTATCCTATGGCCATGGTGTGTCTCTCTATTTTGTTATAGATTATGGTTTGTTTCTCTTAAAGGGACATACCCTCTCTTCTCATATCCTCTGAAGATAAGACATCCACAACAATAGAACTGCTGGCACTGCACTGACACTGGAGGGTAGGCATTTGGTAGCTTAAAGTTCCATTTATATAGTTTATGGTCCAAAAATATGTTGACTTATAAGTGGTATTTTGTATATCCAAACAGTGATTTGTTATTATCCCTATTTGTTGGCTCTGAACGACCCCAGTCGATCACAGGTTGGCCATCCAGGTCACATCTGAATCCCATTTTTGGCAAATGAAGGACAATATCCATATTTATCCATGTTTTTAACAACTTCCATACAGGGCACTTATACACCTTCCTGCCCAGACCAATTTTCAGCTTTCTGTGCTGTTGCAATTTAAATGACAATTGCACGGTCATGCTACACTGTATCCAAACTAAATTTTTATAATTTTTCCCCACAAATAGAGCTTTCTTTTGGTAGTATTTGATCACCTCTGCGATTTTTATTTTCTGCTAAAAATAAATAAAAAAAGACCGAAAATTTTGAAAAGTTTTTTTTGTTTCAGTTACAAAACTTTGTAAATAAGTACGTTTTCCCCTTCACTGATGGGCACTGATGGGGCTGCACTGATGGGCACCAATGAGGCAGCACTGATGGGCACCGATGAGGTGGCACTGATGGGCACCGATGAGGTGGCACTGATGGGCACCCATAGGCGGCACAGATGGGCACTGATAGGTGGCACGGATGGGCACTGGTAGGCATCATGGATGGGCACTGATAGGCGGCACGGATGGGCACAGATAGGTGGCATGGATGGGCACAGATAAGTGGCACGGATGGGCACAGATAGGCGCATGGATGGGCAAGGATAGGCAACACGGATGGGCACTGATAGGCGGCATGGATGGGCACTGATAGGTGGCATGGATGGGCATGGATGGGCACTGATAGGTGGCATGGATGGGCACTGATAGGTGGCACTGTACTGTAATGTGTTGTACTAATGGATGCCAATCAGTGCCAAACAATAATGCCTGCCAATCAGTGGTGCCCATTGTGGGCACTGATTGGCATCCATTGTGGGCACTGATTGGCATTCATTAGGCATTTCTAATTGGCATCCCTGGTGGTCTAGGGTGGCATACCTTATGGTGGGCATCCCTGGTGGTCTGGTGGCATCCCTGGTGGTCCAGTGTGGGCATCCTCGGGGGGGCTGTGCTGATAATAGATCAGCACAAACCCCCCCTGTCAGAGGAGCAGCCGATCGGCTCTCCTCTACTCGCATCTGACAGACGCGAGTAAGGAAATGCCGATCACCGAGTTTTCCTGCTTACATCGTGATCAGCCGTGATTGGACACGGCTGATCACATGGTAAAGAGTCTCCATCGGAGACTCTTTACCTAGATCGGTGTTGCGGGGTGTCAGACTGACATCCCGCAACAACGATCGCCGCGATGCGCGCCCCCGGGGGCGCGCAGCGGCTCAATATCCTGAAGACGTCATATGACGTCCAGTCAGGATATTGAAATCACTTTGCCGCCGTCCTTTTGCAATAGGGCGGGCGGCAAGTGGTTAATCCTGGCTATTCTTTCTACTTTAATCGCCTTTGAACAGGTATTGATGATGAAAAAAAAGAAAAAGAAAAAATGTTGCTAATTGATATGCAATATGTTGTATTCTTGGCAATATTCTTAATGTTATGTTTCCACTATATAACATAGCTACCTGTTCTCTACATTCTATACACCAGGGATATGCAATTAGTGGACCTCTAGCTGTTGCAAAACTACAAGTCCCATCATGCCTCTGCCTCTGGGTGTAATGCTTGTAGCTGTCAGAGTCTTGCTATGCCTCATGGGATTTGTAGTTCTGCAACAGCTGGAGGTCCGCTAATTGCATATCCCTGCTATACACCCTTGAAGAAGATTAGGAAAGCAAATTTCAAAACGGCTTGGGTGTGGAAGGGTGTGTGGTATCTGGAGCTTTTTGCTTGACATTCTACAATGGAAATTTTGTGATGTATTACTGTAATCTACTTATATCTTTGAATAGCCTTTTGAGCTTTGTATAGCATGTTTTTTTTTTTATATATTTTTTATATTTTGTGACATAATAAAGCTTGTATTGTAAATTTGTATCTAAAGTACTCCGTATTACAATTCATTATGCAATAGCACTGTTGCCATTCAAAGTCCCATTTATGAGGGATTCTGTTCACCATACTAGACAACCATCAGGCTATATTTCACTAAACAGGGCTGCTTTTAGAAATCATGGGGCCTCATATAGCCTACCTGACAGGTCCTCCTGACAAAATATCAAACAATATTTTTCCTAAAAATACACTAAAGTCATTATTAGTGAATTATTATCACTTACAAACTTTCGGAAACTTGTAAACATAACTTACAAAATATCTGTTAAATCTAAAAATAAAACTGTATTAAGTTATTAAATAAAGTCTCTCACTCTCAGAATACAATTGCTCACCCTGGAGCATTCCCCCATCTACATTGAGTGTGTGAATAGGGAAATCAAGTAATTTTTTTTGTTCAACCTGCTGGTTGAACGAAAAACATTATCATCTTTGGGTGGTTTAAGTTACAAGTGATTGTAAAGTCTTGTTTATTTTTCTATAAAAAAACAAACATGACATACTTTCCTGCTCTGTGTAGTGGATTTGCACAGGGCAGCCCGGATCCTCCTCTTCTCGGGTGCCTCTTCTGTGCTCCTGGCCCCTCCCTCCTGTTCAGTGCCCTCACAGCAAGCATCTTCAAGCACCCGAGCCGAGTCACAGCTCTGTGTATCCATTCAGACACAGCGCTGCGGCCCGACCCCATCCCCTCTTACTCCTGAGTGGTTGGCTGACTTTGATTGACAACAGTGGGAGCCAATATCGCCGCTGCTGTGTGTCAGCCAATCAAGAGGGAGAGTCTCAAACGGCTGAGACACTCGTGGACATCGCTGGACAGAGATGGGGCTTAGGTAAGTATTAGGGGGGCTGCTGCACACAGAAGGCTGACTGCAGACAAGCTCATCAGTGTGCTGCTTTCACAGTCCAGCCACAAGGTGGGTAGGAGACCTATAGATGAAAGTAAAACTGCAGCATAGAAAGATAAGTCCCCTCCCCAGAGCTATACCTTGGATGTAAATCATAGGACTGGTTTAACAGAAATACAAATAATTTGGCAGGAAAATCCAGCCTCCATGTACGCATTTCATCTATTCAGCGGTTTGCCTGGAGTACAGTTTTAACAAAGATGAAACTTCATGTTTTTTATCATGGCAATGAGGACATATTGCAATACATACAGAGTATATCAGCACCCAGAAAGGCTATGTGAAAGGACATTAAGAGTATATAATATATTTATAAGAGTATATTATATATACCGTATATACTCGAGTATAAGCCGAGTTTTTCAGCACATTCCCATGTTAAACGTCAGTCTAGTCATGGACACAGTGAGGCATGGGCACAGTGAGCCATGGACACAGTGAGGCATGCACATGGACACAGTGAGGCATGCACATGGACACAGTGAGGCATGGACATGGACACAGTGAGGCATGGACACAGTGAGGCATGCATATGGACACAGTGAGGCAAAGTGAGGCACAGTGAGGCATGCAGATGGACACCCTAGGCTTATACTCAAGTCAATACGTTTTCCCATTTTTTTGTGATAAAATTAAGTGCCTCGGCTTATTTTCAGGTCGGCTTATACTTGAGTATATACGGTAATATACACGCCAGGCTAGATTTTTGGCATCTGACCTCCCAGACTGCTGAACATTCCAAGGCTCTTCTACGCAGGTTTTTTATAAGAGATCAGCTCTGGTAGTTGTGTGCCAGAAAGTCTGTTATGAAACTTGTTCAGAGGAGCAATATTTGAGGCCCAAATTATTAAACAATTTGTAGCATACCTGCCAAGAAGCTTGGAAACACATTCCCAAATCAATCTTCACAAAGGAGGAGCTCTTTATTATAATCCCATATTCCTGGCAGGGTAAGTGGCTATCCACACTGACATACCTATGTACTGAGAAAAAAAGGACATTTCTATGTACAAAAACCTCTTTTATTATACAGGACTCATCCATAAACACTAGTAAGTAAAAATAGGGTAGTTACCTGTAGTAAATAATCAAACACTAGCTTTCATTTTCTAATGTGTACAATGCACCTGGAAAGTATTCACAGCGCTTCACTTTTTCCACATTTTGTTATGTTACAGCTGTAGCGGGGTGTTCCCCTTTAATGCAGAGAGACAAAAAGTTCCAGGTGAGAGGTGAGTCGGGAGGAAGTAGAGAAAAGACATTGCTGGAAGTGAAAGCAGAGGAGAGAGACTACATTACCCAGAACCCCATTCGGAAATGTTTCCACCACAGAGACTCATGGGAGGGGTTATAAAAGGAGGAGGCGAGGCTGGGCTCGGCCTCTTTGGGACATGAGACTTCAGTGACTGATCCTCCTGTGCGGATGTGCCGGAGTGCAAGGCCTGAAGCCTGAGGCCTTGCGCAGCACCAAAGAGCCTTCCTCCCCACTGCGAGCCTGGGTGGCATCTGACTTCGCTTGTCTACAGCTTTGGTTGGATCGGGGACCCGATCGCTGGAGACACTGTGTGTGTGAGGACACAGTCGGTGGAAGTTCCCGGACTGGGATCGCGTCCGGACGGGTGAGAGGGCGTATGCTCAGACCATATACTGTTGTTGCTAATGTGCCTATAGACTGCCGTGGCCCACAAATTTATTTCTGATACTCTCACCGGAGATCCATATCAGAGCGGAACTTAGAGTTCATGAAGTAATGTGTTTAGTTCATCACAACTTTCCCATTGGATTACAAATGTTGTTCTGTTAATGTGCACCACCTTTAAAGAATTGCCGGTGAAGAAACCATCATCCCCTATAGACTGAGTTCTAGATATCTGAGCCAGGCCTGGCCAGCTAGTTAGTTCATTTGGTTACTGCGTCACAGGACGCCTAGTTAACAGTCGCCCGCGCGGCACACCTTTACTGTTCATTCTAATGCATAGAGTGTTATTGCTGCAGGGCTCTGCAATTTATTATCTGTGAACTGTTACCACTGTTAACCTTTCTTATCAAAAGCATAAGTAAATCTTATACCTTTTACTATTATTGTCTTGGTGTCTGGGTTTACTCATACAGTATAAGAATAGATATATTGCTGCCAATACTAACTGTGCCAGTAGGGGGTTGAGTACATTGCCGGGGGTTGAAGGAGCTGTTTTCAGGGCCCAAACTAAATTTGCGGCCTTCTTAAGTGGAGGTAGCGCTACACGTGGGGGTTCTCGTCCGGGATCCTGATACAGCAGGTGAACGCCAGAAGTGCCGGCATGGACCCTATGGATCCACAAGCGATAGAAGAGTGGTGCAAAGCCGTTAGGGCAGAGCCAAACAACTCAATAGTCATCAGCCTCCCAAGTGTGTAAAGACGCCAGACAATAGAACCTATAGGTTGGCGCCTGCTTTAACTATAAAGAAGGAACCATCACCAATGGGATCACCGCAGGCTGCGGCCCGTACCTCACCAGTAAAAGGAGACAGGGTGACGCCCCCGGTGACACCCGCACCTGCCATTGCTATATCACCAGAATTGATAAAGGCGATAGGGGATCTGCTAATCAAATGTCAGAAGACAAGTACGGTGCATGTAGAGACTAGCTACCGGAGACTGAAGACACTCTCAGGGAAGCTCCCTGTCCCTGCAGGGGAAGAAGATTTTGATACCTGGGTGGAGCAGGCATTGCAGGCAGTAGAGGCATGGGAGGTGCCTGAAGCGCAGAAGAGGCAACTAGTGATGGAAAGCCGAAAAGGCGCAGCAGCAGAAGCAGTGAAAAGTTTTCGGTTTGGGAATGCAGATTGCACGGCTCAAGACTGTCTAGCCATGTTACAGGAAGAGTTTGGTCAATTGGATAAGGTGACAGAGATGGTATACCAATTTGAACATACTTTCCAACAACCAAGGGAGAAACTGTCAGAATATGTTAGGAGACTAAACAGGTTGCTGTGCAAAATTGTGTTGAAGAAGGGAATGAAGCCCCAAGATACAGATGCGGCAAGAATGAAGCAAGTCTTAAAGGGAGCGTTATGCTCGGATCCAGTCTGGCTGCACCTGAAAACCTCGGGAGGAGGAACGTTGCTGACTTATGCTGACTTGATACAAATCATCAGAGATGAGGAGGCGCTACAACAGGACCAGCAAATGACTAAGGCAAATGTTGTCCCCGCACAGGTGCTAGTCAATCCAGTGATGACCCCTGAAAGAGACTCAGAGGTAGACACTTTAAAAGCACAAATGTCCAAGGTGTTAGAAATGTTGACCTCTCTGATGGCAAAAGATACAGAGGGTCCCAAGAGAGAGGTACCACGGAAGGAACTATTCCCAATTGCTTCGGCACCCGCATCTTTACAAGAATGGGGAGATATAGTCTGCTTTAACTGTGGAGGAATTGGCCATATTGCAGCTACCTGTTCCAGTCCCAAGAAGAAGAAGCTAGACAACCGCAAGCCGGCGGGAAACTCCAGAGGGCCCCGGTGAAGGAGTCAACCGGGTGCCCATCACCTTCAGTGAGCTCCAAGCTGAAAGCGAAGCAGAAGGAAAGAGGAGATAAAACACCTCAGAGGAAACACAACATTCCTCAACAGAGATACACCCCAGAGAATGGGGGCAAGACCCTCAGAAGAGGCACAGCACTCCCCAGAGGGGGTGCACACCTAAGAAGAATAATAGTATCCCTTAGCGGGTCCGTACACCCATTGAAAGGAGGGAAATCAATGCATACCAGGCTCAAGAAAGATTAAAGTCCAAAGGGAATTGGATGAGAGAGAGTCCGAAAGGAAAGGGTCAGAAGAAGGCGACCCCCGACAGGCCATATCCGGAGAAGCTGGTAGGCCCATCTCCTATAGTGTCCATTCAAGTGGAGGGAGTCTACACCAGAGCCATCTTGGATACTGGGGCACAAGTGACCCTGTTATACCGAGATTTCTACGAGAAGCACTTGAGTCACCTGCCCATCCAGAAGGTAGAGGGACTAGAGATATGTGGGATTGGGACCCAGAATTTCCCCTACGGTGGCTATTTGCCTGTCAAGATGATCTTTGACCCATCTAACTAAAAAGGACTGGTGTGATACGGGAGTCTAGAAGCCCCTATGCCTCCCCAATAGTGGTGGTCAGGAAGAAGAATGGATCGTTGAGGCTCTGTATCGACTACAGGACTCTTAACAGGAGAAACATACCCGACCAGTACACCACTCCGAGGAGAGAGGATGCCCTACAGAGCTTGTCTGGAGCCAAGTGGTTCAGCGTTATGGATCTCAAGAGTGGGTACTATCAGATCCCTATGCACCCAGAAGACAAGGAGAAGACAGCTTTCATAACCCCAGTGGGGTTCTTTGAATTCGACCGGATGCCCCAAGGTCTGTCTGGAGCCCCAGCTACTTTCCAACGTCTCATGGAGAAGACTGTAGGAGACATGAACCTTATTGAAGTCCTTGTATATCTGGACGATGTCATTGTCTTTGGAAGAACCCTGGAGGAACACGAGGAGAGGCTGGAAAAAGTCTTGAGGAGACTCAGTGAGGAGGGACTCAAACTTTCGCCTGTGAAGTGTCGGTTCTACCAGTCTTCTGTGAACTACCTGGGACACATAGTGTCTGAAGAAGGGGTGGCCACAGACCCTGAGAAATTGGAGGCAGTTACCTCCTGGCCACGACCCACCACAGTAACAGAACTCAGATCCTTCTTAGGGTTCTGCTCCTATTACAGGAGGTTTGTGGAGGGATTCGCCCGAATTGCTAGACCATTGAATGAACTGCTCAAGACTGAGGGAGAAGAGGACGACTCAGGGCCCAGGAAGCCGGGAGAATCAGTCAAAGATCAGTGGAACCAGAAATGTGAAGAGGCCTTCCAGGCATTGAAGAAGAGCCTAACCACTGCTCCAGTCTTGGCCTACGCAGACCCAACCAAACCCTATGAACTACACGTAGATGCTAGTCATGACGGTCTGGGAGGAGTACTTTATCAAGAGCACGAAGGGCAACTACGGCCTGTTGCCTACGTGAGCAGGAGCCTGACCCCCTCTGAGAAAAACTACCCACTCACAAGTTCCTGGCCCTTAAGTGGGCGGCAGTAGACAAGCTCAAAGACTACCTGTATGGGGCGGAGTTCACTGTGAAGACCGACAACAACCCCCTGACCTATCTATTCACTACAGCAAAGCTGGACGCCACTGGACACAGGTGGCTGGCCGCATTGTCTGGATTCAATTTCAGCCTAAAGTACAGGCCAGGGATTGGGAATAGAGATGCAGACGCTTTATCCAGAAGATCTCATGGTTCCATCCATGACATGGAAGACTGGACTCAAGTGGCACCAGACGGGGTGCGGGCCCTATGTCTGGGGGCTGAATTGCAAGCTAGAGGGGGCTCAAGGGCGGAAGAGATAGGAGTTACCATGGTAGGAGTCCCCAAACAATACTGTGGGGTAACTCAACTGGAGGAAGATCATCTGCCAAAACTGTCCAAAAAGGAGCTAAGATGTGACCAATTAGAAGACCCCATGGGGAAATTGGTTCTGGAAGCCCTGGAGAATCAGGATCCGAACAGATTTCTGAGTCACTCCTCAAAGGAAGCTCGCCTGTTGAGGAAAGAGTGGGACAGGTTACAGGTGCATCAGGGAGTGGTCTACCGAAGGGGCCCCTCTGATGACCTGGAAGATAAATGGCAATTGTTTCTTCCGGAAAAACACAGAGAGACTGTTATGGTGGCCCTACATGACAATCATGGCCACTTAGGGGCAGAAAGGACCTTTCAACTTGTCAGAAGTCGGTTCTATTGGCCCTGTATGAGGGCAGAAGTAGAAGAGTACTGCCATTCATGTGCACGCTGCATCCAGAGGAAGACTTTACCCCATCAAGCTGCCCCAATGGGCCATCTACAGAGTCAAGGCCAAATGGATCTGGTATGCATTGATTTCCTCTGCCTCGAACCCGACCTGAGTGGACTGGGAAATGTTCTGGTGATAACCGATCATTTCACCCGGTATGCTCAAGCTTTTCCAACCAAAGACCAGAAGGCTTCCACTGTAGCCAAGATACTTATGGAGAAGTATTTTGTCCATTATGGGCTGCCCCAGCGACTTCATTCAGATCAAGGAAGGGACTTTGAAAGTCGGCTGATCCGGAAACTCTTAGATTCGTTGGGAATCAAGAAGACTCGAACTACACCTTACCACCCACAGGGAGATGCTCAGCCAGAGAGGTTTAACCGAACCTTGCTCAACATGTTGGGGACTCTGGAAAGTGAGAAGAAGCAACATTGGAGCAAACATATAGCAGCCATAGTACATGCTTACAACTGTACCACCAGTGATGCTACAGGTTACTCCCCATATCGACTCATGTTTGGGAGAGAAGCAAGACTACCTGTGGATTTGGCCTTTGGCACCTCTCTGGACCATTCCTCAGCCACATCCCACAAAGGATATGTGGACAGGCTCAGACACAGCCTGAAAGTGGCCTATGAACAAGCTCAAGCGGCCTCAGATCAAAGAGGGGCTCGAAACAAAAGAAACTTCGACTTGAAGGTCCGGGTACAAGACCTACAGCCCGGGGATAGAGTACTGTTACGCAATCTGGGGGTCCCTGGGAAACACAAACTTGCAGACAGATGGAGATCTGAACCCTATGTCATCTGTAGGAAGTTGCCGAGCCTACCTGTTTACAAGTTGAAGCCAGAAGGAAAGGTAGGCCCACTGAAGACGTGGCATCGAAATCACCTGCTCCCACTTGCTGAGGCAGTCAGGATACCTCCCGTGAGAGATTCCCCTGAACCGGTCTCTATTCTGGATACTCCCAGGCCAAACACTCGGTTGCAGACCTCCCGAGCTGAAGATGGAGAGGTCTCTCAACTTAGTGAAGATGAAGAAAGAGAACTTGATTGGCTGTGGCCTTCCCCAACTCCAGGAACTTCTACTATAGATCTTCCAACCACTGGAGGCACTCCAGATGGAACGCTGAACCCGAAAGCCACAGAGTTCATCCCGTCTAGTCCTTCAGCAGATTACTGGGGGGAGGCCTGGGATACCTACTCAGAGGAAAACCCTAGAGGCTCCACCCACGAGCCTGTTTCAGGAGAAGAACCTGTGGCACCAGAGCCAGATATCCCAAGAGAGCAAAGGGCTCGAAGAGTCATTTGGCCTCCTAAGAAGCTGACCTACCCACAAATGGGGAATATCTCAGAAGACTCTGTAGTTACTGCCCGTAGGAGTGCTGAAAATCCGGATCCCTCCACTGTCCATTTGGTGGAGGGCAACCCCAGCTCACTCTCTGGCACAGTTAGGCAGGCCACCCATGATAATGTGACCTGTGGGCGAGGGAATTCTACCCCTCAGTTTTGGTGGGAATCCCCTATGCCAACTTCGTTCGCAGAATTGTCTAGAGTTGTACATAATCTTTGTTAAGGTTTATCTTTGGGGACCAAAGAGTTCAAGTGGGGGGAGTGTGTAGCGGGGTGTTCCCCTTTAATGCAGAGAGACAAGAAGTTCCAGGTGAGAGGTGAGTCGGGAGGAAGTAGAGAAAAGACATTGCTGGAAGTGAAAGCAGAGGAGAGAGACTACATTACCCAGAACCCCATTCGGAAATGTTTCCACCACAGAGACTCATGGGAGGGGTTATAAAAGGAGGAGGCGAGGCTGGGCTCGGCCTCTTTGGGACACGAGACTTCAGTGACTGATCCTCCTGTGCGGATGTGCCGGAGTGCAAGGCCTGAAGCCTGAGGCCTTGGGCAGCACCAAAGAGCTTTCCACCCCACTGCAAGCCTGGGTGGCATCTGACTTCGCTTGTCTACAGCTTTGGTTGGATCGGGGACCCGATCACTGGAGACACTGTGTGTGTGAGGACACAGTCGGTGGAAGTTCCCGGACTGGGATCGCGTCCGGACGGGTGAGAGGGCGTATGCTCAGACCATATACTGTTGTTGCTAATGTGCCTATAGACTGCCGTGGCCTACAAGTTTATTTCTGATACTCTCACCGGAGATCCATAACAGAGCGGAACTTAGAGTTCATGAAGTAATGTGTTTAGTTCATCACAACTTTCCCATTGGATTACAAATGTTGTTCTGTTAATGTGCACCACCTTTAAAGAATTGCCGGTGAAGAAACCATCATCCCCTATAGGCTGAGTTTTAGATCTCTGAGCCAGGCCTGGCCAGCTAGTTAGTTCATTTGGTTACTGCGTCACAGGACGCCTAGTTAACGGTTACTCAAAATTATACAAATAATACCCCATAATGCAACAGAAGTTTGTTTGAAATATTTGCAAATTTATAAAAAAAAAGTATTCACAGCCTTTGCTCAATATTTTTTTGAAGCACCAATTACAGCTTCAAGTCTTTTTAACCCCCTCCATACCGGGCCATAGCAAAATGACGCCGGCAGGAACCCTCTCTCCTTCCGGGTGGACGTCATATGACGTCCTGGGTTAGAGGGGGGATATCTGAATGATGCCTGCAGCTAGAGGCATCATTCAGATATCCTTTTTTTCAGCCGGCGATCCTGCGCACAATAAGAATGATCATAGCGGCAGTTCCACCGCTTGATCGTTCTTATAGGCGGCGGGAGGGGACATCCCCCCCTCCCGCCGCCATCCAGTGCTTCTCCGGGCTCTCCCGTGCGATCGGGAACCCGGAGAAAATCGTCGGCACCGGTGGTGGGTCACGTGATGAGCATAGAGATGACTGGTGACCAGATGGTCACCAGTCATCTCTATGATCGTCGGAGGCCCGGGCGCGATGTGATGATGTCACGCCCGGGCGCGATTTGATGACGTCACGCCCGGGTCCTCAAATGTAAACAAAGCCGCCATTGCGGCTGTAAGTATGAGATCGTGAAAAAAAATTCACTGATCTCATGCTTTCCAGCCTGGAGGAGAGATGTGGGGTCTTATTGACCCCGCATCTCTCCATAAAGAGGACCTGTCACACACATTCCTATTACAAGGGATGTTTACATTCCTTGTAATAGGAATAAAAGTGTAAAAAAAAAAGTAAAAAAAAGTAAAATAAAAAAAAAAATATATATTTTTTTAAAACCCCCCTCCCCAATAGCTCACGCTTAGAAGCGAACACACACGTAAGTCCCGCCCGCATATGTAAACGCCGTTCAAACCACACATGTGAGGTATCGCCGCGTGCGTTAGAGTGCGTGCAACAATTCTAGCACTAGACCTCCTCTATAACTCTAACCTGGTAACCTGTAAAAAATTTCAAAGCGTCGCCTATGGAGATTTTTAAGTACCGAAGTTTGGCGCCATAAGCTTTCATATTTTACAAAAAAATTGGGCTAACTTTACTGTTTTGTTATTTTTTAATTCATGAAACCATTTTTTTCCCCAAAAAAAGGCGTTTGAAAAATTATTGCGCAAATACCGTGCAAGATAAAAAGTTGCAACAATCGTAATTTTGTTCCCTAGGGTGTCTGCTAAAAAAAACACATATAATGTTTTGGGGTTCTGAGTAATTTTCTAGCAAAAGAATGATGATTTGTACATGTAGGAGAGAAGTGCCAGAATAGGCCCGGTATTGAAGTGGTATAAAAAGCCCTGTATGGAAGTGGTTAAATATGATGCTACAAGCTTGGCACACCTATTTTTCTCCCATTCTTCTTTGCAGGACCTCTCAAGCTCCATCAGGTTGGATGGGGAGCGTTGGTACACAGCCCTTTTCAGATCTCTCCAGAGATGTTCAATCGTGTTCAAGTCTGGGCTCTTTCTGGGCAACTCAAGAACACTCACAGAGTTGTCCCATAGCCACTCCTTTGTTATCTGGGCTGTGTGCTTAGGGTAGTTGTCCTGTTGGAAGATGAACCTTTGCCCCAGTCTGAGGTCCAGAGCACTCGGGAGCAGGTTTTTATCAAGGTTGTCTCTGTACATTGCTGAATTTAGCTTTCCCTCCATCCTGACTAGTCTTAAGCCCCATACACACTATCAGTTTTCTTGCAGGTTTTTCTCTTCAGGTTTACCAAAACCATGTAGTGCAAGGGCCTGCCTGATTGCATACGAATTGAAACTCTTAAGGTTTGACCTCATATTAGATGGTTTTGGTAAACCTGAAGAGAAAAACCTGCAAGAAAACTGATAGTGTGTATGGGGCTTTACAGTTCCTGCTGCTGAAAAAACATCCCCACAGCATGATGCTGCCACCACAATGCTTCACTGTATGGGATGGTATTGGCCAGTTGATGAGCGGTGCCTGGTTTCCACCAGACATGATGTTTGTCATTTAGGCCAAAAAGTTAAATCTTTGTTTCATCAGACCAGAGAATTTTGTTTCTCATGGTCTGAGAGCCCTTCAGGTGACTCCAGGAAGGCTGTCATGTGCCTTTTACTGAGGAGTGGCTTCCGCCTGGCCACTTTACCATATAGGTCTGAAGGTTCTCCTCTCTCCACAGAGAAACCATCGGGTTCTTGGTCACCTCCCTGACTAAGGCCCTGCTCCCCCAATCACTCAGTTTGGCCAGGTGGCCCGCTCCAGGAAGAGTCCTGGTGGTTTCAAACTTCTTCCATTTACAGATGATGGAGGCCACTGTGCTCATTGGGACCTTCAATGCTGCAGAAATTTTTCTGTACCCTTCCCCAGATCTGTGTCTCGATACAATCCTGTCTCGGAGGGCTACAGACAATTCCTGGGAGACACACAGGTCCCAGAAGATAGCAGGGACCAGTGGGATCCCGCAGCGCGAGTCGCGCATGCGCAAGTCGCGCATGCGCAGTAGGGTACCAGGAAGTGAAGCTGCAAGGCTTCACTTCCTGATTCCCTTACCGAAGATTGCGGCGCCTCCACCCGAGAGCCGAGGGACAGATCAGTTTCGGGTGCCGAGATCGTGGGCGCCCTGGACAGGTAAGGGTCCATATTTTAAAAGTCAGCAGCTGCAGTATTTGTAGCTGCTGACTTTTAAAAAACTGTGTTGCATAATTTTAATACATACAGCCAATGGAAAATACCAACTTCTTCCTTACTTTGCATAATGAATGATCAAAAAATGTGTATACGAAACACAAAAAAGTGCTTAAACAAATGTACTAAGGCATTCAAAAAATTTGTGTTTTTCATCTGCCCTTTCAATTCAGTATATTTTTTTAATGCATGTATATATTTGTTGTTTCAAACTATCTGAACCCATTCCAACAAAGAGTGGAAATATTATAACTATATTTACTTTGAATATAATATTATTTACCATATCACATACAGAATATTGAGTTCAATAAAAAAAAAAAAAAATAGATATTACACGAAATGAAAGATGAGAAAAAAATAAAAAAAATAAATAAAACACAAACAAATGTATTCTTGTTGCAAAGCAGTTTTAAATTCCAATGGCAACTGACAGATTATCTTCCATTACAAAAAGAGTGAAGAGCATTTAATTATTATTTACAGTGAGATTAAGCAGTCAAATAAATGGGTCTTTATCATCACTTATTAACAAGATGAGCACTGTTTGGTGTGCAGCTAATCTATCCTTGTAGGGCTCAAGTGGATTGTTTGTAGACTCATATGTGTACTTGTCATTCCCTTAACATTTCTCTGCTGTGCTATAGTCAACTTTTAGATATTTTAAACAGAAGGATCTAGGCAAAAAATAGACTGCTGCTAATTCTGTATATGCCTTTTCTATGCATTTATTATAGGTTTTTTTTCCCTGGAGTAAAGTCCGTTATGCTTCACACACAATGGGGCAAGATATTTTTTATAATGAACTAACTGATTTGGAAAAAAATATGGTTTTAGGAGATTACCACCTATTTATTATTCATGACTAGGCAAAGATCCTAGTAAACTAATGTTAGTTCAACTCCAATATATTATTGTTTGTGTCTAATATACTGTAGCTTAGCTTTGGTTTGGCAGGAAACTTACAATAGTTTTCTAAACCAAAAGCTCAACATAAGTTGTTTGCCTTCAAACATTCTGACTAAATTTCCATAGGACCTGAATAGGACAGGTAGGCAGGCAGGAAGAAAGAGAGATGGATGATGAGTAAAATCAGAATTATTTAAGTGTGTGTGTTAACCTCACTGGCGGTAATCCCGAGTGTGGCTCAGGGTTAAATTTCAGTACCATTAGCAGTAACCCCGAGCCACACTCGGGATTAGATTGCAGAATCCTGGTCCAGTGTACTTACCTTGTCACCAGGATCCTGCGATGTCCCCCTGCTGTGTCTGCGGGCTGTGTCCTCTGCCCAATGCTCTGTGTGCCGGGCTCCGTTCCCTGCGAGCGTTGCAACGCATGGAAGCGGAGCCCGGCGGCAAATTCAAAAAGTACACAAAACATAACACATACAGTACACTGTAATCTCACAGATTACATTACTGTATCAAATCATTTCACCTCCCTTTTGTCCCAAGTGCTTTGTCCAGTGCCCTGCATTCACTTTTCTAATATACAGTGCCTTGCGAAAGTATTCGGCCCCCTTGAACTTTTCATCCTTTTGCCACATTTCAGGCTTCAAACATAAAGATATAAAATTTTAATTTTTTGTGAAGAATCACCAACAAGTGGGACACAATTGTGAAGTGGAACGAAATCTATTGGATATTTTAAACTTTTTTAGCAAATAAAAAACTGAAAAGTGGTGCGTGCAAAATTATTCGGCCCCTTTACTTTCAGTGCAGCAAACTCACTCCAGAAGTTCAGCGAGGATCTCTTAATGATCCAATGTTGTCCTAAATGACTGATGGTGATAAATAGAATCCACCTGTGTGTAATCAAGTCTCTGTATAAATGCACCTGCTCTGTGATAGTCTCAGGGTTCTGTTGAAAGCGCAGAGAGCATCATGAAGACCAAGGAACACACCAGGCAGGTCCGTAATACTGTTGTGGAGAAGTTTAAAGCCGGATTTGGATACAAAAAGATTTCCCAAGCTTTAAACATCCCAAGGAGCACTGTGCAAGCGATCATTTTGAAATGGTAGGAGTATCAGACCACTGCAAATCTACCAAGACCTGGCTGTCCCTCTAAACTTTCAGCTCAGACAAGGAGAAGACTGATCAGAGATGCAGCCAAGAGGCCCATGATCACTCTGGATGAACTGCAGAGAACTACAGTTGAGGTGGGAGAGTCTGTCCACAGGACAACAATCAGTCGTACACTGCACAAATCTGGCCTTTATGGAAGAGTGGCAAGAAGAAAGCCATTTCTCAAAGATATCCATAAAAAGTCTCGTCTAAAGTTTGCCACGAGCCACCTGGGAGACACACCAAACATGTGGAAGAAGGTGCTCTGGTCCGATGAAACCAAAATTGAACTTTTTGGCCACAATGCAAAACGATATGTTTTGCGTAAAAGCAACACAGCTCATCACCCTCAACACACCATCCCCACTGTCAAACATGGTGGTGGCAGCATCATGGTTTGGGCCTGCTTTTCTTCAGCAGGGACAGGGAAGATGGTTAAAATTGAGGGGAAGATGGATGCAGCCAAATACAGGACCATTCTGGATGAAAACCTGTTGGAGTCTGCAAAAGACCTGAGACTGGGACGGAGATTTATCTTCCAACAAGACAATGATCCCAAACATACAGCAAAATCTACAAAGGAATGGTTCACAAATAAACGTATCCAGGTGTTAGAATGGCCAAGTCAAAGTCCAGACCTGAATCCAATCGAGAATCTGTGGAAAGAGCTGAAAACTGCTGTTCACAAACGCTCTCCATCCAACCTCACTGAGCTCAAGCTGTTTTGCAAGGAAGAATGGGCAAGAATTTCAGTCTCTCGATGTGCAAAACTGATAGAGACATACCCCAAGCGACTTGCAGCTGTAATCACAGCAAAAGGTGGCTCTACAAAGTATTAACGCAAGGGGGCCGAATAATTTTGCACGCCCCACTTTTCATTTTTTTCTTAGTTAAAAAAGTTTCAAAAATCCAATAGATTTCGTTCCACTTCACAATTGTGTCCCACTTGTTGGTGATTCTTCACAAAAAATTAAAATGTTATATCTTTATGTTTGAAGCCTGAAATGTGGCAAAAGGATGAAAAGTTCAAGGGGGCCGAATACTTTCGCAAGGCACTGTATATACTGTTCCTTCTGCCTGGAAACTTGAGATTGTCCATGGCAGCCAAAAAGTGTCCCTTTACGTCAAAAGTGGTTTTAGACCAGCTAGAAAACAGCGATTGTAAATTAGAACACTTGCAGAATTGAGCGATAGTGAATAATGGGGAAATTAATTTTATTATTATTATATTATTATTTTTTATAATTATTTAGAGTTATTTATTATATTATAATTTATGATTTAGTGTTTCAAACTTTAGCATACCCGGGATGTCTACTAGACTCTTGTTTGGAAAGATTTAAGTGTGTTATTACTAAGAATTACAGGCCTACAATATAAAACGCCAAATTTCTATGCAAAACAATGTACCGCTTTGAGACGCAAAAATCTGACATAATCATACCGCCAGGGTGGCTAAAGTGGCATTAACCCCAAAAGAAAACATTAAATTGCAGTTTACCAATTCTTAGGCTGCAATTGTTTTCTTTTTTTTTAGCTAACCTGCCTTCCTGGGCCCTCCCCTTGGAGGAAGAGGTCACCTGTGTGCACAATGTGTGACTCTAAAAAAGCCAAAGGGCTAAAGCCTGCAGTAGAGGGCTAGGCCCTCTTGGAAGCTGTGTGCCTAAATGATCAGTCTATGTGCCTGTGGAAGGAAGCTGAGCACCTATATATGGCTCCATGCTAGAGTCGAAAGCTGAAGTGGAGTTACAAAATAACCTGTGGCTCCTGGAGGTTGAAATCCACCCAAGGACTGCTAGCTAGAGAAACTGTATGAGCCTTGGAGTAGTAATAAGTATTTCACCCTGTCCTGTCCTTCTATATTCTATTAAAGTTATGTAATAAAAAGTTTTGAATTGCATTCAAAGACTCATCTTGTTTTTCCTGCATCATACATACATAAGTAAATAAACTACCTATTGACAAAGTATTTCTAGAAGGAAGTCCCACTTATATCAAAGCCTTTTTGAAAAGATCCCAGACAATCCTTACACTTAGGTCCTCCCCCTTCCATCTTTCATACTTCAGTATTGGTCAAAAAGGATAGCCATCACGAAGATGAACCCATAGTAAGTCATGGCAAATTGCAAAATAAGGAAATTAAGTGGTTAATTTTATCATGACCTTAGGGCTCCTGTAACTTTCTACTATTTGACCAAACACACAGGCATCTCTAGATGCTACCTGAAGTTTATGGAAATTAGAGTAATAAAAGATTTAGCTTGAAATTATTTATTCATTTTCTGAAATACCATTTGCTGCAGATTGTAGTCCCACTTTGCTTTCTGGGAATCTATTAAATATATCTGGGGGGGGTTGGCAGGGGGGGGGGGTAAACATTTGGTTTGTGTAGCAACTTGTTGTGGTCAGTTAATTTAATATATAAATCACTTTAAAGCAATCTCTCATGGGCCATTTAAGGTTAAATCTTCATTGTTTTAAAAAATATATATATATTAAATAGAATTGTCTAATTCTTAAATAAATATATCAAAAGATTTCTCAGTCCATCATTATATTGTTGGGTAGTGAGAAATCACAATTCCTCCTACGTCTTTTGTGTGCATTGCTCAGATATCTTCTGTCTCACACGCGGGCTGAATCCGGCCCTCCAGGCCATTTCATGTGGCCCTTGCACCTCTCCTGCAGCTGCAGGAGAGCTCCAGCCCTCCTTTGGTCCTACTCCAGACCCTTACTTTCTGCTTTCAAGCAATGCATCAAACTTCTTGCCAGCAGCAGCATAAGGAAAGGGGGGTGCACTGTGATGTAAGGGAGAGTGGGTGACTCAACTTCTGATGGTGGGGTGGCTCTTGACATCTAATGTAAAGTGGAGGGGATGTGCTGGACATCTAATCTTACAGATACAACCGGCCCTTTTGAGGGCAATCATAATGCTGATGCGGCCCACAATGAAATTGAGTTTGACACCCCTGGTCTCTATGGTTACATGAGTGCAACAACCCAGAAGGTAAAAGAGAGGACTGCTGTTAAAAATATGCAATAATAATAAACAGATACAGCAACCTATGTGTAGACATTTAAAATATACTAATTGAAGTATGCTAATTTTTGGAAGGTGTGATGCAGGGAAAATAAACGCCCTTGTAAAAAACATCCATACATTTTATACATTTTTCTGTAATGTTCCTATTGAACACTGTAGCGTGCCTTCAAATGTCCTCCAGTCACAAATCAGCAATTTCTGGGTCCCCAACTCAGTGTTTCCTACAAAACCAAGGCCACCCTTGCCAGGCCCAAGCTCAGCACCACAGAATCTCTGAAAATGTCTCTGTGATGCCAACCCTTGCTTCGCAGGAAATAGTAATATGTATTATCACTGTCACTGGACATAAAACTCTACATGTGCATGACTTAGTATTTTACTGTCTTTAGAAATATCACTTCTTTCTATCCTAGACAGCATAGTTTCCGTGGAACAAATATCTGTCCAAATAGTGTTTGACTCTAGAAACATCTCTCACATGATTCAATAAAGTCCCGGCTAATACTGCTACCCCCATCCTTGGCACAGCAGCAGGATGTTTCTGAAACTATCACTCTTCCATCCCTGGTTTAACGCTGCGGCATACCTGAGGTTGTCTCTGTCTACTGTCCTGGCTGAGCTTTCCTCATTCTATTTAGTATTACTGTATATACTTTCCCATATTTTTACTTCCAGAAACATAGCAGTCATTATATGCAAAGTGCTATAACCCATAGCAATAAAGAAAAAGGGAAACAATAAGGAACAATGGTCAATGACGTGATCTGGAGTAACCCCCACCCCTTTGTTTACTTAGCAGTGGGGGACCCAGAGATGTCAATCAGATAATCACTGCCATTAAACAAATGGTGGAGTTCATCTGAATGACATCTCCAGGTCACTGCTTTTAAAGTAAATAAAGGAGTAAGGGTCACCCGGTGACACCATTGACCAAATAGGGACATGCCCCTATTTAGCCAGTGACATCACCAGGTGATTCCACCCCTTTGATTACTTTGGTGGTAGGGACCCAAAGATGTCAATCAACACAAAGGAAGCAACTGGGTCGATTGTGTCGGCAGGTATCATTCTTCATGGACTTGCATCACTGGATGTGGACCTCCATCTCTGGATGATATTATTGACAATAAATGTAAGTGGCGGAACATTTTTTTGAACACTTCAAATGTTTGGTTGTGTTTATTTCTAGGGGTACCCCTTACTCATTCATATGCGAGGGGGAAAAAATGCTGGGGGCATACAAATAGAAAATCCATGTTGTGCTATCAAAAAAAATACTAATACATGTCAAAAAGTGAATAAATAATTTAAAATCAAGTGCAATAATGACCACATAAATAATAGTGAAAAAGCATCAAATACATACAGTATAATGCTGTGAACTAATATTATAAACATTCAAACAGTTCTAACTATGACTTTGTGACTGATGACTTTGTTGACTTTTTATAATATTTATTCACAGCATGTATTTGATGTTTTTCCGCTATTGTTTATGTGTTCATTATTGCACTTGATTTTTTATCACTTTATTCACTTTTTGACATGCACTTTATATGTATTAGTATTTATTTTTATAGCGCAAAACAGGTATTCTATTTGTATGCATTTTAATACGAGGTGTGTTTAAACGCAGGATTCCTGTTGGTATTAAAATCTGTGGGCACCCTTATTTTTAAAAGGGGCTTCCAGATTTCTAAAAGCACTCTACCCAGAGACCTACGCAACCACTGGGCCTGCAGGAGATTCACCCTGAACTGCAAAGTGATACATCCATTGTGAGGCCTAGCCAATAAGAAAAGAAAAATAAGGACTCCCCAATTGACCTAAGTGGTACCATGTCCACTGAAGAACTAGATCTGAATGTAATATATAGTAGTGGTTTTCCTACCACTACTTTATATGACAGCTTTCATTGTCAGTGGCTGTTAATGAAGCCGCAGGTGCCAGTACCTGTCATGTCCTCAGCAATCAGTGACATCACCTCATTCATTTGCTGGCTGCGAATGGCCATGTAAGCAAAGGGGTAGGGATAGTTCTGACATCACTGATCAAATATGGCTAAATTGCCTTATTTGGGCAATGACAATAACACTGGGGCTACCCATCCCTTTGTTTAGATTTAGCAGCATAGAACAGAGTCCTCATTCATGGTGGATGTAGTGACAGGATCGGACATGTCTGGAAATCATTAGGTATTTTCTTTCAGGGAGTCAGCGGGTATCATTCATCGTGATTGACATGGATTTGAGTTGTAGATGATGTGATTGATGATGGATTTAAATCGTGGGACATTTTTTTTTTTTATTGAAGGGTTTTTAATAAAGCTCTGTGTACTCCTTACTCAATCACTTAGAAGGGGGTAATGTGCTCGCTACCTAAACTGCCTTGCGAATGAGCATGAACAATGGTCTGTACAATGGGAATACCCTAAAAAGTCACTTAGCTCAGGTTGTAGTAGCTTCAAAGCCCCCAGGACCCCAGACTCTACTCTTTGACCAGGCAACCAAGATCCCAGGCTGTACTCTACAAGCGATTGCAGGAAATTGGGCGCTGGTGTCATCCCCAGGTGAAATTTCTCCTTTGGTCCAGTTAAGTCCCCTAAGTTATTATGGAGTCCACCTCTCAGCTTATGCTACTGGCCTTTTATTTAGAAAGTTTAACCATTCCCACATCAGTCTGGCCCTTTCTAACTACTTCCTTTACAATACTTTTCTGTGGGTGAAACATTTTCCAACACCAACTCTAGATGGCACTGTTGTATCATACATACCATGGATCATACATGACAAAAGGTCAAGCTATTGTTGATCCTTACACATATTTATTTGACAAAGTTTGACCAGAGCTCCTGTAAAGCTGTATATGGATAAAATCAAGTTTCTTTACTGGGAATACCAGAGATGAGAAAGGATTTACAGCAGGTCTAAAGATCCCTACTCACAACAGTTTTCAAATAGCCTCCAAAATTTCTTTGTGGCCTCCAGGAAGTCTATACTGCTTGAGACAGACTGGCTTCTCTGGTAGAGAAATGTAGACCGGTTCCCATTTGACATGACCTCTGACCACAGCCCTCACCGCCCTTACCAGTTACCCTTTATCAGGATACCTGAATGTGAATGTACCCGATCCAGTCTGAACTGACCTTGAAGTACATTCATCCCAAGAATATTTTTGGGACCCTCTAATACCAAAACATTTGTCCAAAATCCTGGTCTCTTGCCAATAACCAATTTTACACATATTCTAACTGCTGGTGTGGTTTGCCCTCACAAACCTTCTACACGGATCACCTCTCTTTTGTGATGGGAAGGATTTTCTTGCAAAAGTGTAACTTCATCTCCAGTATCAACTAAAGCCATCACATGTGTAGGAGAAGATGACTTCCCCCACTATACAGTTACAGGTTCATATGCACTTTGGTCTCCCGTGGTCAATGTACTTACTGCTATCATGGAAGGCCCACCTTCCCTTCATAAAAAATAAGGAACCTTCCAGTTTCCCTTTCTGAGACTCTCTATCTCCTCCCCAGGATAAAGGGATTTGGGTTTGAGTTCAAGCTCAGTTCTGGGAATTATTTTGGGGCTAATAGGAGGGGTCTGTTCTGTTTCCTTTAAATCTATGCTGATGTTATCTTCACTAGGAGTAGTTTCCAACCCTGACAGTTTTCCTGCTAACTGTTTCCACCTCTTCAGCAATTCTACAGTAAAAATCCCATCTATCTCATCTTTAGGTACTTTAATAGGTCTTTAATAGGTTCACCCACATTTGTTTCCTAGAGAAAGCTAGCCTGGTTTTCCGTGCAACTTCTGTCTTCTCTCCCACCTTCAAGTTCTTCTCTGTTCTTTTGTGCTTATTTTCTTCTTGACCTTATCTACTGCCGTGATAGGATTTTTTTTCTCCTGCAGCACCCCCAACTGGCTTAAAAGGGTAGTGGATTCATGAATCTTGCTGTTTAATTCCAGGCCTCCCAGCAAGGACAATAAAGTAGCCCTGAGATTAAGTGGCACAGACTCCATTAGTTTAGAGTGCAGAGCGGATGTGAAGGGTTCTAAATCTGGACCCATCCATTCTGGAAGGTTAGTTAATGCAGTTATACAACTCATCTCATGTAACCCCGCAATACCTGCTACTATCGTTCTCCATGAGTAGGTATTTTGCAGGTTAGTAAATAGTTTTTATGTCCAGCATGGCGTGTCCAGAGGTGGCGCTTTGCGGCAATACTGATATCTCCATATCTTTATTTTTGTCTCCAATAATACATATGTTGTGGAGACCCTTTTTGAGCACGTTGGGCCGCCGTAACAAGCGGCTAATGTGCCCATTTAGATTGA
The DNA here is from genome assembly GCA_029206835.1 of Rana muscosa. Classification (NCBI taxonomy): domain Eukaryota; kingdom Metazoa; phylum Chordata; class Amphibia; order Anura; family Ranidae; genus Rana; species Rana muscosa. Next base: position 764,849,768 of record CM055116.1, on the reverse strand, counting down.
GAAGTTTTTTGATTTCTTTGTTTAATAGTTCAGGTCAATGTTTGCCCATTCACGGGATATCGTCCTGTCCTCTTGTTGCCAGCAATTAAAATGGTGTTTCCAGCTAGCCGCCCAAGATTCAGAACGAGGCATGGTTTTGTTGGTTACTACATCAAGCGGCCGCCTGTGCCCCAGGACGACGTCAGAATAGTGACAAAACGCGTCGGGAGGAGCGACGTGCTGACGTCACCGCGCGATACGTCCCGTTGTTTGTGCACGGGTGTTTTGTACTGAAGCCAGCCGGCCGCAATTTTTATCTATGATTTTATTGCTTTTTGTATTCACGCAAATTTTTTTTTTTTTGGGCAATTTTTTTATTAACCACTTGACCACTGGGCACTTAAACCCCCTTAATAACCAGACCAATTTTCAGCTTTCGGTGCTCTCACATTTTGAATGACAATTACTCAGTCATACAACACTGTACCCATATGAAATTTTTGTCCTTTTTTTCACACAAATAGAGCTTTCTTTTGGTGGTATTTAATCACTGTTGGGTTTTTTATTTTTTGCGCTATAAGAGAAAAAAGACTGAAAATTTTGTAAAAAAATGATTTTTTTTTCGTTTCTGTTATAAAATTTTGCAAATTACTATTTTTTCTTCATAAATTTTGGCCAAAATTTATACTGCTACATATCTTTGGTAAAAATAAGTACAAATTGGTGGATATTATTTGGTCTTTGTGAAAGTTATAGAGTCCACAAGCTATGGTGCCAATATCTGAAAATTTATCACACCTGAAGTACTGACGGCCTATCTCAATTCTTGAGACCCTAACATGCCAGAAAAGTACAAATACCCCCCAAATGACCCCTTTTTGGAAAGAAGACATTCCAAGGTATTCAGAAAGAGGCATTGTGAGTTTTTTGAAGTTGTCATTTTTTCCCACAATTCTTTGCAAAATCAAGATTTTTTTTTTCTCTTTTTTTTTTCACAAAATTGTCATATTAGCAGGTTATTTCTCACACACAGCATATGCATTCCACAAATTACACCCCAAAACACATTCTGCTATTACTCCCGAGTATGGCGATACCACATGTGTGAGACTTTTACACAGCGTGGCCACATACAGAGGCCCAACATGCAGGGAGCACCTTCAGGCGTTCTGGAGCACCAAGGCCAATTCTGACATTTCTCTCCTACATGTAAAAATCATCATTTATTTGCTAGAAAATTACATAGAACCCCAAAACATTATATATATATATGTTTTTTTAGCAAAGACCTTAGAGAATATAATGGTGGTTGTTGCAACTTTTTATCTCGCACGATATTTGCGCAGCAATTTTTTTAACGCGTTTTTTACGGAAAAAAAATGTTTTGTGCTTAAAAAAAAAAAAAAACAGTAAAGTTAGCCCAATGTTTTTGCATAATGTGAAAGATGAAGTTACGCCGAGTAAATAGATACCTAACATGTTGCCCTTAAAAATTGCACACACTCGTGGAATGGCGCCAAACTTCGCTACTTAAAAAATCCCCATAGGCGACGCTTTAAATATTTTTACTGGTTACATGTTTTGAGTTACAGAGGAGGTCTAGGGCCAAAATGATTGCTCTCGCTCTAACGTTCGCAGAGATACCTCACATGTGTGGTTTGAAAACCGTTTTCATATGTGGGCGGGACTTACGTATGCGTTCGCTTCTGTATGCGAGCTCACGGGGACAGGGGCGCTTTAAAAAAAAAAAAAATATTTTATTCTTCATTTTACTTTATTTATTTTAGTTTGACATGTTTTTCCGCCCTAAACATTTTTTTGATCACTTTTATACCTATTACAAGGAACGTAAACATCCCTTGTAATAGGAATATGGCATGACAGGTCCTCTTTACAGTGAGATATGGGGGGGGGGGTCAATAAGACCCCACATCTCACCTCTAGGCTGGGAAGCCTGAAAAAAATACAAAAAAAAAACAACAATCCTGGCTTTGATCGTAGCGGTGAGTCGGTAGAAGCACCGGAGGGCGGCGGGGGGGGGGGACACATCCCCTCTCGCCTCCCGTAAGACTGATCAAGCGGCGGAACAGCCGCTATGATTGTTCTTATGGTGTAGGGAATCGCCGGCTGAAAAAGCTAATATCTGAATGATGCCTGTAGCTGCTCCCATCATTCAGATATCCCCGCACAAAGTCAAGGACGTCATATGACGGCCGGAGGGCGGGAAGTGGTTATTGCAGAGTATTGCCGGGCATTGCGGAGTATTGCTGGGCATTGCGGAGTATTGCCGGGCATTGCGGAGTATTGCCGGGCATTGCGGAGTATTGCGGACTATGGCAGGGTATTGCGGTGTATGGCAGGGTATTGCGGTGTATGGCAGGGTATTGCACGGGTATTGCACAGGGTATTGTGGAGGGTATTGCACAGGGTATTGTGGAGGGTATTGCAGAGTATTGTGGAGGGTATTGCAGAGTATTGTGGAGGGTATTGCAGAGTATTGTGGCGGGTATTGCAGAGTATTGTGCAGGGTATTGCAGAGTATTGTGCAGGGTATTGCAGAGTATTGTGCAGGGTATTGCAGAGTATTGTGCAGAGTATTGCAGAGTATTGTGCAGGGTATTGCAGAGTATTGTGCAGGGTATTGCAGAGTATTGTGCAGGGTATTGCAGAGTATTTTGCAGAGTATTGCGCAGGGTATTGCAGAGTATTTTGCAGGGTATTGCAGAGTATTTTGCAGGGTATTGCAGAGTATTGTGCAGGGTATTGCAGAGTATTGCACCAGGGTATTGCAGAGTATTGCACCAGGGTATTGCAGAGTATTGCACCAGGGTATTGCAGAGTATTTCGCAGGGTATTGCAGAGTATTTTGCAGGGTATTGCAGAGTATTTCGCAGGGTATTGCAGAGTATTGCACCAGGGTATTGCAGAGTATTGCACCAGGGTATTGCAGAGTATTGCACCAGGGTATTGCAGAGTATTGGCAGGGTATTTTGCAGAGTATTGGCAGGGTGTATTGCAGAGTATTGGCAGGGTATAGCACAGGGATGGCTGAGCAGGGATGGATGGATGGATGGATCTGTGACTGCAATTGTCACAGATCCAGCCCACAGTGCTGCTGCTGCCATCCGCTCCCTCCCCCTCCCCTCTCACACTGTACCGATCGGTACAGAGAGGGGAGGGAGGAACCGGCGTCATCAAATGACGCCGGTCTGTTTACAAGTGATTGCTCCGTCATTTGACGGAGCGATCACGTGGTAAACGGCCGCTACCAGGGGGCGCGCGGGAGCGCGATTTTGGGAGGACGTTATATAACGTCCTCCCAGAGTTAAGCAACCACCTTGTCAACGTTATTTGTCGGCAGGTGGTTGTTAAATGGTTAAATAAACATACCTACCCAGGTTTTACCTATGGAGTAAAAAATTCAAGCAATAAACCGCGCTAGCCAGTACCATAAATAAATATACAGCAGCACCTGTGATATGTGATAACATATAAAGTATACAAAAGAATAAAAAAGAAAAGAACAAGTGCGCTAATGTGAATTGACTAATAATCAAAAATTATGAATCCACACATATATTGAATAAATAAAGTCCAACAGTGATAACAATGAATGTGTCCTGTAAAAATGAATATATCCTAAATAAGTCCCATCAAAAATCAGCAATGAAGGGAAGCCGTGAAGAGGTGAACCGCAAAAAATTTGAAATTCGGTGCATGCACACCCGTGTCCACCACCAACAATCAAGCTGCTTACCAGAGGTAAGAAACAAAGGAGCCCATCAGCAATTCCAGGGGGAGATCCAGAGAAATCCAGATAAACTTCGCAAAGTTCCAACGTCACTTGATAGGCAGTGGATACAGCAAAGATTTCCCAAGGAGAGAGAGGAGGCTCAATAGTGCATTACCCAATGTAAAATTTATTTTTTAAAACGGGTTTAAAAACACTTACACAATGTACAATTTAAAGAACATAACAACCGGCCGGTCCGCCGTACCTGTCCCGTAGTGATGACGTCAGCACGCACACCTCCCGATGTACGTTTCGTGTTCCTACACGTCGTCTTGGGGATCAGGTGACGTGCTGACGCATCACAAGATATAGGAAGAAGGAAGCCAGGCCTCGCTCTGAGCGGCCAATGGAGCTGCGGCAATTACACCGAACCTCCACACCGCCTACAAGGCCCGGCCCAGAACCAAGCCTCGCTCTAAGCGGCCAATGGAGTCATGGCAGTTATACCAAGCCTCCACGCCGCCCACAAGGCCCGGCCCAGAACCAAAATAAGACCAAGCCTCACTTTGAAGTACAGGCAGCGGTATATAAATGGGCAAATGTAACCCCAAATATATTCTAAATAAGAGGGTACCACATAAAATGACATCTAGGTGATAAAACCCAATGGAAATTAACCATGTCGTGTAAGTGGACAAGTTTAATGCCTAATATGAAAGAACATCCACATGTCCACCACAGCACGGTATACCATTTGAACCTAAAAATGAAAAAGGTATATTATGAAAAATATATACATATGTGTGTGTCATATGAAAACACACGTATGTATAAATGATATTGAAAAAGATTTTAAAAAGGATTTATATCATTTCTTCTCATACGAGGAAAGAATCCTTTATAAAATATCATGTATGATGGAGGTCAAAAAAAGACAAAAAAATATACCTCCACCAAACCTGATAATAAAGGAGAAGAGGGGGGGGTGTCATTCTGGCACGTAAGGGCCCACTGGGGGTCCATATCATGACAAAACTACACACATAAAAATGTATATTGGTAGACAGTTCAAATCAACAAAATGCCAGACCTCACATAGCTCTCAGATATATGGACATAGCCCCCACTCGCACCAAACTAAGAGTTATCGATGAAAGCGTTGAGGTCTACCTCAACGTTCATCCCAAACGGTACATAACTCTTCAGTTTGTGGATCCAGGACATCTCTAGTCTAGAAATACTTCTAATCATAGAGTCTCCTCTCCATCTGGTAGAATATTTATCAATCCCCAGAAAGATCGTATTAGTGGGGTCTTTAGCATGGATCTCTAAATAGTGCCGGGATACTGGGTGTTTTGGGAAACCTGTGAGGATATTTGTGATATGTTCATTCAATCTAACACAGAGAGGTCGCTTGGTCCTGCCCACATATTGAAGCCCACATGGGCATTGCAGGAGATATACGACCCTCTCCGTGGAGCAAGTAATGAAAGGCAATATTTTATGCTCAACATTAGTTACAGTGGATTTAAACGTATTGGTACGCCTATGGGTACATCCGCTCAACGAACATACTCTGCACCTCCTACACTGATAGAAGCCTACCAACTGATCAAGAAAGGTCTTATGCACAGACGGAGGATCTAGTATATTAGGTGCCACTCTCCCACGTATGGAGGGTGCACCTTTGTATACGACCTGAGGATGAACAGGTAATACTTCATGTAAAACAGGATCATTGGTAAGTATATGCCAATGTTTTTTAATCAACTGTTTAATGCCCCTATATTGGGCTGAATAGGTGGTAACAAATGGGATGGATGGTACTCTTGATTGAGACCTAGGCTTCTCAGCCAATAGGTCTTTCCTATCCAACAATGCCACTTCGTTTAAGGTATGAGTAAGTGGGTCATTGGAATACCCTTTTTCCACAAATCGACCAATCAAAATCTGAGCCTGTGTTAGGAATTCCTTATGGTCTGTACAGTTCCGTTTCAGCCTAATGAATTGGCTCTTCGGTACGGATTTAAGCCATGATGGATGATGGCAGCTATTGATAGGTATATATGAATTTCTATCAGTATTTTTAAAGAAGGTGGAGGTAGTGAAGGAGCCATCCTTAATACATATCTTTAAATCCAAAAAATGAATCTCCTCCTGACTTGCCTCAAAATTCAAAACAATACCCCTAGTGTTATTGTTGAGGTGCTCCATATAGACATCCAAATCCTGGCGCTCTCCATCCCACAGGAGGAGGACGTCATCAATGTACCTCGCCCACAACATAAGTTGGGGCGGGCGTTGGACATAGACGACGTCCTCCTCCCATAGGGCCATGAAGAGGTTGGCCAGGCTGGGGGCATACTTTGCCCCCATAGCCACACCTCTATCCTGCCTGTAGAATTGGTTGTTGAACCAGAAATAACTCCTAGAAGCAGCAAATGTTAATAGTTCAAGGATATATGAAATCTGTTCATCAAACAATCCAAAGTCACGCCTCAAGTAGTATTCTACTGCAAATAAACCCAAATTGTGGGGAATAATGGTATATAAGGACGTAACGTCCGCCGTTACCAACCACATATTGTTTTTGGGGGTAATTCCAGTCATGATATTAATAACCTTGCGTGAATCCTTAAGATGCGAGGGCATCATCGAAACTAACGGTTGTAAAAAGCCATCAATGTAACGTCCTACCCGGGACGTGATGGAATCGATGCCACTAATAATAGGCCGTCCCGGGGGGTGGGTGGCATTTTTGTGTATCTTGGGAAGATAATAGAGAACAGGTGTACGTGGCGCCCTAGGCACCAAATACTCACTCTCCTTTCTATTCAATATCCCAAGATCAAGACCTCTTTGGACCAATACTGATAGCTCTCTAGTGTAAAGGGCCTTTGGGTCAGAGGGTAAGGGAGTGTATGTGTCCCGATCATTGACAATCCGGAACATCTCAGAGAGGTAATCAGCCTTGTCTAAGATGATGATACCCCCCCCCCCTTTGTCCGCAGGCCTAATGACAAGATCTCTATTTTTGCAAAGAGAATCAAGGCCTTCAGTGAGAGTCCTATCGGAGTGTACTTTTTTAAGTGGCAACTGGTCCAAATCCCTAAGAACCACATCCCTGAATACTTTAAGAGGAGGAGCCAATGCTCCAGGAGGGTTAAACAGAGAAGCATTGGATAGTCCCGAGTGGGTAAACCCAGGTGTCAAGTCATTATTTGTCCCAATGGGATTGCATAAAAAATGGTGTTTAATGCTGACTCTCCTGATAAATCGATGAACATCCATATAGGTCTGGAATTTATTCAGCCTACATGGGGGGACATATTTAAGACCCTTATCGAGTACACTCTGTTCTGCATCAGTTAGAATAACAGAACATAAATAAAAAATTCCTGAGCCCCTTATGATTTTTGTCTTTTTGTTTCTAGCCCTAACCCCCCCCCTCTAGTTCCTCTCGTGCGTCGCACGACCTTTTTGTGCCTTGGCCCAATTTGTGAAAACCCCAATTATGTCCCTCCTGTCCAGATGGACCGGGGTTGTCACAGATCTCATGATGTGTGGCACCAGAGTGCTGTATCTGACTCTGGTAATCATTCCCATGGTCGGATAGGGGGCCATATCGGTCACTGAGGGGAAAAAAATTGTTCGATACATCCACATTGTATTCGTAATCATCCCTGTACGTGGACGGACCTGGGGGTTGGAAATGGTAGGATGTAGCACCCTCTTTTTCCAAATGGCCCAAACCGTAACTAGAATGGGGACCTTGATAATACCCCTGAGCCCATCCCTGATTGGGATTTTGTGGGTACGGTGGTGCATTCCTATATGTATTCCCCTGATTAGGTATATAGGGTGGCCGAGGCTGATTAAATCCTGTAGGGCCATGGCCATAACCACGCCCCTGTTGGCCCTGAGATTGGCCCTGGGGTCCTGGTCTACGAAAGGGACGTGGAGGTTTGGGAGCCTGTGAGGGTAATCCCCTACCCCCCCACCCTGTCTGGAGGGTAACTGGTATGAACCCCGCCTCCCCTTTTGTGGGGCTTGTGTGCAACCCCCTGTTAAATGTTTATTGACAAATTGAGGGTTAGGAACAGATGAACCAATGTTCCCACTGTTCACAGTAGCCTGAGTAATAACCTCCATCTCTTGACTTATAGGGGCAGGCTGTTCGGCTAAAAGTTTCTTTTGCCAATCAAATACGATGCTATTCTGATAGTCAACCAAATCCCGATTGTACTTTTTCTTTTTTTTTAATTTCTGTTCCCTCTCCTCTTTCTCTAATATTTTTAAAAGTGGTAATGACCTCTCCTTATATTCATTGGTCCCGTTAAATGGGGTGAGTTGTTCCTTTAGGACCTTAATCTCCTCGTCCAACCGGGCCAATTTGATGTTTTTCCTCTCAATGAGAAACTGGAGGAAATTGATCCCAGCTGTATTGAAATACCTGAACCATTCCTCTAATTGTGTTTCTCCTTTCTGTGGACTTACTTCCCACCTGAGACTGCGTGGAACCATCTTGTTTTTAACATATGTTTCCAAATAGGCGATATCCCATTGGGTGTGCGTCTCTGAAATCATGAGATTCTTAAGACGCATAAACATGCCCCCAAGGTCGCCTCCCTCATTAGAAAAAGCCTCAAACACACCCTCGGTGTTAACCACTCTAGTGGCTCTAAACTCAAAAATATCCATCACCCCTGAATGTGGGACGGATTATTTAGAGGATAGAGTTTGTGATAATATGAATGGTAAACAAATTCTATATAATACAAAATGAACTGTATGAGCAAGCTGCAGTGCAAATATCAAAAAATACAATGGTGTAAAAAATTAAAGCAATAAACCGCGCTAGCCAGTACCATAAATAAATATACAGCAGCACCTGTGATATGTGATAACATATAAAGTATACAAAAGAATAAAAAAGAACAAGTGCGCTAATGTGAATTGACTAATAATCAAAAATTATGAATCCACACATATATTGAATAAATAAAGTCCAACAGTGATAACAATGAATGTGTCCTGTAAAAATGAATATATCCTAAATAAGTCCCATCAAAAATCAGCAATGAAGGGAAGCCGTGAAGAGGTGAACCGCAAAAAATTTGAAATTCGGTGCATGCACACCCGTGTCCACCACCAACAATCAAGCTGCTTACCAGAGGTAAGAAACAAATGAGCCCATCAGCAATTCCAGGGGGAGATCCAGAGAAATCCAGATAAACTTCACAAAGTTCCAACGTCACTTGATAGGCAGTGGATACAGCAAAGATTTCCCAAGGAGAGAGAGGAGGCTCAATAGTGCATTACCCAATGTAAAATTTATTTTTTAAAACGGGTTTAAAAACACTTACACAATGTACAATTTAAAGAACATAACAACCGGCCGGTCCGCCGTACCTGTCCCGTAGTGATGACGTCAGCACGCACACCTCCCGACGTACGTTTCGTGTTCCTACACGTCGTCTTGGGGATCAGGTGACGTGCTGACGCATCACAAGATATAGGAAGAAGGAAGCCAGGCCTCGCTCTGAGCGGCCAATGGAGCTGCGGCAATTACACCGAACCTCCACACCGCCTACAAGGCCCGGCCCAGAACCAAGCCTCGCTCTAAGCGGCCAATGGAGTCATGGCAGTTATACCAAGCCTCCACGCCGCCCACAAGGCCCGGCCCAGAACCAAAATAAGACCAAGCCTCACTTTGAAGTACAGGCAGCGGTATATAAATGGGCAAATGTAACCCCAAATATATTCTAAATAAGAGGGTACCACATAAAATGACATCTAGGTGATAAAACCCAATGGAAATTAACCATGTCGTGTAAGTGGACAAGTTTAATGCCTAATATGAAAGAACATCCACATGTCCACCACAGCACGGTATACCATTTGAACCTAAAAATGAAAAAGGTATATTATGAAAAATATATACATATGTGTGTGTCATATGAAAACACACGTAAGTATAAATGATATTGAAAAAGATTTTAAAAAGGATTTATATCATTTCTTCTCATATGAGGAAAGAATCCTTTATAAAATATCATGTATGATGGAGGTCAAAAAAAGACAAAAAAATATACCTCCACCAAACCTGATAATAAAGGAGAAGAGGGGGGGTGTCATTCTGGCACGTAAGGGCCCACTGGGGGTCCATATCATGACAAAACTACACACATAAAAATGTATATTGGTAGACAGTTCAAATCAACAAAATGCCAGACCTCACATAGCTCTCAGATATATGGACATAGCCCCCACTCGCACCAAACTAAGAGTTATCGATGAAAGCGTTGAGGTCTACCTCAACGTTCATCCCAAACGGTACATAACTCTTCAGTTTGTGGATCCAGGACATCTCTAGTCTAGAAATACTTCTAATCATAGAGTCTCCTCTCCATCTGGTAGAATATTTATCAATCCCCAGAAAGATCGTATTAGTGGGGTCTTTAGCATGGATCTCTAAATAGTGCCGGGATACTGGGTGTTTTGGGAAACCTGTGAGGATATTTGTGATATGTTCATTCAATCTAACACGGAGAGGTCGCTTGGTCCTGCCCACATATTGAAGCCCACATGGGCATTGCAGGAGATATACGACCCTCTCCGTGGAGCAAGTAATGAAAGGCAATATTTTATGCTCAACATTAGTTACAGTGGATTTAAACGTATTGGTACGCCTATGGGTACATCCGCTCAACGAACATACTCTGCACCTCCTACACTGATAGAAGCCTACCAACTGATCAAGAAAGGTCTTATGCACAGACGGAGGATCTAGTATATTAGGTGCCACTCTCCCACGTATGGAGGGTGCACCTTTGTATACGACCTGAGGATGAACAGGTAATACTTCATGTAAAACAGGATCATTGGTAAGTATATGCCAATGTTTTTTAATCAACTGTTTAATGCCCCTATATTGGGCTGAATAGGTGGTAACAAATGGGATGGATGGTACTCTTGATTGAGACCTAGGCTTCTCAGCCAATAGGTCTTTCCTATCCAACAATGCCACTTCGTTTAAGGTATGAGTAAGTGAGTCATTGGAATACCCTTTTTCCACAAATCGACCAATCAAAATCTGAGCCTGTGTTAGGAATTCCTTATGGTCTGTACAGTTCCGTTTCAGCCTAATGAATTGGCTCTTCGGTACGGATTTAAGCCATGATGGATGATGGCAGCTATTGATAGGTATATATGAATTTCTATCAGTATTTTTAAAGAAGGTGGAGGTAGTGAAGGAGCCATCCTTAATACATATCTTTAAATCCAAAAAATGAATCTCCTCCTGACTTGCCTCAAAATTCAAAACAATACCCCTAGTGTTATTGTTGAGGTGCTCCATATAGACATCCAAATCCTGGCGCTCTCCATCCCACAGGAGGAGGACGTCATCAATGTACCTCGCCCACAACATAAGTTGGGGCGGGCGTTGGACATAGACGACGTCCTCCTCCCATAGGGCCATGAAGAGGTTGGCCAGGCTGGGGGCATACTTTGCCCCCATAGCCACACCTCTATCCTGCCTGTAGAATTGGTTGTTGAACCAGAAATAACTCCTAGAAGCAGCAAATGTTAATAGTTCAAGGATATATGAAATCTGTTCATCAAACAATCCAGAGTCACGCCTCAAGTAGTATTCTACTGCAAATAAACCCAAATTGTGGGGAATAATGGTATATAAGGACGTAACGTCCGCCATTACCAACCACATATTGTTTTTGGGGGAAATTCCAGTCATGATATTAATAACCTGGCGTGAGTCCTTAAGATGCGAGGGCATCATCGAAACTAACGGTTGTAAAAAGCCATCAATGTAACGTCCTACCCGGGACGTGATGGAATCGATGCCACTAATAATAGGCCGTCCCGGGGGGTGGGTGGCATTTTTGTGTATCTTGGGAAGATAATAGAGAACAGGTGTACGTGGCGCCCTAGGCACCAAATACTCACTCTCCTTTCTATTCAATATCCCAAGATCAAGACCTCTTTGGAAAAAAAAATTTTTTCCGGTTCACCTCTTCACGGCTTCCCTTCATTGCTGATTTTTGATGGGACTTATTTAGGACATATTCATTTTTACAGGACACATTCATTGTTATCACTGTTGGACTTTATTTATTCAATATATGTGTGGATTCATAATTTTTGATTATTAGTCAATTCACATTAGCGCACTTGTTCTTTTTTATTCTTTTGTATACTTTATATGTTATCACATATCACAGGTGCTGCTGTATATTTATTTATGGTACTGGCTAGCGCGGTTTATTGCTTTAATTTTTTACACCATTGTATTTTTTGATATTTGCACTGCAGCTTGCCCATACAGTTCATTTTGTATTATATAGAATTTGTTTACCATTCATATTATCACAAACTCTATCGTCTAAATAATCCGTCCCACATTCAGGGGTGATGGATATTTTTGAGTTTAGAGCCACTAGAGTGGTTAACACCAAGGGTGTGTTTGAGGCTTTTTCTAATGAGGGAGGCGACCTTGGGGGCATGTTTATGCGTCTTAAGAATCTCATGATTTCAGAGACGCACACCCAATGGGATATCGCCTATTTGGAAACATATGTTAAAAACAAGATGGTTCCACGCAGTCTCAGGTGGCAAGTAAGTCCACAGAAAGGAGAAACACAATTAGAGGAATGGTTCAGGTATTTCAATACAGCTGGGATCAATTTCCTCCAGTTTCTCATTGAGAGGAAAAACATCAAATTGGCCCGGTTGGACGAGGAGATTAAGGTCCTAAAGGAACAACTCACCCCATTTAACGGGACCAATGAATATAAGGAGAGGTCATTACCACTTTTAAAAATATTAGAGAAAGAGGAGAGGGAACAGAAATTTAAAAAAAAGAAAAAGTACAATCGGGATTTGGTTGACTATCAGAATAGCATCGTATTTGATTGGCAAAAGAAACTTTTAGCCGAACAGCCTGCCCCTATAAGTCAAGAGATGGAGGTTATTACTCAGGCTACTGTGAACAGTGGGAACATTGGTTCATCTGTTCCTAACCCTCAATTTGTCAATAAACATTTAACAGGGGGTCGCACACAAGCCCCACAAAAGGGGAGGCGTGGTTCATACCAGTCACCCTCCAGACAGGGTGGGGGGGTAGGGGATTACCCTCACAGGCTCCCAAACCTCCACGTCCCTTTCGTAGACCAGGACCCCAGGGCCAATCTCAGGGCCAACAGGGGCATGGTTATGGCCATGGCCCTACAGGATTTAATCAGCCTCGGCCACCCTATATACCTAATCAGGGGAATACATATAGGAATGCACCACCGTACCCACAAAATCCCAATCAGGGATGGGCTCAGGGGTATTATCAAGGTCCCCATTCTAGTTACGGTTTGGGACATTTGGAAAAAGAGGGTGCTACATCCTACCATTTCCAACCCCCAGGTCCGTCCACGTACAGGGATGATTACGAATACAATGTGGATGTATCGAACAATTTTTTTCCCCTCAGTGACCAATATGGCCCCCTATCCGACCATGTGAATGATTACCAGAGTCAGATACAGCACTCTGGTGCCACACATCATGAGATCTGTGACAACCCCGGTCCATCTGGACAGGAGGGACATAATTGGGGTTTTCACAAATTGGGCCAAGGCACAAAAAGGTCGTGTGACGCACGAGAGGAACTAGAGGGGGGGTTAGGGCTAGAAACGAAAAGACAAAAATCATAAGGGGCTCAGGAATTTTTAATTTAAGTTCTGTTATTCTAACTGATGCAGAACAGAGTGTACTCGATAAGGGTCTTAAATATGTCCCCCCCATGTAGGCTGAATAAATTCCAGACCTATATGGATGTTCATCGATTTATCAGGAGAGTCAGCATTAAACGCCATTTTTTATGCAATCCCATTGGGACAAATAATGACTTGACACCTGGGTTTACCCACTCGGGACTATCCAATGCTTCTCTGTTTAACCCTCCCGGAGCATTGGCTCCTCCTCTTAAAGTATTCAGGTATGTGGTTCTTAGGGATTTGGACCAGTTCCCACTTAAAAAAGTACACTCCGATAGGACTCTCACTGAAGGCCTTGATTCTCTTTGCAAAAATAGAGATCTTGTCATTAGGCCTGCGGACAAAGGGGGGGGGGGTATCATCATCTTAGACAAGGCTGATTACCTCTCTGAGATGTTCCGGATTGTCAATGATCGGGACACATACACTCCCTTACCCTCTGACCCAAAGGCCCTTTACACTAGAGAGCTATCAGTATTGGTCCAAAGAGGTCTTGATCTTGGGATATTGAATAGAAAGGAGAGTGAGTATTTGGTGCCTAGGGCGCCACGTACACCTGTTCTCTATTATCTTCCCAAGATACACAAAAATGCCACCCACCCCCCGGGACGGCCTATTATTAGTGGCATCGATTCCATCACGTCCCGGGTAGGACGTTACATTGATGGCTTTTTACAACCGTTAGTTTCGATGATGCCCTCGCATCTTAAGGACTCACGCCAGGTTATTAATATCATGACTGGAATTTCCCCCAAAAACAATATGTGGTTGGTAATGGCGGACGTTACGTCCTTATATACCATTATTCCCCACAATTTGGGTTTATTTGCAGTAGAATACTACTTGAGGCGTGACTCTGGATTGTTTGATGAACAGATTTCATATATCCTTGAACTATTAACATTTGCTGCTTCTAGGAGTTATTTCTGGTTCAACAACCAATTCTACAGGCAGGATAGAGGTGTGGCTATGGGGGCAAAGTATGCCCCCAGCCTGGCCAACCTCTTCATGGCCCTATGGGAGGAGGACGTCGTCTATGTCCAACGCCCGCCCCAACTTATGTTGTGGGCGAGGTACATTGATCCTGTGGGATGGAGAGCGCCAGGATTTGGATGTCTATATGGAGCACCTCAACAATAACACTAGGGGTATTGTTTTGAATTTTGAGGCAAGTCAGGAGGAGATTCATTTTTTGGATTTAAAGATATGTATTAAGGATGGCTCCTTCACTACCTCCACCTTCTTTAAAAATACTGATAGAAATTCATATATACCTATCAATAGCTGCCATCATCCATCATGGCTTAAATCCGTACCGAAGAGCCAATTCATTAGGCTGAAACGGAACTGTACAGACCATAAGGAATTCCTAACACAGGCTCAGATTTTGATTGGTCGATTTGTGGAAAAAGGGTATTCCAATGACTCACTTACTCATACCTTAAACGAAGTGGCATTGTTGGATAGGAAAGACCTATTGGCTGAGAAGCCTAGGTCTCAATCAAGAGTACCATCCATCCCATTTGTTACCACCTATTCAGCCCAATATAGGGGCATTAAACAGTTGATTAAAAAACATTGGCATATACTTACCAATGATCCTGTTTTACATGAAGTATTACCTGTTCATCCTCAGGTCGTATACAAAGGTGCACCCTCCATACGTGGGAGAGTGGCACCTAATATACTAGATCCTCCGTCTGTGCATAAGACCTTTCTTGATCAGTTGGTAGGCTTCTATCAGTGTAGGAGGTGCAGAGTATGTTCGTTGAGCGGATGTACCCATAGGCGTACCAATACGTTTAAATCCACTGTAACTAATGTTGAGCATAAAATATTGCCTTTCATTACTTGCTCCACGGAGAGGGTCGTATATCTCCTGCAATGCCCATGTGGGCTTCAATATGTGGGCAGGACCAAGCGACCTCTCCGTGTTAGATTGAATGAACATATCACAAATATCCTCACAGGTTTCCCAAAACACCCAGTATCCCGGCACTATTTAGAGATCCATGCTAAAGACCCCACTAATACGATCTTTCTGGGGATTGATAAATATTCTACCAGATGGAGAGGAGACTCTATGATTAGAAGTATTTCTAGACTAGAGATGTCCTGGATCCACAAACTGAAGAGTTATGTACCGTTTGGGATGAACGTTGAGGTAGACCTCAACGCTTTCATCGATAACTCTTAGTTTGGTGCGAGTGGGGGCTATGTCCATATATCTGAGAGCTATGTGAGGTCTGGCATTTTGTTGATTTGAACTGTCTACCAATATACATTTTTATGTGTGTAGTTTTGTCATGATATGGACCCCCAGTGGGCCCTTACGTGCCAGAATGACACCCCCCCCCTCTTCTCCTTTATTATCAGGTTTGGTGGAGGTATATTTTTTTGTCTTTTTTTGACCTCCATCATACATGATATTTTATAAAGGATTCTTTCCTCATATGAGAAGAAATGATATAAATCCTTTTTAAAATCTTTTTCAATATCATTTATACATACGTGTGTTTTCATATGACACACACATATGTATATATTTTTCATAATATACCTTTTTCATTTTTAGGTTCAAATGGTATACCGTGCTGTGGTGGACATGTGGATGTTCTTTCATATTAGGCATTAAACTTGTCCACTTACACGACATGGTTAATTTCCATTGGGTTTTATCACCTAGATGTCATTTTATGTGGTACCCTCTTATTTAGAATATATTTGGGGTTACATTTGCCCATTTATATACCACTGCCTGTACTTCAAAGTGAGGCTTGGTCTTATTTTGGTTCTGGGCCGGGCCTTGTGGGCGGCGTGGAGGCTTGGTATAACTGCCATGACTCCATTGGCCGCTTAGAGCGAGGCTTGGTTCTGGGCCGGGCCTTGTATGCGGTGTGGAGGTTCGGTGTAATTGCCGCAGCTCCATTGGCCGCTCAGAGCGAGGCCTGGCTTCCTTCTTCCTATATCTTGTGATGCATCAGCACGTCACCTGATCCCCAAGACGACGTGTAGGAACACGAAACGTACGTCGGGAGGTGTGCGTGCTGACGTCATCACTACGGGACAGGTACGGCGGACCGGCCGGTTGTTATGTTCTTTAAATTGTACATTGTGTAAGTGTTTTTAAACCCGTTTTAAAAAATAAATTTTACATTGGGTAATGCACTATTGAGCCTCCCCTCTCTCCTTGGGAAATCTTTGCTGTATCCACTGCCTATCAAGTGACGTTGGAACTTTGCGAAGTTTATCTGGATTTCTCTGGATCTCCCCCTGGAATTGCTGATGGGCTCATTTGTTTCTTACCTCTGGTAAGCAGCTTGATTGTTGGTGGTGGACACGGGTGTGCATGCACCGAATTTCAAATTTTTTGCGGTTCACCTCTTCATGGCTTCCCTTCATTGCTGATTTTTGATGGGACTTATTTAGGATATATTCATTTTTACAGGACACATTCATTGTTATCACTGTTGGACTTTATTTATTCAATATATGTGTGGATTCATAATTTTTACCTATGGAGTATCTGTATGTTTATTTTTTCTGAGACACATCGCCAGATTTGAATCATCATCACATTGGGGGAGAGACATTGTCCAACAGTGACCCTATATACACAGCCTTTCCGGTGGAGCGGTGAGGACCCTACCTGGGACCATCGTGAGGAAAAGGCCCCCGGCTGGGTTTAAAGCCACAGGCTAGTCTGGTCTGTGCAGCTGGTAAGCGCACACTTCTTCTGGTGGCGGATTTGTGGTGTTTTGAAAGTCACAAGCATTTGGATGTATGCACACATTGATAGTTTCTTTGAGTCCTCCCTGGAATGTTTATATGCTAAGTATTCCATACACAATTTGTGATTTCCTTTTCACTGAGACTGTATGGGTCGATGACTATATATTGAAAACATCTTCTTCAGCACAGGACTTATTTTCACAGGATCTTTATTCACTGGAAGATTTATGTTGATATTCTTTGGACTATTTGTGCTTAGGAAACTTTTGATTAGAATTTCCAGCACAGGATTTGCTTTCACATGATTTTTTCATTTGCACTATTTATATGGTGAACCCAATTTTCTGAGTGGATATATTTCACATATCAATTTGTGTACGGATATTAACACTCATATAAGAGATTTTTTTTCACAGGATATATATGATCCTTTTTTCGATTATTTTATATCACATATCATGCTTATTGTTAGTATTCATTTATAACCATCATTAACCTCGTGGTTTCTCACATTATTTCGTTAGAGCGCAACCTTCCTTTGCCAATATTGTTTTGTTTTGAATCTGACACTATGTTGCTGCTTATTGTATTTTGCAGGTTACTAGGATTAGCGTATACCTGCACTATACCAATTTTCATGAGGTCTAACGGTGAAAATTTTACAGTATATTCTCTGGCTTTTCTCATGGCCTGACACAAATGCAAATGTGAATCATGTGTTAACACTGCTTCCTTGCCTGACAAAATAATACTGTCTGCCCCTTCATCCCACAAACGTAGGAGCCAACTCAATAGGGGTTCCCCGGACCTCTGTTTGTATTATTTTGCCAGCTCAATTAGTTCAGTTTGTGTACTCCCCCTTACTTCTGCAGATTCCACATCTCTATGGTTGGGATAACGCACCTCCCATCTGCCATATCCTCTCTATCATGTTGCCTTTTCCTATACTTAGTAATTTTTGGCCTGGCACACTTTTTCTTTCCCACTGGGTGAATCCTCATCCTCACTATCGTTTGATGAGAGCACATCCTCACAATCCCAGTTTTGGGATGTGACAATGGCATGTACCCTGGCCTTACTTAACAGTTTACAGCCCTTCTATTTCTTTAAAACATTAATTAATTTGGTCCTGATCCTGAAGGCTGATCATTGCAAATCATCAGCCCGACTAACAGTTGAATGTACCCACTCTAAAGAAACTGCTAGCTGATCTTTTAATACCTTCATTTCTGCCTCTTCCTTTTCCCTCCTTTGTGATTTAATATAGCGAGCACAAAGAAAGTACCAACCAACTCTTGACACTGTCTTCTTCTCTGCTTTACTTAAATTAAAACCCTCAAGGCTAAAGTCTACAAAATGATCT
Organism: Rana muscosa; assembly: GCA_029206835.1. Classification (NCBI taxonomy): domain Eukaryota; kingdom Metazoa; phylum Chordata; class Amphibia; order Anura; family Ranidae; genus Rana; species Rana muscosa. Next base: position 764,831,173 of record CM055116.1, on the reverse strand, counting down.
GAGGCTTTATCACCCCAAGTCTTATTCTATGGAGAAGCATACTTTGCAAATTCATGAGCAAGATGCATCCATTGATAATCTCTGGCCCAGGTAGGCAGTTTGCGTTCCACCTTCTGGACACCAGAAACCTCTGTAACCTTGCTTTTCCTAAACAGCTTGCACAATATTTTTCTTACCACAAGCAATTGTTTTGCTTTGTGTCTTTTGAAGGTCACTTTGCGGTAAAGCAGGGAAGCATAAAAAAAACATCTGTAGTGTAATAATGTGCCTTAGTAAATAAAAATGCTGTACGTAAAAACTATTTACAATTATAAGTAAAAATACAAAACACATGCACACGCTCCTAAAATGCCTAGCAAATAAGCATGAACAATGGTCTGTACAATAGGAATATGCTAAAAAGTCACTAAGCTCTGATAATAGTAGCTTCACGACCTCCATAGGCAACCTGGACCCAAGCTATACTCCACAAGAGATTGCAAGAAATAAGGCACTAGCGTCATCCTTTGGTCCATGCCATAGGTAATATCAGTGGTGGCCCATCCATAGGGGGCGCCCCCCCTCCTGTGGTCACCAAAAATAAATAAAACGGGCCCTTTAAGAGTTTTTTTTTTTTTTTAAATGTCTTTTTTTTACACATGGCGGCGCGACCATAGTGGGCGTAGAAGCGCCGCTACCGCTCGCTTCTGCGCCCGGCCGTCACTCACCACAACAATACATAGGTTCATGCATTGCATGAACCTATGTATTGCTGCCGCCCACTATTCAGATGGCCGGCCCCTTGAGCGCCGGCCATCTGAATCACAGCGTCTGGTTGGTCTGTAGAAGTGCCTATCAGAGCCAGCAGGCTCTGATAGGCTTCCCGACTACAGCCTGAGGGCTGTAATCGGCTTCTAAATACCTAATGAGAGGACGCACGGGGGTGCGTTCCCTGGCCAATCAGGTTCACCGGGTCTGGTTACCGGTAACCTGATTGGCTGAAGCGACATCGAGGGCGGGAGAAGACATCAAGGACGGCGCTGACTCGAGGAAGGTAAGTGCAGGGCTGGGGGGGACAAACTGGCTGTATTATGAGGACAAACTGTCTGTTTTTGGGGACACACTGGCTGTATTATGGGGGACACACTGGCTGTATATTGGGGTCAACTGGCTGTTTTTGGGGGACAAACTGGCTGTATTATGGGGGACGCACAGGCTGTATATTGGGGACAAACTGGCTGTATATTGGGGGGAAACTGGCTGTATATTGGGGGGAAACTGGCTGTATATTGGGGACAAACTGGCTGTATTATGGGGACAAACTGGCTGTATTATGGGGACAAACTGGCTGTATTATGGGGGACCAAACTGGCTGTATTATGGGGGACCAAACTGGCTGCATTTTGGGGACAAACTGGCTGTATATTGGGGACAAACTGGCTGTATTATGGGGGACAAACTGGCTGTATTATGGGGGACAAACTGGCTGTATTATGGGGGACAAACTGGCTGTATTATTGGGGGACAAACTGGCTATATATTGGGGGACAAACTGGCTGTATATTGGGGACAAACTGGCTGTATATTGGGGACAAACTGGCTGTATATTGGGGGACAAACTGGCTGCATTTGGGGGACAAACTGGCTGTATATTGAGGACAAACTGGCTGCATTTGGGGGACAAACTGGCTGCATTTGGGGGACAAACTGGCTGTATATTGGGGACAAACTGGCTGTATATTGGGGACAAACTGGCTGTATATTGGGAACAAACTGGCTGCATTTGGGGGACAAACTGGCTGTATATGGGGACAAACTGGCTGTATTATGGGGGGGAAACTGGCTGTATATGGGGGGGAACTGGCTGCATTTGGGGACAAACTAGTGGCGTTTGGGCACAGTGGCTGCGTTTAATGGGCACAGTGGCGGCAATTGATGTTTTTTTTTTTTTCAGTTTGCGCCCCCCAAAAAATTTGAGCAACAGCCGCCACTGGGTAATATATGTCAAAAGGTACATTTGACAAAGTTTGACCAGATCTCCTGTAAGACATTGGTAGCAGCTAAAAATATGTACATTTTCCAATCAACTCATTGACATTAGCCCAATATACATCAATAGTATACAGTATATCTTCAATGTAATACAATGTAACTGTAATGTCTGTCTTTTGTTAAGCACTGCGCAAACTGTTGGCGCTATATAAATCCTGTATAATAATAATAATCTTTGTATTAGAGGACAGCTTGTGCAAACATTTGCAACAGCATTTGTTTGACAAATGTTCACTCAAAGAAACCTGATGTTTTGTTCTAAAACAAACAAATAAACAGATTTTATATGTAAGTCTGAGAAAAGCACAATACTATAGACTGTGTTTACAGTGATGTATAGTAAGAATGCTTTCAAAAAGATTGTTTATTTTTATCAATTTACAAAATGCAAAGTAAGCAAACAGAAGGAAAATCTAAATCAAATCAATATTTGCTGTGTCTACCCTTTGGCTTCAATCCAGCATCAATTCTTACACTTGCACACATTGCACACTTGCACAAAGCAAGAGATTTTTTGGGATTAGAGTCAGGTGTATTATTGAACAATTATACCAAGCAGGTGCTAATGATCAATGTAGGTTAAAACACAGTCATTAAATGAAACAGCTGTATAGTAGGGTTAAAATTGGGTGAGGAACAGCCAAACTCTGCTACTAAAGTGAAGTTGTGGAAGACAGTTTCATGTCACAGGTCATACACCATGGCAAGACTGAGCACAGCAACAAGACACAAGGTAGTTATACTGCATCAGCAAGGTCTCTCCTAGGCAAAGATTTCAAAGCAGACTGGGGTTTCAATATGTGATGTTCAAGCTCTTTTGTAGAAGCACAAAGAAATGGGCACTGTTGAGGACCGTAGTTGCAGTAGTCTCTAGTTTCTAATGGGGTGGACATGAGCTATGTCATGAGTGGTACCTTCCCCCCATATAGCATTTAACAGGTCACACAGTGGCTACTGGTGAGCAGGGCCACCATCAGGGGGATACAGGCAGTACACCTGTAAGGGGCCCGGATGGCAACCCCCATTTTTTTGTTCTTTTGGGGGGTTTTTTGTTCGTCGGCACCCAAATCCTCCCTGACCTCAACAATTTGTGGTGGCAGCACCCCCCGCCTCTCAATTCGTGGCACCCCCCACTTCTCAATTCGCGGCAGCCCCCGCTTCTCAATTTGCGGCGGCAGCACCCCCCCCCCCCCCGGTTCTCCTCTGCTCCAGGGGGCCCATGCCTGAAACTGTGTAAGGGGCCCCAAAATTCCTGATGGCGGCCCTGCTGGTGAGTCATAGGGGAAAATTACCAATCAAATAATCAGGAAAACAGTGATGAGCAGCTTGATGTTTACTGAATGAATGAAAGATGAATTAGCAATAGATAGGATGGAAGGAAGGTGTGCAATAGTGTTGAACGAAGAATAAGAGTCAATGAAGATATCTCAGTAACAGGGATGTTTAGGAATAGTTTCTACACTTGACCACTAGGCAGAAACACAATACAGTGTAACAGAGTGTCAGAAAAGTTCACATGCAAAATAAATGGTGTCGCAGTTGTCACCTCCAACCTCAAAACTCAAAAGTTGAAATAAGAGTTTTGGGTGGACCAATTACTTCCTGGCAAATGAATGATGAGCTCCGTTAAAATCTAATGAAGTTGCAGGAACATGCATTTTCTCCTTTCCGAAATGCATTGAATGGAGCCACCCCTTATACACTATGGTGGCATGCATCTATTGTCTATTTATAGGGATGTTGTATAAGCTTTGACAATAATAGATAATAAATTATTATTGTGAATTTAAAGATAAGATAAGTAAAGATTAAATTGATAGCTAAAAATGTGGCATGTATCTTTCAATATGGAACATTTTACTGATAAAACCACTGTAAATACAAATTCTGGCAAATTAGCTAACATTTTGCTTCCTGCCTGCAAAGTTATTTGTTTGCATTTAGTAAGCTCTTAGTCAAAAACCAGCAACGAACTTAAATTATTTAAATCTGCTAATCTCTCTATAAAGCTGACTACGTGATACAATAAACTGTCAACTAAGGCAAAAATATGTGTGCTGAACAGAACAGCACATAGGAGACTTGCTTCATTTGCTCATGTGGTTTGTTGTATAGTAAATGGAAGGCAGAATAAGAAAAAGATGCTGCTTTTTAGCTGTAATGTTGTTAAAATTCTGGCATCTCAACCATGGATATTAAATATGTAAGTCTGTAGAGCATAACAAATTCCGCCACTTATTTTTTCCACCTAAGTGTTCATTTGCATTTAACTCTAGCCAGATTACTTCAGGGGGTTATAGAAAAAAGAAGATAAATATAATTTCTGAACTAGTGGCACTGAAAGGAAAATGATGGTGTATTTTTAGTACATATTTCACTCTTTACTGAAATGTTTGACTTAATGGTGAACTCCTGGCAGATATAAAAGTACACAAATACAGTTGTGTATACATTAAGAAATGATGTAATTGCAACGAGTGCAATTAATTTATTTGACTTGTTATCCCCTCCTGAGTAGAATTTACACTGGAAAAGGGCAGCATTCTGAGCCAATCGGGTGTGCTGCATGCTCATGGGCCAACAGGGAATATGCAGATGGGAGGGAGGAGATGGGGGATAAGACAATGTTTCTCAACCTTTTTTTAGCTACGGAGCCCTTTAACCATTTGGTGTCTGCTCCATAGCAGATTTACTGCTAAAGGGCAACTGTGCAGTATCACGTATATATACTTTATTCTGCACTTCCGCCTAGGAGGCCCAAGCATGCCTCTGGCGGGCCGCTTCTGCTGTCATTAATCACAGCAGAAGACAATCTGCGGGTGTCGCACACTGGATGTACACCGCCACCCACTGATCGCGAGTGCCTATGTAAACAAGGCAGATCTCCATTCTGACGGGGGAGAAGAGATGGATTTTGTTTTCCTGCAAAGAAAGGAATAAAATCCATCTGATCACTGTATTGGTGTCAATGGTTCCCGCAAAGTGTCAAAAGTGTCATTTAGTGTCTGATTTACTGCCTCAATATCGCAGTTGCTGATCGTCACCATTACTACTATAAAATTCCATAATTATATCCCACAGTTTGTAGACGCTATATCTTTTGCACAAACTAATCAATATACGCTTATTGGTATTTTTGTTACCAAAAACATGTAGCAGAATACATATTGGCCTAAAATTATGAAGAAATTTAATTTTTTTTATTTTTTTATTGCATATGTTTTATAGCAAAAAGTAAAAAATATAGATTTTTGTTCCAAGATTGTCGGCCTTTTTTTGTTTATAGCACAACATTTTTTAAACGCAGTGGTGATCAAATACCATCAAAAGAAAGCTCTATTTGTTGGGAAGAAAATTACAAAAAAATCATTTGGGTACAGCGTTGCATGACTGCGCAAATGTCAGGTAAAGTAACGCAGTGCCGCATCACAAAAAATGACCAAAGGGGGGTAAATCTTCCAGAGGTCAAGTGGTTAAAAGTATTTTTAGTCCGAGCAAGGATCACTTTTCAGAGGAGTGGCAGGGAACAATCCCCCTATGTAAAAGCCCTCTATTGCAGTTAATCAAACACAGATTGTACTTGATTAGCTGCATTATTCGGAATAGTAGCCAACAAATTACAGTTGTGAACCTGGAAGTGACATAATAAACACTGCTTCTGAGTTCATTAGCTGCAAGATGAATTTCCCAGATCACCTGCTCTTCTCACTATAGAAGTCAATCTCAGGCTCCCCGGAGGAAGAGGAGAGCCCAGAAACCCCCACGGGTGCTGATGGCGGGGGGGGGGGGAAACACTTTCAGAGCCCCAAAAATGTGACTGGGCAGATTTAGAGCCAGTGTTACAAGGTGTTACCTAGGTGTTACAACTCTGTTTCCAGTGAACTACAATTAAGTGAACTTTCCCTATTCGTCTTTCAGGACAGCCACAATGAGAGACCTAGGCTCCTCCCTTTCCACAGGAAACACTGCGCCAGCACATATAAATTCTTACTTCCCCTGCCGGCCTTCAGTTGTTAGTGTTTCCTCCGGAGGGGAGACACTGTGCAAGGAGCCAGACTAAATCAGTCAGGGGACTGAGGCATTTCTTACCTGAAAGGAAGCAGGGGCTTCCAGGGTATTGTTGTGGGTTGGTCACCCACCTTCCGTGAGCCACTCCAGCCTGGTCGAGTGCGGCTAAAGGCTAAAGGGGGACCCCTATCGCGTCCACAGGGCCGCAGCAAGGAGGCAATCCGCCCTCCGTGTATATGGATACATGCCGCATTTTTGGAACCCGCGGGCCGGACGACGTGGCGACGTCATTTCCGGCGGAGGGCGGATGCTTTCCCTTTAACCCGCGACTTCCGGTTCCGGGTCGCGGCGCTGATAGGGGCCCAGGCAGAAGCTGGAGAGAGTCCAAATCGCGCACAGGTAGCGTGGGATTCAACGGAGGCAGCCACCTGCAGTCAATATGTCGGAAGCAGAGGCTCAAGCGACACACACTGACTCCACCTCCAGCCTTCCTAAGGTAAGAGTACCCTGGGGTGGGTTCCTCTCTACCTAGGAATACCCCTCCATGCATGGTTCCTGTCCATGGGGGGGTAATCCCCCTGGGTGGTCAGAGGGGGAGACACTGATGCCTTACATATAGAAGGTTCAGCGCTCTCCGGGGGTTGTACTTATTTGTCAAAAAAAATATATATATATTTTTGTACTAAATTTTTTTGTATGATTTTATTGTCTTCCTGTATTCTAGAAGGCTACAGAGAAATCGAGATCAACCCATACCTCTAAAAAGAAGTGTGCCTCCTGTAGGGACATGCTAAAGGAGGCATGGGGGAAGGTCTTATGTAAAAATTGTATTGACACCCTGGTGAAAGAAAGGGATTCAGAGCAGGAGTCTGGACTGGCAGCTTCCGTGAAGGAGCTCTCGTCCACCTTTTCATCTTTCAAAAGTTTATTTGAAAGATTTCAACCCCCCTCTGTTCCCACTTCCCAGGATACAACCCCCCCACCGGCTCAGGGCCCTGTACCGGCTAACCCTGCCACTACTTCAAGGGCAGAGGAGGTTGCAGGCCCTTCCGGTGTACAACAGGCACATCCAGATAGTGTCACCTCTGAGTCTCAAGAGGACTCAGATGGAGAAGCCCAGGACAGGGAGTCCAGGAAAACCTCCAGGTATAAGTTGTCCCTGGATGAGGTAGATGACCTCTTGGGAGCAATTTATACCACCCTCGGTATACAGACCGATAAAAAACCCTTGACCCTTCATGATAAAATGTATAAGGGTCTGGGTGAACAGAAGAAAAAAGTCTTCCCTGTACATGAAGTACTGATTGACACTGTCTAAAAAGAAGATTTCCTTTCTCGGATGACCCAATGTCCATTTGGAATAAAAAAACCAAATTAGACGCCGCCTTCTCCCAGGTCTCTAGGAACACGGACCTAGTGTTCGAGGACATGGGAGCTTTGGCGGACGTCATGGACAAAAGGATAGACTCCCTACTAAAGAAAACCTGGGACTCTACTATGGGTAATTTAAGGCCTGAGATGGCCGTTACAGTTGTGGCCCGCAACTTGGAACATTGGCTCCTTAAAATCCAGGAGCACATTGAGGCTGGGACGGCTAAAGAAACTATTCTAGCTTCCTTTCCGACTATCCTGCAAGGAGTTGCTTATATAGCGGACGCCTCTGCGGAATCTGTCCGCATGTCAGCCAGATCGGCAGCCCTGGCCAACTCTGCCAGAAGAGCCCTCTGGCTGAAGACTTGGCCAGGCGACAGTGCCTCTAAGGCCTCTAAGGCTAAGCTGTGTGGGATACCCCTAACGGGAGACCTACTATTCAGCCCCGGTCTCGATTCGGTTCTGGACCGGACGGCAGATAAAAAGAAGTCCTTTCCCCCCAAGCGGAAGGCCCCAGTATTTTCAAAAAAGGGGTTTCGTCCGCAGGGTCAGAAGGGGGCTCCCAGGCCTGAAAAACAAAGAAAGACCTGGACCCCTAAAGGCAGAGGCAGAGGTGGAGCGATTTTTCGCGCTCCTCAACAGCCCGGGAAAAACCCCTGACTCTCTAGTCAGAGTGGGAGGAAGACTGGGGATCTTCCTCCCACTATGGGAGACAATTTCCCCCAACCAATTTATTCTGGGGATTATAAGAAGGGGGTACCATTTAGAGTTTGCAAGCCCCCCCCCCGAGAGATATCTTGTCACTTCTCTTCCCAAGTGCAGGGAGAAATCCCAAGCCTTGTTGGGAGCTCTGGAAAATCTGGAAAGTCAGAACGTAGTATGCAGAGTTCCAGAAGCAGAGGAGGGAAGGGGATTCTATTCTCACATTTTTGTGGTAAAGAAACCTTCCGGAGAATTCAGACTAATTCTGAACCTAAAGCCCCTGAACAGATCAATTGTATACAAACGATTCCGGATGGAGTCGATTTTTTCTGTCAGGGCCCTCCTCCCCCCCGATTGCTTCATGGTGTCTCTGGATTTCAGAGACGCATACCTGCACATCCCAATTGCAGAAAACTCTCAACGTTTTCTACGTCTAGCAGTCAACCTAGACGGAACAGTAGTGCACCTACAGTTCAAAGCACTGCCATTCGGGCTATCCTTGTCCCCCCGCATTTTCACCAAGGTTCTGGCGGAACCGTTGGTGTTTCTGCGACTTCAGGGAGTATCCATCATAGCTTACCTGGACGATCTGCTTCTATTCACAGCATCCCCAGAACAGCTATCCAGAGACCTGGAAAAAACAAGGAGTGTCCTTACGGACCTAGGGTGGCTTCTAAATTTAGAGAAGTCCAGCCTAGTCCCGTCTCAGAGGATAACGTACCTAGGGTACACTTTGGACTCAACTCTTTTGAGAGTATTCCTCCCGATGGAGAAGATCCTGAAGTTAGACAGGGCAGTGACGTCCCTTCAGAGCAACCTCCAAGTGACAATAAGATATCTGATGTCGACATTGGGTCTGTTGACATCCACGCTCCCAGCAGTCCAATGGGCAGGACTGCACTTTCGCCCACTACAAGCCTTCGTTTTGAAGATTTGGGACCACAGTCTAGAAGCTCTAGACAACCTGGTTCAGGTACCTGCTCAGGTAAAGAGATCCCTCTGGTGGTGGAGGAGGGTTTCAAACCTGTCGCAGGGGCGTCTGTGGTTTATCCCGGTATCTCGGGTGATAACCACAGACGCAAGTGGCAAAGGCTGGGGGGCACACCTGGGATCCCTTCCAGTACAGGGCACCTGGGAGTTAGAGGAACTAAACAGGTCGTCCAACTGGAAAGAGCTGAGAGCAGTGGGTCTAGCGCTCAAGTTTTTCCAGGAGCAACTCTGGGGTCACCACACTTAGGTGAGGTCAGACAACTCTTCGGCCGTAGCCTACTTGAACAAGCAGGGCGGCACAAGGAGCGGAGTCTTGTTGGCCCTAGCAGCAGACATTCTGGGCTGGGCCGAAATCAACACACTCTCACTCTCAGCAATCTTCCTGAGAGGCGAGAGGAACGTCATAGCAGACTTCCTCAGTCGGACACAACTGAGAGAGAGCGAATGGGTCCTCAATCAGGAGGTTTTCCTGCTCTTAACCAGGAGGTGGGGCCCACCAGAGGTGGACCTCTTCGCGTCAAGAAAAGACGCGAAAACCCCCTGGTTCTTCTCTCTAAACAGGGGAGAGGGAGAGTTGGGAGTGGACGCACTAACCCAAAGTTGGAAATTCAGAATGTGTTATGCATTCCCACCACCGGTTCTGTTGCCCGCTGTTCTAAGGAAGTTTCAGGTAGAAAACACTTCCCTGATTCTAGTGGCACCACATTGGCCCAAGAGAGCATGGTTCTCAGTTCTCAAACAGTTGGCTGTAGAACCCCCCTTCTTCCTCCCACCTCGAGAGGATCTCCTCTCACAGGGTCCAGTCCTTTGCCCCCAGGTACACAGATGGAGGCTAGCGGCTTGGCTACTGAGGAGGGCATGTTAAAAGCCAAGGGCTTTTCAGAAAAGCTAGTTACCACCCTCCTTAATAGTAGGAAAAAGGAGACTCGCCAGATCTATAGAAGAGTCTGGCTCCGCTTTAACAAGTGGTGTGCGGACTGTTCCTGTTCGGTCCATAATTCCACGTCCATCCTGGAATTCCTTCAATGTGGGGCAGATAAGGGACTTTCCATAGCTACCCTTAAAAGTCAGATCTCAGCACTCAGTGCTTACTTAGAGAAACCTCTGGCCTCCGATCCCTGGGTTGTCAGGTTTTTCAGAGCCCTATCAAGACTTAGACCAACTCAGAATCCACCATTTCCCAGTTGGGACCTGTCTTTGGTCTTGCAGACCCTTACGGGCGCTCCCTTCGAACCCTTAGAGAAGTGTCTAATAAGGGATCTAACTTTAAAGACAGTTTTTTTGATTGCAGTGACCACTGCTAGGAGGGTCAGTGAGTTAGAAGCTCTATCCATTAGACCCCCTTTTTGTATTATTTTTCCGGATCGGGTCGTTTTAAAGACCGATCCGGCATTTTTGCCCAAGGTTACTTCAAAATTCCACAGGAATCAGGAAGTAATCTTGCCTTCTTTTTGTCCAAACCCCTCAGGTGAAGGGGAGTTGAGATTTAACACCTTGGATGTCAGGAGATGCATCCTGCACTATCTTGAACAGACAAGAGTCTTTTGAAAGTCAGACTCTCTGTTTATTTTATTTTCTGGGGCCAGAAAGGGTTACAAGGCGTCTCAACGCACTATTGCCAGATGGCTCAGAACAGCCATAGGACAGGCATATTCCTTAGCGGGTAAAGAGGTCCCTACAGGAATAAAGGCACACTCCACCAGATCTCTGGCAGCCTCTCAGGCAGAAAGGGCTGGAGCAACGCCAGAACAAATATGCAAGGCAGCAACTTGGTCCAGCTACGCTACCTTTGTTAAGCATTACAGAGTGGATCTGGTGTCGGCAGGTGAGCAAGCCTTTGGGCGAAAGGTTTTGCAAGCTGTAGTCCCACCCTAGTTGGTAAGTGCTCGTCTATCCTCTCATTGTGGCTGTCCTGAAAGACGAATAGGGAAAATTAGAGTTACGCTTACCGGTAACGTCTTTTCCAGTAGTCTTTCAGGACAGCCCTAGTACCCACCCTAAAAAATTGGGGGGTCTTACTAAAGACAGGAACGCAGCATGATAGAGATAATAATAGTATGCTATTAATGTGTTCTTGTGTCTCCCCAGCTGTCCGGAGGTGATCTCAGAAAAACTGAAGGCCGGCAGGGGAAGTAAGAATTTATATGTGCTGGCGCAGTGTTTCCTGTGGAATGGGAGGAGCCTAGATCTCTCATTGTGGCTGTCCTGAAAGACTACTGGAAAAGACGTTACCGGTAAGCGTAACTCTAATTTTTCTGCTCCTTTTGTTATACTGTGTTGTGCTTCTGCCTAGAGGTCAAGTGTAAAAAAAACATGCAGCCAATAAAGTCTGTAAAGCATGAGATTCCATCCTGAATATACGTTCAGTGACTTAGTGGAATCAGTAATATGACTTTACAGCCTACATGTTTTTTTTTTTTTTTTAAACAAATAATTAAAGTGGAGTTCCACCCAGAAAAACATTTTTTTCTCTAAAAATCCTAAAAAAAAAAATAGAAAAAAAAATAGATTTTTTTTTTTTTTACACTCACCCGAAATACCTGTTGCTATGCAGAAGTCCGTAATCTGCCTCTTCCGTAACCGCGGTCTGTCTTCTTCCCCATCCTCTTCTAGTGAATGGGGCGTGCTGCTTTCTGGGAACTGTGTGTAATCCCAGAGAGCAGCCGCCCATTCACAAGTCGGCGCGAGACTCGCGCATGCGCAGTAGGAAACGTAAGGCTTCACTGCCTGTTCCCTCTAGTGTGGATAGCAGCGCGGAACCTGCACCGATCGAGGGATCGGCATCGGGGGGGCCATCAGCGCGGGAGAGTAGGACAGGTAAGTGTCCTTATTAAAAGTCAGCAGCTAAAGTGTTAGTAGCTGCTGACTTTTGAAAAAAAAATTGCGGGTGGAGCTCCGCTTTAATAGCAGCTCTCATTTTACTATACCTACATGTTCTCTGTTTCCCTGTTCTCTTTCTTTTCTTTTTTTTTTTTGCTATACATCAAAAAGTTATAGGTGGCTCAATTCCTTTCACAATACTGTATTGTTTCTCAGTAGTAAATATCTGGATTTTCTACTGTGGCCTCTGGCTTATTTAAACATTTAAAGTGACAAGAAAAAAAAGTTTTCTTGTTCATACATCACGGGACACAGAGCAGCATAGTCATTACTATGTGGGTTATATAGAATTACCTTCAGGTGCTGGCACTGGCAACTTCCAAAACAGGAAGTACCCTCCCCTATATAAGCCCCTCCCATCCGGGAGTACCTCAGTTTTTTGCCAGTGTCTAAGGTGTTGGCCAAGGTTAACATGTATTCATCTGGGCTTGTGTACAGGTTCTCTGGGCCTTAGCAAGCTATTCCGGATCCGACCAAAAAAGCTTCATAGCTAAACGGTCGGTACCCGGGCCTTGCAGAGAAGAGCAGGGTTTTGCCTGTAATGCCTCTCTTAGGAGGGCTGGACCCTGGGATCCAGAGCTCTGGTCATACCCAAAACCAAGAGGCTATCTGTGCAGGGTGCTATACAGGTCCAGGGGAGTGGAATCCTTGGGAACCCGGTCCCTGAAGGTCTAGTACAATGCCTGCCGTGAGAGGTGAAGTTTGGGCTTCTGTGGACCAAACAAAGTCCTGCGGCGGGGAAAAGGTAAGTGGGGGCCCCTCAGGAACTTGGTTCTATTGAGGGGACCCCCAAGCCTAATATGTCTTTCTGCCTGTTACCTAAAGGGTATTCCCGCTAATAGCTGTATATGCCTAAGAAATCCTAGAAATGTTTTTTCATAAGGGAAGTTTTAAAAAAAACTGTAAACCTGGAAATGTTTTTTCATAAAGGAGGTTTTAAAAAAAAAAAAAAAAAAGACAAAGGTGCGGTACCTGTGTTTGTCCACTAGAGGCCGCTGTGGAACGTCTTTTTTCTTGGGACTATTCCTTCCATGGTGAAAGTCCAGGCAGATGAGTGAGCTCTCTATCAGGGAAGCTGCATTCCTCTGTCATGCTGCCAAGTAGTTTCCTTCCATCCCCGAGTCCTGGTGAAACAGGGACCCTGGCTCCTCTCCCTACATGGCGCCAAGAGCGCACACGTGCACGCGCGCGCGCGCACACATGCTTTCCTTTTATAAGGTTTAGCTTCAAAAAAGGGGGCGGAGCCTGGCGGATGACGCGCTCTGTGCGCCCAGCGCTTCTGCGCATGTGCGGGCGTCCCAGCAAGATAAAAGGACTCAGTCCACGCTGCTTGCTATGGACACAGAGCATGAAAAGGAGCTGGTAGCATGGTATAGGGGCTTACAGCGGGCGGTTGATACAGGCATCCCCAGAAAGACGCATTAGTAGACACCCACTGATGTACATAGCAGCAAATTGCATTAGACTATTTCAGTAAGGGGTGTATTGCGGCTGGAATACCTCAGCTTTGAACTAAGGAATATGCCGCCTAAAAAACTCTGAGATATACCTCTCAGGAAGTGTAGGGGGTTTCCATCGGGCTCTGAGGATCTGGAGCAGTCATCTGCACCCTCCTCCCCTGAGAAATCAGAGGTTAATACCCATAAGGAACCCCCGGGAGTGCCAGGTACTGCGGCTGTCCTCAGTCCACCTGCTCCTGCATATATAACAGAGGAGGTTTTTTCCTCAACTCTGGAGGGATTGGAGCAGAGATTGGCTGCATTGATCGCTTCTTCTCTATAGGAAAGAAAGCGCGCCAGATCTCCATCACCTCCATTAGAGTGCCTGTTGGCAGAGCAACAGTCCCAGGAAGGGACCGACCTACCTGAAGGGGATCAGGAGGAGGTTAGCTCTGTTTTTGAGGAATCGACAGTAGATGAACCATTTTCAGCATCACAGACTGAAAGATTGTGGGTCCAGACCCTAACTGACATGGTTCGATCTGCATTTAAAATGCCTCTTGTTGAACCATCAACTACTGCTGTCTCCTCATTGGGGTCGCTAAAAGCTCCCCAGGTTAATTGCTCCTTTCCAATACATCCATTATTGGAAGGACTTATATACCAGGACTGGGAACATCCTGATAAACTATTTGTTCCGCCTAAAAGGTTTCCGGTGATCTATCCCATGGAGGAAAAGTTCACCCAGAGATGGAATGTTCCTACGGTGGATGCAGCCATCTCTTCTGTGAACAAATCACTGACATGTCCAGTAGATAATGTTCAAATGTTCAAAGATCCAGTGGATAAAAAATTGGAATCTTTATTAAAATCTGCTTTTTCCACAGCAGGGGCTGTTACACAGCCAGCAGTGGCAGCTATTGGGGTCTGCCAAGCTTTAAAGGATCAAATGAAAATGGTCCTGAGGGATTTGCCAGACCAGCAGGCCCAGGCTCTGGCTGATCTGCCTAGAGCATTATGCTTTGCGGTTGACGCCATCAAGGATTCTATCCATCAGGCCTCCCGCCTCACGCTGTCTTTGGTACATATGCGTAGGCTTCTGTGGCTCAAAAACTGGTCTGCTGAAGCTCCCTGTAAGAAGCTCTTAGTTAGCTTCCCATTTCATGGGGAACGCCTTTTTGGCGAAGACCTGGATTAGTATATCCAGAAGATTTCCAGTGGTAAAAGTACTCTCTTACCGAGTAAAAAGAGGTCTAGGGGTCCATCTTTTAAGAGGACTACCTCTCCTATCCCTGTGACGTCTGCTACTAAGCAGTTCCGACGGCCTCCTCGGTCAAACTCAGGAGGTAAAAATCAGGGACAGCCACAGGGTAATAAAAAGCCCTGGATCCGAAGAGGTACTAAACCAGCCTCCAAGTCAAGCCTATGAAGGGCTGCCCCCACTCAAACGGGTGGGGGGAAGACTTCAGTTGTTCGCAGAGACCTGGCGGGAGACGATCAAAGACAGATGGGTGCTCTCCGCAGTAACTCTGGGATACAAGTTGGAGTTAAAAGAGTCTCCTCCGTCCCATTTTATGTGGTCAGGCATGCCAAGAGACCCTCTGAAAAGAGGGTCTCTCCTATTGGCGTTAGAACAACTATTGCTCCAAGGAGTAATTATGGAGGTTCCTATGGAAGAGTGGGGGTTGGGTTTCTACTCAAACCTTTTCACAGTCCCGAAGCCAAACGGGGACATAAGACCCATATTGGACCTAAAGAGTCTAAACAAATTTCTAAACGTCCGGTCTTTCCGGATGGGGTCGATCCGATCGGTCACCGCTGCCCTACAAGGGGAGGAATGGTTAGCCTCGATCGACATCAAAGATGCTTACTTGCATGTTCCCATCTTTCCAGGTCATCAAAAATTCCTACGCTTTGCAGTAGAAGGGCGCCATTTTCAGTTCAGAGCCTTACCATTTGGTCTGGCCACAGCACCACGAGTGTTCACAAAAATTCTGGCCCCACTGTTGGCCGATCTAAGAACACGGGGTGTAACGATAATGGCATACCTAGACGACCTGTTGTTGATGGACCACTCAGTTGCCAAGCTAGAAGTGGTAATTGTCGATACAATCAAGTATCTAGAGTCTCACGGTTGGGTCATCAACCTGGACAAGTCAGCCCTACAGCCAGTGAAAAACCTGGTATATCTAGGGCTACGGCTGGATTCAGACCAGAGGAAGATTTTCTTACCTCTAGACAAGGTATCCTCTTTGAGGGGCTTGGTCCGTCTGCTTTGTGCAAAAAGACAGCCGTCCATACGCCTGTGCATGAGGCTGCTAGGAAAGATGGTAGCATCATTCGAAGCTGTGCCATATGCCCAATTCCACTCAAGGAATTTACAAAGGGCCATATTGTCAGCCTGGAACGGAAAAGTTCAGGCTCTAGACTTCCCGATGGCTTTGTCCCCTTCCGTTCGGAAGAGTCTCTGCTGGTGGTTGATCCCCCAGAATCGCCAGAAGGGAAAACCCTTCAGCCCGATATCTTGGAAGGTGGTCACTACAGATGCCAGCCTTATAGGCTGGGGGGCAGTACTGGAGCAATGGTCTCTCCAGGGCAGATGGTCAAATGTAGTAAAAACCCTGCCCATCAATCTCTTAGAGATACGAGCAGCCCGGTACGCCCTAGTAGCCTGGACATCCAGACTCCAAGGGTCCCCTGTCAGAATTCAATCAGACAATGCCACAGCAGTGGCATATATCAATCATCAGGGAGGCACCAGGAGTCGTGCAGCCCAGAGGGAAGTAAGTCACATCCTGGAATGGGCAGAAAAGCATGTCCCATGTATATCAGCTGTCTTCATTCCAGGGGTGGAGAATTGGAAGGCGGACTTTCTGAGTCGCCAACAGTTATGCCCAGGGGAATGGTCCCTTCATCCCGAGGTCTTCCGAGCAATATGTCAGCGGTGGGGAACACCGGATGTAGATCTGCTAGCATCCAGATTCAACGCAAAGGTGGACAGATTTGTCTCCCGGACAAGGGATCCCCTCGCTTGCGGCTCGGATGCTCTGGTGTTCCCTTGGGATCAGTTCAGACTGATATATGCATTCCCTCCGCTACAATTGTTGCCTCGACTCCTTCGCAGAGTCAGGTTGGAGAAGAAGCCGGTGATCCTGGTGGCTCCAGCGTGGCCCCGAAGGGCCTGGTACGCGGAGATCATCAAAATGTCTGTGGGGAGTCCTTGGACCCTTCCACGTCGTCCGGACCTGCTTTCGCAAGGACCGATATACCACCCTTCCTTACTAACTCTAAGTTTAACGGCCTGGCTATTGAATCCCACATCCTAAAGAAGAGAGGTCTCTCTAACTCTGTGGTATCAACTATAATCAATGCCAGGAAGCCTGTATCCAGGCAGATCTACTATAGTGTTTGGAAGGCGTACATCACTTGGTGCGAGGCCAGAAAATGGCATCCACGTAAGTACGTTATAGGCAGAATTCTGGACTTCCTGCAGTGGGCTGTAGACAGGAAGTTTGCCTTAAGTACTATCAAGGGCCAGGTTTCGGCCTTGTCAATACTATTTCAAAGGCCCCTGGCTATGAATTCACTTGTCAAATCCTTTATGCAAGGTGTGACTCGTATTATTCCACCGATTAAGGCTCCCATATGCCCATGGGATCTAAATTTGGTTCTGTCGGTTCTGCAGAAGCAGCCATTTGAACCTTTGCGGCACATTTCCTTGGTTCTACTCACCAGGAAATTGATATTTTTAGTAGCCATATGCTCGGCTAGAAGAGTGTCGGAATTAGCCGCCATGTCCTGTAAAGAGCCATATCTGGTTATCCATAAGGACAGAGTAGTATTACGTCCTCACCCAGCCTTTCTTCCTAAGGTGGTATCGAGGTTTCACTTGAACCAGGATGTGGTTCTTCCTTCTTTTTTCCCCAAACCAAGCTCGGTAGAGGAAAAGTTATTGCATTCTTTGGATGTAGTAAGAGCAGTTAAAGCTTATCTAAAAGCCACTGCTCAGATTCGTAGAACGGATTCTTTGTTTGTTCTGCCGGAAGGCCCCAGAAAGGGTCAGGCAGCATCAAAATCTACTTTAGCCAAGTGGATTCGACAGGTCATAATACAAGCCTATGGCTTGAGAAGTAGACCGCCTCCGTTCAAAGTTAGGGCGCACTCCACGAGAGCAGTTGGAACTTCATGGGCAGTGCATCACCAGGCCTCCCTGGCGCAAATTTGTAAGGCCGCAACGTGGTCTTCAGTACACACGTTTACTAGGTTCTACCAGGTGGACGTTAGAAGTCAGGAGGATGTCGCCTTTGGGCGCAGTGTGTTGCAGGCCGCAAAAGATCCTCATGCCTGATGGCGCCCAGCTTATGTATGGTGTATCCCCCCCCTCATGTGGCATTGCTTTGGGACGTCCCACATAGTAATGACTATGCTGCTCTGTGTCCCGTGATGTATGAACAAGAAAGTAGGATTTTTAAAACAGCTTACCTGTAAAATCCTTTTCTTGGAGTACATCACGGGACACAGAGCTCCCACCCCTCTTTTGGGGACACGTATTGCTTTGCTACAAAACTGAGGTACTCCCGGATGGGAGGGGCTTATATAGGGGAGGGTACTTCCTGTTTTGGAAGTTGCCAGTGCCAGCACCTGAAGGTAATTCTATATAACCCACATAGTAATGACTATGCTGCTCTGTGTCCCGTGATGTACTCCAAGAAAAGGATTTTACAGGTAAGCTGTTTTAAAAATCCTACTATTTTCTGCCTCTCTAGCTTGCTGCTTTAAAGAGGAAGTAAACCCTGATGGGTTTTTCTTACACCAGGAGAAAAGTGATGACACACCACATCCTGTGATTGACAGCCTCAACTCTGTTCCTGTGTGCTGTGTGAAGGGAGGTGTGTCCCTTCCCTCCAAGCCACTCTTAGAAATCTTCTCAGTGATGTAACGTCGGCTTTACGGCCCCTTCTTTTCAGAGATGAGAGATCCTGGGTAATTCTGCACTTTGAATGGATGTAGGGGACAGACGACTGTAGTTACACAGCTACAACTTATGTAGCAGGATTTGTTTAATCTTTGTGTATCCCCAGAGGCCAGTCACTTAATTGGGTATAGGTAAGGGGTTTACAACGACTTTGAGAAGAAAATTGTAAGTTTCATTGTTTACACTGGCAGAATGACCGTAAATTTGGTCATTGTCTCTCTGGAAACAACATGTGATAAGACATTCTCATCCTAAAACAACCAGTTCCTTTCAAAATTCCTTATGTATCTCCCCTGCTACAATATTCTTTCTGATTTGACCAAGGGATGGATGCCTCACTGTGTTTTCTCCATACAAAATACTTCAATAACACTTGACTGCGACAATTATCAGATAATGCCAATCTGCATAATTCAGTGTACCCACCTGGATGCCTACAATCAGATTTGCCCAATCCATTGTCTCAGTGTTTCTCAACTCCAGTCCTCAAGGCGCCCCAACAGGTCATGTTTTCAGGCTTTCTATTATTTTGCACAGGTGATTTGATCAGTTTCACTGCCTTAGTATTTACCACAACTGTTTCATCTGAGGAAAATCCTGAAAACGTGACCTGTTGGGGCTCCTTGAGGACTGGAGTTGAGAAACACTGGTCGTACTTACTTCATCCTGAAGCAACTCCAATCTTTAAAGGCATTGTGTTGTACAGGTTCGGCTTTTAGAGCAAACCACTTATTTTAACCACCTCAATACCGCCATACGTATATATTATTATTATACAGGATTTATATAGCGGCAACAGTTTGCGCAGTGCTTTACAACATCGGGGAAGACAGTACAATTTCAATGCAGGAGGAATCAGAGGGTCCTGCTCGTTAGAACTTACAATCTAGAAGGATATATACAATCTTGTATTGAGGTGGCTACTTCTCTTCAGCTGGTGATTCTCTTTAACTGGTCAAAGTTGATGGGAAGATGGATGGAGCTAAATACAGGGCAATCTTAGAAGAAAACCTGTTAACAGTTTTCAGTTTGTGTGAAGCCATGTGGGGGACACAGCAAACATGTGGAAGAAGGTGCTCTGGTCATAAGAGACCAAAATGTTACTTTTTGGCCTAAAAGCAAAACGCTATGTGTGGCGGAAAACGAACATTGCACATCACTCTGAACACACCATCACCACTGTGAAACATGGTGGTGGCAGCATCATGTTGTGGAGATGCTTTTCTTCAGCAGCGCCAGGGAAGCTGGTCAGAGTTGATGGGAAGATGGATGGAGCCAAATACAGGGCAATCTTATGCCGCGTACACACAATAGTTTTTCATGACGTTAAAAATGCCATTTTTAAAAATGGGCATTAAAACCGATTGTGTGTAGGCTCCAGAGCATTTTTAACGACGTGAAAAACGGGCAATAAAAATTTCGAACATGCTCTATTTTTTCACGTCGTTTTTTTTAACGTCGTGAAAAACGGTAGTGTGTATGCTTGTACGAAGGGAAAAAAAAGTGCATGCTCAGAATCAAGTATGAGACGGGAGCGCTCGTTCTGGTAAAACTAGCATTCGTGATGGAGATAGCACATTCGTCACGCTGTAACGGACTGAAAGCACGAGGCTGAAAAGAGCGAATCGTCGCTCAACAAACTTTACTAACATGAAGGGTGGCGCCATTCGAACGGATCTTCCCCTTTATAGTGCCGTCATAAGTGTTGTATGTCACTGCGCTTTGCTCAAGCGTTTTTTTTAATGATTGTGTAGATGCAAGACAGGCTTGAGAGGAAACAAGAAAAAAAACGACGAGAAAAACGTTGGTTTAAAAAATGGCATTAAAAACGTACGTGTGTGCGCGGCATTAGAAGAAAACCTGTTAAGAGTCTGCAAAGGACATGAGAATGGGGCGGAGGTTCAACTTTCAGCAGCACAACGACCCTAAACATACAGCCAGAGCTACAATGGAATGGTTTAGTTTAAAGCATATTCGTGTGTTAGAATGGCCCAGTCAAAGCCCAGACGTAAATCCAATTGAGAATCTGTGGCAAGACTTGAAAATTGCTGTCCACAGACACTCTCCATCCAATCTGAAAGAGCTTGAGCTATTTTGCAAAGAAGAATGGGCAAAAATGTCACTCTCTAGGTGTGCAAAGCTGGTAGCAACATCCCCAAAAAGACTTGCAGCTGTAATTGCAGTGAAAGGCGGTTCTACAAAGTATTGACTCAGGGGGGCTGAATTCAAATGCACGCCACACTTTTCACATTTATGTTTTTGGTTGTAACATGGCAAAATGTGGTAAATTTCAAGGGGTATGAATACTTTTTTCAAGGCACTGTAGTTATGGTAAAAAATGAAGAAAACAGGCGTATGCTTCTTCACCATGCTAAAATGCTACATTACTAGTCTTTTTTTTGAGATCCATTAGGAACTGATACTTATCTGACATTGACAAAAGAAATACTTGTTGTGAGCACCCTTCAGAAGCATACAGGTTGATTAAAATTCTAATACAAGTGCTAGAGCTTTCCATTCTTTTGTGAAATTGCCAGGAAATTTGCAAGTGACACCTAATGACAATCAATTCACTTCGCTGCCCTCCCTACCTCACTTATCAATACCCACAGTGAAGCCTCGTACACACGGCCGGGAATCCCGTCAGGAAAAAAACCTTGGTTTTCCTGACGGGAATTCTTGGCAAGCTTTCCTTGCCAAGCCGTGCATACAGACGGCCCATTCTTTTGAATGGCAAAAACGCGGTGACATCATCGACTACGACGAGCCTGCGCTCGTCACATTCGATGCCGTCGCCGCCATCTTGCTACACCCTACACCACCCTTGTATGCTACCGTGCATGCGTCAAAGTCTTTTCGAGCATGCGCGGGTTTACCTGGGGACAGGTAAGCAAACACTCTGCCGAGAATCCAGACGAGAAAATAGAGTGCAGGTTCTCTATTTTTCTCGTCGGGATTCTCTGCAGTTTTCTCACCGAGAAAGCAAACACACGCACGGTTTTCACGCCAAAAATCTCTCCCAGCAGCTTTCTTGCCGAGAAAACCGTGCGTGTGTACGAGGCTTAAGACTATAATATATTACTCATTAGGTGGCCACTAGAATTCCAAAAGCATCACATTTTCCAAATTCACACATTAGCCTATCTTTAATAAGTCATCTAGTAGTCTTAACAAGGAAATGTACCTGGAATTATGTCAAATAGCTATCATCTTTTTAGGTGATCCTTCCCAATCTCTATCTTGCATTGCGCATTTATTGCTTTATGTATACTTTATTATATTCTTGTAAAGCATGCAGCATATTGATGCGTCTAAATAAATAATGCACTCATAAATTCTAGTTTTTGTAATGGTATGAAACATTAGACATCAGAGAAACTGTTCAATTCCCATAAATATTGCATGCAATAAAAAAAAAAAATGTGCTAAACATTGCAGTGGGAAACAGTTTAATAAATTCTCACACTTACAGCAAGCACTTATTCTAGAACAGTGGACTGTAGGAGATCATCCTTGACAAGCTCTTAAATAATGCACCTGCACTGTCTGTTTCCTGACCCAAGAGCTAGTGAACACAACCTCAGAGATTTCCTGTTTTTTCTGCTATTTGGCATATAACACTTCCACCTCACAACCACTATTATCTTAGAATTATATGTCAGAACAGTCAAAGCTGAACTCCAGGCAAGCTGTTAAATACACAGTCTGTAATATAAATACATGAACAGTTTGACCTGCCAAATTTGAATCGCGTTCAGCCAGTCTTGTGATGCCAGTACTCCTGCCAAACAGTACAGTGACTCCACTTTTATCTTCTTCCATTAGGCATTGCAGCGTGGTCATTATTCTGCCAAGGGCTGTAATTTCATAATGATGTAGAAGCAGACAGGGGCATACAGCATGCTTTCAGGTATTTACTCTACTTCTATTTAAAAATACATTTAAAGCAACTCTGTCACAAACTAAAGAAAATGAAAGACTATTGTATAAAATGTCAATGGCAATGTTTTTTGTCTATTGTATAAAATGTAGGCACCTAAAAGTGATTTCAGATACTGGCAGCAGGTCCTAAGCACCAACCTTTTTTCCAAACACTGGTTTTTTTTGATAGGTGAAGCTCTGAAAATACCTAGTAGTTCCAAAGGTTGCCCAGTCCTTTCAAGCTCCCACACATTTCTTGTTCAATCGTTTTTATTAAACATTCAGGCGATACAATGGAAAGAAATGGGGAAACAACCCTGTGACAGATTATTATAGAATAAAATACAAGAAACTGTCAATAAGTGCCACATTCGGGCCAGATAAGAGGAAGTTCTGCTAAGTTACATAACAAAAAAATTGTATCAAACAGTGTAATTGTCAATGAAAAAAGAAGAGAAAAAGGGAAGTATAAAGAAGATTAATGGTTGTTCAAGGTGAGGTAAAGGGGATGAGTGGAGGGGGGATCCCTTACCCCTATGAGTCTCTGGATAGTAAGTGATTAAGAATTTAGGGCATCTGGGTTTGGTTAGGTATATATAGAGGATCCAGGGTGTCCATATTTTTCAGAACTTTTCTTAGGTATCTGAAAAAATGGCTGTTAGTTTTTCATTGACCATGGTCCAGTTTATCCCGCGATTGGATTTCAGATAAGTTTAATATTGGGGATCTCCACGAGTGAGCTATTGTCTGTTTTATGGCAGCAAAAATCAAGGAGATAAGTTTTGCAGTTGAACGTGAAACTCCTTAAAGGGGCTTGTTTAACAGTAAGTTTGATTGGATCTTTACATAGGTAATACCCAAAACGGTATTTATTAAGGTGTGCTGGATAATCCATAGCCTGCTTGTCTTTGAGCAAGCCCACCAAATAT
Organism: Rana muscosa; assembly: GCA_029206835.1. NCBI lineage: Eukaryota > Metazoa > Chordata > Amphibia > Anura > Ranidae > Rana > Rana muscosa. The sequence goes on along the minus strand of CM055116.1, from coordinate 764,807,927 downwards.
GCAGCATAGGGCCTGTTGAAAGGCAACATGTTTTTTTTTTGTTTTAACATCAGATGTAATCAGGTTTCAGGGCCTTTCTTACCACACATCCAGAAACAAGGCTAGGGCGAACACAGAAATTGGAGCAGGGGGAAACACCATCTAAATAATACTTTGTATGAATTCTATATATTTAGTATGTTACGGGAGGTTTTTTGCCATGGTCTCCCTTGTGTGGTGGGTGGGCAAGTTTTGACTCTATCGGGAAGTGTCAAAATCTGTCTGCAAGAACTGCTTGGCATTTACACGTATCAGTGGTGCTTGGAGCCTCCTGCTAGATGCTTACATTTTAATTCAATACCTAAAATGCATATTTTTAATACCAGTGGCAAATTTGCTTTAACGAATACATAGCTAGATTCAGCTGATTTTTTTATTATTTTTTACCTGCTTGTTTAGCTCTAAATATTAAGCAGTACATACTGTCCTTCACATCTTAGAGTCATAGCAAACATTTGTAAAACTTTGAACATTGGTCTGAAAGGAAACAGCCTGCTGGGTAGAGGTAAAAATTCTCCTTAGGGGCGTGGCCTGGACATGGCGGAGTGAGGCAGCTTCTTCTCAGAGCTCCTGGCCTGAACCCTCATGCCCCGGCATATAATACCTTTTAATCGGTATGAGCACCGCTAAAAGATACAGGACCAGAGCAGCTATCAGGGGGACTCCTTTTCCTTCTGCCAAGAATTCTGGGGAAATTCATCGTTATTTTAAGTTCCTGCAGGAGGGTTCCCCCGGAGCCAGAGTGACGGCACCACGAGGCCCAGCACACGGAGCTACGCAGCAGGCCCTGGACACAGAGCCATTACCGAGCACCCCATCACCACCCGCCCTCTCCTCGGAGGGGCACACAGACCGTTGCAGAGCAGCACTGGCATCAATGGCATCACCCCACCCGCCGGAGGCCGTCCTACTGGATCAGGAGATTAGGGAGATGCTGTAGGCCCTCCCGACTCAGACCGCCATTGAGGCCCTGATCCTCCGCCTCGAAGAAACCCACAGACCGGATATTCAGGAGGTGAGGGGTGAAGTGTCCTCCCTCACAGATCGGGTGGTGTCGGGAGAAACATCAGTGTCATCCCTGGAGGCCCGGGTGACGGCTCTGGAACAAGCATGAGACCAACACCGAGACACAGCGGTGGCGCTACAGCTACACGTCGAAGACATCGAAGACCGGAGCCGCCGCAATAACCTGCGGCTCCAAGGCATCCCGGAGTCCACGGAAATGGAGAACGTCAGTGACACTGTTCGGGGGATCTTCTGGACTGTGTTGGAAGACCCCGAGTTGGACATTATCCTGGATAGGGCGCATAGAGCCCTAGGCCCCAAGCCGATGGACCCTAGTAAACCACGGGATGTTATCTGCCGGCTCCACCTCTACTCCCAGAAGGAGGCCATCCTGAGGCGCGCGTGGGACCATGGCGACGTGGAGGTGAGCAGGTCGCAGGTTCGGATCCTCCAGGACCTGTCCAGATCAACCCTGCACCGGAGGGCCCTGCTCCGCCCAGTTTTGGACTTGGCTAAACAACGCGGCTTCACATACCGATGGGGATACCCCCTCGCGGTGACCTTCCGAGGTGAACGTGAGGCCTTTACTCTCCAGTCCTCGGCGGACCTACCAGCCCTATTCCGCTTCCTCGATGCGGAGCTGATCCCCATCCCGGACTGGCTACAGATCCTTCCGCGCCAGCAGGGACGATCCGGCGCCTTGGCCCAACGCGGACCTCTTCCCCCCACCAGCGACAGCGCGGCAGACGAAGGCAGCGGTCCGGCTCTGGAGGGGCGCCACGTGAGTAACCCTGGGGTCTCCCGTTCCTGATTTGTCAGTCCCCCATTTACCCCCCTATGTTCGCCTCTTCAACTGCCGGCCGGAGATGCTACCACCCTGACTTCATCCGCCTGTGGAAGCTCTGCCCAGGAATGACTGCCCCTTTTTTTCATTTGAAACCCCCCCATCTCCCAACGCAGCACCCGCCATTGTGACGGAGGGGATCCTTCCTCACCACCCCACTCCGGGGGTCCGTTAACCATCCCCCCGCGGTCGGCGCTGTCGGATATCCTGGAGGCCTCCCAGTGACAGTCTGTGGCCTCCTGACCCTGTGATAGCTCAGATCTCCACATAAGGGCCTTTTGAACGAACACGGCCAGGTACAGGACCACCAATCAAACTGATCCCCACGCAGACCTTTACAGTACTACCCACCTGGCATCTGAAGGGAGCCGGGGGGTACCGGTTGGTTGCACGCCCACTGGGGGTCGGGGGGGTCTGGACTGTGGGGGGGGGATCTGGAGCACTGTACTGAAAGAGAGGGTGCGGCTGCTGTTTTTCAAACCTGGAGGAGACCTGTGGGGGTGGGGAACCACTGGGGACTGACTGTCACCGAGCTTTGCCGAGACACCTACTGAAGTACTGTCTCCCCACCCTCATACTTTGACCCCTCACTATATAGCCCCCCTGGGTTGTTCTTGTATTGCCGAAGAGGGGAGCTTCCCTCCATTCAGACTGGTTTTTGAGGGGTTTGCATTTCCCGTTTGTATACCAACACGCTGGTCCAGTGAGGGATGGGGGGAGGTGGGCTGCATATGGAGCGGGGATGGGGAGTTTACTACAAATAGATGTTGCACTACGATTCTGTGTCTTATGCCGGTAACAATACTTGCACTGTTCCTATTGCCCTGCTTATACTATACCATGTATACTGTGTTTTTCTTGTTACGCTCTGTTTCTTGTATTTTAGACAATATACAGCTGTTTGACAATTGTTTTACCTTGTTTACCATACTGATACCTGTTTAGCTAACATTGTACTTTGCCGGGGATGGGTGGGGAAAGCAGAGAGTTCGCCTCCTGGCTCTGTCCAACCACCTTCCCACCTAGGTTTGCGCTCCATCACTGGGGTTTTTCTTGGCGAGCGCCACAGCCGTTTGGGCTGAATTAGATTCTCTGTCACTACCGTTCACCCTAGTGACGGTTCTCTAATCTTCCGCGGCTCTCTAAGAGCCAGCTCCTTTCTCTCCACTCTACGCTTTCCCTTCCCTGATCTGATTTTTCTTCTACACCTATAGTTTTTTATTTCCTTCCGATTTTTTTATTTTTCTGATCCCTCTACTGTTTTTTGGTGGGGCGGAGAATCTCCTCGAACATGGATGTCCTCAATATACTATCCCTGAACGTGAAAGGCCTTAATACGCCGGAAAAAAGGCGGATGCTACTTCAGGATATGTGCAGTAGGAGGGCGGACGTCGTCCTGCTGCAGGAGACTCATTTTCGGGAGAACAACCTCCCGTTACTTAAGAACAGGCACTTCCCACTAGCCTACCATTCCAACTATACTGAAGCCAAGTCCAGAGGGGTAACTATTCTCATCTCTGCTAGGGTACCCTGGCGACTGATTGACTCTCAGGTGGATAGAGAGGGCCGTTTCCTTTTTCTGAAAGGCTTGATAGGAGACAAGAAGGTGACCCTAGCCAATCTTTACACGCCTAACCAGCACCAAGACGTGTTCCTAAGTAAGTGTCAGGAAGGGCACACCAGAAATGTCAATGGCGATATCGGCGCATCTTCGCGCATGCGCGGTAGTGGCGCATCGGCGCACGCTGATGTGCGCATGCGCAATAGCGGTGCGCACGCGGGCACGCGCGGGAGCGCGCAGCGGCGGCTCATGGCGCCAGATGGGGCTATTTAAAGGGGCTGATGGCTGGGCTCTGTGCTGTTCGGTCTACAGCGTTACCTGAGACCTCTGACCCCTGCTTACCTGAATCCTGCTCCAGCTGACCCTTCCTGGCTTGTTTGACCATTCTTGCTGATCTGCCTGTACCTGACCCCCGGCCTGTGTTGACTACGTTCCTGCCTGCTCCTTCTGCTACCTTGTTGCCAGCCCGTTGCCGAACCTGCCTGTACCTGAGACCTGCCAGCTGCCTAAACCTGCTCATACCTGATCCTGCTCCAGTACCTGCCTGTACCTGAGACCTGCCAGCTGCCTAAACCTGCTCATACCTGATCCTGCTCCAGTACTTACCTGTACCTGAGACCTGCCAGCTGCCTGAACCTGCTCATACCTGATCCTGCTCCAGTACCTACCTGTACCTGAGACCTGCCAGCTGCCTGAACCTGCTCATACCTGATCCCGCTCCAGTACTTACCTGCTTGGGACTGGTGTACCCACGCTTCCAGCCCATCTGACCGCGCCTGCCTGAGCTCCAGTTGTTAGTCTGTCAGCTGTTTCCGGATCCATTCCAGTCTCCGTCCCAGCTCCGGTCCAGCGCACCACCAGCGACTTTACCAGGCTCTCGTGCGACTCTGCACTCCTGCGCCTCCTGTCTTCACTACCAGGGGCCTCGAGTGAGAGGTGTAAGGGAGGCCTCCCTCTGCATAATCAGACTCTTCCACTAGGTACGTGACAGTACCGAACAGCCACGTCAGAGTCTGTGCAGGGAGCCTCTTCCATGGAGGGTTTCCGCTTACACCTCAAAGACCTCACCCAGACTGTTGAAATCGCACAAAATGCATATATCCGACTGGAAGAAAGCATCCAGGCTCTTTCCTCACCTATCACGGCCCCGCAAAGAGCTACTTCAGCAATAGCAACGTTACCTCCAGAAACCGGGGTTCCTGCGCCTGAAAGATTCACCGGTGATCACCGACTACGAGGGCAGAAGTCAGAGAGACCTATGAGGTCGTCCTGTCCAGCCTGGAAATTAGCCCGAGCCTCTAACATCAGCAGCCTGACATCTTCTACCATTGCTGCACCCACATCTGATGTCCCTGAACCCAGGCAACTCGGAGTGCCCCGTCCCTCACTTTCCCCTGAGGAACGTCAACGCCGACAACACGAAAACCTCTGCCTGTATTGTGGGAAACCAGGGCATTACGTGAGGTCATGTCCAGCCAAGATCCGCAAGGGTCGAATTATCTTCTCTGCCAGCACGCCCATCCTGCCAACCCACCTGGCTCTCCCCATTGTATTACAGCTTCCGGGAAGAAGTATTCCTGTCTCCGCTATAATAGACTCTGGTGCCTGTAGCTGCTTTATGGACTTGTCTTTTATCACAAAACATCAAATCCCTTTGCAACCTAGGGCCCAGGGACTTTCAGTACATCTGGCCGACGGGTCTGCTATCAAATCCGGACTAGTGACTCAGCAGACTATACCCTTGCCTGTCATTATTGCCGATAGTCACAAGGAATTGTTACGCCTGGATGCCATTGCATCCCCGCTGTTCCCCGTAATCCTTGGCATGCCATGGCTCCAAGCACATAACCCTCTTATCAACTGGGTCGGAGGGGAGGTTAAGTTTCACTCTTCCTACTGCCTCCAACACTGCTTGCCAAAATTCTCTTCTGATCCGCCATCCTTGTTATGCTTGGACTCTGATGTTGAAACACGCTTATCTGTACCAGTTGCATACCATGACTTTTTAGATGTCTTTAGCAAGAAAGGAGCTGAAACTCTCCCTCCACATCGGCCATATGACTGCCCGATTGATCTCATCCCGGGTGTTGAGGTCCCTTTTGGAAGGATTTTTCCTCTGTCAGAATTGGAGCTTGTCGCCCTAAAAGATTATATAGACGATAATCTAAAGAAGGGCTTCATCAGCCCCTCCACTTCTCCAGCAGGAGCGGGTATCTTCTTTGTGGAGAAGAAGGATCGTTCCCTTCGCCCATGTATAGATTATCGTGAACTCAACAAAGTTACGGTCAAGAACCGTTATCCCCTGCCCTTGGTACCCGAATTGTTCCAGAGGTTGGGAGCAGCAACCATATTTACAAAACTGGATCTCCGAGGGGCATATAATCTGGTACGGATACGGGAGGGAGACGAGTGGAAGACGGCTTTTCGCTCCCGATTCGGACATTTTGAATATCTGGTGATGCCGTTCGGCCTATGCAATGCCCCAGCAACATTCCAGCACTTTATCAACGATATCTTCCGCGATTACCTAGACCTGTTCGTTGTAGCATATCTGGACGACATCTTAATTTTCTCTGCTTCCCTTGATGACCACCGCAGACATGTTAAAAATGTATTGAGCAGACTGCGACAGCACGGGCTATACGCCAAGCCAGAGAAGTGCGAGTTCGAGCGACAAAGCATTACTTTTTTGGGACTAATCCTCTCCACCGAAGGTGTCAAGATGGATCCACAAAAGGTCACTGCCATCTTAGACTGGCCAGCCCCAGTGGACAAAAAGGGCATCCAACGCTTTGTCGGGTTCTCGAACTTCTACCGAAAATTCATCAGGGGATTTTCAGCCATCATATCACCAATCACACAACTGACCAAACAAGGCATCCGTTTCCAGTGGTCTCCTGAAGCTCAAAATGCTTTCGAGTCTCTTAAGAAACTACTTACTTCCGCACCGGTTCTGAAGCACCCTGACCCAACATTGCCCTATGTATTGGAAGTAGACGCGTCAGAAACGGCAGTCGGAGCAGTACTATCCCAAAGGCGGGGACCCAAGGCTTTGTTACACCCAGTCGCCTTTTTCTCCCGCAAACTGTCTAACTCTGAAAGGAATTATGATGTCGGAGATAGAGAACTTCTGGCCATTAAAAATGCATTGGAAGAGTGGAGGTACCTTTTAGAAGGAGCAGCGCACCCGATCCTAATCTATACGGATCATAAGAACCTGGAATATCTGAGGACTGCCAAGAGACTCAAACCACGCCAGGCTAGATGGGCACTCTTCTTTTCCAGGTTCTCTTTTCATCTCACGTACAGGCCAGGATCTAAAAACACCAAACCTGATGCACTCTCTCGGATGTTCTGTGTTACCAGGGAATCCGCACCGCCCGACACTATCCTGTCCTCTGAGAACTTCCTGCTACTTCAGGGAGACCTGCTCTCTCAAATTAAACAGGCTTCTGTAAATGCCCCTTCATCTCTGGGAATAACGTTGCAGGCCAGAGATGATCTACTTTGGCACAAGGACAAAATATTCATACCAGAAAACCTACGTGTCTCTGTTTTGGGATTATGTCATGACCACAAATTAGCCGGACACTTCGGTATCCGTAAAACTGCTGAACTTGTGCAATGCACATTCTGGTGGCCTCAAGTGGAAAAAGACTGCAAGGGCTATGTAGAGTCCTGTACCACTTGCACACAAAATAAGAACAGCAAAACCAAAGCATGGGGCTTGTTGAAGCCGCTATCAGTCCCGAAGAGACCCTGGAAGAATATCTCGATCGATTTTATCGTGGAACTTCCTCCATCTGACGGGTTCTCCACCATCTTTGTGGTGGTAGACCGATTATCCAAAATGGCCCACTTCCTACCCATGAAAGGCACACCATCGGCCCCGGAAACAGCCCAAATTTTTGTGAAAGAAGTTGTTAGGCTTCACGGAGTTCCAGCAAACATCGTGTCAGACCAGGGGGTACAATTCACCTCAAGATTTTGGAGGTCTTTGTGTGAAACCTTTGGAATCGAGTTATCATTTTCTTCCGCATACCACCCCCAAACGTATGGGCAAACGGAAGGAACAAATCAAACTCTGGAACAATACTTACGGTGCTTCTCCTCATACTCACAAGATGATTGGGCCGCACTACTTCCGTTAGCGGAATTCGCTTATAACAACTCCATCCACTCTGCCACAAAACAGTCTCCATTCTTTGCCAATTACGGATTCAACCCATCATTTCTGACCAGTACCTTCCCGGAGAGTTCTGTACCTGCCGTTCTTGAAACCATAAATTTATTTGATACCAACAACAAACTACTACAGACAACTATGACTAAAGCTCAAGAATATAACAAACAGGTCCTTGATAAGAAGAGGCGGGGAGAATTAATACTGGAACCTGGTGATCGGGTTTGGCTATCCACTACAAATCTAAAACGAATGTGCCCCTCTAAGAAGTTGGGCCCTAAATTTATGGGACCCTTCCCGATAAAAAGAAGGATCAACGACGTGTCTTACGAGCTGGAACTGCCAGACTCCTTCAAAATACATCCTGTCTTTCACGTGGCTTTACTAAAACCTGTAACCCCTGATCCATTCCCTGACCGGGATACAGGCCCACCCGAACCAATATTAGTTAACGGGACAGAGGAATTTGAAGTCGAAGCAATCCTGGACTGTAGGAAAAAGAGAAATCAGATCCAGTATCTCGTCAAATGGAAAGGTTATGGCCCAGAGGAGAATTCGTGGGAACCCGAGGATGATGTCCATGCTAAAAGACTTATTCAGGCATTCAAGAGATCCCATCCTTTGAAGCTCGCCCGGTTGGGCATCCGGAGGCTGCCCATTGGGAGGGGGCAATGTCAGGAAGGGCACACCAGAAATGTCAATGGCGATATCGGCGCATCTTCGCGCATGCGCGGTAGTGGCGCATCGGCGCACGCTGATGTGCGCATGCGCAATAGCGGTGCGCGCGCGGGCACACGCGGGAGCGCGCAGCGGTGGCTCATGGCGCCAGATGGGGCTATTTAAAGGGGCTGATGGCTGGGCTCTGTGCTGTTCGGTCTACAGCGTTACCTGAGACCTCTGACCCCTGCTTACCTGAATCCTGCTCCAGCTGACCCTTCCTGGCTTGTTTGACCATTCTTGCTGATCTGCCTGTACCTGACCCCCGGCCTGTGTTGACTACGTTCCTGCCTGCTCCTTCTGCTACCTTGTTGCCAGCCCGTTGCCGAACCTGCCTGTACCTGAGACCTTCCAGCTGCCTAAACCTGCTCATACCTGATCCTGCGCCAGTACCTGCCTGTACCTGAGACCTGCCAGCTGCCTAAACCTGCTCATACCTGATCCTGCTCCAGTACTTACCTGTACCTGAGACCTGCCAGCTGCCTGAACCTGCTCATACCTGATCCTGCTCCAGTACCTACCTGTACCTGAGACCTGCCAGCTGCCTGAACCTGCTCATACCTGATCCCGCTCCAGTACTTACCTGCTTGGGACTGGTGTACCCACGCTTCCAGCCCATCTGACCGCACCTGCCTGAGCTCCAGTTGTTAGTCTGTCAGCTGTTTCTGGATCCATTCCAGTGTCCGTCCCAGCTCCGGTCCAGCGCACCACCAGCGACTTTACCAGGCTCTCGTGCAACTCTGCACTCCTGCGCCTCCTGTCTTCACTACCAGGGGCCTCAAGTGAGAGGTGTAAGGGAGGCCTCCCTCTGCATAATCAGACTCTTCCACCAGGTACGTGACAGTAAGAGACTGACTCGTCTCATGCGTTTCGCAGAAGGCCAGCTTATAGTAGGCGGGGACTTAAATATCCCCCTGATACCCCTGGAGGACACCTCCTCCGGGACTTCATCTACGACACGGGAAGTACGTAAGCATATAGGACTGGCTCTCCACTCCGCGACACTGATAGACGCCTGGCGCCTCTTCCATCCAGGAGAACGCGACTACACCTACTATTCCAAGCCACACCAGGTGTATTCGTGCATAGATTACTTCCTAGTTCCCCACGGACAGCTCCACGTGATTACAGACACCTACATTGACTCGATCACGTGGTCTGATCATGCGCCGATCGGCATGAGATACGCTATATCTGACAAGACAATCCACTGCGAAAGAACCCGCAATGGCGACTCAACGAAGGCCTGCTGTAGAACTCAGACAGTCTGTCGGAGGTAGTCAGGGAAATTAAACACTACTTTGACACCAACGCTACCCTGGACAGTAACACAGGGGTGGTATGGGAGGCCCACAAAGCCATGATTAGGGGGCTTCTCATCAAGCACGGGGCTAGACTAAAACGAGCATGCATGGCCCAATTGGACCTGCTCCTCGCTAAATTGCGCACACTGGAATTGTCTCATAAGATGTCCCCGACTAGCCAGACTGGCACCGATCTCGACGTCGTCCGTTCCCAAATTACTGATATCCTACTGTTCAAGGCCAAGGCGGCGTTGCGTGTATGTCGGAGGAAAACCTATGAATCAGGGGACAAATGCGGGAAGCTCTTGGCTCAAACCTTGCAAACACAACGACTGGCGACCTACATCCCGCACATCATGACCAGTACTGGACAGAAACGAGCACTGCCATTACAGATCTCGCAAGAGTTCAGATCCTATTATAGCTCCCTATATAACCTGACCCAGACTCCACTACCCCCCGACGCTACGTCAAAATACCTGAAGGACTCCCTGATGCCTTCTCTCTCGGAGGAGGCTCAGAACCTCTTAGAGGAACCCATTACACTGTCCGAAATTCAAGCGGCCCTGAAAAACACTAAACCAGGTAGAGCCCCAGGCCCAGACGGACTTACCAATATCTACTATAAAACCCTACTCCCCTCCCTGGGCCACCACTTGGTGACCTTATGCAACGACCTTGGAACTGGGCAATCCTTCCATGACACCACGTTGCAGGCCCACATTTCGGTCATCCCTAAGGAGGGCAAAGATCCGACCCAATGTGGGAGATATCGCCCAATCTCCCTTTTGAACACTGACCTTAAGATCTTCACCAAAATTCTGGCCTCCAGATTGCAACAATACCTCCCAAACCTCGTACACCTGGACCAAGTGGGTTTTGTCCCGACCAGAGAGGCGAGAGACAACACCACCAACAAGGTACTCAACCTACTCCATATAGCGACCAGCACTGAAACGCCAAGTCTGTTCCTGGGTACAGACGCAGAGAAGACGTTTGACCGGGTCAGCTGGAGCTTCATGTATGATACGTTGAAACACGTTGGCCTGGGGAATAGGATGCTGAGCTGGGTAGAGGCAGCTTATACAGCGCCCACGGCCAGGGTGAGAGTGAACGGAGTACTCTCTGAGAAATTCCCGATTACAAACGGGACCAGGCAAGGGTGTCCTCTCTCCCCCCTTCTATTTGCTCTGACCCTGGAGCCTTTCCTGTGTCACATCCGGCTGAACCCGAACATCACAGGTATAGGGACCCGGGATTCGCGACATAAGGTCTCCGCATATGCGGACGACCTTATGTTTTCCCTGGCAAACCCCTCGACATCCTTACCAGCCCTCCTACGGGAGTTCGACAATTACGGTCGACTCTCCAATTTGAAGATCAATCTGTCTAAATCGGAGGCCATGGGGATTGGGATACCGCAGCAACAGCTTGTGAGACTCAGGAACAGCTTTAACTTAAAATGGACGGACTTGGCCTTAAAGTATTTGGGCATATATATACCCGCCTCCCTACACCAATTGTTCAAGCTTAACTTCCCTCCCCTACTCAAAGCAGTCCAAAAACTTTTAGACGGATGGAAGGGCGGTCTCCACTCCCGGCTGGGGCGCAGCAACATAATCAAAATGACGATCCTGCCCAAGTTCCTCTACCTCCTCCAAGCCCTCCCAATCCACACCCCGGGTGACTTTTTTAAACGTGTGAACTCCTCCCTTTCCCGCTTTCTCTGGGGGGAAACACCCCCGCCTCAGCAGGAAACTGCTTACTCTCCCCAAGCGACGCGGAAGCATGGCACTACCGGACATGCGCACGTACTATTATGCGACACACCTCAGCAGATTGCTGGATTGGTGCCACCACACTGACTCCAAGTTGTGGACACAGCTAGAGCAGGACCAATGTGAGAGCCTCCTGAGCAGGATACCTTGGTGCCAAGCGGCCTTCCCACCTAAACTAAAACGCCACCCGCTGATAGGCAATACGGCCGCGGTTTGCTCGCTACTGCTGTCAAAGTACGGTCTGTCTTCCCGCGACTCCACCTTGAAACCCGTGATCGGACACCCCCACTTTGACCCGGGATTACACGATAAAAAATTCCGTGAACTTCGAGCCGAGGGTCTATACCAGGCATCACACTTTAGCGCTTTGGGTCGGTGGAAGACACACACGGAACTATCAGACCCCAGCGGTCCATACAAATTGGACTTTCTAAGAGCTCTACAATTGAGCCATTTTCTTGACGGAACCCGCCCCCCCCCCAATGACTCAAGACAACTACTCACACCCTTGGAGGAAATGTGTACAGAGACTGGGGTGCTCCCCCACACGCTATCACTGACATATGCCATACTGACCGAACCTCCAAGTGACTTCTTCCCCCCGTGCTTGACCAAATGGGAAGGTGACTTGAACTGCCAAGAAACTACAAATCATCAAACTTACTCATAAGTCCTCATTATGCTCTAAAGTACAGGAGACTAACTTTAAGATCCTTACACGGTGGTACAGAACGCCTGCCCTCCTACATAAGCTATTCCCTGACACCTCAGACCTCTGTTGGCGCTGCCAGTCGGAGGCACCCTACTGCACATATTTTGGTCATGCCCCCGGCTACGGAGTTTCTGGGGAGAGGTCCGTCGGATCACCCAGGAATTCTCGGACAGACCGGTTCCGGATGATCCGGCCTATTTTCTCCTCCACGCGACGGACACCCCGTTGCGAACATACAAGAAATCAGTGGTCAGACACCTCTTGGACGCAGCCAAGGCCTGCATCCCCCTATCCTGGAAATCCCCGCACCCGCCGACCATTGCTCAGTGGTTACACAAAGTGGATGACATTGGTCGGATGGAGGACCTGATCCTCACTGACCAAAACCGGCAGGAAACATATACCAAGACATGGCGGCTGTGGGATATGTTTAAATACTCCGATGAGGGACAACGCCTCAGAGGAGTGCCTTTACCGACCTGAGTGCTGCTCTCACCCCGTTCCATTCCTTATTGCTCTTCCACCGCATCATACACCTACTGTGGATGAGCGCCTGCACTTGTGCAGTCCGTGCCCCGGAATCCATGTTCGAGGACCCCTGTCCTTACCTTCCCTCCCATGCTCCCCTTTACCCCCTATGATATACCAGCTTGCTCTCCCACTCTTGATCTCTGGAACTACTTTCTGGCTTTTTGTATTCTAAGTTTACTCTTATATTTCCGTTCTTTCCTTTCTTTACTATGGAAAATAGAAAATGTGGTGAGGCCGCGCCCGATGGACACAGGGAAGGCACCTGCCACCATCGGCTGGATGCTCGTGTCGACATCCCACGGAGGCAGTCTTACCGAGGTTTCAGGCGGGACAGTTCCCTGTGGGGTGTCCCGAGCCGGATCTACACCTTTGAACTCTATGTTATATATTTTTGTTTGTAGGGAATCTGTGTGAGCGACTGTGCTATGTCTGGCAAATGCAAATGTATTATTTTTGTATCTGTGGTCCGGATGGGCCGGCCCTCCTGATATAAATAAAAAAATAAATAAAAATTCTCTTTACTAGGCCTAACTGGCCAAAACTAACTTTTTTTATTTGCTTTGGGGCATAGAAGGCTTAGAAGAACCTCTGATTGATTTTAAAGGTTTGTGTTTCTGTAGGGTTGATTTCCTCATATATCCTGCACCTCCTGCCACTTAGTAAAATGGACATTAAATAAAGGTAAATCTCCCCAGTGCAGACACAAAGAGCAATTCACCAACCTACTAAAAAAAAAAAAAAAAAAGTTTTTATTCCTGTGGGGTAATTTTCTAAATTTCATAAAATAGGAAGACAGCAATAAAACCTTGAATTTTTTTTTTAACACTGCTCCAATCTATCTGAAACTTGATATGAGATTTACAATCTTACCAATATTTAAAAAGTCTTCCCTGTTTAGGTAAAAAAAGCAGAGTTTTGATTTTCTTTGTGAGTTAGAGATAAGTGATCTGTTTGCGTCAAGATCGTTGTGCTATTTTCAATTCCTGGTAACCTTGGCCCATTTCCCAATGTTATCCTCTCCAAAAACCCTTGATTGTGGGGGTGATTGTGTTAAAAGACACAGTCCTCATAAAAGTGTTAGTACTGCAAAGAACTTCATTCTCCTAAACTGTTACATTAGAACCTCTGTCAAGTTATTATTACTATATGTGTCTTCCTGTCCTGGTGACAGCCACCCTCCTAATTTTTTGTCCTGTTGACATAAGGACAGGAAGTGAGCCCACCAATTAGAATACTTTGAGTAAAATAGAATGTCTTTTAGGAAAATCTTTTTGAGGAAAGATAATGAAACTTGGGCCAGTTGGAACAGGTTTAAGACGTTTAATATCTACGTTGTATAAAGCTCTTCTACATAACTAATGCATTTCTCGGCAAGAGATCACTCCAATTCTTCAATCATATGCTATCTTCCAATAATGAATGGGATTCCTTTTTTTATTTATTATTTTCCATTTCTATTTTACCTAATTTGTCAGATAGTTAGTCTACTTCTTATCACTCTTACCCCCTTATAGTGTCCTTATAATCTCCCATTAGTTGTAGCGATGTGCTTACTGTTTCATGATGTTTTTTATTTGCCTTTGGTGTTTTTTTATTTATATTTTTTTAAATAAAAATTAATGTTTAAATAAAAAAATAAAAAAATATTAAATAAAAAACGATAAACATGACAGAAGTTTTTTACTTTTCCTAAGTCTATCCAAAACTAAAAAGACGCTGTCTTTTAGAAACTGTTAAGACCGGCCACAAAGGGAGTCCATTGTTTTCAAAGGATAAACCAATCCATAGACTTGTATTGGTAGAAGAAGAACAAAAGCACATTGGGGTTGATTTACTAAAGGCAAATATTCTGTGGGCCGCAAGTGCAGTTGCGCTAGATCTGAGCGGAAGCTCTGAAATATGGGAAAGCTCTGCTGATTTCTATTATCTAATCATGTACAAACAAAAATACTGCTTTTCTATTTTCTATTACATGTTCCCCTCAGATCTAGAGCAACTGTACTTGCGGTGCACAGACTAATTGCCTTTAGTAAACCAACCCCATTGTGTAGCAGTGCAAAATAGACAGTAGTGCCTGAAATACTGTATTTATTGGCGTATAACACTCACTTTATTACCCTGAAAATAGAGGGTAAACTGTGCCTGCGTGTTATACGCAGGGGGCTGTGGAAAGTTTTTTCCTGAAACTTCCCTCTTAAAGTTAGGGTGCGTGTTATACGCCTGTGCGTATTATACGCTGATAAATACGGTATGTATTTAATAAGAAAATATGGCTGCATCCACATGCATAGTTGTACAGATTTTACACAGGAAGTGTTTTTCAACATTAACATGTATTGATAATATTTATGTACAGCTCCCCACTTTTCCATATTTGCCCCCCAAAAAAATGAAAAGACTGTACAGTTCATTTAGTTGTCACTGAAAAGCCAAGCATCCATTGTCGCTAATATCTTAGAAGCTAAAATCAGTTTTACTGAGATGTCCTTTAACACAAAAGACCCCTACAGTGACAGGACATATCTATATCATTTAAAGCAAACAGTGAAAGAAAGAAAGAAATACCTTACAGTTAATGTTAAATGTGAATTCTAGAGAAATATCAAAAACACAATATAATGCAATTGTAAGAACAATTGCATTTATTTTACATACAGAAAACAAAAGTACCTAAATCTGTCTTCATATCATCCAGAGTGAGCAAAGATGATTACTTATCAGTTGGTTGCTGCTACTGCTGCTTTATTTTCCATTTAGCAGTCAGGGGGTGGGAGGAGACATACCTGTATTTAATAAAAAGGACCGGAAATGTAAAAACTACCCCAAAAAAAAGGCAGGGAGAGGGAAAAGCACTAGTCACCATTATTGCCTGTGTTCTTCCTGCCACAGTTTTTTTTTTTCCAGGATTGACTTACTATGCCTGTCTCTGTGCAAAGGGGGCCATCTTGGTAGAGGCAGGACATTGTCTCATGTCACAGCTGGCCTGCTGATGACAAATTATTTAATAGTTGGAGAAATAATCAAGAAGCTGCAGAAAAGGTTCAAAAAGCACTTACCCGAAAGGCGCATGCGTGAGGCTCCTAAAATGGCCGCTTGAGCCGAGAGCTCCGCTCCATCCCTACACAGCGGTGCCAATAGCGGCAAACACAGTGGCGGTTCTGCCCTCATTTCGACACAGCTGACTACCGGAATACCAGAGAACATCCCCAGCTTGCCTAATCCTATTTTTTAGAGGTTTTCAGGCCGTTATTTGGCTTACTAATGACGGATGTAAAATCCAAGATGGCCGCCGCATCACAGCATTTGATCCCTGATCCGCCATTTCTGACTGAAAAACTACAAAATACCCGCTCTTCCACTGCTAAGTTCTCCTCAGGAACTCAAGAGGTACTTACTCAGGTAATTACCACCACTCCAACTACATCTGGAACCATAACTAACCTCTCTGCCTCAGAATATAGCCATACTGCATTGGGGCATGACACTGCTATTCAGGCCATTTATTTTACCTCAGACGCCTGTCTGACTTACTTGACAAAGGTCTGGCACAAACTGCTAATAAAATCACAAGGGATCTGAAAGCAGATTTTCAAAGCTTGGGCTCTAGAATTGACTTTATTGAAAATAAAATCGATGAAACTGCTGCAGCTACTAATCAAAATATGGAACATATCAACACTGTTCAGGAACAACTGGATATTGCATTGTCAAAAATCGATGAACTCAAAAATAGGTCCCGCAGATACAATGTCAGAATTAGGGGATTTCCTGAATCTGTAATTGATGTACCCAAAGCGGTCCAGGACTTATTTAGAAATATGCTTCCTAATACCCCACTTGACCGACTGGAACTGGATAGGGCACACAGAGCCCTGAGACCACCTAGGAAGGATGGCAATCCGAGGGACATTATTGTCAAGCCTCATTTCTATGCAGTGAAGGAAGATATTATGAAGCAAGCTAGATCTTCTCCACAAGTGACATACCAGGGTCATTCAATTCAATTGTTTGCTGATCTTTCTCCGTCCACTATACAGCGCAGGAGGTCATTGAAACCTTTATTGTTAGTCCTCACTAAAAGGGATATCAGATACAGATGGGCCTTTCCATTCGCTGTTAGATTTACTATCAACGGGAAATCCTATTCTTTCTCCAACTTTCAAGAAGGTGAAAAGTTGTTCTTACAACTGAAATTAATCTCGCATGAGGCAGAAATGGATACTTCTCCGCCCAGTTCTGGATCATCTAAAAGACCAACGCCAACGAGTCCAAATTCTCTCCAATGGAACAAAGGAAGAGCTAAAAAAATGAAGGATGCTGGCCCTACTTGATTTGATTGTGTTGTCTGTTTTTTTTTTCTTCCCTTTATTCTCGTTTGGACCGAGGGTCCAACTTTTTCCCTTTGGGGAAGTCTGTCGATTGTTCTCCCCCTTCCGCATTTTTTGTGCCCCTAGTGACTTAAATTTACAACAACAACCTGTCCTATCTCATTTTTATATATATATATATATATATATATATATATATATATATATATATATATATATATGGATAAATTCTAAACTTTCATATATAGACTTATATATGGACTTGACACTCTTATTATCTCTCTTCAAATAGATGTATGTGTGTATGTGTATGTGTTGTGAGGGGGTTAGCTCGGCAGCGGGTGTGTGTGACCCCCGGGATGGGCTCCCCACACAAAACAGGCCCAGCAAACGGAGGTTGTGGTTTTCAAAATCAAAAGGTGCGGTTTATTTTCTATTTACAGTGACAAAACACAGCAAAGCAAAAGAAACATAACCAAAATAAATCCTGGTCAAGTTGACCTCTGACTAAACATACAGGTTTCCTAACTAACAACTGGGATCAGCCTAGTGCTGTCCTAGTCCCTAAGTCCCTGGTTTTAAATGTCCAAGCAAATAGCCACACAGGCTTTTTCTCACCGCACAGGGGTTCACTCTCCCTAGACAGTCCACACAGGTCTGGTTCCAGGCATGAGCTAACATCTAATGAAGCTGGGAGTTCTTATAGAGGCCTAAATGAGCTGACAAGCTTCAGCTGGCCTCATCAACTCCCTGTCTGCACGACGCCCAGCCCTCTCCCTAGAGGTATGAGTCATCAATGAGCCCACTAGTCTCAGCTGGGCTTCATTAACTCTCTACCTAGTTGTATAAGTCGGCGTAAAGCCTGAATCTGGGCGAAATATATCTACCCCCCTGGATGCAACCAGGTGACTTTACCTTCCTGCTGTCACATACCCCCCCCCTCTTGTTTTAACCTCGGGGTTGGAATACCAGCAATCAGGCATTCATGTACTCGAGACAAAGCATCCACATTCCCCATTTGAACGCCAGGGCGATGCTTTACTGTGAAGTTGAATTCCTGTAGGGCCAGGAACCACCTATTCACTCTTCTATTTGTCTCCTTGTTTTGAGCCATCCACTTTAACGGAGCGTGATCCGTAACCATGTCAAAGTGCCTACCTAGCAGATAGTACCGAAGGGAATCTAGAGCCCACTTCACCGCTAAACACTCCTTTTCAACGGTGGCGTAATTTACCTCATGGGACTTCAACTTCCTGCTGAGGTAAATGACTGGGTGCTCTTCCCCGTTCCAGACCTGGGACAATACTGCTCCTAACCCCACATCTGACGCATCACTTTGTACGACAAAGTCTTTAGAGAAGTCGGGTGAGTACAACACTGGCTGGCTACATAAGGCTTGTTTCAAGAATTGGAATGCTGCCTCAGCCTCGGGGGTCCATTTAATCATGACCGACCCTTTCCCCTTCGTCAGGTTGGTTAGGGGCACAGCCTTAGAAGCAAAGTGGGGAATGAATCGCCGATAATACCCAGCGATTCCCAGAAAGGCTCGTACCTGCTTCTTGCTGTTGGGACGTGGCCAACTCTGGATGGCCTCGACTTTGTTGAGTTGGGGTTTTATTACTCCCCTCCCAATGGTGTACCCAAGATATTTGGCCTCCTCCTGCCCAATGGTACACTTCTTGGGGTTAGCCGTAAACCCCGCTTCCCGAACAGAGTCCAGGACTGCTTGCACTTTTGGCAGATGTGAGGCCCAATCTGTGCTATGGACAATTACGTCATCCAGGTAAGCCGCAGCATACTTCCGATGGGGCCTCAGCATCTGGTCCATTTTCCGCTGGAATGTGGCCGGCGCATTCTGTAACCCGAACGGCATTCTTTTATATTGGAACGCCCCGTCTGGGGTTACAAATGCGGTTTTCTCTTTGGCCGACTTGGCCAGGGGGATTTGCCAATACCCTTTTGTGAGGTCAAGAGTCGTCATGTATCGGGCTGTTCCCAGCCGGTCGATCAACTCATCTATACGTGGCATGGGGTAGGTGTCAAATTTTGTAACTTTGTTCAACTGACGAAAATCGTTACAAAATCGCCAGCTCCCATCCGGTTTAGGCACCAACACAATGGGACTAGACCAATCACTTTGGGACTCCTCTATCACCCCTAAGTTCAGCATTTTCTGTACTTCCTCCCGTATTGCCTCCCGTCGGGCCTCTGGGATCCGATAGGGTTTTAACTTCACCCTTTCACCGGGCGGGGTAATAATGTCATGCTCTACCCCAGATGTTTGTCCCGGCAGCTCAGAGAATACCTCCTTGTTACGAAGCACAAACTCCTTAACCTCCTGTTGTTGGGGTTGTGACAAGGTGGCTGCGATTCCAACCTCAGGAATCACGCAACCAGTTTGAGCTGGTGACCAAGTGTCTGCGACTAGGGACTCTCTATCCCTCCAGGCTTTCAACAGATTAACGTGATAGATCTGTTCGGGCTTTCGCCTTCCTGGTTGTCTGACCTTGTAATTCACTTCGCTCACTTTTTCCATTATCTCGTAGGGGCCTTGCCATTTGGCAAGGAATTTACTTTCAACCGTAGGGACAAGTACCAGTATCCTATCCCCCGGGGAAAAGGTACGGGTCTTGGCTCCACGGTTGTACACTCTCTGCTGTGCTAACTGCGCTTGGGCCAAATGTTCCTTCACGATGGGCATTACCTGTGCAATTCGGTCTTGCATCAGGGCGACATGCTCAATCACACTCCTGTGGGGAGAACTCTCACTTTCCCAAGTTTCCTTGGCAATATCCAACAGCCCTCTTGGGTGTCTCCCATACAGTAACTCAAAGGGGGAGAATCCCGTAGAGGATTGGGGCACCTCCCTAATAGCAAACATCAGATAAGGAAGTAGACAGTCCCAATCCTTTCCATCTCTATCCACCACTTTCTTCAACATTTGTTTTAGGGTTTTGTTGAATCTTTCAACCAGCCCATCGGTTTGGGGGTGATACACAGATGTACGTAATTGCGTCACTTTGAACAATTTACACAGCTCCTTCATAACCCGGGACATAAAGGGTGTACCTTGGTCCGTAAGCAGTTCTTTACAAATACCCACCCGGCTAAACACAAGAGATAGCTCTTTGGCTATGGTTTTGGCCGAGGTATTTCGGAGAGGGATCGCTTCTGGATAACGGGTGGCATAGTCCATTATAACTAATATGTACTGGTGCCCCCTAGCGGACTTGATTATAGGACCTACCAAATCCATGGCGATCCTCTCAAACGGGACCTCAATGATGGGTAGAGGGACCAACGGGCTACGGAAATGTGGCATCGGGGCCGACCTCTGACACACAGGGCAGGAGGAACAATAATTTTCTATGTCCTTCATCACCCCCGGCCAATAGAATCTCTGTAATACCCTCTCTCGGGTTTTCTCTGTCCCCAGATGACCTCCAAGAATGTGCCCATGGGCCAACTCCAACACCAACTTCCTGTAAGGTTTGGGCACCACAAGTTGCTCAACGGTTTCTTCTGCCCTTTTTGCCACCCGATACAGTAGGTCCTTCTCTACGCTGAAGTATGGGTAAGTGCAGGTATTATCTGGGTTCACTAACTCGCCATCTATTTTCACTACGTTTTCCCGTGCCTTTATTAGGGCGGGGTCTTTCAACTGTTCTGTGGCAAAGTTTTCCCTGTGAACCTCAAGATCAGAAAACTCCACAGACGGTAGGTTTTCGTCTGAGGAGGTGGGCTCCTCTCCAGTTTCTTGAGTCTCCCCTGCCAATACTGACAAGGGAAATTCCGGAGAGTCCTCACCACTCTCAGGGGAGTTCTGGCTATCACATTCCTGGTACATAGGGGCACCAGTGGGGGGCTCAGGATCATCCCACAGTTCCCAGAACTTCGGAAAATCCCTTCCGACAATGGCGTCATGCGGTAACTGAGATACTAAGCCCACTGGATGAGAGAGGGTACCTTTGGGGGTCTCGAAACACACTGTAGTCACTGGATACTCTCGGGTGTCCCCATGCACACAAATAACAGCTACCTTGCTATTCCCAGAGACCTCTGTTTTAACGAACTCAGCCTTTATCAGGGTCACAAGGCTACCTGAATCCAGCAATACCACAACATTTCTACCATTAACACACATTTTGCATAAATGTTTCTCAGTTCCTCGAATGGCAGTGCATGCGACTGTCGCACACAGCGACTGACGTCTGCCCGTCAGAAAGTCACACTGCATGGGTTCCTCCACAACCGGGCAATTTGCTGCAATATGTCCCGCTTGCCGGCAGCGGTAGCAAACGATCCTTCTTGCCGCCTCTTGAGCCGCTGATTTCCCAGGCTGTTCTCACCAAACTTGGGGTAGAGCTCCCACCCTCTCACTCTCTCCACCCTTACCCCTTGGAATCATCTTATCCGCCCCTGGGGATGGTCTGGTCTTAGGGTGGAAAGTCCGAGTGTCTCTGGAAGAGGCCGTCAGGTTCTCTGTAGCCAAGTATTTCTCCACACGATCCACAAGACCATCGGCCGTCTCTGGGTCTCCATGGCTTACCCACTTTTGGATGGCAGTAGGAAGAGCTCTCAAAAACCGATCCATTACAACACGTTCCACAATCTTTGGTGCGGACAAAGTCTCTGGCTGTAGCCACTTTCTGCTCAGGTGAATGAGATCATACATTTGAGACCTGGGGGGTTTTCCAAGCTGGAAAGTCCAGTTATGCACACGCTGAGCCCGGACAGCCTGGGTGACACCCAGCCTTGCCAATATTTCAGCTTTTAGCATCACATAGTCTTTTGCTTGGTTAGGCTCTAGGTCATAGTAAGCTTTCTGCGATTCACCAGTTAACAGAGGAGCCACCAGTCCAGCCCACTGCTCCTCAGGCCACTTTTCTCTTTCAGCGGTCCTTTCAAATGTGGTCAAAAATACCTCTGGATCATCCTCTCCAGTCATTTTCGTCAATAAACGACTCACCCCAAAGGACGCGGTATTAGTGGGACGGCTTTCCTCACTGGTCTGCGGACGTTGCTGCATTACTGCTTCCATCTGTTGTTGTAGTCTCTGCTCTTGCCTCTGCAATAGGTCTATGAAGCGGGCCTCAGATTGCTGCTGGGCTTGTTGCTGAGCCTCCAGACTCCGTTGCAAAGTTGCGTTTGTCTGCTGCTGGGCTGCAAGGCTCTGTTGTTGAGCTGCAAGGCTCTTTTGCAAACCTGCATTTGTCTGCTGTTGATTGGCATTTGCTAGAGCCAGCTGTTTCAGTATCTCCTCCATGCTGGCCTAAAAAAAACTGCCACTGGTTCTCCACCAACTGTGAGGGGGTTAGCTCGGCAGCGGGTGTGTGTGACCCCCGGGATGGGCTCCCCACACAAAACAGGCCCAGCAAACGGAGGTTGTGGTTTTCAAAATCAAAAGGTGCGGTTTATTTTCTATTTACAGTGACAAAACACAGCAAAGCAAAAGAAACATAACCAAAATAAATCCTGGTCAAGTTGACCTCTGACTAAACATACAGGTTTCCTAACTAACAACTGGGATCAGCCTAGTGCTGTCCTAGTCCCTAAGTCCCTGGTTTTAAATGTCCAAGCAAATAGCCACACAGGCTTTTTCTCACCGCACAGGGGTTCACTCTCCCTAGACAGTCCACACAGGTCTGGTTCCAGGCATGAGCTAACATCTAATGAAGCTGGGAGTTCTTATAGAGGCCTAAATGAGCTGACAAGCTTCAGCTGGCCTCATCAACTCCCTGTCTGCACGACGCCCAGCCCTCTCCCTAGAGGTATGAGTCATCAATGAGCCCACTAGTCTCAGCTGGGCTTCATTAACTCTCTACCTAGTTGTATAAGTCGGCGTAAAGCCTGAATCTGGGCGAAATATATCTACCCCCCTGGATGCAACCAGGTGACTTTACCTTCCTGCTGTCACAGTGTATATATGTGTATATGTATATATGTGTGTATATGCATATGTATGTGTGTGTATATGTATGTGTATGTATATGTATATGTATATATGTGTGTATGTATATGTATGTGTATGTATATGTATACATATGAATAAAAAAGAACAAGTGCGCTAATGTGAATTGACTAATAATCAAAAATTATGAATCCACACATATATTGAATAAATAAAGTCCAACAGTGATAACAATGAATGTGTCCTGTAAAAATGAATATATCCTAAATAAGTCCCATCAAAAATCAGCAATGAAGGGAAGCCGTGAAGAGGTGAACCGCAAAAAGTTTGAAATTCGGTGCATGCACACCCGTGTCCACCACCAACAATCAAGCTGCTTACCAGAGGTAAGAAACAAATAAGCCCATCAGCAATCCCAGGGGGAGATCCAGAGAAATCCAGATAAACTTCGCAGAGTTCCAACGTCACTTGATAGGCAGTGGATACAGCAAAGATTTCCCAAGGAGAGAGAGGAGGCTCAATAGTGCATTACCCAATGTAAAATTTATTTGTAAAACGGGTTTAAAAACACTTACACAATGTACAATTTAAAGAACATAACAACCGGCCGGTCCGCCGTACCTGTCCCGTAGTGATGACGTCATCACTATGGGACAGGTATGGCGGACCGGCCGGTTGTTATGTTCTTTAAATTGTACATTGTGTAAGTGTTTTTAAACCCGTTTTACAAATAAATTTTACATTGGGTAATGCACTATTGAGCCTCCTCTCTCTCCTTGGGAAATCTTTGCTGTATCCACTGCCTATCAAGTGACGTTGGAACTCTGCAAAGTTTATATGGATTTCTCTGGATCTCCCCCTGGGATTGCTGATGGGCTTATTTGTTTCTTACCTCTGGTAAGCATCTTGATTGTTGGTGGTGGACACGGGTGTGCATGCACCGAATTTCAAACTTTTTGCGGTTCACCTCTTCACGGCTTCCCTTCATTGCTGATTTTTGATGGGACTTATTTAGGATATATTCATTTTTACAGGACACATTCATTGTTATCACTGTTGGACTTTATTTATTCAATATATGTGTGGATTCATAATTTTTGATTATTAGTCAATTCACATTAGCGCACTTGTTCTTTTTTATTCTTTTGTATACTTTATATGTTATCACATATCACAGGTGCTGCTGTATATTTATTTATGTTACTGGCTAGCACGGTTTATTGCTTTAATTTTTTACACCATATGTATACATATGTATGGTATGTATATATATATGTGTATAATTTATTTTTTTATTTTTTTTGAGGGGTAGTGATTCGCTAATCCTATATAGGTCACTTGTGGACATCCTGATATGTTCAGTTCAAAATGTTATATAACCGTGTTACAACTTGAATGCAATTTTTTTTCTTTTGGGGGCGTCCTGTGGGGGGATGGCTCACATGCACCTCCACCTATCTCTTGAAGACCAGTAGTCTTTGGAGGATAGGTTGTCTGTACCTTTGGGTCAGACATTTTTGTTGAAGGGCTCTGGGGGGTTGTCTCCCCCCCCCCCGGATCCTGATATTTGATGCTGGGAGACTTTTCTTTTTTTTTCTTTTTTTATTGGTTCTACTTTTTCAATTTTTTTTCTTCTCCCTCATCCTTCTTTTCTTCCCCTCTGTGTACATGCCTGACTTATCTGTATTTTACAGGATCACATCCACCAGATTTAAAGTGAGCACATTCACATATGGGTATCTGCTGAGAGAAATTCTGAGCTCAACTTCTACCAGCTATCTCTTCTGGGTGAGTGGGTATGACTGTAATAGATGCTTCCACCTTGACTTCCATGGCTAATACCACACATTCCAACCTACTAATTGCCTCGCACAATGTACAGGGCCTAAACTCTCCAACCAAAAGGAGAACATTTTTAGACTATTATAAAACTCTTAAAATTGATATTCTCCTACTCCAAGAGACACACTTTCCTATACGGTATACTCCTACTTTCCTACATTCACATTATTCACAATTTCACCTAGCCAATGCAGAGAATAAGACAAAGGGGGTAGCCATTCTTTTTTCAAAATTTTGTAAATTTGAAAAGATTGCTGAATACTTAGATCCTGAGGGACGATTTATTCTACTAAAAGGTACCATTGAAGGGCACCTTTATTCTTTAGTTTCTTACTATGCCCCTAACAAGGGTCAAGCTTCTTTTTTTAAAGTCATGATGGATTCCCTCAATCCCTTACTAGAAGGCACGATCCTTCTTGGAGGCGATTCCAATGTTGCTTTGGACCAGGCTTTGGACAAATCTAAACCCCAAGGTACTCAACTAACTAGACCTACTAGAGAAAGCCACAAATTTGCAAAATTACTTTCGACCCATAACCTGGCTGACATTTGGAGGGAGCTGAATCCTTCAAAAAGAGATTTCACTCACTTCTCTCATCCGCATAATACATATGCTAGAATTGATCATATTTTAACATCCACATCTCTTCTCCCATTTATTCTCAATGCTCGTATTAAAGATACTGTCCTTTCAGATCACTCAATTGTACTTATAGCTCTTCACTCTAATGCTTTGAGCGGAAAGAGGGGCAATTGGAAACTCAACGAATCCATTCTTTCTGATCCATTAAGAGTTGAGACGATTAATAAAGCTCTTCAAGATTATTTTCTTCTCAATGATACTGGAGAAGTCTCGGTTGAAACGCTTTGGGCGGCTCATAAGGCTTTCATACGGGGTAAAATAATTCAGCTAGCAACGCAACTCAAAAGGGAAGGTAAAGATAAAATAGACCGCTTAGAAAAAGAATATGCCTCTCTCAGAGCCAAACACAAAAAGGACCCGTCCAAAGTTCCTATCGCCCTCATTGATAAAGCTAGACTTGATCTAAACTTACTCCTCACTACTCAAGCTGATAAAGCTATTTGCTGGACGAGTAACAAATTCTATGTTCATGCTAACAAAATAGGACCCTTATTAGCTGCTAAGCTTTCCCCCCGGGTTCGAATCAATACTACTCCTAAAATCAGAATTTCTGGTCAGCCTCCCACAGCTAACCCTGTCAAAGTTCTGGAGGCCTTTCATGAGTTTTTTTCCGACCTCTATAAATCTTCCTCCCAAATTGATACAGACTCAGTTACTAAATTCCTTGATGATCTTCCCATTCCTACCCTTCTCTCTTCGCATAGGGATTTACTTGAATCTGCCTTTACTGAGGAGGAGGTTCTTGAAGTTATTAAAGGTCTCAAAGCGGGTTCGGCTCCGGGTCCTGACGGGTTCTCTATTCCCTATTATAAGGCCTTCGCGGAAACATTAGCTCCACATTTAACTAAATTTTTCAATGCTAAAACAGTGGGTGTTCCTTTAGATGTCCAATTAAATACTGCATATATCACAATTTTACCTAAGCCTGATAAAAATCCTGAAGAAATTAATAACTACCGTCCAATCTCTTTGATAAACAATGATATAAAAATAATGACGAAGATACTAGCCAATCGTCTAGCCTCTTTTATTAATGTGTATATACATAAAGATCAAGTTGGCTTCATCCCTGGTAGACAAGGGCCTGACCAGATAAGGAGAGCAATAGATTTAATCTCTATACTTCAGACTAATTGGGAGGGGGCACGAGGCAACAGGGATTTCTTTTATCATTAGACCTTCATAAGGCTTTTGATTCGGTTTCATGGACTTATATTTTTACCCTTATGGAACGTTGGGGTTTTGGAATGCGCTTTAGGGGTCTTCTTCACTCCCTATACTCTCATCCCACAGCATTGCTTCGTCTCCAAGGTCATTATTCAAAACCGATTAACATAGAAAAAGGCACTAGGCAAGGTTGCCCGCTTTCTCCGCTCATCTTTGCCATTGTGATAGAAACCCTGGCAATAGCAATTCATCAAAACCCTAGCGTTAAGGGGGTGGTATGCGGAAATCAAACACATAAATGTGGGCTATTTGCGGATGACATTCTTTTGTTTGTTACTTCCCCTTTAATTTCTTTACCAAACATTTGCAAAGTACTTAATGACTTTTCTAAAATTTCAGGTCTAACAGTAAACTATACGAAATCACAGGCCCTAAACATCTCGCTCCCCTGTTCCGTTGTTTCCTCATTACAGCAATCATTCAAATTTGAATGGAAAGATTCTATCAAATACCTAGGTATAACTCTAATTGCACGAACGGAAAATCTATATGACTGTAACTATCCGCCTCTATTTAAGAAATTGGTAATTGATCTCAAAGCCTGGTCCAAATATGATATGTCCTGGCTTGGCAAAATCAATTCTGTCAAAATGACTTTACTCCCGAGGATTCTTTATTATTTTAGATCATTGCCCATCCCTATTAAAAAAAATCATTTGAAGTCATTTCAGAGCAAGATTCTCAAATTTATTTGGGGTTCCTCTGGTTACCGTGTATCACAGAGCACTCTTTTTCTTCATAGAAATAGAGGGGGACTAGGTCTCCCAGACTTATACAAATACTTTGTTTCAGCAAGATTAGCACAACTCTCCTCAATATACTCTAAGACTGAAAAGCCTGATTGGGTCTTAATAGAAAATCAAGCAGTACCCTGCTTTTCCTTGGATTATCTCCTATGGTGCCCTACCAAGTTTCGTCCTCCTATAATGTCTCCTACCTTGTTGCAATCTATAGCGCTTTGGGACAAATTTAGAAATCTTCCAACCCTTACATCTGCTGGACGGCCTCTCACACCTGTATTTAATAATCCAGATTTTCCCCCTGGTCTGAATGTTGATGATTTCAGATGGTGGACTAATAGGGGACTATACCGTATAGGAAACTTCATTAAATCTGGGTGTCTTATATCCCTAGATCATTGTATTAAAATATTAAAACTCCCAGACTCTGAAAAATTACATTATCGCCAAATTTCACAATTCCTGACTAGTACATGGAAGGATATCCCTTCCTCGATCCAATATACTAATTACGAAACATGGTGCGATAGAGCTATGGAACCAGGGGGAGGTATTTCTCTAGTGTATTCGTCCCTCACTCATTCTAATGAGAAGTCCCCCTACATGACAGCTTGGGAAAAGGACTTCCGTTGTACTTGGGACCTGAAAGTCTGGCATACTGCTTGTTCGAAGTCCTTTAAAGGCGTTCTGAATGTATATCTGGTGGAAGCCAATGTAAAAGTTTTAACAAGGTGGTATCTTACCCCCTCTAAATTAGCTACTATTTACCCTACAGCTGATCCTTCATGCTTCAGAGGTTGCCAACTTATAGGATCAATGGCCCATATATGGTGGGAGTGTCCTAGGATTCGCCCCTTTTGGAATAAAGTTTTTAATTTAATCTTTAAAGTCACTGGAAACCAGATTCCCAGATCCCCATTTGTTGCTCTCCTGAATGCACATCTTCCTCGTATATCTAAACCTACTCAATTACTGATTCACTTCATTCTCACCGGAGTCAAGATCACCATAGCAAAAGCTTGGAAAAAACAAAAACCCTTCCTTTTTGATGTCAAGCGAAAGATTTCTTGGATTATGGCTCAAGAAAAACTAGCTAGTATATTAAATAACACAGTCCCAAAATTTGAAGAGATATGGGAACCTTGGGCGAATTATAGTGGATTATCTCTTCATTGAATTGTTCCATTGTTTTCCAGCTTGGGATCGTTAAGTCAGGCATGTACACCCCTCTCCTCCCCCCCCCTCCTTACATCTTTTATTGTGCTTTTATCTTCTATTTTTATTTTTATCTTTATTTTTTCTGATATGAATCTTGGAGATCCTTATAAGAAACATATTCTTATGATATTCCTAGGGTCTTTACAACATTTTTTGATTGATAGGTTATAGTGTGGATGACCCTTCATCCTATTTCATTGGTTTTATCTCTTGATTTGTAAGGGTTAGAGGGCTTTCTTAAGAGCCCATTCAAATACACGTGGGATCCCCTCTTCTGGCACAGCATGATCCCTATAGGGGTGCCATGGAGGGGCGTGGATCTCGATTAATTCATTTTTTCTTTTTATTCTGGTTTAGCTAAAGTAAATCTATATAACATTTTTTAGGCTTTCTGGCCTTTATCTGATAAATCTTCTATTGAAAGTAGAGATACGTATTTGCTCTTTTATTTATTTTTATTTAATTTTTTGAATATGGAATATTATTTGTGCTGTCTATATTATTATTCTCCTGTATGAATTATTCGTATGTTATACTGTATATTATTTGTTTTATTTTATGATTTATTTTATGATTATTGAAAAATAAAATATTTTGAAAGAAAAAAGCACTTACCCACAGAATGAATAAAGTAGAAGCAGAATCTTACATTGCAACTTTCTCTGCAGCACCAAATCACACTCTAAATCTTATGGGACTACATCCAGAGGAAGCATTGTCTTCGATCTCACACTGCAAATACAGTATACAGCATGAGTCTAAAGATACAGGAGTGCCTGGCAAAGGGAGAACTTTGTTAATTTTTGAGAGTAAATGAAAATTTAGATTTTTTCAGGTACTTCTTAGACACAGATAACATTTCTAGATACATACAGTATTCTCTGTAAGATAGCAAATCTTCACACTGGTTACCAGAGAAATGGTTGTAAGGCCTCGTACACAAGAAACTTGCTGGCAGAGAGGTCTTGCCGAGTAAATCGGTCGTGTGTACGCGGCTATCGGGTTTCTCGTCGAGAAAACCGACAAGAAACCTCGACGAGAAAATAGAGAACCTGCTCTCTATTTTCTCGTCGAGATTCTCCTCGGCATGTTTCTCGACGAGAAAAGTGAGTGTGTGTACACTTACCTGTCCTCCCGGAAGCCCGCGCATGTTCGAAATGAATTCGACGCATGCGCGGTAGCTTCCTAGGCATACGTAGGGTATACCAAGATGGCGGCGACGGCATCGAATGTGACGAGCGCATGCTCGTCGTAGTCGATGACGTCACTGCGTACGCTCCATTCAAAGAACCGCGGGTTCTTTGAAACGAGCATGTGTACACTCGGCCAGGACAAGTTTCTTGTCCAAGAATCTCGTCGAAAAAAACTACATGTTTTTTTCAACGAGAATCTCGGCCGTGTGTACGAGGGCTCACCCTCTGAATTGTGCTGTTTGGCAAAGTTAAAGTGGTTGTATACCTACAAATATGAAATGCACCTACAGGTAAGCCTACATTAAGGCTTACCTGTAGGTGCTTGCAATATCTTCGAGACCTACACGGTTTCGGAGATATTTGCAAAAAAGAGTGCACCGCTATCTACGGCGCATGCGCGCCGTAGATAATGGCGCAGGCGCACTGAGCGCGGCGGCTGTTTGAATGGCAGCCTGCCGGACACTGCCGGAATTTGCGCATGCGTGGGGATCGTGCCGTTCCCCGCGCATGCGCGGGAGTTACGTCATCGCCGCTCCGGTCAATCACAGTGCCGGAGCGGCGATACCCGGAAGTCACTCCGGGTATCATGGATGCGACGGAGGACGTGTCCGAGGACCGCTGCGGGGGCTTTGATCTAAGGTAAGTGATTGATAATGAGCTAGTATGCTAGTCATACTAGCTCATTATGACTTTGCCTTGCAGGTTGTGAAAAAAAAAAAAAAGTTTTGCGGTATACAACCGCTTTAATTAAAATAACAGAAGTGTTTGGACAGAATTAGAAATTATTTCACAGATAAGGCAGTGCACATGCATATGTACAGTATCTCACAAAAGTGAGTACACCCCAAACATTTTTGTAAATATTTTATTATATCTTTTCATGTGACAACACTGAAGAAATTACACTTTGCTACAATGTAAAGTAGTAAGTGTACAGCTTGTATAACAGTGTAAATTAGCTGTCCCCTCAAAATAACTCAACACACAGCCATTAATGTCTAAACTGCTGGCAACAAAAGTGAGTACACCCCTAAGTGAAAATGTCCAAATTGGGCCCAAAGTGTTAATATTTTGTGTGGCCGCCATTATTTTCCAGCACTGCCTTAACCCTCGTTGGCATGGAGTTCACCAGAGCTTCACAGGTTGCCACTGGAATCCTCTTCCACTCCTCCATGACGACATCACGGAGCTGGTTGATGCTAGAGACCTTGGGTTCCTCCACCTTCCGCTTGAGGATGCCCCACAGATGCTCGATAGGGTCTAGGCCTGGAGACATGCTTGGCCAGTCCATCACCTTTACCTTCAGCTTCTTTAACGTGCCAGTGGTCATCTTAGAGGTGTGTTTTGGGACATTATCATGTTGGAACACTGCCCTGTGGGCCAATCTCCGAAGGGAGGGGATCATGCTCTGCTTCAGTATGTCACAGTACATGTTGGCATTCATGGTTTCCGCAATGAACTGTTTTTTCCCAGTGCCGACAGCACTCATGCAGCCCCAGACCATGACACTCCCACCACCATGCTTGACTGGAGGCAAGACAAACTTGTCTTTGTACTCCTCACCTGGTGGCCACCACACACGCTTCACACCATCTGAACCAAATACGTTTATCTTGGTCTCATCAGAGCACAGTTCCAGTAATCCATGTCCTTAGTCTGATTGTCTTTAGCAAACTGTTTTCAGGCTTTCTTGTGCATCTTCTTTAGAAGAGGCTTCCTTCTGGGATGACAGCCATGCAGACCAATTTGATGCAGTGTGCGGCATATGGTCTGAGCACTGACAGACTAACCACCCCACCCCTTCAACCTCTGCAGCAATGCTGGCAGCACTCATATGTCTATTTCCCAAACACAACCTATGGATATGACGCTGAGCACGTGGACGCAGCTCAGTTTCAGGGTCTTTGCAATCTTCTTATAGCCTAGGCCATCTTTATGTAGAACAACAATTATTTTTTTCAGATCCTCAGAGAGTTCTTTGCCAAGAGGTGCCATGTTGATCTTCCAGTTTCCAGTATGAGCAAATGAGAGCTATAACACCAAATTTAACACACCTGCTCCCATTCACATCCGACACCATGCAACACTAATGAGTCACATGACACCGGGGAGGAAAAATGGCTAATTGGGCCCAATTTGGACATTTTCACTTAGGGGCGTACTGACTTTTGTTGCCAGTGGTTTAGACATTAATGGCTGTGTGTTGAGGTATTTTGAGGGGACAGCAAATTTACACTGTCATACAAGCTGTACACTCACTACTTTACATTGTTGCAAAGTGTAATTTCTTCAGTGTTGTCGCATGAAAAGATATAATAAAATATTTACAAAAATGTTTGGGGTGTACTCACTTTTGTGAGATACTGTATATTTTAACTGTGTATTAGGGTGTTTGCAGGGAATTGAGCTTTAATAAAGGAGGACCACCAGAAAATATGACATTTTGCAGGGTCTGTAGTGGATTCCTTTTCTTGAAGGCAGTCAGATGTAGAACTACTTTTAAGTACTAGAGCATGGACATTTAAGAAATTAGAGTTCACAAGATGATACTAATAATCTAGCTGATGACCTCTTTTCTTGACAGTGAAAGGGCTTAATTATAGCCATAGGCGTACACCCATCCCAGGGAATCCCCATGAGATACCAGTTGTAGCTAGCTGAATAAATCCCTCCTTTTATTGTGTGGCTGACCCAATCACAGCACATCATATATTAAACATGATTTGAAACATATTAGGTTTTGAGAAATAATCTACAGCAAAACATTATTAGGAGAATACAATAAATCTTTCAAATCATCACACAGGAACTATGCAAGTGTGATCTAGTAGAACAGTAAAAAATACAAATGAAGAGTACAATACTTGACTACATAGATTAAGAATATAAATATCTTAATTCTAAATAATACATAGAGCCTCGGAAATTAAATAATGCAAGACAAGAAAAGAATACCATATATAAAATACTGTATATAAGCTATATAATTAAAATTAAATGCAGACAAATAGTGCTAAAATCGTAACTGTAAAATTTCTTGGTAATTCTCATTCAGTTCTGGGTTTGACTTCAAATATAGCAAGGAATGTTGGTGTCAATTTGTGCAGCTCCAGCAATCTTTGATATGTCTTGGTAATGTTCATTAGTTTATTAGCCTCCAGAACAGAAATCAAATTCAGCAAGGGTTTCCAATGATCCAAAAATAGGACCTCTGCTCTGAAGGGTTCCTTGGCTGCTGATGTACCGAGGCAAAACAAAGTAAGGTTTTGCTCTTGTTACTTTAAACGTACTCTCAGGTTGGAACGTTTTTGAAATCTCTTATATTTGCTTGGATTTCCACAGTAGTCTATTAATCTATTCACCATTTTTTCATAAATTCTGAAAGTGTACTGCAAGAGTAGGTCAGTAGGTGAGATAATGTAAGTTAAATTGTGATATAAGGTCTTTGTACAAAGCTACTATGTTGTCAGAAGAACCGAGGTGTTAACTATGAGTTTAAGACATAGATTTGATATGAAATATAACAGTAATGTACAGTGCCTTGAAAAAGTATTCATACTCCTTGAAATTTTCCAAATTTTGTCATGATACAACCAAAAACGTAAATGTATTTTATTGGGATTGTATGTGATAGACCAACCCAAAGTGGCACATTGTGAAGTGGAAGGAAAATGATAAATGGTTTTCAATTTTTTTTTACAAATAAATATCTGAAAAGTGTGGCGTGCATTTGTATTAAGCCCCCTTCACTCTAATACCTCTAACTAAAATCTAGTGGAACCAATTGCCTTGAGAAAGGAATCTAATTAGGAAATAGAGCCCTATAAACAAAAAAAATAAAATAAAAAAAAACTGATGCAACTGGTACCTATTTTTCTTTTATCCCAGCGCTATGGTGTTCAATTTTGGTAAAACAAGAGTCTAGATCCTATCACAGTAGAGATGCTGATAAACCTCACTCTTTACAACATATTCTACATCAGCAGCCACATTCACAAATAAACTTATATTCAAAAAAATGACAAAATAGAAAATGACACCATGTGGTATTATTCAAATTATCATATGCGGCGCTCCTATCAATATTTAAATTGATACGGTTCACTATTGTCCCAAAGACAACGGTGTTTAAAGGTACACCAGGTGTATGCGATAAATCCTCAGGGCAAAGTTCGAATTATCACATGTAAAAATGATCACAATAACGTCTACGGAATGTGCACCTTCCTCCAGATCACTTCAAACAGGTGTTTCAAAACTCCCCATAGGGATTGCACTCACCAGAAATCAGAAGGTAACAGGCTCATACGAAATCCAAAATGGAAATCCAAACGAGAGATGTCTCCTGCGTGTGTCCTTTTCATAGAGATATTCAAGCTTTCTCCAAAGATGGTGTTATGAGGAGAGAGAGAAAACTCCATAGTATAGTCCAGTTTAAAAAAAAAAGTTATTTTTAAAAAAAATTCAATATATATCTCTTTACTCAGCTTATTTCCATAAAAAAGACAATTTAAAAACGTCTTTAGCCAACAGCAGCCTAGGTTCTTGCTAATCTGATAACTTGATGTTTCACAAGCCAAAATCAATGAGAAGATGGTTTGTCCCGTGTTGTATCTGCCTTAACTCACCGCTCTTCAGTTCGTCAGGTGATACTTCCGGTTTCTCAACCCAGTAGCTTAGAACGCACGGCCTCAATCGTCACTTCCGGTTGCCGTAAAATCACGTCCTGACACGTTTCATCATTACGACTTTGTCAAAGGGCATGATCTTACGGCACGGCATGTCCAGATTTATTATGCGATCAATTAAGGTCGTTTAACTCATTGAGTTTTTTTTTAAACTGGACTATACTATGTGGAGTTTTCTCTCTCTCCTCATAACACCATCTTTGGAGAAAGCTTGAATATCTCTATGAAAAGGACACACGCAGGAGACATCTCTCGTTTGGATTTCCTTTTGGATTTCGTATGAGCCTGTTACCTTCTGATTTCTGGTGAGTGCAATCCCTATGGGGAGTTTTGAAACACCTGTTTGAAGTGATCTGGAGGAAGGTGCACATTCCGTAGACGTTATTGTGATCATTTTTACATGTAATAATTCGAACTTTGCCCTGAGGATTTATCGC
This sequence comes from Rana muscosa, assembly GCA_029206835.1. Lineage (NCBI taxonomy): Eukaryota > Metazoa > Chordata > Amphibia > Anura > Ranidae > Rana > Rana muscosa. The sequence continues at coordinate 764,773,026 of CM055116.1, read as the reverse complement.
ATACACCTGGTGTACCTTTAAACACCGTTGTCTTTGGGACAATAGTGAACCGTATCAATTTAAATATTGATAGGAGCGCCGCATATGATAATTTGAATAATACCACATTGTGTCATTTTCTATTTTGTCATTTTAGTAAATAGAGCCCACCTGTGTGTAATTTAATCTCAGCATAAATACAGCTGTTCTGTGAAGCCCTCAGAGGCTTGTTAGAGAACCTTAGTGAACAAACAGCATCATGAAGGCCAAGGAACACACCAGACAGGTCAGGGATAAAGTTGTGGAAAAGTTTAAAGCAGGGTTAGGTTATAAAAAAATGTCCCAAGCTTTGAACATCTCGCAGAGCACTGTTCAATCCATCTTCCAAAAATGGAAAGAGTATGGCACAACTGCAAACCTATCAAGACTTGGCCGTCCACCTAAACTGACAGGCCGGGCAAGGAGAGCATTAATCTAAGAAGCAGCCAAGAGGCCCATGGTAACTCTGGAGGAGCTGCAGAGATCCACAGCTCAGGTGGTAGAATCTGTCCACATGACAACTATTAGTCGTGCATTCCACAAATCTGGCCTTTATGGAAGAGTGGCAAGAAGAAAGACATATAAAAAGTCTTGTTTGCAGTTTGCGAGAAGCCACGGGGGGACACAGCAAACATGTGAAAGAAGGTGCTCTGGTCAGATAAGACAAAAATTAAACTTTTTGGCCTAAAAGCAAAATGCTATGTGTGGCGGAAAACGAAAACTGCACATCACTCTGATCACACCATGCCCACTGTGAAACATGGTGGTGGCATAATGGGAGCTTGTCAGAGTTGATGGGAAGATGGATGGATCCAAATACAGGGTAATCTTGTAAAAAAAAACTGTTAGAGTCTGCAAAAGACTTGCGACTGGGGCAGAGGTTCACCTTCCAGCATGACAATGACCCTAAACATACAGACAGAGCTACAATGGAATGGTTTCGATCGAAGCATATTCATGTGTTAGAATTGCCTAGTCAAAGTTTAGACCTAAATCAAATTGAGAATCTGTGGCATGACTTGAAATTGCTGTTCACAGATGCTTTCCATACCAATCTGACAGAGCTTGAGCTATTTTGCAGAGAAGAATGGGCAAAAATGCACTCTCTTGATGTGCAAAGCTGGTAGAGACATACCGAAAAAGACTTGCAGCTGTAATTGCAGCGAAAGGTGGTTCTACAATGGGCTGAATACAAATGCACGCCACACTTTTCAGATATTTATTTGTAGAAAAATTTGAAAACCATTTATCATTTTCCTTCCACTTCTCAATTATGTGCCTCTTTGTGTTGGTCTATTGCATAAAATCCCAATAAAATACATTTCAAGGGGTATGAATACTTTTTCAAGGCACTGTAATGTGTAGGAACGTTAACATCTTGTTAGAACATTAAAATGCAAAAATACATTGATGTGCTTTTGATACTGCTGCCTTGTGCTGTCAAGCTCACACTTAGCATGATAACAGAAACAGGTTACATTAAAATGTGTCTTTTTCTGCAAACAGGTTTTCACTCATCACTTTACACTAATTGGCTTTGTAAGCTACAGAAAGATGTAGGGCCAAGACATTTAAAATCAATGGATGGATTAATAATTGTACAATGTATACTCAACTGAAATTCAAAGTATAATAGCTTGAGTACAGGTGACAGATCATATCAGGCATAAATATTACTAAAAGCTTTGGCAGGATTTTGCATACTTCTGTCTGTAAAAGTGATTGTAAACGATCACCTTGTAAAACAACCCATCGGTTTAAAATAGAAATGAAAGGCAAAACATTTTTGTATACTGTAGATACAGTATAAAAAAAAAACCCCGTTATAAATACCCTTTTTCCCTTTTTTAAAAGTGATCACATGACCTCTGTTCTCATCTGCATAAGAGCTGATGAAGGAGAAGCAACAGCACACCGAGTACACTGAGCTTCCCAGTTAATGGCTATGCAGCGGGGGGTGGCATAGCTAGAGAACTGACCATGGTGTGCTCTCCTGCTTAGAGTAGTCAGTTTTTAAAAGGAAAGCAGAGGGACTCACAAGAATACCAGCAATTGCACACAAAAGAAGGAATACAAAGAGAACAGGATACTTTCTCATACACGTACATGGTACAGCAGGCACATATCAGGAATGTGAAATGTTGGGGTAACAAACGCTTTAAAGATGACCCAACTGTGCCAAAAGCCAGCAAATTATACTTACGATCTTCCTGCCATATTAATAACCTGCACTTAAGATGCCCATAAATGTAATGATGTAATAATATTGGGCATAGTTTGTAATATGGTTATGTGGGAGCTAATAGCAAGCAGGTAAGTGTACCTCAAGTACCAAAATGTCTATTATTACACAAAGCAACCATCTCTTTTTCTCTCCAGTAAAATAAATAAGCCTTCATTTGTGCATGAACTATATCTGTTCGCATTTAAGCGAGGAAAGTTTTCACTATGCTCCAGTAGCATTGCGTTCAAACAAAGAGGGTTCACATCTCTCTGCCTGTTATCTTCAGTACCACCATAAGTGGCCTTTAGAACTAGAGTAAAACTTTGATATCACTTTAAGGACAAGCGAAGTGATCATACAATGCACGGTCCCCCATCGGATAGTGCCCAGCCTGGACTGCGCAGGCGCAGTGCATGCACAATCGGAGCCGATGGAAATCTCAGAGGATGAACATATGTTCATCAGCTGTAGAAGGAGCATGCACAATCAACACGCTGCTCGCTCCTGATGCTCAGGGCTGGTTATAGGGGCAGATGCTTTTCTCAAAGGGGCGGATGTATGGGGGACCCATGTCGATAGTGCTTTTCTGAAAGGGGCGGATGCTTTCTCAAAGGGGCGGATGTATGGGGGACCCATCTTGATGACCGATGTGTATAGATCCATTACTAAATCCCCCATTACTAAATGCATCCCCTGTAGCCATGCTTCTTAATAACACTTCCTCCCCTTTGAGAAAAGCACTGGCCATCATAAAGCACTGGCCATGATGCGGTGTTCTATCGAGAAGGGTCCCCCATACATCCGCCCCTTTGAGAAAAGCATCCGCCCCTTTCAGAAAAGTGCTGCCCATTATAAAGCACTGCCCACCATGCGGCCTCTTATAACAATACAACTATCAAGATGGGTCCCCCATACATCCGCCCCTTTGAGAAAGCATCCGCCCCTTTCAGAAAAGCACTATCGAGATGGGTCCCCCATACATCTGCCCCTTTGAGAAAAGCATCCGCCCCTTATAACCAGCCCCGAGCATCGGAAGCGAGCGGCGTGTTGATTGCGCATGCTCCGTCTACAGCTGATGAACATATGTTCATCCTCTGAGATTTCCGTCGGCTCCGATTGCACATGTGCTGCGCCTGCGCAGTCCAGGCCGGGCACTATCCGATGGGGGACCCATATCGACAAGACACATGCACACAGACCAATCTTCACAGGAGCAAATTTTCCATCCTTCACAATTGTTGATTAGATGCTACTTGTCCTAAGGACCCTTTCATACGTGCGGACCGTTCGTTTCATCAGTTCAGTCATGTTTTATCAAAGGAAAAAATGGATGAAGTTTACACCAGCTTGTCATCCGTTTTTCATCTGTTTTCCGTCCGATCCGGTTTTTCAAATTGAAAAAAAAAAGGGCTTTGACCAGTTTAAAGAAAGCAAATGTTAACGGAAACGGATGTAAATGGATGATCATCCATTTACATCAGTTTTTCCATTGAGATGCATTGATGTCCGTTTTTCATCCGTCAACGGATGGATGAAAACCGGACAAACGTCTGCACGTGTGAAAGGGGCCAAAGGGTTTGAATAAAATAAACAACAAATGTCAAAGGCAACAGAATCAAACAAAAGGCCAGCATTTACCAAGTGTATACATACAGTATCGCTAAAGAGGACCTATGGTCAAAAGTCATAAACAGGAACACACAAAAACATAGTGAAATTAAAAAAACATAGTGAAATGAAAAAAGTACAGTCTCCAAAATCACTGACTAGACACCTTTGTGATCCATTTTATGCTAAAACTGTCACTCATAGGTTTCACAAACTTTGAATATATAGCATGCTTTCCTTAGGAAACCATTTGCATACAAGGCTGAAACATGTAACCTGGAGCACAAAGAACACCTGGCTGATGGAAAAAAGTAATACTATCTGATGGGTCATCTTTCATCTTTTTTCCTACATCTGGATAGATTTATGTTTTAAAAACAGCCAAATTGCCTTCGACCCAATATATTTTTGTCCATTTTTAGTTCGTAATTGTATGGGAAGCCATCTTGTGAAAGGCATTAGTTCTCAGGATTGGTGTGGTGGTATAATGAACAACAATTAATAATTTATGCTTGCACTCTGTGGTGCAAATATTGTTCCTGTATCCCGGGTCAATAACTCACTCGTAGAAAAATTGTTCAAATACCTTTCATGGCCTGCCCCAGTCACCATTTCCAAGTATCAATGAACCTTCATCTGAAGTACCATGTATATTTCTACCTCCTTCATCTTTGAAATAACTGGAGCCTTTACTCTGTAAAGTGTATGTCCAACCAAACCTTTTTTTTTTCAGATTGGAAGAGACTGAAGAGAGATTAGAACCCTTGTCAGGTTTCCCTGCTATCCAATATTCCTTTGGAGACATTTCCCCTCAAATACTGCCATAGTGGCAACAGTTTCACAAGACTTGAAGTAAGATAAAATCTCTAACAGCAATACAGACAGAAATACAAATGTATTTTTTAGTAGAGTAGGGTTGCCTTTCCCGTCAGATTGTTATTGCTGTCAGTATCTTTACAAATTTTGCTTCATGTCCTGTCTGGTAAAACTGCTGTCACCATGACAATGAGGTAAGTGTCTTTACAAGTATATGTGAACACATACCTTTTAACCCATCTTGTTTAAAATAGAAATGAAAAGGTTTGTGCGTATATATATATATATATATATATATATATATATATATTTTAAAAAACATCATAAATAACTTTTTTCTCTTTTTTTTAAAGTAATCACATAATCACTGTTTTTAGCTGCATATAGAGCGTAGAGAGGTGGGGGTGGAGAATCAGCAGTACACTGATCTTCCAAGTGAAAAGCTGAGCAGAGTAGCGTGTCAGCTCAAGTCTGACCATTGGAGGACAGTCATGCTGTTCTCACAGCACAGCCAGAAAACGGACCACCCTGGGATTGATGTGATCTCATGCCTAGCGTGGTCATATTGAAATAGGAAAGCAGGGGAACTGGCAGGATCACCAGGTATTTCATACAAACAAAGCAATGCAACAGAACAGGATAGATTTGAACATAAATACAAAATTGATCAACATAAGAAAAAAGGGACTATTGAACCAGAAACTAGGACACCTGGTTTCTGGATCATCAGTCCTTTTTTTTCTTATGTTGATAATTTTTGTATATATGCTTTCTGTTGACCAGTGAGTCAGACTTTTATTCATTTTTAGTGGGTGGGCATCCAATAGGGGGTAGCATTTAAGTTAAAAACATCAAGTTTATTCAGTCATATTAAACTCACGTTTGAGTAGAAATAAGCAGGCATGTGTGTAATATATCTGTGTGAATCAGCAGCAGTCCCGGCCGCTCCGGGGAATTCCGAGGCTGGAGGAGATCAGCACAGCAAGCACGTCAGCCGTGATGGACAAGGGGCGTGGTATAGTTCTACTCTATTTATGTATCTCTTATTTTTAAATATATATTTTTTTACATTTACATAAGTAGATGTACGACATACACAGGAATATGAAATTTTGGGGTTACAAGCACTTTAAGAATCTTTGGATAGTAGTGTAGCACTACCCCCGTAAGAGCTGCTGGTTTAATTTTGGGTCTGCCATTACCTGACTGTTCACTGTATCCGCCATAGGGGTCCCATTGGAGAGTTGTTCACAGATGTCTGCATCAAACACCTAGTTTCTTCTCCAATGCTTTATTACCAAACGTCAGACAGAGGGATGCAGGGTTTAGGGGAGATTCAGGTACCTTGTTTTGCAGATCACGGGTACTTCTTTGATCTAGAGGACAAACAACTCCACAACTGGATCTAGCAACCACCGGATAGGCCTCTCTCACTGACCCAGCAGCCGGTGCGGTGCTCGGTCATAGTCTCTGCCACAGACTTGTTGAATACATTTGAGTCGTTGTACAATCCTCTGCCACAGGACTGTATAACCAAGAACTTTTGCAAAGTCAGAATACAATCTCACAGTACCAGTATCTTTCAGCCATCCGGCGATACTGTGAGGTAGATGGGCCGGGATGCGTCCTCCAATTGAGTCTCCAATTGCTCGGCTTCTCCCGGCAGGCAAGACAGCTCAAGACTACCCCAGGACCAGTAGGCCCCAGGAACTCCTGGGCCTACATTCAGCAACGAGGCCTCGGGCAAGCAGGCCCCCGAGGCAGAAGAACTGCTATGACACACCTTAGGCCAGGAGGGCCATCAGGTCAGAGAGACCGCAAAAACGGTGCCTGTCCCTTAATTACCCTCTCCCAGAATGCACAGTGGTTGAACCACTCCCCTTGGGCTATTTCTGGGTAAAGAGGTACTCAATGCATCCAGCCTGCTGTATTTCCAACACTGACCGGGGGTGACAGCGACACCCACGGCCAAGTGGAAAATGTACAACACGACAGACACTTTCATTTACATGTAAAGCCTAATAAAGAACTTCTCTTATTATGTGTCCTCTACACACTTCTTGTGTTATTTGAAGAAGCCCCCTACAGAATGATTGGCTTTTATGTTGTAGAGATTGGGAATGGAGTGGGAGTGGTTAAGTAGTATAGCAAAAGATAATGGGCAGGGCTGACACCACTCAGTTCACAAAAATGCTGTGTGTTGTCAGCCCACAATGGGGCTCAAGAGTTGAATGCACTTCTGGCTAATTAACAGGTATTAACACTGTACTTGCAAGTTCTTTAAACAGGTAAAACACATAGAAATGTGCACATTTTTTTCTGCTTTCCGACATTTAATGAGGCAAAATTATACACAGCTCAGCACTTTTATAGTTGTATGGCATCATTCTGAAGACTGTAGCTGGTCTAAAGAAAATTTTTAGCCCTAGTGTGTATCTAGTCATTGATATGAATATATTGTTGGGTACTTCCCTTATTTTTTCCATATCCTGTATTTGAGACAAATTTCAGGCAGAATGATTCTATAACAGTGTAATCTGCTTAAAGTGGTTGTAAAGACTGAAGGTTTTTTACCTTAATGTATTCTCTGCATTAAGGTAAAAAACTCTCTGTAAGCAGCTCCCCCTCGAATACTTTCCTGAGCCTTATCTCAATGCAGCACTGTGCCTGAGAGCAGCGGCGCTCTCCTCTCTCCCGCTCCTCACTGGGCATAGATGCAGTGGCAGTAGCCATTGGCTCCTGCTGCTGTCAATCACAGCCTGTGAGGAGAGAGCAGGGGGTGGGACCTAGCCATGCCATGTGTGTGTAGCAAGGTGTCCTTTTTCTTCTTTTGCACGTAGCTAATAGACTACAGTTTGTGATTAAGAAGGAACTCAGCTCCCTCCGGTGTTCAATTGTTATATTGCTTCAACTTGTTCAGGTTAATTATCTTGGAACATTGCAATATGGATCTTGAAGTACAGGGAGATAAAGACTCCATTGCCTTGGGTATTAAATAGACTACAATACCCACAGTGCTGCTGTGCTACCAGGGTACATTGCATCACGCACAGCCTTCTGGTAGGAGCTATTTAAAGGAAGTGGAAGCTTCCAGACGGCCTCTTGGGACGCCCTCTTCAAGCAAGCAGGAAGCTTGCGCTGAGACCTGCTGCCACCGTGCCTAGGTCCGAGAAGCCTGGGCCTCCAGTCGCCAGAGCGGATCGCCTAGCCTGACAGGGATCCTTTTTGCTGTGTCCGACTTACGTTCCACAGCAACTAGAGTCGCCCATCCACCCACACCTTGTGACGGCTGCGGGAAGGACCAGGGACTGCAAGTTGCGGTGAGGCCCGAGAACCGAGACACTACCGGCGGAACATACCGGAGAGGCGAGGTCTCATTGGGTGAGAGGGCACCTGCCCAATGATATAAAATAACTGTATCGCAGGAGGGTGGACCTGATAGACTCACTATTACTGTTTGGAAGTTAACACGCCACTTGCAGAGACACATTGCATCTCGTAGTGACAGCATATTAGAAAGGATTGGCGCTTGTGCCGCCAGCACGTTATATATACTGTGAGTATTCGCTTTCTTCATACCAGTTGGATTACAAATTATTCATGTGCACCAACTAAAGCTAGAGAAGACTACTCTTAACCGGAAGGAACCTTTACAGGACTCCATTTGTTTGTTTGAACTAAAGCAGTGGGACACATATATAGAAGTTGCCCGCTAGAGGGAGTCAAAGAGCATACAGACTCATTTACCTATATATAACTGTTTATGCCAGTTTGTACAGTCATTGGTAATATTGAGAGCTGGGTGAGGCTTGGTGGAGAGGTACTCCAGTGCTGATCTTATTGCATTGGGGAAATCCCTCCACTGCATAATTACTTAGGCCCCTTTCACACTGGGGCGGGCAGGAGCGGTGGCGGTATAGCAGCGCGATTTGCAGCGCTGCTATACCGTCTTTCTTACCGCGGTATGCGGTCGCTAGGGGGGTGAATTTAACCCCCGCTAGCAGCCAAAAAAGGGTTAATACCGCCCGCAAACCGCGGCTATTGCCGCGGTTTGCGGGCGGTATTACCGCGGTGTCCCATTGATTTCCCATTGATTTCAACACCACTCCTTTACCGCTGTAAAGATGCGGCTAGCAGGACTTTTGGAGCGGTCCTGCTAGCGCACCGCTTCAGTGTGAAAGCCTTCGGGCTTTCACATTGAAGGCTACAGGGCAGGAATTTTTCATGCGGTATAATAGCACTAATATTAGCGCTAAACCGCATGAAAAACGCCCCAGTGTGAAAGGGGCCTTAGGTCTGACTTCAGCTCATATTGTTTAAGCCTGTGATTAAATTGCATGCCATTGACTCTTACAGGGCCCTGTATGAAGTCAACTGTCATTTGTTTAACTTTGTTTCATCTTCTTCTACCAAGTAAACGCTTTATCCTTGGTTAAAACTACACTTGTGTGGAATCTTGTCTGTTACAGTTGGGACAGGTAACCAGCATAAGGTAACAATATTTCACTGTATTATCATTACTGTATGATATCATTGTGGTTCCCAAATACCAGTGGGTTCCACATTTATAGTGTTTTGTACAGTTGTGCCAAGGGAGGGTTCGAGCCAAACTTCTGGGGTTGATAGGCAGAGTATAGACCCAAAACTAACCAGCAGCTCCTATGGGGGTAGTGCTACACGTGAGGGCTCGTCCAGGATTTACTGTTACTCTGCAATCAAGCCCCACCCTATTGGCACCAGCATGGACCCTTTCACTGTGGTCCAGTGGTGCGAAGCGGAAGGCGCTCGCTCAGACGCGAGTGTAGCGATTGAGCTCCCTGGCGAGGACTGGGAAGAAGAAGAGGTCAACAAAATTGTAAAGACATTATCCCCAAATAGGAAAGCATGGGTGATTGCCATCAGGCCGGATCAAAGGACTTCTCGCACCCATGCAATGTTGGAGTGAAGAGAGGGAGTACCCAAAAGTTTCCAAGGAAAGATTGTACAATTGGGAAACAAGACAAAGCTTTACATAGTACACCCAAGAGTTCCAGGTGGGGGGCCCCCCAGTATTGGTCAGGTAGAGCCAGCTAAAGGAACAACAACCTCCTCAGCACCCCTGACCATGATTGGGCCAGAACTCCTTACCGCTTTGGGGGATTTTGTGTCAAAGTGCCAGAAGAGCAACACAGTATGTGTGGAGGCTGGGTACAGGAAGCTGAGGATCTTCTCTGGGAAACAGCCTGTGTCGGCTGGGGAAGAAGAATTTGATGTCTGGATAGAGCAAGCCATGCAAGCTCTGGAAGAATGGGAACTGCCAGAGGCCCAAAAGAAGCAGCGTATAAGTGAGAGCTTACGAGGAGCTGCTGCGGAAGCTGTCAGGAACTTGAGGTTCAGCAAAACCACCTGTACAGCCTACGATTACTTGGTGATGTTACAAGAAGAGTTTGGGCGGCTAGAGAAGGCAGTTGATTTAATCTACCGGTTTGAGCACACCCTCCAACACCCAGGAGAGAGTCTTTCTGAATACATCAGACGGTTAAATAAGATGTTATGTCAGATTGTGCTAAAGAAAGGAATGGGGCCCTCTGCCATAGACCAAGCTAGGATACAGCAAATCTTAAGAGGGGCTCTACGCTCTGATCCAGTCTGGCTTCACCTTAAAACCTCTGTGGGGGTCATGTCACTAAGATATCCTGACCTTATCAGAGTGGTGAGAGATGAAGAAGCACTGTTAAATGACCAGCAAGCAGCTACTAAACCAACATCTACCCCTCTAGCTGCAGTCAGATCTGCAATAACAGTGGAACTGGACTCTGAAGTAGCCACTTTAAAGTCTCAAATGGCACAAGTGATGGAGATGCTGACTTCATTGATGGCAAGGGTCTCGGAGACAAGTAAAGAAGGAGAAACTACAACAAAAGTGATTCAGACTACATCCACTTCTTCAACTCCAAGGCCAAAGGATGATGAAGTTTGTTTCAATTGTGGAGGAATTGGACACCATCGACGAATGTGTCCCAGCCCGAGGAAAGCTGCAGCACCATACAGCAAGCCGGCGGAAAACTTCAGAGGGCCCCGGTGAAGGAGTCAACCGGGTGCCCATCAGTCTCAGCTAACTCCAAAGAATTCAACGACGCAAGGAGACAACAGCGGGGGCACAGACCTTTGCCAAACACCCCTGTTGTCGCCTCTGAGCGACCCAATGCCTCCCGTTCCGCATTCCAAACTGCTCAACGGCAGGAGATCAGTGCACACCAGGCTCAACAGGGGTCGAGACCCAGGAAAAGCTCCAAGAAGAAAGGAATAAGAGTGCAGATTGCAGAGCCAAGCAAGAAGGCCATTAAAAATAAATTTCCTGCCAAGCTAGTGGGGCCATCCCCAGTGGTCTCAATCCAGGTAGAAGGGATTTACACAAAGGCCCTCCTTGATACTGGAGCCCAAGTGACTCTTCTATATATAGACTTTTATAACAAACACCTCAAACATCTGCCATTGTGGAATCTGGAAGAACTGGAGATATGGGGTATTGGAACTCAAAGTTTTCCCTATGATGGTTACCTGCCAATCCAACTAACTTTTGACCCCTCAGTGGCCGGAGAGGCAGAGGCTTTTGACACTTTGGCAGTGGTCTGCCCTCGCCCACCAGGAGCCGGCGAGAGTTCCCTTATCATAGGAACCAACACTGACCTGGTCAGGAGACTTTTGACACCTCTGACCCAGGAGCCGAGTACTTCAACTACAAGAGTACACCCTATGTTGAAGCAAGCATACCAACGCCTAGTACTAGAACAAAGGGCTCCAACAGAAGGAGTCGGCAAGATCTGGTGACTGGATAGAACACAGAAGGTACTACAGCCAGGAGAGGTGACTTGTTTGGGAGCTTCTGTCAAGCTCACCTGGAAGCAACCAGGCCCCTTTGTTGTCCTTGAAGCGGACCCACAGAGGAAAGAAAAAGGGATAGAAGTAATTCCCAAAGTGGTCCCCTTGAAGGCCCTGCAGAGAAGTCACAGCAAGGTTTTAGGAACACCACTACCACACCTGTGAAGGTACCGGCCAGAATGCTGTTGGGCCAGGTGAACCCAGCTACCCCAATTGCCCCATCCGACTTGAAGAAGGAAGATGGGGGTAAAGTCACAGTAGAGAAGCTCTGTTCGGAGGACACCACCCTCCCACCGGAGTGGAGAGAGAGAGTTAAGGCCCAACTCGCTCGCTGGCAGACGATATTCTCCAAAAATTAACTAGATGTGGGGTGTGCGAAGAGTGCCACCCACAAGATCCGCTTGCAGGAAGACAAACCGTTCAGAGAGAGAGTCCGACGGGTTCCCCTGGGTGACCTGGAAGACCTACGTGAGCAATTAGTAGAACTCAAGAGAACGGGAATTATCAAGGAGTCCAGGAGCCCCTACGCTTCTCCAATAGTGGTAGCCCGAAAGAAGAATGGGTCGCTGAGGCTGTGTATAGACTACCGGACACTGAGCAGAAGAACTATTCCTGATCAGTACACCACCCCCCGGATAGAAGATGCCCTGCAGAGTCTGTCAAGGGCCAAGTGGTTCAGTGTGATGGACCTAAAGAGCGGATACTACCAAATCCCCATGCACCCGGAGGATAAACAGAAAACAGCTTTCATCACCCCAGTGGGGTTCTTTGAATTCGATCGCATGCCTCAGGGGTTGTCAGGAGCCCAAGCCACTTTTCAAAGACTGATGGAGAAAACTGTGGGAGATATGAATTTAATTGAAGTACTGGTGTACCTGGACGACATCAAAGTATTTGACAGGACTCTAAAAGAGCACGAAGAACGATTGGAGAAAGTCCTGAAGAGGCTCCATGAAGAAGGCCTGAAGCTTTCATTAGAGAAGTGCCAATTCTATCAGCCCTCAGTTCACTACCTGGGCCACATCGTATCAGCCGAAGGGATAGCCACAGACCCTGAGAAGCTGGATGCCGTCACCTCCTGGCCGAGACCCACCAATGTAACCGAGCTTCGGTCGTTCCTGGGGTTCTGCTCCTACTATCGGAGATTTGTAGAGGGGTTTGCCAAGATTGCCCGTCCCCTCAATGAATTACTGAGGAGTGAAGGTGGGGATGTCACAGAACAAATCAAACCTGTGAAACCCACCATGGGACCTAGGAAACCTAAAGAGTCTATCCAGGACCAATGGACCGACAAGTGTGAAGAGGCATTCATCCAGTTAAAAAAAAGCCTAACCACTGCCCCTGTCTTGGCCTATACAGACACTACAAAGCCCTACAAATTACATGTGGATGCCAGTCGAGATGGACTAGTCGGGGTGCTCTGTCAAGAACACAATGGCCACCTGCGGCCGGTTGCCTATGTGAGTCGGAGTTTGGTCCCTGCTGAAAAGAATTACCCCATGCACAAGCTTGAATTCCTAGCCTTAAAGTGGGCGGTAGTGGACAAGTTAAGAGACTATCTCTATGGGGCTGAATTCGTGGTCAAGACGGACAACAATCCGCTCACCTACCTTCTCACCACCGCAAAACTGGATGCCACCGGACATAGGTGGTTGGCTGCCCTTTCAGGGTTCACTTTCAGTCTGAGATACCGACTATCCAGAAGGCCTCATGGTCTCAGTGACCCCACCGAGGGATGGGCCCAGCTGACCCCAGAAGGAATGCAAGCCTTATATCAGGGAGCTGAACTTCAGGCCGCAGGAGAGTCCAGAGCGGAAGAGATTGGGGTTTCGGCTGCTGGTATGCCCAAATGCTACTGCAGTGTAACCCAAGTGAGTGAAGAAGGCCTGCCCAGGCTGTCAAAGAAGGATCTGAGGAAGGATCAGTTGGAAGACCCCCTTGGAAGACTGGTATTGAAGGCCCTGGAAGATCAATTTCCTGATATGCTTCTCACAGACTCCCCAAAAGAGGCTTGACTGTTGCACCGAGAGTGGGATCGGTTGCAGTTACATCAAGGGGTGGTCTACCAAAGGGGCCCCTCTGATGGTCTGGAAGAGACGTGGCAAATGTTCCTGCCCAGGAAGCACAGAGAGTCAGTCCTGACTGCTCTCCATGACAATCATGGTCATCTGGGACCTGAAAGAACCTTCCATCTAGTAAGAGATATATTCGACTGGCCCTGCATGCGGGCTAAAGTTGAAGGTTACTGTCACTCTTGCGCCCGCTGTATCCAGAGGAAGACCCTGCCTCATCGAGCCGCCCCCAATGGGCCATCTTCAGAGTCAGGGACCCATGGAGCTGGTGTACATTGATTTCCTTTGCCTGGAGCCTGATCTGAGTGGGCAGGGGAACATTCTAGTAGTGACGGAACATTTCACCAGATATGCTCAAGCATTCCCCATGAAAGATCAGCAAGCCTCGACAGTGGCAAAAGTCTTAGTGGAGAAGTTCTTTGTGCACTATGGTTTGCCCCAACGAATTCACTCGGATGAAGGGAGAGACTTTGAAAGTAACCTTATAGAGAAGCTGTTAGATTTGTTTGGCATAAAAAAGTCCAGATCTACTCCATATCACCCCCAGGGGGATGCTCAACCTGAACGTTTCAACCGAACCCTCTTAGACATGTTGGGAACTCTAAGCACAGAAAAGAAACAGCACTGGAGTAAACATGTAGCTGCCATTGTGCACACCAACAATAATACTGCAAACGATTCTACAGGATACTCCCCCTATCGTCTGATGTTTGGGCAAGAAGCTAGACTACCAGTGGACCTGGCTTTTGGGATATCCCTCGACCATACATCAGCAACTTCCCATAAGGGGTATGTAGATCGCTTGCGGAGGAGTTTGAAGACAGCCTATGAGAAAGCCCAAGTTACTTCAGATCAGAGAGGGCTGAGAAACAAGAGAAACTTCGATCTCAAGGTCAGAATACAGGACTTACAGACAGGCGATAGAATGCTGCTAAGAAATCTGGGTATCCCCGGAAAGCACAAGTTGGCTGACTGCTGGAAGTCACAGCCATATGTCATCTGTAAGCAGTTACCAGGCCTCCCAGTGTATCAGATTAAGCCAGAAGGAAGTGTAGGCCCAGTTAAGACTTGGCATCGGAATCACCTACTGCCCCTCTCTGAAGCAGTTCGCCTATCTCCCGTATCAGATTCACAAGTGACCCCCTCAACCTCTCGAGGGTCCCGACCAGTTACCAGATCTCAGTTAACATCTCAAAATGTGGAAGATGAAGACTCTGAGGATGAAGGGATGGAACCAGACTGGCTATGGTCATCTCAATTTCCAGAACCTGCAACCTCTCATCTATCCCCACCTTAAGTGGGCTAACAGTGGAACTCTCCGGCCATAGGCTCCTGAGTTTGTGCCTCATGGTATGCTCTCTGAGGAATTAGAGGATGACTTGCATTCCCTCCAAGTGGGGACTCCGAAGAGGTCTCATCACTTTCAGAAGGAGAACTGGATGCTCCGGAAGAAATAGAGTTCAGTGTGCTCGAACAAGAAGAGGGAGCAACAGAAGAAATTCCAGAGATGGCAGAGTTTAATTCTCCTGAGACAGTGACACCTAAGGAACAAAGAGAGAGAAGAATCATTCACCCTCCCAAAAGACTGACTTACGATCAACTGGGTGAATGCTCTGAGGAAGCCATTCTCACTTCAAAAAGGACGATTGAGACGCCTGGTTCTTCCACCACAAATTTGGTGGGGGACAACCCTAGCTCACCCCCTGGCACATCTGGCCGGGCCATACCAGTTCAGGTGGCCTGTAGGCAGGATAACCTCCTCTCCAAAGCTTGGTGGGGGGTTCCTCTGCCTGGTTCCTTTACAAATGTGAACTGTCTTATACCTTGTTGCACTAACTGAATTTTTCCCCTTGTGTACTTGACAAAGCATGTACCAGGTCACAAACTGCTGCCGTCTTTGGGGACCAATGATTTTAAGTGGGGGGAGTGTGTAGCAAAGTGTACTTTTTCTTCTTTTGCACGTAGCCAATAGACTACGGTTTGTGATTAAGAAGGAACTCAGCTCCCTCCGGTGTTCAATTGATATATTGCTTCAACTTGTTCAGGTTTATTATCTTGGAACATTGCATTATGGATCTTGAAGTACAGGGAGATGAAGACTCCATTGCCTTGGGTATTAAATAGACTACAATACCCACAGTGCTGCTGTGCTACCAGGGTACATTGCATCACGCACAGCCTTTTGGTAGGAGCTATTTAAAGGAAGAGGAAGCTTCCAGCCGGCCTCTTGGGATGCCCTCTTCAAGCAAGCAGGAAGTTTGCGCTGAGGCCTGCTGCCATCGTGCCTAGGCCCGAGAAGCCTGGGCCTCCAGTCGCCAGAGCGGATCGCCTAGCCTGACAGGGATCCTTTTTGCTGTGTTCGACTTACGTTCCACAGCAACTAGAGTTGCCCATCCACCCACACCTTGTGACGGCTGCGGGAAGGACCAGGGATTGCAAGAGAGGCCGAGAACCGAGACACTACCGGCGGAACATAACGGAGAGGCGAGGCCTCATTGGGTGAGGGGGCACCTGCCCAACGATATAAAATAACTGTATCACAGGAGGGTGGACCTGATAGACTCACTATTACTGTTTGGAAGTTAACACGCCACGTGCAGAGACACATTGCATCTCGCAGAGGCAGCATATTAGAAAGGATTGGCGCTTGTGCCGCCAGCACGTTATATATACTGTGAGTATTCGCTTTCTTCATACCAGTTGGATTACAAATTATTCACGTGCACCAACTAAAGCTAGCGAAGACTACGCTTAACCGGAAGGAACCTTTACAGGACTCCATTTGTTTGTTTGAACTAAAGTAGTGGGACACATATATAGAAGTTGCCCGCTAGAGGGAGCCAAAGAGCACACAGACTCATTTACCTGTATATAACTGTTTATGCCAGATTGTACAGTCATTGTTAATATTGAGAGCTGGGTGAGGCTTGGTGGAGAGGTACTCCAGTGCTGATCTTATTGCATTGGGGAAATCCCTCCACTGCGTACTTACTTAGGTCTGACTTCAGCTCATATTGTTTAAGCCTGTGATTAAATTGCATGCCATTGACTCTTACAGGGCCCTGTATGAAGTCAACTGTCATTTGTTTAACTTTGTTTCATCTTCTTCTACCAAGTAAACGCTTTATCCTTGGTTAAAACTACACTTGTGTGGAATCTTGTCTGTTAAAGTTGGGACAGGTAACCAGCATAAGGTAACAATATTTCACTGTATTATCATTAATGTATGATATCATTGTTAGGGTTGAGCGGACCCGAACTGTAAAGTTCGGGTCCGTACCGAAATTTTGGGTTTTGCGGTCCCGGACCCGAACCCGAACAATTGACTGTATGTTCGGGTTCGGGTCCGGTGTTCGGCAATATGCATGTAAAGCAGCGCTTGTTTCCCGTGCTTAGAACTGTCCCTGCACAAAGTGTCATTTCTGAAGGAAAAAAAGTAATTTAAAACTCACTCGCGGCTGTTAATGAATTGTCGGCTCCCGGCAATACATAGAAAAGTCATTGATAAAAAAAAAAAAAAAGCGTGGGGGTTCCCCCAAATTCAATTACCAGGCCCTTCAGGTCTGGAATGGATATTAAGGGGAACTCCACCCCAAATTAAAAAAAAATGGCGTAGAGTACCCCCAAAAATCCAGACCAGACCCTTTATCCTGGCAGGCCGCAGGAAAAGAGGGGGGACGAGAGAGCGCCCCCCCTCTCCTGAACCGTACCAGGCCACATGCCCTCAACATGGTCTGCGGGCGGGGGGCTTATCGGAATCTGGAAGACCACTTTAACAAAGGGGACCCCCAGATCCCGCCTCCCCTATGTGAAATGGTAATGGGGTACATTAGGACTAAAAAGAAAGAGAGGTCTTCCAGATCTTTATATATACCACGCTAATGCATTGTAAATTGGAACCTGCATATTCAAGATAAACTGTGGGCTCCTCTAGAAAACATAATGGTGGGCCGGAACCTGACACATGCCTCCTGGGTTCCCAAGGTGCATAGATGCTGGGCAGATTAAATTTCACCTCTGACACAAGCAAAGTTAGGGATCTGGGATCAACTAAATGAAGAAAGAATTTAGCACCCTTCATCCCTGCTTATACTGATGGGAGGCTTCCCCTGGCTAGCACTCTTTAACACATGTGGAGGTAAACAGAAAGGCTTTAACCTGTTTCCTGCTTTTAGGGAGAAATAGGGTTGGTCCAATTTGGATGGCTGGAAATGTACTCAAATTCAAGCTTTTTAAAATAGTTTAGATAAAAAAAGTGAAGCCGTGTACACACGATCGGTTTTACCGAGGAAAACAGTCCGATGGGCTTTTTTCATCGGACAAACCGATCGTGTATGGGACCCATCGGTCTTTTTTCCATCGGTTTTAAAAAACAGAACATGTTTTAAATTTATCCGATGGTTAAAAAACCGATAGCAAATTACTATCGTCTGCGGGGAACTCCATCGGATAAAAAACCCACGCATGCTCAGAATCAAGTCGACACATGCTCAGAAGCATTGAACTTAATTTTTCTCGGCTCATCGGAGTGTTTTACGTCACCGCGTTTGAAACGGTCGGTTTTTAGACTGATGGTGTGTAGGCAAGACTGATGGAAGACAGTTTCATCGGATTTCCGATTAAAAAAACCATCGGATTAGAATCCATAGGATATCCGATCGTGTGTACAGGGCTTGAGATCAGTGATGTCCTTAAAGTTATTGTAAAGTCTCGTTTTTTTTCTCTAAAAATAAAAAACATGTTATACTTACCCACTCTGTGTAGTGGATTTACACACAGCATCCCAGATCCTCCTCTTCTCGGGTCCCTCTTCGGCTCTCCTGTTCCCTTCTCCCTGTCGAGTGCCCCCACAGCAACCAGCTTGCTTTGGGGGCACCCGTGCTGAGTCACAGCTCCCTGTGTCCATTCAGACATGGAGCCCTTGTTCAGCCCTGCCCCTCTAGCTCCTGATTGGCTAACTGAGTTTGATTGACAGCAGCGGGAGCCAATGGCACTGCTGCCTTGTCTCAGCCAATCAGGAGGAGAGTCCCAGACGGCCGAGGAACTCGTGGACATCGTTGGACAGAGATGGGGCTCAGTTAAGTGTTAGGGGGGCTGCTGCACACAGAAGGTTTTTAATCTTAATGCATAGAATGCAATAAGATAAAAAACCTTCTGACTTTACAATTGCTTTAACTACTAGCAAGATGATTTAAGCCAGATGATTTAAGACAACCATAGACGGTTTGAATCACGGCCAGTTCAGCAGGGACCAGCCAAGATTCGAACCATGTATGGGCAGACTGATGGTACCCAAGTTGATCAATCGATCAATTTGGGTACAACCAGCCTGTCAGATTTTTCATGCGATTATTGCCAACAGTTATAGCTGCTAGCAATAATTACTGCGTGTTCTCCCAGCAAGGAAGATTCCCTCTCGCCGGAAGAACACAATAACTTCATGGAAAGGATTCCCCCATCAATACTTACTGTGTTGATGGGGAAACCAAGCAATTTTTCTTTCCTGGAACCTCTTGTTCCAGGAAAGAAAATTGCACCATCTGTGGCCAGCTTATAGAGTTTCTAAAAAGTTGGCTAGAATTGTTCCTTCTGTGTCAGTGAACAGCTGGAGGGGTTGTGGCTCGCAAAGGACTTTTTTGCATATATAGTGGAGCTGCCCATTTATAAAATTATTTTGAACAAAGGTCCAATGCTTAATTGGTAAAAATACACAATATCCCTTACTGAATTACCCCATAGCAGTATTGTTTTATGCTTTCCATCTGCCAGCTGCAGTGACAAGAGGGATTGCCAGATTTTTGTGGCTTAGAGTGCAGATGCATGTGTATTGTTTAACCTCTGCACACTGTGTTATATACTACTGACCCCTGCACTCTGTGTTGATTTCTCCAGATCACTGCACTGTAAGTTGCATACTACTGACCCCTCCATTATGCATTACATACTACTTCTCTGCACTCTGAATTACACCTATTACGTACTACTGACCTCTGAACTCAGCTTTACCTACTCCTAATTCTTACATTCTACACTCTGCACTACCAATGACCTCTAAACTCTGTGTTACTTACTCCTGACCCCTGCACTTTGAATTACTACTGACCTCTGTACTCTGCATTATTAAAGACCTCTGAAATCTGTGTTACTTATTGGAAACACAAAAAGAATGGGTACCAGCTTGATAACCCTGGGTCGGACTTTTGAGGCACAGTAAACAATGGAGAAATTAGAAAAAAATACAATGTTTGATTGAAAAAAGTACATAGTATGAAAAGAGCATTCAAAAACAAGTTAAAAATCATATATAATGATACAAAATATACAGTGAGCCCTTGTGTGTCAACGCGTTTCACCGTTAGGCTTCATCAGGACACATTCAAGGTTCAAAAGTAGCAAGAAAGAGAATGGGTCTCACTATCTGAAATAAAACACGTGTTTAAAATTATAATAATAACACACATCTTAACCACTTCAATACCAGGCACTTACGCCCCTTCCTGCCCATGACAATTTTTAGCTTTCAGCGCTGTCACACTTTGAATGACAATTGCGTGGTCATGCAACACTGTACCCAAACTAAATTTTTATTATTTTCTTCCCTCAAATAGAGTTTTCTTTTGGTGGTATTTGATCACCTCTGCGGTTTTTCTTTTTTGCTAAACAAACAAAAAAAGACCAACATTTTTGAAAAAACATTTTTTTTTAGTTTCTGTCATAAAATTTAGTTTTCCCCCTTCACTGACGGGCACTGATAAAGTGGCACTGATGTGTAGAATTGATGGGCACTGATAGGCGGCACTGATGGGCACTGACAGGTGGCACTGATGGGCAATGACAGGCGGCTGTGATGGGCACTGACAGTTGGCACTTAGGCGGTACTGATTGGCACTGATGGGCAGCACTGATGATGAGGTACTGACCGGTGTTACTGGTGGGCAGTGATTGGCACTGTGGTGGGCAGTGATTGGCGCTGTGGTGGGCACTTGCAGAGTTTATTATTGGGGCACTGCTGGGCACTGGTTTGCAGGTGATTGGTACATTTGAGGGGGCTGTGCTGATAATCAGCACAGACCCCCCTCTGACAGGGAGAGCCGCCGATCGGCTCTCCCTGTCAGCGCGAACCGAGTAATGTCATTTACTGGCACTTCCTGGTTCACGCGATGATCAGCTGTGATTGGTCACAGCTGATCACGTGGTAAGAAGCCTCTGACTGAGGCTTCTTGTCACGATCGGAGATGCCGGATGTCAGACTGACACGCCACACTCGCGATCGCCGTGCTGTGCGCCCCACGGGTGCGCGCCAATATGTTATCCTGCTGGGCGTCATATGACGCACAGGCAGGATAACAGAACCACTTCCCGGACGTCAATATGCTATTTGACCAGGTGGGAAGTGGTTAAAAAACACTGTTCTGTCCAAAAGAAGAGTCACGGCACACATGGATACAAAAAACAAAGATACCTTGCAGGAGAATAAGCCTCGTTCATAGATATGCAAAAACATGAAATCCTTGCTTTTGGATATCTATGAACGAGGCTTATTCTCCTGCAAGGTATCTTTGTTTTTTGTATCCATGTGTGTCGTGACTCTTCTTTTGGACAGACCAGTGTTTTTTAAGATGTGTGTTATTATTATTATAATTTTAAATACGTGTTTTATTTTAGATAGTGAGACCCATTCTTTTTCTTGCTACTTTTGAACCTTGAATGTGTCCTGATGAAGCCTAACGGTGAAACGCGTTGACGCACAAGGGCTCACTGTATATTAACTTGTTTTTGAATGCTTTTCCAATAAAACATTGTATTTTTTTCTAATTTCTCTATTGTTTACTGTGCCTCAAAAGTAGGACCCAGGGTTAGCTAGCTGGTACCCCTACTTTTTTGTGTTCCCTCTAACTTACGGATGTGGTGATGTGAGTACTTTTCTTCTTATTTTCACTGTGTTACTTACTGTCACGTACCTGAAGGGAGACTGAGCTGACAAGGTCGGCCTCTCTTGTATGTCCAACCCAGGTCCCACTGAGAGTGGAACAGAGGGAGCCGAGGGAAAGAAGGAACACGAGTGCCTGCAGGTGTAGACCTGGAAACTTGTAGCAGAGGATGCGACCTTGGGAAGGCAGGAGAACCATCAGATTAGGAAGGGCAGCCGTGCATCATAGGTCAGCTGGAGTTAAAGAGGTACTCTGTTTGTACTGCGGAACTGGAACATCTGGCGATGTAGAGTTTCTGGCAGGCTTCCAGCAGGAAGTTGCAGCAGGTTGCAGGACTGTAGTCGCAGACACTCGGATGGCAGTGTTGAGCCAAGCAGGGAACAGGAGCGAGGTCACTAGGATAGCCAGGTTCGGTAGCAGGTGGACAGCAAGGTACCAAGGCATAAGGCAGAGGCAGGGTCAGGCGGAAGCCGGGATCAAGAACCAGAAGTCAGGAATATAACAGAGTCCAAAAGCAGGGTCAAGGGAAGCCAAGTTCAGCAACGGGTAACAAAACAGAATATCAGCAGGGTTCCAGGAAACAGCTGAAGACCAGTCAGCACTGATCAGGAGTCAGGGCACCCTTTAGAAAGGCTGTCTGGCGCCAATTGGGGTTAGGGACGCACTCTCGCGCATGCGCGCAGTCTGTCGCGCATGCGCATTGGTGCCAATAGGCACCTGCAGTCGCCCGTGAGCGTGGGCATGCGCATGAGCATCGGGCGTATTCTGATAGTTCTCTTACACTTACTCCTGACCCCTGCAATCTGAATTACTACTGACCTCTGTACTCACTCCTGACCCCTGCACTTTGTGTTAGGTGATAATGCTTACTCACTGTACTATATCAGGACAACAGAAAGAGTACAGGACTACAGAAACTCCACTCATCTTCTTCATATTACAAATGAGAGGGATACTGTCGTTTTCAGAGATAACTGAGAAGAATGCAACTAATGTGAATGCTGCACAGTACGTTATCAACTGACAAGATTTTTAGCAAGATCATTAGGTTTTTTTCACTTACAAAACAAATGCAACATTGTATAACAAAAATCTTCCAATTGTAAATTTAACACGCCAAAGGGGAGTAAATAAGAGAAGTTCATTGTTAGGATGTACATACACTTTATTAACAAATGATCTGCAATTGCTGCCTTTTTTCAATAGTAAGGTCTCATTGCCCACGGACGTTTTTACAGCCGTGTTTTTTACAGCTTAAAAACGACTGTCCATTATTGTATACATTTTTCAACCATATTTAAAAAAAAAAAAAAAAAGTTTTTGCGCGTTTTTTTATGCCTAACGCCGACGCTGGGGAACGCACTGGTCCTGGGTTCTTTTTACAGCTTACAAACGCCTATGCTCTTTACAGCTCAAAAACGTCTAGGTGGGCATGAAGCTATAGACTAACATGGACAGGCGTTTTAAGCTGTAAAAAAAAAAACGCTCAAAAACGCGGCTGTAAAAACGTCCGTGGGCATGAGGCCTAACTGTTATAATTACTTGCTTTACATTCCAATGTGAAGTATATTGGGGGAAAATATAGCTTATACACAGCCCTACAAATTGGGGAACTTACATGGTTACTGAATCATCCTTGTGTAGCACCAACCAGGATTAAAGCAGTAGCAACTTCTGCCTTTATTATCAGCAATAGACCTGCCTGTGTATGACCGTCCTTGGACTACTATAATGCTATTTTCTTTGAGTTATAAATTCAAAGGCCCTTCAAATAATCTTTCATGACCGATTTCTGCAATGCAAACCTCTTTATTCTAACTCATACTTCTCGGTGCATGAAGTGTATTTCAATTCATTGAGATTTATTGCAAAGTTTACTTACAAGAGGTTTTCATTTGGAGGTGGTTCCTATTATATAAATATTATGTGAAAGTCAAGGCTCCAGAGATGAAAAAATGAAATAAAAAAGGCTACTTACAAGAGAGCAGGTTTGTTATTGGAAATTAAACAGAGATATTAACCAGACACACAGCACTCTCTTTGCTCCTCTCGTACTTGGAGAGATTATTAAACAGTTTTTCCGTTACCATAGGAAAATTCACAACTGTTTACACACAGTGTTTGAGATTCTTTAGAAGATATAAATTGCACAGGTATTTTAGCTGTTTATTATGCTGAAACACTTGTTTTTATATCAGCAGAAGCATAGCTTACACAGTTGGTGTGACATAATGAACATGTTCGCAGATTGCTTTATCATTTTATGTGGTTACAATCTTTAGTGAATACTGCCCACAGAGAAGCTGTTCATTTAAAATGCAACTGACAAAATGTTTTCAGAGAACTGATGTGATGGATCAAGTTCTTGTAATCATTAGATCATACTGAAGTATACAAGGAAGATTGAAATAAACTGCTGGCATTCTTAGTTATAAGATAAGACTAGCTTCATCAATAAAACAAACATATTTCAACTGTCATCTGTATAGTTCCATTGACTTGGCTCCATCAAGTCCTTACTTCCAGTTCATGACTCCACTTCCTCTTTACTACCATCTTATAATGTCCCCAGAGATGGAAGAGTTGATCCACACTAGTCATGAACAGTGATGAGCAAACTTAGCAAACATTGGTTAACTGGAAGTTTGCCAAACACGTTAAAAAAAAAATAAACAAATAGCGAACCTAGCGCCGAACAACGTTGACGTTTATTGAAACTGAATCTTATATACACTATTTTACCACAAGTATTGGGACGCCTGCCTTTATGCCGCGTACATACGATCGTAAATTTTGACAACAAATGTTCGATGTCAGCTTTTTGTCTGAAATTCCGACCGTGTGTAGGCTCCATCAGACATTTGTTGTCGGAATTTCCGACAACAAAAATTTGAGAGCTGGTTCTCAAATTTTCCGTCAAAAAAAGTTCTTGTCGGAAATTCCGATCGTCTGTATGCAATTTCGACGCACAAAAAAACACGCATGCTCAGAATCAAGCAGAAGAGCCGGACTGCCTATTGAACTTAATTGATCTCGGCTTGTCGTACGTCTTGTTCTTGACGTTCTGAATTTCCGACAAGATTTGTGTGACCGTGTGTATGCAACACAAGTTTGAGCCAACATTCCGTCGGAAAAAAATCCACGGTCTTGTCGGAATTTCCGATCGTGTGTACGCGGCATTACACGCACGTTAACTTTAATGGCATCCCAGTCTTAAGCCCCATACACACGGTCGGACTTCCATCAGACTTTTCCATGGTTTTTTGTCCGAACTGAGTTGGTTGGGAACACCCATAGCATACACACGCTCGGACTTTTCTGCAAACTTTCTCAAAACTTTTTGCAACATCACGTGGTTTTTCTGCTCTTTTCTGTTCTTTACCGCCACCCTTTGGCCAACTTCTGCTATTGTTGGTTGATTTTAACATTAGTTGTTTTGTCCATCGGACAAAAGTTCTATGGTTTTTTGTACACACGGTCGGACTTTGCTCCATCGGACTTTTGTTGGGCAAAAGTTTATCCGTTTGCAGACCCAACTTTTGTCCGATGAAAACCAAACAAAATGAAAAAAAGTTTGTCCGATGGAGCGTACACACGGTCGGATTGTTGGTCCAACTTGCTCAAAATGAAGTTTGTTGGGCAAAAGTCCAACCGTTTGTACGGGGCTTAAGTCCATAGGGTTCAACATTGAGTTGGCCCATCCTTTGCAGCTATAACAGCTTCAACTCTTCTGGGAATGCTGTCCACAAGGTTTAGGAGTGTGTCTATGAGAATGTTTGACCCTTCTTCCAGAAGCGCATTTGTGAGGTCAAGCACTGATGTTGGACGTGAAGGTCTGGCTCACAGTCTCTGCTCTAATTCATCCCAAAGGTGTTCTATTGGTTGAGGTCAGGACTCTGTGCAGGCCAGTCAAACAGTCAAGTTCCTCCACCCCAAATCGCTCATCTATGTCTTTATGGACAATCTCGAAAATCAGAAATTTTGTACATTTTGTGATACGATGGTGCCACCATTAATTTCGAAATTCGACCATCCAAGCCTTTTTCTTTACAGATCACAGTTCATGCGCATTTCTATTTCGATTAGATTTCTTGCACAATTCTCCCATTATTGATTAGAAAGTCGTTTGTTTTTCCAAACATTTCCAACATGCCGATCACTCAAATTTGATGGCCGCATGGAAATTGGCTGTTGGGGCACCGGATGCATGGATTCCAATGGGGGGGGGGTTGTTTTTTTTTTAAGCACGATTAGAGCCAGAGGCTCTAATAGGCTTCAAAAAAAAGGGTGGGCTTGGGGCGCACTGCGCTCCAAGCCCACCCATTTGTGTGAAAATAAATTAATATTTGCTATTGTCACGCTGAATCTCCTCCCCGCCAATCAGGAAATGGGTTGTGAGACCCGTTTCCTGATTGCAAAAACGACAAGCGATACTATTGGACCACGACAAGGAGAGAGGAGGAGGGAGGAGATGTGGAGGCTGCCAGGGGGGACGCAGAGGACGAAGCCGCCCCCCGGGGGAAGCACTGCCTGCGGGTAAGTGCTGGGCTCATCGACCGACTGATGGTTGTGGTGGTTGTATATTTACACATTTTGATTCGGGTAGCTGGGGGTGCCTTGTTTGCCACCCCCCCCCCCAAATATATTACCATCTGCCACTGCTTAGGACATTCACATTGTTACTGAAAAGCTAAGAATCAATATTTAGTCATCTATTGAGTTGAACTCGAACAGTAGCTTGTATTACATACTTACAGTGCCTTGAAAAAGTATTCATACCCCTTGAAATCTTTCACATTATGGCATGTTACAACCAAAAATGTAAATGTATTTTATTGGGATTTTATGTTATAAACCAACAAAATATGTGAAAAGTGTGCTGTGCAATTGTATTCAGCCCCCCCAGTCAATACTTTGTAGAGCCACCTTTCACTGCAATTACAGCTGCAAGTTTTTTGGGGATGTCTCTACCAGCTTTGTACATCTAGAGAGTGACATTTTTGCCCATTCTTCTTTTCACAATAGCTCAAGCTCTGTCAGATTGGATGGAGAGTGTCTGTGAACAGCAATTTTTAAGTCTTACCACAGATTCTCAATTGGATTTAGGTCTGGACTTTGACTGGGCCATTCTAAAACATGAAAATGCTTTAATCTAAACCATTCCATTGTAGCTCTGGCTGTATGTTTGGAGTGGTTGTCCTGCTAGTCTCAAGTCTTTTGCAGACTCAAACGGGTTTTCTTCTAAGATTGCCCTGTATTTGGCTCCATCCAACTTCTCATCAACTCTGACCCACAACATGATGCTGCCACCACCATGTTTCACGATAGGGATGGTGCGTTCAGTGTCATGTGCAGGGTTCATTTTCCACCACACATAGCATTTTTCTTTTAGGCCAAAAAGTTCAATTTTGGTCTCATCTGACCAGAGCACCTTCTTTCACATGGCTTCTCGCAAACAGGAATTTCCTATGGATTTCTTTCAACAATGGCTTTCTTCTTGCCACTCTTCCATAAAGACCAGATTTGTGGAGTGCAAGACTAATAGTTTTCCTGTGGACAGATTCTCCCACCTAAGCTGTGGATCTCTGCAGCTTCTCCAGAGTTACCATGGGCCTCTTGGCTGCTTCTCTGTTTAATGCTCTCCTTACCCAGCCTGTCAGTTTAGTCGGACAGCCATGTCTTGGTAGGCTTGCAGTTGTGCCATACTCTTTACATTTTCAGATGTGGGATTGAACAGTGCTCCGTGAGACGTTCAAAGCTTGGGATATTTTTTTTTACTTTTCCACAACTTAAAGCGGAGTTCCACCCAAAATTGGAACGTCCACTTAAACCACTCCTCGCCCCCTTACATGCCACATTTTTTTTTGGGGGGGGGGGGAGTGGGGGCTTCAGTAGGAGTGGGACTTCTTGTCCCACTTCCTCCTTCTGCCCAGGGACAGCTTAGGCGTCACGTCATATCGCCTAAGGCGGGCCCCTCCCTGTAGGCGATCACCTGGGACACGTAACAGGTCCCAGGCGATCGCCTGTCCACTCAGATTGAGCAGCGCCGCTCGCGCATGCGCAGTGAGTGCCCGGCCGTGAAACCGAAAGCTGTGCGCAGTCCGCCGAAATTCTTCACTGCGCATGCACGGGGAAGAAACTAAACGAAGTGCCATTTCTTCCCCAGCCTGTGCCGTGAATTGCGGCCCCCGTGCGCATGCGCGGAAGTGACGTCACGCGCCGGAGTCCGTGTCCCAGAAGGAAGAGAAGACAGAAGATGGACGCTGCCTACTCTGGGGACATCGCTGGATTCTTTTGCAGGTAAGTGGCGGATAATAGGCTAGTATGCGATGCATACTAGCCTATTATGCTTTTCATTTGCATGCTGCAGCGAGCTAAAGAGGAAGAAAAAGCCATCAGAAGTGACTCTGATAGCAGAGGAACGAGGCATAGGACAGAAATGACACTGATTGCTGTCGATTGAGACAAACACACACTTTACAGGAATATGCTTTATTCAGATTTCATGTCTGAGGTTTAAAACGTAATAAGACTTCCTGGCTTTCTGGGTCAACTGTCCTCTGCTGTAGACCTTATATCCTAGTTCAATAGCTATATTTAGGGCCAGTGTTGCAGCTATAAGTCACCCATGTTATCGAACCATAATGGCTGCCATGATTCTGTGAGCCAAGAAGTGCAGCATGACTATAACTGACATTTGAAACCACTACTACTTTTAAAGATCTTGTATACCAGTAAGAAAGCTGAGATGGTAGGAGTCTGGGCGTCTGTGAGTGATATCACTAACTCTGTCCAATTCATCCAAAATGGTTCTGCAGAACAAGCATATGAGCAGCTGGATGTGGAGGTGTGAAGGAGAGCTTGGCAAAAGTTTTTGAACATACAGACAAGCAATTACAGTATATTATGTGTAAATAACCAGTAAGACATCAGGGCCCAATCTTACACATAATAGATTTACAAAAACAGGGCAACTTGGCCAAAGCATTTCCACCACCCTCTACTTAAAAAAACAAAAAAACACATTTACTGGCTCATTCTCAAAAACAAATTGCACAAAAAATGGCTGTACCCAATGATTAGTTAATGAGTCATAAAGGGAAGGAGGAATCTATATGTTTCCATACATTTATTTGATTCAAACAAACCTTTGAGGTGCACAGTTGTACTAATTAAGTCTGGTTGTGATAACACATTCATTCTGGGTTCTGATGCCGCCTACACACGGCCGTTTTTCTCGTCGAGAAAAACTAAATTTTTGCCTTTCGACGAGAAAAACGATAGTCTGTGGGCTTTCTGCCGTTTTTTTCGACGAGAAAAACGGCATTAAAAACGACGAGAAAAATTAGAACATGTACCCATAGGGAAACACTGCCGCGGAGCCCACACACGGTCGTTTTTTTCGACCAAAAAAAAAATGACATTTAAAATGGCTGTGTGTGGGGGGAACAAGCTGTTCCTCGTTTTTAACGTCGATTTTCTCGACGGTGTTTTCACCGTCGAAAAAAAATCGATCGTGTGTACGCGGCATGATATGTCGAATTGATACTCTACAGCCTCTCTCTGCAAAGAGAATTAAGCGAAATATGCCAACAATACTTTATTACTATTATTTTCATGCTGCAAGACAATTTAACCGTTTGCCGACCAGCGCACAACTATTTACGTCGGCACAATGGCACAGCTGCGCAAATGGGTGTACAGGTACATCCCCTTTAAATCAGGGCTTAGTAGGCGCGCGCCCGCCGCGTACTCAGTGAGCGTGCACGATGTTCGCGATCGTGACACTGAGCTGCAGAACGGGGAGATGCCTATGTAAACAAGGCATTTCCCTGTTCTGCCTGGCAACATGACAGGGATCTACTGCTCCGTCATCGGGAGCAGTGATCTCTGTCATATTGTAGTGAGACCACCCCCCCACAGTTAGAATCACTCCTTAGGACACAACCCCTTGATCGCTTCCTAGTGTTTAACCCCTTCCCTGCCAGTGTCATTTACACAGTAATCAGTGCATTTTTATAGCACTGATCACTGTATAAATGACATTGGTCCCAAAATAGTGTCAAAAGTGTCCAATGTGTCCGCCATAATGTCGCAGTCACGATATAAAACGCAGATCGCCACCATTACTAAAAAAAAATAAAAAATTTTAAAAAATGCCATAAATCTATCCCCTATTTTGTAGACCCTATAACTTTTGCGCAAACCAATCAATATACGCTTATTGTGATTTTACCAAAAATATGTAGAAGACAACAATACATAATCGGCCTAAACTGAGAAAGAAATTCGTTTTTTTATATATTTTCGGGGGATATTTATTATAGCAAAAAAGTAAAACAATATTGCTTTTTTTTCAAAACTGTCCCTCTTTTGTTTATAGCGCAAATAAAAAAAACAGCGGTGGTAAAATACCACCAAAAGAAAGCTCTATTAGTGGGAAAAAAATCTGTTTGGGTGCAAGGTCGCACGACCGCGCAATTGTCAGTTAAAGTGACAGTGCTGTATCGCAAAAAGTGCTCTGGTCAGGAAGGAGGGTAAATCCTTCCGGGGCTGAAGTGGTTAAAAAAAAAGTAAAAGTTTTCTGCAGTACATGAGCTTGCTATAAAACTAAGTGTTACCTTATCTGAGATGGATTTTAAGGTACCCATTTTAATTTCCCCCAAAGACTATGATGCGTAAAAAGATGGCAGTTGAGATTTGATGATGCCACCATTGATTTTCGAAATTCGGCCGACCAAGCCTTCAATTTCACCTCATGTTGCTACAGAAAATAATTTTCGTGGCCGGGAATATTCTTTTCTTTCCGGGAATTTTCTTTTCTTGCACATGAGCATTCCTTTTTCCATTACATTTCTCGCACGATTCTCCCATCGTTGATTAGAAAATCATTTGTTTTTCAAAAAATTTCCAACATGTCCGATTCCTCAAATTTGATTGCCTCACAAAAATCGGCTGTTGCTGCAGCCCACTAATGGTGCGAAATTTGTATGAAAATTCTTAGATACGATTTTCGAAATTCGAACCGTGTATGGCCGGCATTAGGGGGAAGATTTACTAAAACTGGAGCACTCAGAATCTGGTTCAGCTGTGCATGGTAGCCAATCAGCTAACTTCAGCTTGTTCAATTAAGCTTTGACAATTAGGCTCCATTCACACTTGTGCGATTTCCATTGCGACTTTGACCAATTTGATCGTTTTGTTTGTGCTCTACAAAGTAACTAGATGTGTGCAGAACAGAAAAGTTTGTATAGTTCACTTTGGTTTCTTTATTTTAACGAATTCCAAATTTTTAGAATGATTCAAATTCGGATCGGTCAAAAAACAATCGACCAAATTGAATTGTGTGAAGAAATGCTGGTTGTTAGGAGCGTCCTTAACAACTGATGACTCATCAGCTGTCAGAGGGTTTCTCCACAGCTGAATGTAAGAAAAAGAATGCCAGCAAGAAAAAAAAACAGTGGGGGTCCTCCCCACTATTCGAAACAGGCCCTTCAGGTCCGATTTGTATTTTGAGAGGAACCATGCCAACATAAAAAAATACATACCATACTTATCCAAGCATGCAGACCAGCAGGTCAGGAAAGGTGTGGGGGGGGGGGGGGGGGTGAGCTAGCACCGCCCCCCCATCCCAAACCATACCAGACCACATGGGCCGCCCAAAGCACCTTGTCTCAATGTTGATGGTGACAAGGGCCTCTTCCCCGCAACCCTGGCCGGCGGTTGTGGGGATCTGCGGGCAGGGACTTATCAGAATCTGTCCTAGTACCCCTACACATTTACCAAACACAAGTTTTTGACAGGTCCTTTATTAAAAAATCTTTAATCACGACGGCCGCTGACACCACCCCTGACCAGAAAAAGGAAGAAAAAACAAACTCTGGTCCCGGCGAAGGCTCCTGCCGTCTGACAGCTCTTAAATAAGGGGCAGGGCCACCCAGGTGACATCAACAGGTAGCACCACCACCCTTGTGATGTCACAACCCAAGGGCATGTTGGGTCGGTGATGCCACGAGGGAGCAGTGCCACCCGGTTACGTAACCAGATGGCCCCACCCCTTTGTTAAGAGTTAGTAGATGGCAGGACCGGTTTTCTTTTTTCGGGTCGGTGGCGGACGTTGAGATTGAGGATGGATCTACATCGGGGGACGTTTTTTAAATAAATGAATTGTCAAAAAACTGCCTGTCATCTTTTACACCACACTTTTTTTTTTGTGAATGAGTAAGGGTACTATGTATCCCATACTCACACATTTCGGAGGGGGGACCCGCAGACCCCCACAACCACCTTTTTCTTTTGGGTGATTCGAGGTCAGCGGTTATATCTAGAATGTTGTCCCATTCTTTGTAACATTTTTTTTCAGCAGGAATTACCTGTGAAAAAA
Organism: Rana muscosa; assembly: GCA_029206835.1. Taxonomy (NCBI): domain Eukaryota; kingdom Metazoa; phylum Chordata; class Amphibia; order Anura; family Ranidae; genus Rana; species Rana muscosa. The sequence goes on along the minus strand of CM055116.1, from coordinate 764,741,112 downwards.
AAAAAAATTGTTTCAAGGGTGCAGTGTTTTGGCTTTTATATTTAGGGGTATACTAGCTTTTATTTTTGAGTTCTGATCTTTTTTTTTTTCTTTACGTTTGCATTGCTGGAAATGCAGCCTTCACACCATCTGTTCTTGGAGCGGTCTTTTGTTCGCAGCACACTACTTGGGGGAAAATAAAATTGAATGGATAAAAAATGCGTACCTAAACACGTTCGTCAACACATCTCCCTAGCTCTGTATATATAATAAAAGCTAGGCATACACCTGTTATGCCGCGTACACACGATCGGAATTTCCGACAACTGTTCAAGGTGAGCTTTTGGTCGGATATTCCGACCGTGTGTAGGCTCCATCGGACGTTTGCGGTCGGAATTTCCGACAACAAATGTTTGGGAGCAAGTTCTCTATTTTTCTGACAACAAAAGTTCTTGTCGAAAATTCCGATCGTGTGTAGCCATTGCCGACGCACAAAAGTGCTGCACGTGCTCGGAACCAATTCGACGCATGCTCGGAATCATTGTACGTAATTTTTCTTGGCTCGTTGTACGTCTCTGCGTTCTTGACCATCGGAATTTAAGCGCAACATTTGTGCGACCGTGTGTATCCAAGACAAGTTTGAGTGAAAATCCGTCGAAAAAAACCCACAAAACACGGTTTTGTTGTCGGAAATTCCGATTGTGTGTATGCAGCATAAGGCCCATTATCTCCAATTAAAAATGTCCTGATGCTGGCCAATTTTCCCTGGAATCCCTGGCCAGCAGTGAATAGGGTCAGGGATGCATCACTGGTTGCTAGGACGCCAAGCACCATCTCACTGAATGACAGCATTGATGTTTCACTGTTGAGAGAATCAGCGGAAGCTTATCGTGGGACATTTGCTTTGGACCTCACGGAACATATTGGACATTGTTGGACATTACTTTTTGGATTTTGTGGGACATTACTTTTTAGACCCAATTTGAATAATTTATGTACAGTGTACAGCTGTGGCCAAAATATGAGAATGACAAAATATAAATTGTCACAAAGTTTGCTGCTTTTTTTTAGATCTTTTTGTCAGATGTTACTATGGTATACTGAAGTATAGTTACAAGCATTTCATAAGCGTCAAAAGAGTCAATGTTTGCAGTGTTGACCCTTCTATTTCAAGGCCTCTGCAATTCGCCCTGGCATTCTGTCAATCAACTTCTGAGCCACATCCTGACTGAGGGAAGCCCATTATTGCTCAGCTGCCTCTTGAGGACTGACCACAAGTTCTCAATGGGATTAAGGTCTGGGGGATTTCCTGGCCACGGACCCAAAATTACAATGCTTTGTTCCCCCAAGCCACTATTACTTTTGCATTATAGCAATGGTGCTCCATCATGCTGGAAAAGGCATTGTTCAAACTGTTCATGGATGGTTGGGAGAAGTTGCTCTCGTAGGATGTTTTGTACCATTCTTTATTCATGGCTGTGAGTGAGCCCACTACTTTGGCTGAGAAGCAATCACACAAGAATGGTCTCAGGATGCTTTACTATTGGCATGACACAGGACTAATGGTTGAACCCTCTAACTAGATGTGATAATTCATACTGTGCTAGTGTCTTTTCATGACATACATGATCTAGAACAGGGATATGCAATTAGCGGACCTCCAGCTGTTGCCAAACTACAAGTCCCATGAGGCATAGCGAGACTCTGACAGCATCAAGCATGAAAACCAGAGTCAGAGGCATGATGGGACTTGTAGTTTGGCAACAGCTGGAGGTCCGCTAATTGCATATCCCTGATCTAGAAGAAGGAAAAGTCATAACCGCATCACTCAAATTACATTAAAGCGTTACCAAGCCCGGGAACCTGCATTCACTATATCTGGTCTCCCACAGAACATGGAAATGCAATTATTTTAGCAAATATAAACTGCAAAATACCTTTTCTCATCACCAGTATATAGCAGTCTTGTGACTTCTATCAAGCTTGTAGGAGGAGTTTTCATTCTACTCCGACTGTCCTATGAGGCTACAGGACCTCTGCCTCCATCTGGAGAGTGCTGATTGGGCAGCACAGTGGTGTAGTGGTTAGCACTTTCACCTATCAGCAAAAGGGTCACTGGTTTGATTCCCAACCACGACACCATCTGCCTGGAGTTTGCACATTCTTGTGCCTGCGTGGGTTTCCTCCAGGTACTCAGGTTTCCTCCAGGTACTCCGGTTTCCTTCCACACTCTAAAGACATGCTGGTAAGTTAATTGGCTCCCATCTAAATTGGCCCTAGTCAAGCGCGTCGGGTCCCTTTGGGGCTAAGACCGCGCTATATCAAGATACCTCTCAACTCAAGCTGATCACATGCACTCCCAAGAAGAAAAAAAAAACTCTAGCAATACACACCAAACAGGGCATGTGCAGAGTGACTCCAAAGGCTCTCATTAGGAGATAGATTGGGGACAGTGGAAGAAGGGAAAGGTAAAGACATGATCAAACAGCCTAATCACATGCATCCTCCCAATAAAAAAATAAAAAAAACTCTGAGCATGTGCAGCCTGACTCCATAGACTGTCTTATCATGAAATTATTAGGGGACAGTAGAAGGAGGAGAGGATCAGAGAAGACAGGATCAAACAGCTTTTTTTCACACAATGCAGAGGATTGACCCCTTAAGCTCCACAGTGAGTATAACAAGCATGATTTACTGCATATACAGACTGATTTTACTGTTGTGGGTTTAGTAACACTTTGAGGGAAAATAAACTGCATTATATAAAAGTGACTGGGATTCAAGTTTTATGTTGACATATGCCTTCTGTCACTGCTTTAAACCACTTCAACAATTACGAATGACTGGGTTTTGCAGTGTCCAGATGGACTCTAATGATGTATCCTAATTAAAAAAATTAAAACCAAAATTTCTCTGGGAGACGCTCCAGATAATGTCAAAAGAAAACAAAAATGTGCAATTAGTGGAGGATTTATGAGTGAATCTTCCAGTGCTGTTAAGTGTCCAAAAGATACAGTATAATGACTAATTAATTGAAGAAGGTTAATTATAGAATGAATGTTGTTAACACACACACAAGTTCACAGAAATATTAGAAGTTACTTAAGTTTAATGCTTAAAAGTCTGAATGCACAAACAATCTAGTATAATATATGTACTTGTGGTCAACAATGTAATATAATTACCGGTATGTACAATGACACAATTTAGTATCAAAATCTTTCTACACTGTAGATTATTACGAAACTGTTAATGACATCAAACACTGTGTACTGAAAACACCATTTTTTTTGCTACCACATTTTGCAAGTTCAGTAGAACAGTCCGACTTTTCAGTATTGATTCATTTCTAGTAGGAAATAAACTAATTTCTACGTATACGGTAAAATTTATCTACAATGTTCTTTTGATTTTGATCCATAGCAGCAAAGGCACTGTACATCAGCAGATCCACAGACTTTAAGAATTTTAAAGCATTTAAAATAACAAAAGTAAAAGTACAAAAAGAATCACATATTAAACAGCAACAATGACATAAAAAGTTAAAATATTGTCTGAGGCATGGTGGCTCAGGGTGTCTCTACTATTGGACGAGAAGGCCTGAAATGAAGATCCCCCTCCATGGAAGTGTTACATTCACTTGCATCTCCGTATGCATCATCTGGTGGTGGAACAGTGGTGAGCATGATCCTTCTGAGACTCCTCTGGTGCATCTCATTTGTAAATCAGTAATGACAAGAGTACAACAGAATTTCTGTGGAAAATGGCCATGCTGTAAACTATCCAGGAGGGAAAATGCTGAATTACTTGGGGTGCAGGTCTGTCTGCAAAAAAAATAAGAAAGTTTTATTTACACACCAAATCACTATGATTGCATTTGTTTTGACATTCATACATGAAACTGTTTTACAGCCTTTAAAGTGGCAATCCAAGCTAAATGTTATAAGACAGGCATTTCAGTTATGGTTATTTAATTTAAAGCTGAACTCCAGGCACAAAAACAAACTAATGAGATAGATAGATAGATAGATAGATATATATATATATCTATCTATCTATCTATCTATATCTCTCTATATCTCATCTATAGCCAAGAAGGGACATCAACTTTTTGTACATAAAATATATATATATTTATATTTTTTTCAAGCGTTTTACTTTTAATTAATTTTTTTTCTCTTTGTCCTGTACGTACCAAAGGAAGCGAGAAGAAATCTTTGGGAATAATTAATCTCATTTTGGACAAGTGTCCCTATTGGAAGATTTCTCCTCTATTCCTGTTCTGGAGACAACTTTAAAATTTAGAATTTTTCCTTACTTTCAATCCCTATGACAATACTCTCTAGGACAATAACAGCAAGTAAATCTCCAAGAAACACAAACAGCGCAATAGAAACCTGCAAGTGATTCTAACTGCTCATTAGGCTATCCAAAAAAAAAAAAAAAAAATTATATAAATGTGAGTTAGTGGACCAAAAATAATTTTTTTTTAACTTTAGATATACTTTCAGAAATAGCAAGATGGATACTTGCCAACCGACTCCCATACAATACTGCAGTGTGTTAAAGATGGAAGATAAATTGCCATTTGTTGTTTTCTGTGATCTCTCTCCCTTAATGTGTATGACCACCCATAGTTTTGACAGGCAGAGGCAGCATGAGTGTGATGTAGAAGAGATGGCCAATGGAAGCAAGGAAATTAACAAGCTTTAAAGTTGATGTAAACCCCCACATATACCCAGTGAAGTTATCAGCCCCAGATGATACACAGATGAAACAAATCCTCCTACAGAAGTTTTACATGTATATCTGCTGTCTTCAGCTTTATATACGGTTTAGAAAGTGCATGTCCTGTTAGAACTTCCCTTCCTGATTCACCTGTGGGTGTGGATTCTTGCCATACATGGGAGACAGTCAATTGGAGAAAAAAAGGCACACATCCCTTCTCCACATAGGCAGAAAAAGGAAGAAACAATGCAGAGCTGTGCTGTGAATAGACCAGCTCTCTGCTAATCTATTTATAGCACTCACTCTGACACAAAATTCAGCCTGGTTTTATCATAGTTGACAGAAAACTTGTCAATAGTTATCATGCTGATAACAGAAGAACGGAGCAGGAGAAAGACACAGGACTTAGGGCTTTGAAGAGAGATAGGAAAATACTGCAGACACATGTGCCCAGCTCAAGTTTCATGAATGGGGTTTACATGCACTTTAAAAAAGGGAATAGGAGAACAGAAACCTGATGATCTCATTGCACCTGACAAACATTCATAGAACAATGGTTGTCACTCGAATTTATTACCAGTGGTTGCCAGTCAGATCTTGATCAACAGTGGAATTTTTCTTTTCCTGAGCTATTTGAGAACCTAATGGGCAACGTTACCCATAGTTACCGTATATACTCGAGCATAAGCTGTGTTTTTCAGCCCTTTTTTTAGGGCTGAAAGTATACCCCTCGGCTTATACTCGAGTCAGTACCTGAAAATCTTGAAATTCTGCGGCCGGCGCCCATTGTTTAAATCTAGCGCCTTTCTCCCTGTCCCTTCCGCGATAGGCGTTTCCAGCAAACACTTGTGTTGAGTGTTGCGCCTATCATGGAGGTCCTCTTGTCCGACGTCCGTGATTGGCGGAGCACTGACCACAGTGCCTGCTGGGAAACAGAGTCCGAGAATGAGAGGACCTCCGTGATAGGCGCAACACTCACAGTGTTTGCTGGAAACGCCTATCACGGAAGGGACAGGGAGAACGGCGCGAGATTTGAACAATGGACGCCGGCCGCGGAATTACAAGATTTTGAGGTACACTGACTCGGGCACAGGGAGGCTGCAATGGACACAGTAAGGTGACAATGGGCACAGTGAGGTGAAAATGGGCAGTGAGGTGGCACAGTGAGATGGCAATGGGCACAGTAAGGGGGCACAGTGAGGTGGCAATGTGCACAGTGAGGTGGCAGAGTGAGATGGCAATGGGCACAGTAAGGTTGGGCAATGGGCACATTTCCTCCCCTCGGCTTATACTCGAGTCAATAAGTTTTCCCAGTTTTTTGTGGTAAAAGTAGGTACCTCGGCTTATACTCGGGTCGGCTTATACTCGAGTATATACGTAGGTAGTTTGGGATAGATTTTTTTTACTACATTATAAAACGTTGCGCCTTTATACTTAAATCATTACAGTGAATATATAAAAGAAGAAAGGAAAACAAACCCTACAAAGTCCATGGACTATTCTGCAATAATGCCTAGTTGGAAGCTATCTCCTGCTAGTCACAGTAATTGTGTCGGCATGCAAATATATTTTGACACAAGGTAAAAATGATTACACATCATGGAAGACTGCATATTTACATAATTGTAGCCTAGAGCTCTTGTCTTGTTTTGGAAATACATCATAACACAGTAACCATCTGACAAGCGTGGCATGGCTGAAATGTGGCCTTTGTGCTAGAGCTACTCTTACTGGCCTCTAATCCTCCATAATAACCAGTATGAGAATCTTTCATCACAGCAGTGGTTTTCCAGCTGCACACGGAATTGGCCAGAGGGGAATTTGTGGTGGGTAGTCGAGAGGAGAGAGGTCAGGAGTTGGAACTATTTTCTGATACAAATATAAACCTTTTCATTTTTTTATGCTTGTGTGCTAAACAATTCAGACTGTTCAAATTACTCTTTGTTTTGCTTGCCATTATTCCCACTAAGAATTAGTGGTTAAAGTGTTATGCTTGTGGAGGCCTTCAAAATTTTGAATATGAATCCTGCAAATGGTCTTCGTACAAGCAGGCCACATATAGAGAAAACTGAGGAAGGAAGGAAACTTTCAAGAGAATTGGTGCAAAACAACTAAAGCTACTCAATATTTTAAAAAGCAATTAGCTCCTCCAGACCAACATGGTAAGTCTGTGCAGTAAAATGTAACCATAACTGTGAATCCAGCTTATGAGCTTTGATATAGAACTTAGAACAGTCAGTCTTTGCTGTTCAAATCTATATAGTTTTATGGTAAATAGAACTATATAGAGTTGGCAAAGATTTGAACAGCAAAGACTGACGGTTATAAGTTCTATATTCAAGCAAATGGAAAACAGTTCATAAGTTGGATACACAGTTTTGGTTGAAGTTTTATATAAATATACATTGCTTTGCCATAAAATTAAAACAATGATTATCCCCTGACAATAGCATCTGAAAGTGGATGGGATATATTAGGCAGCAAGTAAACAGGTTGTCCATGAAGTTGATGTGTTGAAAGCAGAAAAAAAAAAAAAAGGCAAGTAAGGATTTGAGTTACTTTCACAAGGACCAAAATTGTAATGGCTAGACAAACGGGTCAAAGGAATTTCAAAACTTCATTAGGACCTACCAAAAGTGGTCCAATGAAGGAAAAAAGTCATGAGTGACCAAGGCTTATTGATGTACATAGGGAGCAAAGGCTGGCAGGTGAAGTCTGATTAAAAGAAAAGCTGCTGAAACTCAAAACTGACTAAAAAGTTAATGCTGGTCCGGTAGAAAGGTGTGAGAACACACACACTGCATCAAAGTTTGTTGCGTATGGGGCTGAGTAGCCAAAGACCAGTCAGGGGGGCCATGTCGACCCGTGTCCACAGCAAAAAGCACCGACAATGGGCACATGGGCATTGGAGAGGGACAACAGATTAATGGAAGGTGGCCTGATCTGATGAATTAAAAATTGTTTGAGGCACACAAGTTGAAGTTGTTGACTAGGCCTCCAAATTCCCCAGATCTCAATCCAAATCAACCATCTGTGGGATGTGCTGGAAAAACATGTGAAATCCATGCAGGCTCCACCTTGCAGCTTACAGGAATTAACAGATCTGCTACTGACAGCTTGGTGGCAGATATCAAAGCCTTTAGAGGCCTAGTGTCCGTGCCTCGGCATGTTATAGTGGGTGGTCATAACGTTATGGCTGCCTTCCCCTGCCAGCCAGGAGCGCGCGCGCGTGCGTGTTAGCAAAAACCTAATCATGGATACTGCTTAATGCAACCAAGTCCCTGTCTGGAATCCCTTTCTGTAGATTTTTAAATGCTACATGCTGAAATTGCAAGTGGAACGATTAGTAAAGGCTTCATGCACATTGAGCATTACAAACTCTGCTCTTAAGGGCATTTTTTTTTCCTGCCTCTAAACGCCTCTCCCCTTTTTTCTGTCCATGCGTTTAGAGGCAGAACCCCCCCCCCCCCAAAAAAAAAAAAAAAACACTGCAAGAGCATCAAGGAGCAGCAGTGTTTTGGAAGAAACCCCCACCCCCAGCGTGTTTATGCATGTCAACAGCTTGAGCGTTCATTCATTTCAACGGGCATTTCATGCGTCAAATGTTTTTTTTTCTGCCAAAACACTGCTGCCAGAATGAAAAGTGTTTAGGAGAGCTGGGCAAATGCTGTGTGTGCGCACGAGGCCTTACCATTTATGCAGCTGTTTTTCTCTGCTGTTTCACAAAGTTTTCGTTGGCTAGCCACAATGACACAGTTAAGACAAATCAAAGCTGGAGTAGGAGCTTGCAGTCAAATGCTTGGCAGACATACATAGATCAGCAGCAAAGAGTTGCTCCAGGATCAAATGTATACAGTACAGCCTATTCTGTGTTAGCTCCTCATTAGTGCACAGCAACAAAATCTGGCATATGAGGTGTAAAATGGTTTAATCCAGGCCTCTTGTGAAAACCTACCATTATTTTGAGCCACTATTGAGCTAAATACACAGTCTAACTTGTCTGATTTGGCCTGTCGCAACCTTAAAAAGCCAGTAAGACCAGTTATACACGGTTAATGGGCAGGCTGAACGTACCAAGTCGATCAATCGATCAACTTGGGTATGATCAGCCTGCCAGATTCTCTTGAAATTATCACTAGCGGGCGGCTGCTAGAGTCGCTAGCAATAATCACGGTCTTCCCCTGCCAGCTAGGAGCAGACAATTGCTCAGCAGGACAGGTTCCCCCAACACTGTCTGTGCCAATAGGAAAAATGTGCAAATTTGTTTCCTGCAACCCATGGTGATAGGAAATAAATGTTCACCATGTATGGCCTGCCTAACTCACTGATGTGATGGCAGAAATGGCTGTAATTGTATGATGATATATATATATATATATATATATATATATATATATATATATACACACACACACACACACACACACACACATACATATACACACACACACATACAGTGGATATAAAGAGTCTACACACCCCTGTTCAAATTTCAGGTTTCTGTGATGTATAAAAAGAGACAAAGATAAATAATTTCAGAACTTTTTCCACCTTTAAATGTGACCTATAAACTGTAAAACTCAGTTGAACAAACTGAAATCTTTTAGGTGATGGGAAGTAAAAATAAAAATATAAAATATGGTTGCATAAGTGTGCACACCCTTAAACGAATACTTTGTTGATGTACCTTTTAATTTCATTACAATACGCAGTCTTTTTGGGTATGAGTCTATCAGCATGGCACATCTTGACTTGCCAATATTTTTCCACTCTTTGCAAAAAACACTCCAAAGCTGTCAGATAGCGAGGGCATCCCCTGTACACAGCACTCTTCAGATCACCCAACAGATTTTCAAATCGGATTCAGGTCTGGGCTCTGGCTGGGCCATTCCAAAAAAAACTTTACTCTTCATCAGGTGAAGAAGAGTAAATTTGTTGATTTGGATGTATGCTTTGGGTCGTTGTCATGCTGAAACATGAAGCTCCTCTTGTTCAGCTTTCTTGCAGAAGCCTGAAGGTTTTGTGGCAACATTGACTGGTATTTGGAACTGTCCATAATTCCCTCTACCTTGACTAAGGCCCCTGTCCCAGCTGAAGAAAAACATCACCAAAAGCATGATGCTGCCACCACCATGCTTCATGGTGGGTATGGTCTTTTGGTGAGGTGCAGTGTTTTTGCACCAAACCCATCTTTTGGAATTATGGCCAAAAAGTTCAACCTTGGTTTCATCAGACCTTAACATTTTCCCACATGCTTTTGGGAGACTTCAGGCGTTTTTTGCTAAATTTAGCTGGGCTTGGATGTTTTTCTTAAGAGGCTTCAGTCTTGCCACTCTACCCCATAGCCCAGACATATGGAGAATACGGTAGATTGTTGTCACATGCACCACACAGCCAGTACTTGCCAGATATCCCTGCAGTTTCTTTATTGTTGCTGTAGGACTCTAGGCAGCCTCCCTGACCAGTTTTCCTCTTATCTTTTGATACATTTTGGAGGGACGTCTGGTTCTTGGTAATGTCACTGTTGTGCCATATTTTCTCCACTTGACTGTCTTCACTGCGTTCCACGGTATATCTAATGCCTTGGAAATTCTTTTGTACCATTCTCCCAACTGATACCTTTAAACAATGAGATCCCTCTGATGATTTGGAAGCCCTCTGTGGAAATGTCAAGACCTACTAGAACAGCTGAACTTTATTTGGGGTTAATCAGAGGCACTTTAAAATGATGGCAGGCCTGTACCGACTCCTATTTACCATGATTTTGAATGTGAGTGCTTAATTCTGAACACAGCTACATCCCCAGTTATAAGAGGGTGTGCACACTTATGCAACCACATTTTCGTTTTCTAGTTTTATCCCCCCCCCCCCCCTTAAAAGATTTCAGTTTGTTTTTCAACCAAGTTGTACAGTTTATTAGGTCACATTAAAAAAGGTGGAAAAAGTTCTTAAATTATTTATCTTTGTCTCATCTTATTACATCACAGAAACCTGACATTTTAACAGGGTGTGTAGACATTTTATATCCACTGTATAACTAATATAATAGATCGATATATCTATCTAGAGAGCGATACATATACACACACACGGTATATATCTTATCTTAATAGTTGTTTTCAGATGTTTCTCTATATAGGATGCTATAAATATTAAAGACTAAGACACTCCTTTATTAGCAAAGTGCTTGTTTACTCTGTATGCTTCTAAAAATCCTACTCAGCAAAATAATACCCCTGGCTATATCAGTTCACATGGGGTATATATCCTTTGACTGACAATTCCCATGATTGGTTTCATAAATTATAAACATGAGGCAATTCAGCTTTTACTTAAGCTGGAAAATTTATTGGTTCATACAGTATAATTTTTGCCAGTTTGCAGGTCTGCCAGAAGCATGATAAATATGTTTTCATTTATAATTCCATGGTACTTCTAGATATAGCACACAATGCAGCTGCTAAAGGGGATGTGGCAAAATTTGTTAAAAAAAATATAAAAGCACATCTATAGTTCGTATTTCTATCAGCAATTATGGAAATTCTGTGCTGCAGTATTTCTGTACTTGAATGCTACAGGTTTCAGTAGTATTTCCTGCAAATGAAAAAGGCTAAAATGCCGCTTGCTACATAACATCCCAGATTTCAGGGTGGTGTGTTTTACAGTGTAAAGGCACCATGAAATTGTTAGCATTTTCCACCATATTCAATTTAAAAGGATCCAATCAAAAACCAATAGCAAAATTGGCCCTAGTATGTATGTATGAATGTGTGTTAGGGACCTTGGAGTGTAAGCGCCTTGAGGGCAGGGACTGATGTGAATGTATATGTAAAGTGATGGCGCTATCCAAGTACCTAACAAACAAAATAGCTGCATGATTGACGATGGATGCAGTCATCCCCCAATTCCTGAGTCATGCTTGTTCTAGGACAGTGAAGATGAACCCCTTGCCAAATCCCTGGAACCCCTAAAAATGAAGGTATGATACTGAAAGAACCTACTAATGGTTACTTGGCCCTATATAGCTACACCTTGTCTTGTGCATCAAAATTCCCGAAAGTTTTTTTTATATATATTCACACACGATTTGCTTTCACCACAAAAAGTCTAAATCTATGCGCTATTAAGTATGTTCTAGGAAAGTAGTATGTTATGTTCCAAGCTGGTTAACGAGGACAGTACTATATTTTAAGCAAACTTTAATAGTAGAAATATCATGTGAACCAATACAACTTTGATGTTTAATTCTCTCTCATTTCTTTCTAATAAGGTTGGCGCCAGTTGAATAAATTATCAACAACTTTGAGCATCTGTTTAAAAACAAAACTAAAAAAAAAAAAAAAAAAAAAAAAAAAAAAAAAAAAAAAAAAAAATTAACTGCAGAATGCCTGTCAAGGCTGGAAAAACATGAAGCCGGTGCCAGGGATTCATTAACCGATTCCTTCCAGAACACAAAAAGGGACACAAGTGAATGTGGACAATTAGAATATTCTACTGCTACAGCTAAATCCAGGATAACAAAAAATAGTGTGCGTGCGCACTATTGATTATTTTGTGTTTAGTCGTGTCGGGAGTTGGCTTCTTGTATTGCCCTGCATACACCCAACAGTAAATTCTCCATTCCAGAATTCCTGACTGTTTTTATAAGTATCAAGCGGTTTAACCCTCGATCATAAAACAAAATCAATTTGGAATGGACAGACCCTATAAAGGTTACCCCAATAACTGAGAAAATATACACATCATGAATCAATGAAAATGAATAGCATGGTGACCTAAAGTGATACTAAAGTCTTGTGTTTTTTTTAACAAACATGTTATACTTGCCTGCTCTGTGCAGTGGTTTTGCACAGAGCAGCCCAGGTCCTCCTCTTTTTGGTTCCCTCTTCGGTGCTCCTGGCTCCTCCCTCCTGCCAAGTGTCCTCACAGCAAGCAGTTTGCTATGGGGACAGCTGAGCCGAGCTACAGTTGTGCGCCATTCAGACATGGAGCCACAGTTGGGCCCCATCCCTTCTCTCTTTCCTGATTGGCTAACTGACTGATTGACGGTAGCCGGAGCAAAATGGCATTGCTGCTGTGTCTCTGCCAATCAGGAGGGAGCGTCTTGAATGGCCAAGGCACTCATGCACATCGCTGGGTCAAGATGGACCTCAGGTAACTACAGTATTCAAAGGGGCTGAGGAGGGCTGCTACACACAAAAGTTTTTTTATCTTTATGCTGGGGTTCGGGATCCTTGGGAGACCCAGACCTTTAACATGCCTGACTGAATCTTTGCTGGAGGGAACAGCTCCTAGGTGGTTGGCATGTCACTCAGGTGATAGCCTATAGACCACCTGTTTTTGCTGCTGTCAGCAGGTAAGCCTGCCTTTCTGTTATATAGGATTAGATCTGGCTTTTGAACCTTAACCGCTTTTTTCCAACCCCTTATGACTTTTTTGCCTTTGTTTATGTGTGCCCTATTAAAGTTATAGGATTCACCTCTGTTTGTTCACGAGGATCCAACAGCCTCCATTGTGTGGCATGTCATCATTTCTGGCAACGCACTATCGGACTACTACGATGTCAAGGGACGACCACAATAGCCTTATTACCTGGATGTATTGTCCTCGAAATGTGGACTGAGCATGGCATGTATTATGTGTTTTGGTCTCCCCTTAGTCCGGACGCCTCAGATGGCCACTAGATGTTGATTAAACTATACAGTAACCAAGCCTTGATGAAGCGGCTACAACCATGAAAAATGTCGGGCATCTTTTGCTCTTATGCAATGTATACTGTATGTGTATTACTGTCTTGTATTTCTGGGGATTAGCTCTTCACTTTTTATGTATGATATATATTTTCTTTTGTACACCTGTTGTGATTTATAAGAAAATCTCACTTTTTTATACATCTGTGTTGTAATACATATGTCTGGAGTTGACTGTTTAACGCCCACTTTACCTCCTTGTTTTTTTAATCTTAATGTATAGAATGCATTATGAAAAACCTTCTGCCTTTACAACCACTTTGAGCTGAGTGCACACGTACCGAGATTTTGGTAAAGTGTACTCCTATATGTTCAACAGAAGCTAGTTTAACAACTGATTACTGTCGAATGGTCATGCTGGAAAACCAGCATTCGATCAACAGTTGCAGCCAATGGCTGCAGTGCTGATCTGTTTATTCCAATGAAGGGGAGAGAGTACCCGCTCTCAGAATACAATAGCATGGTGAGGATGATCCCTGCATCCACATCAAGAGATAGACACCTCCCTGAAACCCTCCGCCTCCTGAACACTGTACCCTGGCCTATGAGAACCTCTTCACATAACCCACCCCCCCACCACCCCTCCCCCCACACACACACACACACACACTAACAGGGACTGCATGGGCCGCACCACCCTCCGCTGCCTGAAGACCTGATGCTGGAGAGGTTCTCCTCTGTCCTCTCCTGTCCGTCGGCCACTCACCTGTGATGCATGCCCCCCTGTCCCCCCTCCTGTGATGTTGCCTCCACCTCCTGCAACTCTGCCCCCCCCACCTGTCCGACTGCTGCGACACATCCGCCTGCTGTGACAGTGCCCCCCAATCCTTCTGCCCACCTCCTGTGACTAACCCCCCCCCCCCCCCCACGGTGAGTCCAATGATGAGAGAACCTGTCTGCCCACACTACAATCTGCTGAGGGACACATGATTTGGGCGGAGGTGATTTTTGTTTTTGGGGGGGGGGGGGCCCAACATTCTATTCTTGGACCCAGGAAGCACAATGTCTTGGGTCAGCCCTGCCTAAAGTGTATGTAAATTTTGACAGTGAACATCTTACTTTGCTCCTTTTAATCAGTTAAACGTTTGAAATCAAACAGATAGCGAAGTGAAATTACACTTGCGCACACACACACACACACACACACAGCTCATTTTCAACAAACAGGTACTCACCAGCCCAGGTGATCCAGTGCCATCATGACCTGGACCAGTTTTTTGCCCGTCTTTGGGTCCCCAGCACACCAGCTTGAGTGTGGGAAGCTGGATGTGACTAATTGCTCACAGCTTGCTTCCCCACTGCGCATGCATGACACACAGCCTCCTGGGAGCTATGACGTGTTTTCAGGAGGTTGTATGCAGGGAGGGGGTGCAGAACTTCTGCTCTGCTCATTTAGATGAGCTGTGCTTAAATGGGAGTGGGTATCTGCCAGACATAGGTACCCAACTTTAATGACAAAAAAGTTTAACTTAAGTACAGGCATCATATAGTAACAATTATGCAGCTACCAGTTGACTTGAAGCATTGAGTCCGCATGACACAGTGGATATTCTGCTCTTATTCGCCGATATAAAAATCTCAACATTAGAATAGAAGAAATAAGGAAGAGTAGGTATAAAATATTTTACATTAACAAACATGGCATGAGGGGGGGTCATACAGCGTATGAAAGGAAAGCGATTTGTGTGCCCGGGAATCACAGGTGTTTGCATACAGCTGCAGGCAGCAGTCTGTACAGATTAAAGATAGGTTGACAATGCAGTGGCTGAATGCATGTGTATAGGAACCGATGAGCACCCATGGATGCGGTCTACGCCTACATCTATCCTACAAATTCACACAAAATACAAGACAGACACAAGCAGTATCCAGTTTGATTTAACCTTTGTTACCATGTGATTCCAGGGTATTGTGATGCAATTTTGAAAGTCTTCGTTTAATTGACATGAAATGGAAATTG
Source organism: Rana muscosa (assembly GCA_029206835.1). Lineage (NCBI taxonomy): Eukaryota > Metazoa > Chordata > Amphibia > Anura > Ranidae > Rana > Rana muscosa. The sequence goes on along the minus strand of CM055116.1, from coordinate 764,725,695 downwards.
CAAGTCAAAGCACATAAAACTGCAGCATGGGCAACACCATCGCTCTGGTGAGATTAGACGCTACTGAAATTGTTTTTTTAATGTATCATGTAGCTTGCCTGCAACTCAAAACACTGAAAATGCATGGGAATAGCATCTGTTGAGTGAGCCAAAAATAATCTTGAGTCAATCTTCATTTAATATTTATCAAATTCAGAATAACCACATACAGACTACAGAATAAAACAGACTCACCTTCATTTTTGCAGCCAGGACAGGCCACTTTTCTAAAGTCCATTCATATTTTAGAAAGTCTTCTTTACACAAAATAAATATGTTACAACTATAATACAGAATCCAAGAATTTTAGCCCAATGTATAGAATAAGTATACTCTTCCTGTGTCTTCCACACATTAATGTGAAGATTTGGTTTCAAGTTCCTAGTAGAAGTATTTACAACAAGATCGGAAACTGAGGAACGCATTTGGCAAAGAAAGAGAGCAGGAACTTTGTATGGTGGGTAGATCAGGTCCTTGGTTGCAAAAAGATGTGATTTTACAGAAAAGTGCTACTAGAAAGCATCCTGATGGCAGTCTGAATTTGATTCTAATAAATAACTTCATACACTGTAGCCTTCTTGTCCCCTGATCCAGTGACAATGTATTTATCATCTGCAGAGATGTCGCAGCTCAGCACAGATGAAGATTCTTTGGACTGTGGGAAATAATAAACAATGAACAGTGAGATGAGAGGTTCTCTCCAAAAAAAGAAACACAAGACAATGAACAGGCAGAGATGTCTGCTTTTAAAACAGGTCACTTCTCCACAGTGTCAGATTTGTTTAGCTCAGGTAAACACTGTCAGACTTAAAGAAAATGAAAAGTAGATTTGGACTTTCATGCAAAATATGCTTCCTGAAAACTGGCAGAAGTGTATATTCAAGTTAATAGTGGTGATGCGGATGTGTCTGTATATAAGTATAGGACCTCTTATCAGGAACACTTGGTACTGGAGACCTTATTCATCTTTATAGCAGTGATCCAAATAAATGACAAAATAAAAAAAGTCTGGTTATTTTCTCAATGTGTATAGGATATTTTATAGCATTTTTTCCTGAATTTGTGTTTTTTAAAGTAGTGGATAGCAGATGCACTGATAATCTCGTGGCTAATTTATTTTACAAAGTGTGATGGATTTCTCCTATGAAACTAGCATGGATCTCCTCAATGATACATGGTCAGTTTTAAGGACCCATTCTCACTAGGGTATTGTGTTAATGTAACCCATTGATTTGAATGGGCTGGCAACATACCCAGAAGGTAAAGAGGAGACATTGTTTATGATGCAGTGCACCACCACACACACAAGTGCACTTGTTACGTGATCATTAAAATAACACCATATCCTAAATGAGCAATTGAAAGACTCGTCTTCTACTCCAATTGTAGTAGATGGAGGAAAGGAGATTTGCTCAAAGTCTATGCAATACAATTAACAGGTTGTACTGTGATTGCACAAGATTATTAACTACAATAAATCAAACCAATATAAGTCTATAATGCAGCAGCTCACATTAAAAGTATTCTGCTAATAGAGATTGATCTCATGAGATTTTAGTAGCACGTTTAAGCTAGGCTACCCATAGAGGTAAAAACTACATTCTTCAGTTTTACATAAATTGGCTCAACTAAGAAATACAGGGTACATTTTAGTACAGTAATCTTCTGTATAGACATACATCAGAACAATTGATCTGTGGTATAGATTGTTTAGCCATAAACAGTCTTAACCAGGTCTTCTTTGCCACCCTAAATTAAGAGAGAAGTATGGCCAAAGCTTTTGACAGTCACCACTCCCTGCTCAGTGAAGACTGAGAAGAGGTCAGCGGTCACGTTACCACTCGGTTTTTGGTCTTAGAGCCGGTGGGGGGCAGCTGCAGCCATATAGGGGAGTATGTGTTTTTTTTGTTTTTTATATTTTCCACACTTCTCCTTTAATCAAATGACCTCACGTAATCAATACATGTGTTCAGTTGCGGCTCTTTCCTATACCTGCAAGCGCTGGTTCAATATCTTACACTGTCATGCATCTATTCTTCAAATGTAGGATTTTTCATGGAAGATAGTCAATAGTATTTATAATGGCATTTTTTTATATGAAACGGTGTAACTAAAGGGCTAGGCACAAGTCTGCATTTAGATTTATGTTGGACTAATTATGTTGCCTGGATTATGAAAAGATGTTGTAGGTCACCTCATAGTTCCAAGATCCATGTAACAGTACTTTGCCTGCAGGCGCATTCTTTTATTTAGCCATGCAACTATATTATTTCCGCCATTTTATAAATATTTCACAGTTCTTACATTCCTCAGCAGATCAAATAAAAAATAATATTAAAGGGTTATTTAGCCTCCAAACACATTCCGTTTAGTATATAAAAAGGTAACAAAGGTATTTTCTTACTACTCAATACAAAGTAGTTGCGCTTGCATATTTTGACATAAAATGCCTTTTTATCTCTCTTTTTTTGTTTCTTATGATCTAGACTTAAAAAAAAAAGTATGCATAACATTTCTTTAAACCCTAGTAATAATGTAGATATGAAATACATTCTTATGTATAGCCAGCGGGAATGGCTCTTGGTCATATTTTACAGTTTCCAGGCTTCCCTTTGCTCTTAGGTTGAAAATGCCTGTTTACAGAGATCAACAGCTCAAGCTGAAATCTACAAAAGGTGAATGAGTAAGAGAAGTGGTTAATCCCCTACTGAATTGCTCCAAGGTTTGATTTGGATACGATTTAAAAGAAATTTACATGGGCATTTTATAAAGACTGAAATGTATTTAAAGCCACAACTATCCAAGAATCGCATATATTTTTTGTCAACACACATACTGCATATACACACACTGAGTGTAATATGACTTATTACAAGAGCTTGGATTTGCTGTATGGCATTAAACCAGTGCCTCTGTTCTCACTGACAAGTAGTAAAGCATTCTGAGTGACATCTTAGTGGGGCTCTAAAGTATTACATTTCCAGATCTTCTTGCTCACCACAGCACAATGTAATTTATAAATAGCATATATCCAGTGACAATGGTTTTCCAGTGAAGCGCTTAGCTTAAACACATACAAGCTTTATCTAGAAGTGTGGAAAAAGTACCATTCCTATCAATAGACTTCTAGCTGCGCATATCTCAGAAAAGCGGATATTACTTAAAATTGATTTCATAAGCTTGCACATTTATGAAAAATCGTAAGAAAGTAATCAGTAGCTGAATTTAAATTGGTAATATTTTTGCTTTGTCCTTCTGACTTTTAATTATATAGAGGTGACTTATCAGTGGCTACAGATCTATGATACGTATTAAAATGGTATTAGTAACGGCTATCATTCATTCCACTAATACAACTTGTACATGGCCCAGTTTTTTTCATGTTATCTTCCCAAGTCAAGCACTGGCTATGACAGTAATGTTATACAGAATAAAAAAAAAATAAAAAAAAATAAATAAAAAGCGATAAGGAGCCATCAGAAGTGTTCCACACCACTTTCAGAGAAATCTCTACAACCTTTTCAGGATTGTTTTTTTCCTCAATAAAAGCACAGAACAATTACAAATTGGCCTAAATCTGCTCACTTGGAATTTAGTTTAGAAATATGGTTTAGCAGACATGGTTGTTTTGCAGTTATGAACAAAAAATTCTTGATTTTACTTGTAAAAGTAAAACCGTAAACCCTGCACTGGAAACTAACACTGACACCTAAAGCAATAATAAACTTTACCTGGAATATACTGGCTCCATAAGGTGTTCTCCAGGCATTGAGAAGGTTGTCCTTTCCAGTGCTCACAAACCATTTACCTAAAACAAATAAAGGATAACGGTGATACAGGGATTTCTTGCACAGTTTTGACCTTTGCACAGTGTGTGAGTAGAGGAAATCAGACAAATGAGAGATATAAACCAGCCCAACTGAGCGCAAGTCCAGATTTACAAAGTCACACTCAACTCAATGTGCTGATCTTTGTTTTACTAGTTTAAAAGATTTTAGTATGTTCAATGTACAAGCAGAAAGGAAACCGGATAAAAGAGCACAATGACTCAACTGCAAATGGCAGAACGGCAATTTAATTTTGCAGTGGTTTATTAAAAAAAAGTTTACTCTGCTAATATTTTGCCACCCCTCCCCATCAGCAATCAGCAGGCCCAGCGACTCCTCCCAAGCTTTTCAGTTTTATTTCATTCAACCAAAAATAAACAAAATAAAACTGAAGAGCTTGGGAGAAGTCGCTAGGTAAAAAAACACACACACACACACACACACACACACACACACACACACACTATGCTGGCCATATACTATCCAAAAAATCGGTCATTCGGACCGTCCGTTTGTTTTTCATCCAGTTAATGGGCACAAATAGAAAGTCAGTTTTAACTTTTCAGAGCCAAAAAAGCAAAAAAAGGAACAGGTTGGAAAATTCTGCCGAACGATAAATAGAAATGTTCAAGTGTTTCTCGCCTGAACTGTTTGCACTAGGCATATATGTGGCGAAACGAAAAACTGAATTGAACGATTTATCAATCAAAATTCGGTCATTTCACGATGGCAAAATAGTTTGCTCTCAGGGTCGAGTGTTCGGTATTCGAAAAGGAGTTTGAACGATTTTTCGTATATAGTATGGCCAGCATTAGTGCGTTCAGGCTTAATGCAAACAGTGGGCTGGCTCTTGGGAAGGGTTATGCAAATATCAAAATGCCTTAAAAGGTGGATGCTAGTCAGGAGCAGCTGCAATATTTAGAAAGGCTGCATTTGCTGACGGACTGCCCTAGGTAGTGCCCACATGTGAAGCTGAGGCTACAATACTGAAAGGATAGAAATTCAATGAATAGGTGGGCCAAAGACCAGCCAGAAAAAAAGGAAGTGGCAACTGTATAGCCATATGGAAACCGTTTCTTTTGCACTTTCATAAACAAAGTTCCACTAGCTATTGCATACAAGGGTCTGTACATAGAGTGACTGAACTAGAAGCAAAATGCACTAAGGGGAAAGGGGTACCCATAGACGGCAACATACCTGAACAGACCACATTAAAATATCCATTTTCATTTAGTGTGAATTTTATTAAAAATGGGGCAGCGAAGAGTTAAAAAGGCCCTTTAAGGTTACAGCTCATGTGCATTATAGTGACTCCACACTGAGCCACCTTATCCTCTGTAATCTTCTGAAAGATTCATGAGTAAGAAATCAACACTTTGGCATTGGTAGTGTACACCAGGGAAGAGAAGCATACTGAAACTGATGAGATCTACAAACAAAACAAGCAAATAGATACTTACCACAATGAGCAAACTTGAGGGAGAGTACACAGCTTTCATGAAGATGTAGCTGGTATTTATCTGGCTTGGTGACATGCAACACCTCCACGTTACTGTTCTCCATGCCCACTGCCAGCCATTCACCAGTTGGACAGTATCCCAGGGAGAAGATCTGCAATTAAAAAATAAATAAAACGCATCAGCTTATTTAAGAGTATTACAGGACTAAGGACACACCTAGATGTTCTTTCATTAATTTATTGAACAAATTTGTCAACTCAGGTCTCATGGTTGTATATGAAGTCTAAATAAATTGACGACTAAATGGTCACTCTACAGTATATTTAGGACAGCTGACATTCGTAAAAAAAAAAAAAAAATTCTAGACATTTTTGTAAAAGATGGTGCAAGCACAGTCAGCATACAGAATGTTCTTATGCTAGTGAGAGACCAGACCCTGTGCAATATTAAAGTACCGTATTTATCGGCGTATAAAACACGCACAGGCGTATAACACGCACCCTAACTTTAAGAGGGAAGTTTCAGGAAAAACACTTTCCACGGGCCCTGCGTATAACACTCAGGCACAGTTTACCCTCTATTTTCAGGGTAAAAAAGTGTGTTATACGCCAATAAACACAGTATATTGTCTAGTACCAAGTAGGCTGCCACTGTTGATCTTTTTGAAAAATCAGATTTTCCTGCAGCTGTGCAGACCTATTGGATTTAAAGATAATCCTACATTTTGCACATTCACCTTGCACACATTCCCCCACCAATCTGCTGAAGACTTTAGAAAATACTTAATTTTTCCAAACATTGAGCAGATGGCCACCTCCCAAGATGCAGTACAGAGCAAGATGGGGGTGGTATCAGTGGGTAAGTTTTTTCCTACAGCCACTTAGTGTATTAAAGAGACTCAATTTGCCCACCAAGTCAATGACAAGGAACAAGTATGAAGATCAGCAGTTCTGACTTTACTTGCTGCTCATCATTTCTAGGTCAGTGACTCAGAATGCACTGAAACCACCGACAGCCAGGCACATAGTAATTTTAAAAATCAGTGAGCCATATAAGCCTACACATTTTTATCACTTGAGATCTTCCTCAATAAGTGGGAATAACCTTGGCTCCGTCCCATGGAGCGTATAAAATGCTTTAAACTACAGTGAGACCTGGGACTTTTCCAGGGCAAACTGTTGGACAATCAAAAGTGTTCAATATTGTTTGTCCTAATTGTCAAAAGAGAAAAAATAAATAAAAAATTGTCCTAAAAGAAGAAAAAAAACTGAGGTCATTGAAGTCCTGAGTCACCTGTGATACCATTACAGCTATAATTAAAACATGAAGCTCTTCTAATGGGAATGAAAAGAAATTTGGGTGCGTTTCAAAATCCCTTAAACCTTGACTCATGTAAACTTATGTAATAGCATTAGTAGGAGCAGAGTATTTTGCTTTCATTATACCTGTGATGTGAAGTCATGTTGTTGTAGCTGTCGTCCTTCACGCAAGTCCCAGGATCGCACTGTGTTGTCCAAACCTCCTGTCCAAAGCTTGGTACCATCATTAGAAATGTCAATACAGCTGGCTCCATCTGTGTGGCCCTGGAATTGCCTAAAATTAACAGACATTTTTACCAAAATGAAACAATACACAAATGCTCCAATGTAAATATACAGACATATGCCACAACATACAATGATTTGTATTATTAAAGCTACTTTCACAAACAACAAACAATCTTGCTTTTGAAGGCTTGTCATAACAGATGATGTGATGTCTGAGAAGTAGAATTGTGCATTCATACATAAACATGTGTCTCCCATAATGAGCTGCTTTCTTAGTTTTTGAATTTTTCGGCAGATAACCATCAACATGACCTGTGTTTGGAAATCGCATTTTATATGTATACTAAACTAATATAATATCACAGTAGCAGAGGCATAGTGGTATAGCATGGTGGTTTAGTGGATAGAACTGCTGTTCAGAAAACAATTCCAACCAGGGATGCAATTTGCATGGAGTCTGTAAATTATGTGGATGCTCCAGATTCCACCCGTAGCCCAAGAAGAACCAGCTTGGATATAGTCTTCTGACCAAATTCCCCCGTGTGTACGAGCACAGAATACACGTGCAACGTGTATCCGCGCTTCATAGATGTATAAAATAAAAGTGCAAATGCAATATTCTAGTACAAAATAATGGAATATACAATGCTTCATGTTCCTCGTGTAGTTCAGGAAGTTCCTAACATTTTTGCATATCTGGATCCAGTAAAGTTTGCCCATTCTTCCTGGCCAAAGTTCTATAGCTCTGTCAGATTGGATCAAGACCATTGCTAAACTGCAATTTTCAAACCCCAGTCTTAGGTTTGACTAGGCCATACTAATCATGCTAAACTATTTGAGTATTTATTTATTTTTTTCGCTTTGGATACTTACTTAGGGTCACTGCCTTAGAGAGAGTAAACCTCCATTCTAGCCTTAGATCTCAGACCAGAGAACTTATTTTGACAAGTCCTATGGCAAACAGGAGTTGATATAGGGGTCTTTATTTTTACTTTTTCATAAAACCTTATGGGGCATGTGGCTATTGTCCCATGGATGATTTCCTCTATCTTGGCTATGGATATCTGCTGCTTCTTTAGAGTTACAATGAACCGCTTGGCTGCTGCTCTAAAGCCCTCCTTACCAGGTCACAGAGTTCCGGTGTTCAGTCAGCTTAAGGCAGGGGCATACCCTGTCTGTTCCCCATAACCGATTTCCAAATATTCCAGGGAAAATTTAATTTTATTACCAAAGCTCTAATTGGTACTTTCCTTGCGACTTTATCAGATTTATTTTGATAGATCTCACATGTTTAGATATTCTTTAACAAACTCAGCGACTTTCAGAAACATGTATTTTGAAGTCATGTTGGCAACTATTACACACTAGTGAACTACAATAAATTAAGAGACTCCTAAAGGCAGTTGGCTGCCTTAGGACTTATTTTATTTTTTTAGAGAGATTAAGACAAAAAGGGGAGAAAACCAATGCAATGCAACTAAAATTTAACCACCGGTAAACCCATTCTGATAACATTTTACCAAAACAGCTACATAAAAGGCATGCCTCTGGTGAGAACTGTCACAGCTGTTAGTTTGCTTATGTTAGTTCTCACCTGAACTTTGAATCCAACTGTAGATCAGAGGCTAAGATGGCACCTTCCTTGGCTGTAAAGGATGAGGGTTTAGTTCTAGTAAATCTGGAAATGTACGTACATTTTTTTTTTCAACAGTACTCCTGATCCAGGGCATACAATCTGAAGTACGTTTGTTACCTCCAGATAGTACGAATACATATGTAATGGTAAAGCTGAACTGAAGGTCTTTAAACCAATTATTGAGATAAAGAAGCCGTTCATCTGGAGGCAATGCGTTGTTCATAGCAACCAGACTTCAAGTATTTTCCCTAGGACATGCACTTGTTTGGCTGATAAGGGCAACATACACTTCCTTTTTATGCCTATCCATTATTCAATCCTACTATGAACATACCTCCCCATGTTTACAGCATGTGGTTATAATAAAACTTTCAGACAAAAGAGCTGGCGGCGCCAAACACCCTGAAGCTTTTGTCTAAGTAATAGCATCTGGTTATGTCACATACTTAAAATGATACAGAATCCTATACGCGCACTTGCACACAGCATTTCCAAAACACAAAACTGCACGGCTTGCCAGTGTGACTTATGAATTTTACAACTAGACTGCCAAGCTAAACTACTCTTAAGTTCACCTGATCAGTCAAGTCCACATATAATCAATTATGCTCTTTTTCTCCTCACAAAAAGGTTTTGCTTTAGCCCAACACAACACACAGAGAACCTAAAGCTGCAATTTTCCAATCAATTTGTCAGCCAATACTGCTAAAATGATAAAGCCTCTTAAGATGATGATTTTGATTTCATTTATATTGGCTGTGTCACCTAGTGAGTGCTTATTGTTTTCTTCTTTCATTCAATAGTTTCAGTACTACTACAATGAAAAGAAAAAATAACCGTAATATGCTGTAAAATCAAGAATAGCACATTACTGGAGAGTACAGCTGCAAGATAGCTTCAATATGGTCTTGTGGTAGGTGGTAGAAACACATTACTGTAGAGAATTCTCAAACTTCTAGTATAAAAACCCATAAATAAAATGAAAACCGAATTGTAAAGCAGACCCCCAGAGCCTCTAGCATTCCTTAAAGCAATGATGTGACCATCCTATCTAGGACACGGTTATTATAAGGAGAACTTGCCAGAGTGTCAGGTTTTCTCAAGAAAGTTGTGATTTTCATATGGAGAATCCCAACTTTACAGGTCCCTTACTGTAGAACATTAGAAGGTACACATTTCCACATTTTTCTTGCACTATGTGAACCAAGTTAATATCAAAACTGCCAGCTACAAAAACAATCCTAGCATAGCTGAGTAAAACAGATATATGGAACAAAGACCGATACCGCTGTAGCAACAAAGTAATCGTGGGCATACGGGATCACTTACCACAAACCACCAAGTGATTAAAATTACCATCGGCTGAACATGAAAAAGCTCAGATACCCTCATTGTTAACAATGTATCTACATATTCTGCCCTGGGAATGCATACTACTATGTTAAAGACGTTTGTATGTCCAATCTTAATTGATCATCAAGCAGTATATGCGAATACATTGTTATCTTTGAGAGTATCAGCCTTCTGATAGTTGAGCCCATGTCTCTTATTAATTTATTTTTAATTAAATAATATTGTGTTAATCTTAATCACTTGTTTGTACTAAGTTATGGCATCAGTGTTAAATATTGTGTCTCTGAAAATAAGCAATAATCAGACTGGATAAAAAATGACTAACTGCCAGCTCATGGAAAGACAACAGATACGATACCATTATACTATTTCACAGATTACTCTGTAGCATGCACTGGACAGTTCATATGTATTTTGGGTAATCCCTAAAAGGGATGATCATTCCTAAGAAGTGTATCTGCAATCCAGTAGTTCAATAAAATCACAAAAAGAAGGTCATAGCAGCTGACAATATAAAATATATATGCTGTACGCATTATATATTAGATCATTCACACATGAAATTAGTGCCAGCTGTGGAAAGAATATATTTCTGCAGCTGAATTCAGAGGTGGTTACGGACAGTTGCTGCTGTCAATCCTGTACAAAGCAATGACAGGCTGAGAGCCATCCATTGCTGCTTGCATGTAATTGCACATGGAACAATTACCTGATGTCAGGGACAGGTGATCCAGGGGGTGACTGTCTGCCCTTAACAGCAGGCAAGCGCACCATATGTGATTACAGAGTATTGGGCTGCAAAGCCCCCTGGCAGCAAGTGGTGTGATGCCCATTTTATCTCATCGCCTAACTTTTTTTTTTCTCTAAATCTAGATTATGCGACATGTACAATATGACACTTCATTCAATGTGCCATTATACATACAGCAGGGCTCGACAAACCTCGGGCGCCAGGTCGCCATTGCGACTAGAATTAGCGACCTGGCGCCTGGGGCAGCACAGCTGGGGTATCCTGTGTCTCCGTGCCCCCCCTCCCCACCGCGGGATCGCGTCGGGCCAGCCGGTAATTGAGGCCGCGGCTTTGCGGCCTTCTGCAGGCCTATGCTTCCTTCTGTGAACTAGCGCCATTTTGTGGTGGCAGTTGGTATGACAACCAGCAATACTAATGGAGTTTCCCTGTCTGTTTTCCCTGCCATCTCTTTCCCTCTAATTAGAACCCCCAAACATTATATATATTTTTTATTCTAACACCCTAGAGAATAAAATGGCGGTCATTGCAATACTTTGTCACACCGTATTTGCGCAGCGGTCTTACAAGCGCACTTTTTTGGGGAAAAATACACTTTTTTTTAAATAAAAAAATAAGACAACAGTAAAGTTAGCCCAATTTTTTTTATATTGTAAAAGATAATGTTACGCTGAGTAAATTGATACCCAACATGTCACACTTCAAAATTGCGTCCGCTCGTGGAATGGCGACTAACTTTTACCCTTTAAAATCTCCATAGGCGACATTTAAAAAACTCTACAGAGGATGTCTAGGGCTAGAATTATTGCTCTCGCTCTACCGATCGCGGCGATACCTCACGTGTGGTTTGAACACCGCTTTCATATGCGGGCGCTACTCACGTATGCGTTCGCTTCTGCCCGCGAGCTCGGCGGGACAGGGCGCGTTCCTGGCTCCTAACTTTTTTAGCTGGCTCCTAGATTCCAAGCAAATTTGTCAAGCCCTGACATACAGGGTGCAGAATATCGCACTGCTCTGGAATGCAGTGAACTGCACATAGTGTGAATGGGTCCTAATAAAGGAATGATCATGGATTACATTTGCTATACAAGGTACAATTAAAAATAAAAAATAAATGCCATTTTGATATTTTCCCTCTCTGACTGTAGAGTGCACTTGAGTATATATTGCTTTCTATGAGTACGGCAGATGCAAGTACAACTGCATAGGCCTGTAAAAAAAGCAAAGTAGTTAATTAAGTTAAGTGCGCTGGAATGATAAAACAAAAATTGTGCTAAAAATAAAGCTGTTTTACCACTCTGAGTGAGCAATTCATTTACACACAGAAATGTAGAAATAATCACGACCACAAAAATGTATTACCATCTTCACATTTTCAGACTATTAATATGTATTCACTAGAAATGCAGTTTGACGTACTTGCCATTAAGCTAATATATCTATATGTGAAAAAAGAAATAAAGAATTTAGATCCTGTAGATTTACCAAACAGAACACTGAAAACATGTTAAATAGTCTATTAAAAGTAGATCTTTGGTAGAGGATATGGAGAAGAGACACACGCCACTTGCTGGGAGGAGCTATTGATCTAATAGCAAGTTAGACAACATTGTGTGTTGAAGTTTTTCCATCCAGCTTCCTTCCTTTCCTGCATGTTGGCTCTATGTAGATTCAACCTAGATGCTGGGACCATTACTTGTCTAGCCTGTGGTTCCCCTCTACCCTCGTCAGGTTTTTTGTTTTATTCTCGCAATATAATTTCTCTAAATGGCTGTGAATCCTGAAGAAGCACAGTGAGCAAAACACATTGAGCCAGCACGCCTCCTCGATAATGTCTATAGGATATAAATAGAGGTCTATATGGTTTGCAATATCCCAGTAGGTCTTTATTCTACTTGTCAAAATTATATGGACATGGCTTTATTCTCACTTGGTGACCCTCCCAGCTATATGCTTCCTGTCCAAGTGACCACACACACCGGTGCATATTAAAAAGAGCAGTGCCGTCACCCTCAGAAGTGACTACAGAACACCTTCCCCTGCTTTCTCCATAACACAGGTGAAAGGTATTTTGCAGTCCACATAGAAAACTGTGAAGGATAACACTTCAGCAAAGAGCACAGGAAGTAATCCGCTCACTATACTCTAGGCAGGATTAACAGGTATTTTTGCACTTATCAAACAGATATAACACAACGCTTTCAAATGGTATATTTCACAGGTCAAAAAGGGACAAATAGAGGCTCTTGGTTAGGGTTTACATGTGCTTTAAAGTGGATCAATACACAAATGAGGTTTGCCGATTGGAGTAGAGAGCACAGAATGACATCAAGGAGCTGCTGTTCCTTTAGTATTCAATCACTGTCACCATATTGCTTTAACTGTAGTTGAGAAAACTAAATGGGCAGGCCTTTTTCCACTATCTAGTTTAGAAAACTGACTAAGCAAAATTATACTTAATTTTTTTGACAGGTAAGACAATATATGTCTTAGCTGTCGATATATGCACATATGTATTTAGTCATTTGTCAACACTTACACTCAACAAGAGATACCCCTAAGCCAAGTACAAACTACACACACCTACTCACAATCCTGCCAGCTTATAGCACTGGAGTGTCTGCTGATAAGCAGAAATGACTGCAGGGGAATTCCTGAACATAATGTAAGCATGCAAAATCTAACTACTGAGCCATGAAATATGTAAATATACAACTGCAACAATTAAAACAATGAATGTCACAGTTATGAGGGATGCAGGTGGACCTTATCACAGCATTGCTTTATGGTGCATTCCAAGTTAACCCCTTCACTCTCAAAAGGGGATTTAGGAAACAAAATATCAGCAATGGCTTCTTTAGAAATAAAGCAAATCCTATTTGGAAACAAAGAAGATCATCCTTATGGGTAAAGGATAGTTGTAAGCGTAACCACTTCAATACTGGGCACTTTCATCCCTTTCCTGCCCAGACCAATTTTCAGTCTTCAGTGCCGTTACACTTTGAAAGACAATTGCGCGGTCATGCTACACTGTACCAAAATTACATTTTTATCGTTTTTTGGAGACAGATAGAGCTTTCTTTTGGTGGTAATTACCACCGGGTTTTAGTTTTGGTTATACAATTTTGTAAACAAGTGTTTTTTCTCCTTCACTGATGTACACTGATGAGGCGGCACTGACAAGGAGGCACTAATATACAGCATTGATGGGCAGCAGTGATAGGCACCAATAGGTGCTACTGATGGGCATTAATGGGCAGCACTTATAGTCGGCACTGACAGGCATTAGTGATGAGGAAGATCTTCCCCATGAGGAAGACCACTTAGCTCTCCTCTTCTTACGTGTGGTCAGTGTGAGAAAAGGAATGCCGATAACCAGCATTTCTTATTTATACTGATCAGCTGTGATTGGACACAGCTGATCACATGGTAAAGAGCCTAAGTCATAGGCTCTTGATCGAGATCGGTAATGCGGTGTGTCCAAAGGCACCACGAATCTGAAGAACGTCATATGACGTCCACTCAATGTAAAAGCCCCTGCCCGGCCATCATTCTGCTATTTTCCAGGGATGCAACAGAAAATTTGAAGAAATCTCTACAAAGTGAGGAGACTGTTCCCCTCCAGTTGTCACTGGAACAGGCACCCCCTAAAAAAATTCTTACCTCTTCTTCTGGTGACAACTCAAAAATGTTGAATTTACCATCATTTTATCTCAATGACAGCGGTCATGGAGAGCACGGAGATCGTGTATTGTACTGCTCAGTATTCCCTGTATGCGAGGCTAAAGCTTGCCAAATTCCTGTGACTGATCTCCAAGGTTCCTGGTTAATGGCACACTTGTGGTCTAGAGGATCTCTGGAATTTTATTTATATTAGTGTAGTGGACCCCTACCTAGGGGGGGTCGCTATGCTTAAATTTAGGGGTGACCTGAGCGGTAGTTGGCTCAGGTCTTCTGATTGTTTGGACTCTGCCTTGCTGCTGTGTCACCTGGCATGCAGTTCCCCTTTAGGCGTATAGGTGGTGCTGTCGCTTATACCCGGGGTTGAACCACAGGTGATGGAGCGGCTTCTGGATGTCCTCTCGGCTGCCGTATGGTGGGCGGTTCCGGCCTGCTGTGCAAGCCGGAAGAGGGTATATAAGGGGCAGATGCCATTGTTCAGGAGTAGTACCCGGGGACCTGTACCCAGAGGAGTGTGCCCCTCACTTTGACTGAGTCTCGGGCACCTTCGGCCTGAGGCTGCGGAGTTCTAGGTAAGCCCAGTACCTTGAACTGGGTCTACAACCAGAAAGGAAGCCCGGGGAGCCCAGGTGAGGGCGACCGCTCTGACAGAGGAAACCAGGGGAGGATCGGTCCCATAGAGGAGACGAGTAATACAAGATTGCTGTCTCGGGAGACGCCTGGTGACCTGTCAGAGGGAAGGATTCCTTTCTTTGCAGACAGCCCTTGCGGAGTGCTGTTACTTAAGGAGGGATCTCCTTGACTTTGTCCTTGGAGGGGACCAAGTCACTGTTCGAGCTTCATGCTGGCTGCTAGTGCTATTGAGTGACTATCTGGGTGAGCTGTACCCACTCGGGACAGAGTGGCGACGAAGCCAAGAGTGTGCCTGAATCCATCCTATTCTGCTAACCCCTTTCCTCTCTTCAACTTTCTGGTCACTGAAGCAAATAAGGGAAAATAAACTCTTGGAGTTGAAGTGTTGTGTGGACATTGACCTTCTTTGGGAAAGGTAAAGACCTGCCTCTATAGTCTAGAGGGGAGAACCAGTGAAAGGAAGCAACTCGCTGTGGGACCCAAATACATAACACCGCCCGACCTCTAACCCAGAGGACGTGGGCATGTGGCATGGTGTGTCTGATCCCCATAAAAAGGAAGCTGGGAGGGGGAAAGGGATCTTTTTATGAGACCAAATAAGTGTGTTGTAGAGATGGAGAGTCAGTGGGTTTGTGTAGCTTAAGTGGTTGTAAACCTCAGATATGAAATATGAACAAAGCACATCTCTCTATAGCGTGTACTTGTCTCTATCCAGAACACCAAGTGTCATTTCTGTCGGCTTCCTCGTTTCTCTGCTATCGGCATGAGTCACTTCTGAATTCCAAAAGAAAAAAAAAAGCTGACAGGGGAGGGACCTCCAGCTGATTGATAGCCTCAGCTCTGTTCCTGTGTGCTGAGTGAAGGGGTGTGTGTCCCTCCTGTCCAATCATCTCTCAGACCTCTCCTCACTGAGCTTTGCCGAGTGCAATTTCAGTTGTCTGCCTTGTTTTTCTGAACACTCAGACAAGCTTTAAAATTCAGCACTTTAAACGGATGTAGAGAAGGGGGAGCTTCAGATAAAACGGTACAACTTATGTAGGAGGATTTGTTTCCTCTCTGTGTATCACCTTAGGCCAGTCACTTCACTGGGTATATGTAAAGGTTTACAACCACTTCAGAAAAAAATAAAATAAAACTGGGCAGGACTGACACCACTCAGTCCACAAAATTCTGTCTGTTGTCACCTCACAACAAGAGCGAGCCGAGTGCATTTTTCCGGCAGATGAGCAGGAAATTTTCTTTACTACATCGTTACGTCAGGGTTATTGGCTGGCCACTCTGCTGTAAGGTTAGGGGGTGCAAATTACTTGCCTTGCCCTGGGAGCTGACAACCCATGCTAAAAAACAAAAAAAAAAAACACGGCTACTAACTTTTTTTTTAGCTGGCTCCTAGATTAAAAGCAAATTTGTCAAGCCCTGCTTTAACGGGTTAGCGACCGCCCACCGTAGATCTACTGCGGCAGCTCTGTGCTAGATCACGTACGTGATCTGATACTTCCACCCCGGGCGCGTGCCGCCGGCACCCCGCTCCTGCTGTGATTGGACAGGAGACAATTAGCAGGTCCACCAATCGTTCGTAAAGGCAGGCTGCCGTTCTGTGAGGGGAATGTGCTGATCCTGTACACAGATCTTTACATTCCCCACAGTTAGTAGTCACTCTTCGGGAACGCATTGAACACTTTGATCGCCCCTGATGTTCACCCCCTTCCCTGCCAGTGTCATTGGTACAGTGACAGTGATCAGTGCTAAAAAAAAATATGCACTATTAAATGTCACTGGTCCCCAAAAAGTGTCAGGTGTTAGATTTGTCTGCCGCAATATCGCAGTCCCGATATTAGTCGCTGATCGCCGCTATTACCAATAATTTTTTTTTTTTTTTTTTTAATCTTTTGTAGACACTATAACTTTTGCGTAAATCAATATACACTTTTTTTTCAAACAACATGTAGCAGAATGCATATGGCCTAAATTGATGAAGGAATTCGATTTTTTTATTGGGAAGGTTTTATAGCAGAAAGTAAATTTTTCTAAATTGTCAGTCTTTTTTGTATATAGTGCAAAAAATATAAACAGCAGGGGTGATCAAAAACCAAAAGAAAGCTTCATTTGTGGGGAAAAAAAAAAAGGACATCAATTTGGGTACAATGTCGCAATTGTCAGTTAAAGTATCGCAAAAAATGGACTAGTTGAGAAGGGGTTAAAACCTTTCGAAACTGAAGTAGTTAAACATAATTTACTACTTGTCAATAGAGACTGACTCAACTTAATGATTTGCAACGCACAGGTCAATAGTTTCATGCAACGAAGATTTCAAAAAAATCCAAAACATCCCACACCCACCATTTCAAAGAACACAAGCTAGCCGTAATATGCGCCTGTCATATTGGCTTATTTCTCAGCAATAACTGAAAACCAGTTTTTCTTCCTTATTATCAACTAGGACATCATATGATGAGGAAGCAAAAGAAAACAGGTTTGTGCTGACCTAGAACATCCAGAAGCTAGTGGGATTAGCCATTTCAAAACATGTTGGCCTCCCAGCACCGTAAATCTCTCAGCATGTCTGTTACACTGAGCTCAACTTAACCATTTCATGCATGTCTGTTCAATCATACCTAGAGCAACAATAAATAACTTGGCGCCAGACTCTGCACAGAATAAATGTGTGAGCACTGGGCCAGTGGACCGCAGTGTCCTATTTCCCCAAGATATCAAAGGGGCTGCATCAAAGTCTATAATGACCTAGGATAGCATCTAATGTCTACAGCATAAACTCCACTACTGTTCAAAAAATAAAAATAAACACCCACCGTTTGATGTACATTGCAGGGATTTTAAACGGTTTGCATACTTACCTTTTGCTATTCTGAAGAAAATCGTTTGTGTCCATGTGCAAAACTGAATGGGAGTCACTTTATAATTACCAATCAGTTGCTGCACTTGCAGGGATGTAATGAAAGTGGCAGGGCTTGCATTCTTTTAGACACAATTTCCCTTTGGGATTACCTTGCCAAAAATGTAAGGTTTGTTGCAGAGGATGCCCAAAATGTAACTTGCATCCTAGTGCCCTCTTCTGGGAAAATTAGTAAGCCAATTTCACAAGAAAATTAAATTTTTTGGGGACATTCTGTACACCACACCTCCATGTAACCATATTGCATTTTACAGAAAATTAGTGGCTGCAGATTGAAAAGGAAAGGTAATTTTTAATAGCATTCAATTAAATATGACTTGTTTAACAACTATATATATATATATATATATATATATATATATATATATATATATATATATATATATATATATATTTTGCTGTTTTTCCCACGAAAGTTGAGTTACCCTTTAAATTACCTGCTTTTAGCTGCTATGTCAGAAGTTGTGTTTTGTTTTAGCTGCATTTAAATAAAGTCATTTGGAACCAAAAACTAATGACATGATAAATTAGGACAGTGCATTTTGTAAGGTTACAACCTTCACTGGGAAAAATACAAGGCTCATCACCTTTCGAAATAATGCCATTGGCTATACAGCTCAGTGGTTAATATAAATGTCTTTCAATGTATGGTATACCGTTTAGTGTATTGCTACGTATATTAAGATATAACAGTTCCGAGATCTGAAAACGATATCAAGTCATTTTTTTTAGGTCTGCAATTTTTGACTCTGAACCACTTTAAACCAAAGTACCTGAGCCATCGGCATTAACCTGCTCACAGAGAGAAATCTTTACTAATCAAGCACCATGTAATTTCCCCTTCTCCGGTATTACTGTTCACTAAGGGCAATCATTTTGCGAAAAAGAAAGACAAATCAGCTATTTCATCTGCTGACACCTTTTTGCGTTCTGAAATGCCTGCATGCAAGAAATTATTGTGATGTTCATTGATTTGCAACACTCAAAATTACAGACAAGACAGTCAAAAATGCACTGAAAGATGGGAGCTGAAAAATACAAACCAATCTATTGACAAGACGAGACAGTTATGGATGGCAGAGCACTGATACGCGTTATTAAAATTATAAAAATTATAGTATGTGATCCCAGGTTTATGCCCCGCTGAGCAAGTGTACTTTCCTGGGCAATAAGCATCTATTGTGGATAGTGACTGCTTCTGAATTGGAGAAAGATTTCCAGGACATGCATCTATACCAAGGATAAACCATTGGGATCAGTGTACAGAAACAAATAAAGTTACATATTCATTTTGAGACCTTTTACCTTCAGGGGGTTTTCCGTAAAATAACTGACTGAAGCACAATCTAATCATACCAAATCGCACTACGAACGCATGCCTGCCCAACACCTTTTTCAGAGGAAAAATATTCCCATATTTCCTCTTGTCCTCTAGTCTTTAGTGCTCCACTGCATTCAATTTATTATATAAGGACATCTGATCTGCAATAATATTCTATAATTACATCACCACAAAGCAATACTCAAAGCTCCTAAAAACAACACAAAGCATGTGCAAGCTTTGGATGCCAAGAGCAGCTTAGGGAACATACTAGAAAAGCAGACACCAGTCCCTCCCAACCCCCATACCCTTTTAATATGGTGTAAAGACCTATACAGAGCCAGGCTAACTATACTCAAGACTACATGCATCAGTCTTCAAGAAAATAAGTCTTAAGAACAAATACTATATATTTGGCACTGGTGCTATTAATAACCTGCATTTTCTCATTCAGGTTCAATGGTTAATGATCTTTTAATTGCATCAAAAATGTGCCCAAGACATATCTAAAATGCCACTGCAGTTAAACTGTATGCACGGACAGTTTTTTTTTTTGGATAGCGTAGGGAACCCTATTTTAGAGACAACAGAAGTTAGAGAAAACTTGCTTAAAAATAATAAAGTTTTACCTAGAAATACGAGTGGTTTAGATGCGGTTAAGGAGCCAAAGATTTGCATGTCACTTAAATAGAATGTATATCTGTGTTTGGTTCACATATCAGTGTTGCGAATTTGATGCTAGGGAAAAATACAAAAACACTCCTGTGCTTATTTGGTGCGGGTGTGATGCAAACTTCTATGGTGCAATGCAAATTTGTGCGCACCTCCACACCGCACCCTGGACAAAAACCTCCACCAAATTCGCATCGCAGCGCAGCAGTGTGAACCTAGGCTTAGGGATGAAACAAGTAGAATGTTCATTATACATGCTACCTGCAGGAAACCCTTAGCAAATATTTCTAAAATGTTTTACTTTTAACAATTGAATTCTATACTGGATGGAAACATCCAGTGCCATTTGGAAAACCTCAATTTAAAATTGAATTTTAAAATGTAAATAAATATGGGGTATACCAATTACCTGGGCAAAGTAGTCACTTGATTTACTTGAAGAAACATTTTTCCTTGCATTTCATCCCCCGGGAGACCAAATGTATATTGCACTTGGTACCATTCTAAACAGTGGCCATATTGCAGAAGGAAAAAAAAAAGCCTTTTTGCTGGTTTTAGTTCCACCCCATACCGTAACCCTATTTATGGGCGAGCCTGTAGGGGAGATAGAGCCAGCACCGAGCTGACAGCTCTTTTACCATTATGATTGATCAGCGCTGCCCTGATGGCACAGATTTTCATTCATAATAATAAAAGATCATGTTATTTATTTGTGGCTGCCTATAAAAACACAGCTCAGGCAGATGGATCACAGAGTGCCACAGCACCAAGTAGGCTTTCACTTTTATGGATAAACAGCACTGTCTGGCTGATGCCAAGTATGATGCAGTTCCACAGCGCTGCCTGTTTATTCATAAACATGAAAGATCCTGCAGTACTGAAGGTTGTGTGATACATCAGCCAGGACTGTGTATGTTTTAAAAGCACCCCAGAGATCAGTCAAGTCCAGCGTTGTTGGCCAGCAGAGGGCAAACTGTCCTAACAGGCTATTTAGCAGTGGCTTGATGGATCTGAACAGGACCAAGTGCTAAATACACTTGGTTCCTATGGGACTGAAGTGACACTGAATTTTATTATTATTATAATACAGGATTTTTATAATGCCAACAGGTTCTTACTGTGTTTTTCTGCCGCCTTCAAATATCCTCTGATCTCTTAAACACATTCTTTTTCCCCCTCACTTCTGTTTGTTTGGAACAAGTAGTGCACACTAGCTGTGGTCATGTGCACGGCTCTATACACAAAAATCACATAGACCCTAGTCCAACTCAGTATATATTTTTACACACATTGGTACCTAGGAGAATGAACGTAGCCATACTCTGCCAAAAAGGCAGATTACAGCACCAAAAAAAAAAAATGAATATGAAGATTGGAGGAGGCAGAGCGCAATAAAAAGGATATTTTTTTAGTTTTAGGAATGCATACTTGAATAGAACTTTTTTTTAACCAGAGTGAGACTTCTTTAAAGCCAAACTGAATACATTAATCACTAGAGGACCAGCCGCCACAGTTTTACTGCGGCAGGTTGGCTCCCCTGGGCAAATCGCCGTAGCTGTACGTTGGCTGCTTTAGGACCACTAGGAGGAGCTCGCTGCGCGTGCCCAGCATATATTGATTGGTTTGTGCAAAAATAGGATTTTTGTACTCACCGTAAAATCCGTTTCTCTGGCATCCATGGACTGACACAGCGTGTCTTATACACCTTTACACGTGGGTTATGTCCCTGCTTGCAGGAGAAGACCTAGGCAGAATGTGAGATGTTATACATACATTCTAAACAGCCAGAGCTGAACAGCCCCGCCCAGGGGGGTGGTCCCTCCGGTATAACCCTCCCACTGCAGTCAGCAGACCTCAGTTCGTAACAAAGCAGTACAAACTCGAAAAGAAGGGTGGGTGCTGTGTCAGTCCATGGATGCCAGAGAAACGGATTTTACGGTGAGTACAAAAATCCTATTTTCTCTTGTCATCCATGGACTGACACAGCGTGTCTTATACACCTTTACATGTGGGATGTCCCAAAGCAGTGTCAAGAGGGATGGGAGCAGTATAAATGGAAAACCAAAAACTTCACTCCAAACAAGGCAGAGCTCCTCAACGGAGGAGTTGCAACATCAAACAGCGGCCTGCAACACCTTGCGGCCGAAGGAAGCATCCGAATATGCAGCCACATCAACCTTATAAAACTTAGAAAAGGTATGAACAGACGACCAGGTCGCCGCCTTGCACACTTGTGCAACCGACGCTTGATGTCGGAAAGCCCAGGAAGCACCAATTGCCCTGGTGGAATGTGCCGTAACCGGACAGGGAGGCGCCCGCCCCTTGAGAGCATAAGCTTGAATGACAGTTTGTCTGATCCACCTAGAAATGGTGGCAGACGAAACCGTTTGGCCCTGTTTTGGACCAGAGACAGCCACAAATAGTGAGTCAGACTTCCGAATAGAGGCAGTAGCAGACAGGTACACCCGCAAGGCTCGTACCACATCCAAAGTGAGAAGCGCAAACTCTCTGAGATGCGATGGGTGAGGACACAAGGACGGGAGGACATTGTCCTCATTTAAGTGGAAGGCCGAGACCACCTTTGGCAGAAAAGAAGGTCGAAGCGTAACACCGCCTTATCCTTATGGATGACCAAAAAGGGCGACTTGCAGGACAAGGCCGCCAACTCAGACACTCGTCTAATGGAAGTAATGGCCACCAAGAAGGCCACCTTCTGAGACAAAGTCAAGAGGGGAATATCTCTAATATTCTCAAAGGGAGGTTCCTGGAGAACCGAGAGCACCAAATTCAGACCCCACGGGGGGAGAGGAGGCTTGACAGGGGGGAGCACATGGCGAACCCCCTGCACAAAGGTGCTAACCAAGGGATGACCCGCCAGCGGTCGCTGAAAGAAGATGGCCAAGGCCGAAATCTGACCCTTAATGGTACTCAAAGCGAGCTTTTGGGTCACGCCACGCTGCAGAAAATGCAGGATTCTGGGAACGGAATACGTTCGTGGGCGCCAGTCCAGCTCTTCGCACATGGCGATGTAAGCTCTCCAAGTATGGTGATAGATCTTTCTGGAGGAAGACTTCGTGCCCTTAACATGGTCGAAATGACCGAATCCGAGAGACCTCGGTCTCTCAGCACCTGGCTTTCAATAACCATGCCGTTAAAGCCAGAGACTGTAAAGCAGGATGAAATATAGGACCTTGAGACAGAAGGTCCCCCCGTATTGGTAACCGCCAGGGAACGTCTGCGACGAGACGTACCAGATCGGCGTACCAGTGACGCCGAGGCCAATCCGGAGCAAAGAGGATCACCGGAATTCCCTCGATGGCTACCCTGCGGAGCAGGTGAGGGAGCAAATGCAGCGGAGGGTAAACGTATATCAGGTGATACTGACCCCATGGGGCCACCAACGCATCCGCCCAGGGAACCCTGGATCTGGCCACAAACCTCGACACCTTGCGATTGAGTCGAGAGGCTATCAGGTCCACATCCGGCGTGCCCCACCGTCTGCAAAGGAGTTGAAAGACCTCCGGGTGCAAGGACCACTCTCCCTGGTCCAGCGTCTGGCGACTTGGATAGTCCGCCTGCCAATTGTCTATGCCCGGAATGTAGACGGCCGACAGAGCCGGCACGCTTCTTTCGGCCCACCTCAGGATGCGGGCGACCTCAGAAGCGGCAGCTGAGCTCCGAGTCCCCCCTTGATGGTTGACATACGCCACTGCTGTGGCGTTGTCCGATTGGATCCTGATGGAGTGACCCTGTAGTTTCTCCGACCATGAGGAGAGGCACAGTCTGATTGCCCATATCTCCAGCACATTGATCGGTAAGAGGGCTTCGTCCGGAGTCCAAAGCCCTTGCGCCGACAGGACTCCCCAGACTCCCCCCCCAGCCCGTCAGGCTGGCGTCCGTCGTGATCACCGTCCATTGGATGGGGAGGAACGACTTCCCGGACCGAAGAGCCGGGGACCTCAACCACCACGTCAGGGACGCCCTGACCAGGTGACTCACCTGGATCTGAAGATCCAAGGACAACGGGGATTTGTCCCAAGTGGACAAGATCTCTTTCTGTAAAGCCCTGGTGTGCGCTTGGGCATAAGGAACGGCCTCGAAGGAGGCCACCATGAGTCCCAGGACTCTCATGCAAAAGCGGATTGACGACCATTTTCGGGACGTCAGCACCCGTACTGCAGACTGAAGTGTCAGTAGTTTGTCTGGAGGTAGGAAGACTCTTGCCTCCAAGGAGTCCAGAATCAGACCTAGATACTCCAGACGCTGAGTCGGGACTAGAACCGACTTCTGAACGTTCAGGAGCCACCCAAACTCCCCGAGGGTCTGACTGACGATAGTCACACTTTCTTCCAATTCTGAGCCACTGTCTGCTCTTAGAAGAAAATCGTCCAGATAGCCTACGATAGCAATGCCTCGCTGTCTCAGCAAAGCTAGGACCGGAGCAAGCACCTTGGTGAACACCCTCGGTGCCGAGGCTAGGTCGAAGGGAGGAGCCACAAATTGATAGTGGACTTCGCCGACCGCAAAGCGCAGAAACTTCTGGTGGCTTGCGCAGATCGGAACATGCAAGTAGGCGTCCTTGATGTCCAAGGATGCCAGAAAATCCCCTTGATGGAGTGTAGCGATCACTGGGCGAATGGATTCCATGCGGAATTTTTGCACCTTCACGAAGGCATTCAGGGCCTTGAGGTCCAGGATTGGCCGAACCCCGTCCTTTTTTGGAACAACAAACAGATTCGAGTAGAACCCCTGAAACCTCTCCTGGGACGGAACCGGCACAATTACTCCGGACCCGATCAAAACCTGTACAGCCCCCAGAGGGCTGCCCGACGGGCAGGAAGGAGAGGGAGATTTGAGGGAAAGAATCTGTCTGGGGCCAGGAGCGGAACTCTATTCTGTATCCTGAGGTGACCACCTCGCACACCCACCGGTCGGAGATCCGGGAGGTCCACCGATCCGTGAACCTGCGAAGTCGTCCCCCCACCCCAGAGACGGGCGGGGGCAAGACTTCACGCGGAGGCGGGCTTGGGAGCCGGCTTGTTCGGCTTACGCACCCAGGGGCGCTTGTGCCCGCCAGCCGCACTGTTGTCAGTCTGGGATGGCTTACCCGTGGACTCTGACGGACGAAAAAAAAAACCTTTTTTGCTGGAAAGGAAGGACCCGGTTTACGTCGGGCCTCCTTACCCTTGATAGTTTGAGGAAGGAGAGTGCTTTTACCTCCCGTGACATCCTTGATGTCATCCAGAGCAGCACCAAAAAGTCTACCACCCTTAAAAGGTAGATCCGTCAGGAGCTTCTTAGAGGCTAGGTCAGCAGACCAGCATTTCAACCAGATGAGACGACGCAATACCACCGCCGAGACAGAGGCCCTGGATATTAAAGGGGCCGCGTCCAACGTGGCGTCGCACACATATATCGGACCCTGCACCATCTGGTGGGCCAGAGCAATAGTGTGTCTGGAGGAAGGTTATACTCCTGCACAGTTTGGTGCAAAATTTTTGCCCATTCCGTGAGTGTCTGAGACACAAGGGTCGCCGCTACTACTGGCCGTAGGGCGGATCCCAACAAGGCGAACATGGCTCTACTCACCACTTCTGACCTCCTGTCAGTGGGGTCCTTAAACGCAGGAGTCCCCTCCATCGGGAGAGTGGTGGCCTTGTTTAAACGGGCGACTGGAGGGTCGACCACCGGGGGAGAAGCCCACTTTTTAAGCAGGGCGTCTTCAAAGGGGTAATAGACAAATGCCGCGGGACCATGAAAGTCTTCTGCGGCTTTTCCCAGACCTGGTCAATGAGCTGGTCAAAGAAAGGTACATATGGAAAAACCTTTTTAGAAGGCTTGGTCTTAAAAGAACCAAAGGAGACTGTATCCGCCTGAGGTTCTGCAGTCGCAGCATTTAGCTTGAGAGTGTCCCTCACAGCATCAATGAGTTCACTAACAAGCGCCCTGTCATTTACTGACTCAGAACTGGAGTCTTCCTCACAAGGAATGTCCTGTTCAAAACCATCCAAATATTCAGAGCTAGGGTCCTGAGCAGCAATAGCTAGGCCCATATCTGAATCAGAGCACTCCCCTTGTGGAGATAAAGTGGGGAGAGGGCGCTTTTTTGCTCCCTTGTGCTCACACACAGCTTCCATCCTGGTCAGAAATGATTTCAGGACTGCCGACAACTGGTCCATAGGGACCGCAGGTGCTGGAGCACTGGCTGCTGCCTCTGGCATGTTAGGGGAAGCTGGTGACTCCTGACTCCATAATGTCCCCCTCTGAGACCACCCACAGGCTGTGCTGACTGAAGTAGGGGAATGCCCAGGGGACCCACCAACCTGACCAGGACCGCTCGGTTCCGCTGCCCTGTCTCTCCGCGCCGCGCTGCTCAGCGTGAGTGAGCTGAGAGGAGAGAGACTGAGGAGATTCGCGCCGTTCCTGAGCGGCGCTAGAGGCCAAACTAGAGCTAGAAGAAGGTGCGGCTACAAGAAAATGGCCGCCGCAATGTGCTCTGGCGGACCACGGCAAGATGGCCGCCAATGTAAAAAACAGCATAGTCACCAAACATGGCGCCGAACGGCGCCCAGGCCCCTCACTCTCAAATAAACAGCCCCAGCGAACTGCAGAGCAGCATGAGCCCCCCCCCCAGGACAGTATGGCCCCCAGGCACCCCACACAGTACAGCGCCAGCGAAGTGCACAGAGAGTGACATTAAAAAACACAGGGGGAGACAGGGAAATCCCCCACACAAGAAACACACAGCATGTACTCACCTGCAGCCAGGAGAGACTACTTACCCGTCCCTTGAGGGACCCACTGGTGTGTTTCTGACAGAACTATCACAGTGCGGTACTGAGTAGCTGTTGGCCCGGTCCACCGCGAAAGATACAGCCGGACTGTTCTATCTTGAGAGGACCGCGGAGCTGGAAGCCCACCGGCCACCCCTGGAGTCGTGGGGCATGTCGTGAATTGAGTCTCACGCACACAAGGCGAGGATCAGCACGCTCGATGGTCGGACAGGGAAGACTACGAGGATATCTTGTACCCAACCTGTTGCCCAGCCGACAGTTGATAGAAGATCTCAAAAGAAAAAAAAATAGGAAAAAATTCCAAAAGGAATAAAAAATAGGTCAGGAGACTGGCTCCTGAGAGAGCCACGTCTTCTCCTTCTGCTAGGCAGAAAAAAACACTAGAGGGCAATCCAAGGGGTTAAGTATGTGTCCTAGGAAGTGATTCTAACTGTAGGGGGGTGGGACTGCCTGGAGACCGATCGCTGTTCATACTTAGTTTGAACAGCTCTGTCTCCTCTCTCCTGACAGAATGGATATCTGTCTGTTTACATTGACAGATGTGTTCCGCCTCTGCACACGCATCGGCTCCGTTGTCGCACCACCTCCTCCTTCCACTCAGACAGCAGGAATCCGTGTATAACACACACACACGATTTCCCCCCTGGTTTACAGGGGGGAAAGTGGGTGTTACACGCCGATAAATACAGTAAATATTTACAGAGGAGCAACTCCAATATCACTATGGTGGCATTTTACCACTAACATACAATGGCTGGCTGCTCCGATATAACTGTATATCAGTGCCGATAGCCCCATCTCTGCCACAACAGTGCAATGTCACCAGACCAGTGCGTCTAGTGTCCCTAATCACAGTAACACGAGTCATACCGTCCTGGCATTTTGTAGGGCCTCAAGAAATGAGATGGGCAGTCAGGACATCAGCGCTGATTTTCAACTAATATATATATATATATATATATATATATATATATATATATATATATATATATATATATATATATGTATGTATGTATGTATGTATGTATGTATGTATGTATATATGTATGCACACAATCATGCTACTTTATTTCCCTATTGGGTACATTGCCAATCTTTCAATTCCAAATAGCACCTGGTCACAAATTCCTGAGCAGAGCAGGACTGAAGGAAGAGGCTGGGGAGTTCAGGAGACAAATGCCTTTAACTTGCTTTTATCAAGAATTGAAACCCACTACATGACAATCATGATCTTTTTCCACATTGGAATCTGTATCCAACTCCATCTCACTTATAGTGCATATATTTTTTGCAAGATAACTCCTCAAAAGCAAAGACGACTGACACACACACACAATGCTTATCAAGTTCATTGATATATTTCAGATATTGCCTTCAGTCTGCAAAGCATACGAGGAAAGAAAAAAAAATATATAAAAAAAAAGTCCGGAAATGTGGTAGACTTTAGATAAGTTACTGCTGCCATTAAGGTCAGGAGACTGAAGCATAAGGTACTTTGAAGATAATGCTTGATACATTGGCCCTGAGATATAAAGAAAAAAAAAAAAGACTGAATGGAGCAGACAACACAGCGACATGTTTTATAAATTGTTCACAATGCACAAATTGAAAGGCAGCGCTGCACAGAGAGAAGGCATTCAGGTCATTGTTTAGTCTGACAGAATGCATATCACAGAATGAAGTACATTACAGGTAAAGCCAATATACCTTATGGTTAGGATGTAAAATCCAGAAGCACAAAACACTGCATCTAGTAGTGCCTGCAGCTGTGCTATAACCTATATCGACAGGTCACAGAATATGCTATTCTTGCACATAAGCAATTATGGTTGATGGACTAATCTAACCTTAAAAAATTAAAAAAAATAAAACACTCCCCGGGATCACCAAACGAGGGGGGCAGGAGCTAAATAGCATTGCCACTGAGCAAGGGGGGTGGTGGACACAGCAATCACCCCCCCCCCCCTCAGACCAGCACAGGGTGGCAGGGCAGACAGACACACTCCTCCAGGCGACAGCCTCTTCTTCTTACACTACTACAAGTCCCAGCATTGGAAAAAAAAGTCATGACCACTCATCATCCGAGTTTTAAGTTATAATCTGCTAGGTCCCCGGATGATTTTGTTCCCTATGTATTGTGTGGGACTACAATCCCAGCATCATAGAAACCTGGTGCATGCAATCCCCCATTATGGGACTACAAGTCCCAGCATCGCACGGGCACCCATCCTCCTTGGAGCCCCATACTATAACCTGCCGGGACATGAAGTTCTCCACCCTCTCCTGGAGAGATCAGGTTAACCCATTGCACGCCAGCCTGCTGAGATTTGTACTTCTCCATTCTCTCCCTCCTAAGACTCTGGTTCATGCAATTCTCTTAGGTAAGGGACTACAAGTCCCAGCATCGCATGGGCACTTGGCCATTTTGGAGCTCTACGCTATAACCTGCTGGGACTTGTAGTTCATCCTCTGCTAGGTTCTGCAGGTTCATGCTATAGCCCATGTATGGGACTACAAGTCCCAGCATCACATGTGTACCCATCTATGTTGGAGCCCTATGCTATTTCTTGCTGGGACTTGTAGTTCTCCACCCTCTCCTGGGGAGATCAGGATCATGCATTGCACACCAGCCTGCTGGGATTTGTAGTTCTCCAGCCTCTCCCTCCTAAGACTCTGGTTCATGCAATTCTCTTAGGTAAGGGACTACAAGTCCCAGCATCGCATGACCACTTATCTACTTGGAGCCCTATGCTATAACCTGCTGGGACTTGTAGTTCATCTTCTGCTGGGACTCTGGTTCATGCAATCTCCCATGTATGGGACTACAAGTCCCTGCAGTGCTAGGAAAACACCTGGACACCCATCCACCTTGGAGCCATATACAATAACATGCTGGGGAGATCAGGTTAATGCATTGCACAGCACCAGCCTGCTGAGAATTGGACCAAGAAGCATGTTTTAGTTATACAGGTCAGGAACATGATGCACGCACCCCTAGCCTTGCACAAATACTGAATACATCTAAATCAGGACAGCCTGGAGCCGGAGGACTATTGCACAGAAAACTGCACAGACAGTCATTGGGGATCAGAGTGGGATGTGGGGTCCATCTAGCAAGGACAAACTATCTTAGAATGGTGACAGATACTGCAGGATGTGAGCAGTGAACTATGCAATCAGAAGCTAATGAAGGGGGGGAAGGGGGATGTGTGATATAGGGAAGGTGTACAGACCTGCATTACACAGAGAGAGGTGAAGTAAAGTTGGAGATTAAAAATGCTGCTGTAAAGTCTCTCAGGACACAGTGATAAAAGCCCCTTCTGCCCCCCTCCCCCTTCAATCCTGGCATGTATTGTACCTGGAGATTTCTGTGTGCACTGCTTGCTTGATGCCGACTCGCCGAGTCTGTGTCACAGGGAGATAAATGGCAGCTGCCTCTGCAAGGACCTATCACTCCCTGTCTGCCCTGAGCAGTTCTTCTGCTGGGTTTCCCCCCTCACTTACTGAAGGAGACAGGCAGCCTGTGAGCCAATGATGCTGCAGGTCTGATTAAAGCCCCACCCTATGGACCCAATCAATTATAAGCACTGGAAACCTAATGCTAGGAGGTGGCGTGTTAGGGGCGCTAAGCTTTGCGCCCCGAGCACATTCTAAACTATGCCAATAGAGCTTCTTAGCCCCAATCACGTGTTTACACACAAGTCATGCCTCCAATAGCACCCCATGTCCGGCGCCCTTAACACACCCACTTAAAAAAAATGTATTTTATTTTTTAATAAGTAGCTTTGGGGGGGGGGGGGGGGGGGCGGCGCTCCTGCGCCCCCTATTGACGGGCCGCCACTGGTGGGGGTTATATTTGTAACTTCTGTAACCACCAACGATGGTGCTTATTTTACTCCCACTTTTTTTATACAATGTGCATTAAGATAGGCTGAAAAAAAATGCAACAGAACCAAAGTTTGCTGGCATTGAGATGTGTTGATGCTTCTTTATTTTAAAAAGGACCGACATAATTTACACAATGCACCTCAATACACAAGACACACTGATATTGTGCAGCTCCGAGAAGCGTTGGGGATATACTATTGTGCAGACTTTTGAAGTGTTGGGAGCCACACTTGAGGCCCTCTATAATATTCAAGTTTATCACCACTGATCTAGGGGACTTTTTCAGTTGCAAATAAACTGAAATCAAAGATTAACACAGGTATAGTACATGCAAGCATCACAAGTAGTAGGCCACTTAAAAAAAGTTATAGTAACATGTTTTCGGACCAGAGAGGTTCACGTTAAAAAGGTAAAATGCTCATTTTAAAAGGGAATGCCTAGAACTAGTTTTAGCCTTTGGTTCTTCGGTACGCACATGAAAGATGGACTATAAATAATCATAAAAGTATATATGGGCATTGGCAGATTTAGCAGGAATGCCGACTCACGGCTTACATGTAACTATCAAAGAATCTACAAAGCAATAGGTTATGAAAAAATGAAATGACATAATCTTCATAAACATTGAGACGTCAAAAATTATGCTCAGGTAAACATCAAATAAACAAAAATGTGTACTTCAACAAGCCTTGTTTGTCCCTTTTAAATGTTTATGGAGCAATGATGTACATACCTTACAAGAGTCTGATTGTGTAAGTCCCACACTGCAATGTTGCCATCACTACAGCAGGAGAAGCAGACCTTGGAGTCAGGGCTGATAGCCAGAGCATAGCAGGCAGGAGCAGATGATGTCAGCTCTGCTTTTATACGCGGGGTGGGAGCTGCCAGGTCCCATATGGATAACGTGCTGGCTTCCCCTCCGACAATGAGAGTGCGCCCATCGGGGAGTAATCTGCAGGAGCGGATGTAGTTATCTCTGTTCTGCAGAGACAAAAAGGCACTGAGACGTGAAATCGGTACTTTAGTTAAAAACTATATAAGCAGCACTTACAAAGCCTGTCGTCACTTTCACATACAAGTGTTTTATGGATTTACTTGACTAAACATGAGTTGTAAAAGAGCAAAACGATTTCAAAATATCTTTTGCACTTCCAGAAAAACAAGCTGCGGCAAAAGATTCTCACGGGTGATGGGTTAAACACTACACTGGAAAGCTCTAAAAAGCACAAACATTCCCTCCTGATTTAAATGAGCCATTTGCAGTTATGACAATGATAAAGTGGAGTAATGCCAGAAAATTACATGACATTAGACAAGTACTTAAAGTGGATCTAGAAAATTTAGTGTTGTGAGATAATTCATCTTAATTAGTATCAAAATGTGAAGTTACGTCAACCCAAAGTTTTTTGAGCTCAACTGCACAACTAATTTGCAAGACATATAGTTCATAGGGGAAGTCAGAATGACTAATACCAAGTGAGAAAATGTAGGAAATATTGGGACAATATCAAAGGCAAAAAATAAAATGAAGGCAAGGCCCAAAGCAACCAAACTCCAGCAAATCATTTACTAGCGCAGCTAAGGAATTGTAAACAATTGTTCTTTTAGCTCTGAGTCTAGATGTTCCCGTATGAAAGTTAGGCCGGTTTCACACTGGGGCGGTGGGGGCATAGCGCCGCTATTTTTAGCGACGCTATACCGTCGGGATTGCAGAGGTATTCAGCCGCTAGCGGTGCGGTTTTAACCCCCGCTAGCGGCTGGAAAAGGGTTAATACCACCGCGGTATTACCGCGGTATCCCATTCATTTCAATGGGAAGGAACGGTGTAGGAGCGGTAAACACACCGCTCCTCTCACCGCTCCAAAGATGCTGCTTGCACGACTTTTTTTTTAAGTCCTGTTAGTGCACCACTCCAGTGTGAAAGCCCTCGGGGCTCTCACATTGGAGAGACAGGAGCCGCTGTTTAGGCTCGGTTTGCAGGCGCAATTTTTAGCAAAATAGCGCCTGCAAACCGCCCCAGTGTGAAAGGGGCCTTACAGTGATGAACGAAATGTCCCCGTGGTGGTCAGGTAGCCCCACCAGGACAAGATGATGGATAAGGCCGCTGGAAGGGGGGGGGGCTTCAGCAGAATTCTGGGTTTTCAGTGAGAATGATATTTTTTTGCCAATAAAAATATCTAAAGCATTGTGCGTTTGAAAAATGAATTATAAGTGGCTAATTTCTCCTACGTTGCCTACTTACACTTCTTTATAAATTGATTGTGGCGTTGCAAGCAGCTTTTACTACAAGTTCACCTGAGAGAGCTCTCATGCTCACACAAGGGCAAACTGTGTTTTCCCATGTAAGGAGAGGGGGCAACAGCAAAGTAAAGGGTAAGCAGCTCAGGTGCTGCAGGTTGGGAAGGGTAAGCCAGTTTACGATTGAGAAGCATTCTACAGCCTGACAACTTGCTGCCTTTCAGCATCTACTCCCTATTCTCATACTACCTGGCATCTCCAATCCCATGCCCAAACTACCCTTATCCCTGACTTCCCTATGTCAATGGCCTTACAAATCGGTATGAAGTGTCAATACCCCTATTTTATTGCTAAAATTTCTAAAAGCACAAATTTTAAGGCCATGATAAATCAAATGAATTGCTGGGCTGCACTTTCTTGCTCTCATCCAGTTTTACTGGGAACAAAAATATTTGATAATTATTTTGGATTGCAGCATGCACAGACTACAGGCTAGCTGTTAGTATAAGTGAATATGCATGTGCCAGTACAGGGGCCTCAGGTACCACTGTCCATTGCATTTACATGCATATGACAGTCAACACATGTAAAAGCATTAATCTACCAGTGCCTTCATTGCTACCATGGATGTCCAACAGTCATGTATACAGAATACTTCAAGGCATATTAAGGGCCATCTCACCAGGATTCAAATTAGCTGCTAGAGAAACAATGCAGCAACAAAAATGACCTAGGCTTAAAACATCTTAGCATACATAAAAGAAAACCTACCGCAAACCAAGCTTTGAATTTTTTTTTTTACCCTCTTTTCACTTACCAAGCAGTCCAGCTGAGAAACAGGGCTTTTATTTCCAGGGTGACTAATGTCCCACACCTTGACGCATCCCTTTCCACCAGTGTAAACGTGTCTTGTGGGGTTGCTGATTGTTACAGCACAGACCACCTCCCCATGGTTTAATGTGTTAATTTGCCGTGCATGTCGAGGAATTCCTGGGCCAATAAGAGCATCAGGAGGGAATGGGACAGGCTGCATCTGCCCATCGGCACTTACATGGAATGAGTACGCTCTATAAATAAATAAAAAAAGTGATTAAGGTTGGTAAATATACTGTATAAAAATGTATTATAATGAAGTCAGGTAATACTTTGCACCAACTCTACTACTATAGTATAGTTATATAGCTAAAGAAACTCCCAAAAATAAAGAAGTCTCAATATAGAATGGCACCTAATGGATGCATGTGCCAAGTACTACCACCACACCCTGACACTGAATTTCATGGTCCACTCCTGCACACTTCTGCCTTCAATCATAATGAACTGAGTGTCTTGCATTCTAAAGACAGATGTGTGTACTGCACCAATAAATCTTCAAAGCAAGCCCACACAAAGAGGACTGGAGACAGATCTGCTTAGACTTGAGCAGCAACATATACATAAAAACACAAACACGCTCAAGGTTGAACTGGATGGACCAGTGTCTCTTTCAAGACAATATTTAAATGCAGTATTATTTATGCCTCCTATCCCAGTTCCACCTAAAACATAAAAGTGGCACTCTGCTTTAACAAATCTGCAGACAGCATGCATAAAATAGAGAACCAATTCTAAATGCAATTAGGACCATGATAATTTTAGCAAGGTGTCCCCGGAAGGCAATGCTTCTTCAAATCATGTAGGCACATAGGTAAACATCTTTTATGGGATATTTGCAGAGCCAGTGGCAAACAAATAATGAATCCAATGCTCTTTCGAGTATAGCCGATTTTCAGCATGCTCAGTGATGTAAAGAGTCAAGTCTCAACATTTGGACAGCTGCAAAATGGTCTGCACTTAGGCGCCTCCTTCTACAATTCCACAACACAAGTTCTGACAAACTAGAAAAATATCATAAAAGATGATCCATTATTTAGATCAAATTTATATTGCCAGTTACTTTGCAATTTACCAAATGTGAGTATATACAATCTGGCAGGATGTCATGTCCATTGACAATAACGAATAAGTCCAGCAACAGGAAAAAAAATAAAAAATCATTGATTTTCTGAATGATTTCTGCTCTCATAAGGAAGCAGAGCTTCATTACAGCTCCTCATATTTTCATGATATATTCCTACCTAATCATATTTTAACCATCATGACCCTCTTAAGCATTTACAGCAGCTCTTGTGATTCATAAGCAATTCATTGGTGTTGAGAACAGCAATTATTCTTTAAACAATGCATGCCATAAAAGAAAAACCTAAAGTGTCCCTAAACCAAGAACAAATTTGAAGAGCTCAAGGAAAAAAAACGAACACACACTTCCATCTATAGGCAGACTGACTTAAAACCACACAATAAAAATAATTACATTCAAAAATCTTTGTCGACCATTTTATTTTACATCAAATTTACAAAAATAAATATTGTAGAGGCAGCTATAAACTACTTACGGTTTACCGCCTGGGATGCCCGTCAGATTTGGAGGCATTCCTGGAACCCGCATATGATGATGTGGATCAAAGCCAACCTAGACATTTATTGAAAATAAGGCGTTACCTTTTTAGAAAACAACACAAATTCAAAACAAGCATGTTTACTGATATGTGATTATCCTGATACACAGTACTGTGCAGGGTTGAACAAATGCCAAGCAGTGCTTTGTCTTAAAAAATAAAATAAGAATAAAAAAAAATGTAGGTAGTGCCTACGTTAGAGATTGTCAAAAAAAAAGGTTCTCTTGTTACAGTAGAAACTACAGTAGAAATATTTCTAGAACAAAGTATTTAAGCTACTTTCGGATATCACCGGAATACTCCTTAAAATGGATGTAAACCCGA
Source organism: Rana muscosa (assembly GCA_029206835.1). Classification (NCBI taxonomy): domain Eukaryota; kingdom Metazoa; phylum Chordata; class Amphibia; order Anura; family Ranidae; genus Rana; species Rana muscosa. The sequence goes on along the minus strand of CM055116.1, from coordinate 764,690,122 downwards.
ATTTTTTATTTTTTTTTGTAAATAAAGGCTTGTACAGTATAGGATTTCATGTCATCTGTGCCCAGTCTTCTCACAAAGTTAATTCAGCTGTGAGCAGTCCTCATCTTTTTTCAGTGAGATAAAAATGGTCAGAGAGAAATAGATGTCCGTTTCTCCCCCTTGCTGTGAGTGACAGGTGATTTACATATCTCATGCACAAGTATATGAGGCATTCTGTGTACATTGTGTACTTCAGATCCCCCTCCTCCTTTCTCCAGCTCTCCCAGGATTGGCTGCTCCACACCTTAGCATGATTGGGCATGCTGATGTCATGTGGTGACTTTTTCCTGGGTTTTGACTGGATGGTGATCATGGGGCATAATCCACAAGACCAGCAGAAGTTCAGTGTAAGAAATATCGATGCCTGGCCAAGGAGTGTAGAGGTGTGCAGGGAGTCTGACATCACGACTCCACCCACTGAGCTCCAGACAACAGACCCACCCACAGAATCTGCAGTTTTTCGGGTCTCACAACAGAGGGGAGACATTTGACAGGTAAGGATACATGAAGGAGACATGTATATCCTAAGTAACTACTATGGCAGTAGTTTAGAAAGGATGAGAGTGGATTTACATCCACTTTAAGCCAAATCCTGCACTAGAAATTCTGAACTTACAAATTGATGATTTGCCTCCACCCTATCGTAGGATGACCACCCAGATACTCATAGCTGCTAGAACAATGATAGCTAGATGCTGCAAAGCATCTCAAGCACCTAACAGATCTGAAGTCTTACTAGTCCAGCTGAATCATTCCTACGAAAAAGCCCTCCTCTCCATAAGAACAGGTAAAAGCCAACACTTGGAAAAGTTATGGAAACCGTGAACAGACCTGGTGCCAACACCGACACTAGTACCTCTCTTACTGTGTTAATTTTCCTACATATTTACTGTGCTACTTGACTATTACAACTGAAATCAACCTTACTATAGGATTTTCCTGACTGAATATGCTACAATATGATATGTTGCTTCTATATAGATGTGTTATCACTACACTCATTTGTATCCATGTACACTTTTTTCTTGATCCTCAGTTTTTTTTTTATCCATATAAAGGAAGGGACTACATCAGGGGTGCCGAACCAGTGGCCCAGGGGCCACATGCGGCCAGCAGAGCCCTCTGATGTGGCCCGCGACTTCCTGCTCTGGGGTGGCCGGTTGGCATAAGCCGATGCTTCATGTATAGCGCCAACTCCTGTCACAGGTGGAGTATTACCAAATTCTCTCTGCCTGGGACAGCAACAGCTGGTAATACCTGAATGGAAGACTGTTAAAGGTCAGGTTAATACTAAAATCACATTGTGTATATATAGGAATCTCTCTACTGCAGTGGTTACTGGGCCACATTCAAACTGATCCGCAGGTGCAGCGCAGAACACCTGCAGGTTACCTGCACTGAGCCATAAGACTTCTATTACCTGTGGGTTGGTGCACTTCAGAAAGTACACCACTCCTGCACAATATAATAGAAGTCTAAGTGCAGCTAAGCCACAGGTGCACTGCGCTGCAGGTATACCGCAGCGCATCAGTGTGAAAGCAGCCTTAGGCCCACTTGACACGATCAGTCTGACCCAATTGGACCCTTCGTTCACCTCTATTGAGCCACAGATGTAAGCAGGCTTGTGGCCGTTTACACCCACCTACCTCTAATTCAATACGCTTAAAAAAAAAAAGGGGGGGGGACCCGTCCCCTTCCATTTGGGCAGATTGGAGGGCCAATAGAGTAGAGTGGGCTGTGCCCCTGTCTGCTCTGCATATGCAGAGTGGACATGGACCGTTCATCTGCCTGCTCTGTTCATTGTGGCCCGCGACCAGTTAAGTGGCCCTCGCTCTTCAAAAAGTTTGGCGCCCCTGGACTACATCCTTTTCCGTTTTGGAAGACCAGATCCGAGATAGCCTGATGTAAATGGACTCCGTTGTCCTATAGAATTAAGCAGGGTTTGCCTGGGTCCACTCTGCATAAACTGAGCAGGCATGCATTTGGCATTCATCCCGCTTGTCTCGGATCAGTGTGGGATCTGCTCACAGATCCCACACTGATCAGAGTGAGCACTGCTCTGTGTGAAATGGGCTTAACTCTTACAAATATAACTGTTTCTTATCAGATCACCTTTGACTTTCTATCTGTGGAGTAAATTACAAATCACCAGCAGCTAATTTCGTTCAGTAGGAGTACTATTCTGACAAAATATTACTGTCCAATGCCTCGATCATTCTTTATTAAACCAGCATATTCTAGAGAGTACAGACACATGTAAAAAGCATTCTTTTGATTTACAGCAAACCAGGAGCACAAGTATAGCCTATGGGCAATTTCACAGCTGCTCAGTGCCTTATGGCCCTCTGATACGGTGCCCAGGCACAATGCTCATTAGCAAATCAGGCGCTCCCAAGCAAAAACAGAACCTGGAAAGTATAAAAACCACTTTGAAGATACAATTGCCCAATTGGAGTGCATCTGGTAATCGCTGTACAGTATCTGACAAGAGTACACCCCTCACATTTTTGTAAATATTATATCTTTTCATGTGACAACACTGAAGAAATGACACTTTACATTGTAGCAAAGTAGTGAGTGTACAGCTTGTATAACAGTGTAAATTTGCTGTCCCCTCAAAATAACTCACACAGCCATTAATGTCTAAACCACTGGCAACAAAAGTACACCCCTAAAAGAAAATGTCCAAATTCTGCCCAAAGTGGCAATATTATGTGTGGCCACCATTATTGATTTCAGAACTGCCTCTTGGGCATGGAGTTCACCAGAGCTTTACAGGTTGCCACTGGAGTCCACTTCCACTCCTCCATGACAACATCATGGAGCTGGTAGATGTTAGAGACCTTGCACTCCTCCACCTTCCATTTGAGGATGCCCCCCAGATGCTCAATAGGGTTTAGGCCTGGAGACATGCTTGGCCAGGCCATCACCTTTAACCTCAGCTTCTTTAGCAAGGCAGTGGTCATCTTGGAGGTTTGTTTGGGGTTGTTATGTTGGAATACTGCCCTGCGGGCCAGTCTTCAAAGTGGATCATGCTCTGCTTCAGTATGTCACAGTAAATCTTGGCATTCGTGGTTCCCTCAATGAACCGTAGCTCCCCAGTGCTGGCAGCACTCATGCAGCCCCAGACCATGACACTCATGCCACCATGCTTGACTGTAAGCAAAACACCCTTGTCTTTGTACTCCTCACCTGGTTGCCGCCACACACGCTTGACACCATCTGAGCCAAATAAGTTAATCTTGGTTCAAGTAATCCATGTCCTTAGTCTGCTTGTCTTCAGCAAACTGTTTGCAGGCTTTCTTGTGCATCATCTTTAGAAGAGACTTCCTTCTGGGACGACAGCCATGCAGACCAATTTGATGGTGTGTGCGGCGTATGGTCTGAGCACTGACAGGCTGACCCGCCCACCCCTTCAACCTCTGTAGCAATGCTGGCAGCACTCATACGTCTATTTCCCAAAGACAACCTCTGGATAGGATGCGGAGGACGTGCACTCAACTTCTTTGGTCGACCATGGCGAGGCCTGTTCTGAGTGGAACCTGTCCTGTTAAACTGCTGTATGGGCCTTGGCCACCGTGCTACAGCTCAGATTAAGGGTCTTGGCAATCTTCTTATAGCCTAGGCCATCTTTAAGTAGAGCAACAATTCTTTTTTTCAGATCTTCAGCGAGTTCTTTGCCATGAGGTGCCATGTTGAACTTCCAGTGACCAGTAAGAGAGTGAGAGCGATACCAAATTTAACACACCTGCACCCCATTCACACCTGAGACCTTGTAACACCAACGAATCACATAACACTGGGGAGGGATAGTGGCCAATTGGGCCCAATTTGGACATTTTCACTTAGGGGTGTACTCACTTTTGTTGCCAGTGGTTTAAACATTAATGGCGGTGTGTTATTTTGAGGGATCAGCAAATTTACTTGTGATCCCCGCTATTTTGAATGGCAACAAAATTGTGGTGCGATTTTGCCATGATTGTCGCTTGACAAATCATGGTAAAAACGTGCCCACAGAATCGCGGGACGCCCAAAAGAAGTTCTTGTACTTCGTTTGGGCGTCGGGCATCCTACGATTCTGCTTGCGCATTTTTACCGCGATCAGGCAACAATCGTGGCAAAATTGCTCCATGATTTGGTGCCATTCAAAATAGCAAGGATCGCAAGGGCGTTCACAACCATGCAATCAGATTCCTGTCCAAATTCGCACTGCGATTTGTGAACCGATCTGGGGGTGTCATTAACTTTATATGGACACCCGCAGCAGTTCGCATAGGACAGTGTGAACTGCCTGCGCATTGTATGCTCTGTGGGAACCTGTACTTTATTTGCAGTTACTCGCATCGCAGCAGTGTGAACCGGCCCTAAGCAGCAGCAAGGATACTATTATCATACAAGGCTCTTACCACTGGGGACCGTCCATAAGCTGCGGCTGCAGCGGCTGCTGCCGCTGCGGCACTCATCTGTGGAGAGATGTTGTGAAGACTGGCATAAGCTGCTCCTGGACTTGTCAGCTCCCCATTCATACCAGCATGTGGCACTATTCCAAATGGTGTTGGATAAGGACATGGGACTGCCATGGGTGCCCTAAGGCCAGCTGCATTAAAACAAAAAAGAAATGTTGAGTACATTAAAAAAACTGTGAATTACCAATAAACAGGACATATTTTTATTCAGATTATGCTTTTTTAAACCCTTAACAGACTTCTTGGAAGAAAAAAAATACATGCTTATTTCTAGACTTCATTACACTTTTTTTCATGTTTACCATTATCATAATATTAATTTGAATTTTAAAGACTTATTACTCTCAAAATCGACATGTCAGTCATGCAAGTAAAGCTGGCATAAAAGTCACACCAGCTTTCCAAAGCTCCCACAGGTTTCTGGCCCCATTACTCTGCAACTGAGATGCCAGCTAAACCAACCTTTTGCGACTATATTAAAAAGATCCCGACAAGCCCATCTATTTTATTTTACATTACAAGCTGTGCAGGAGTGGTGGGGGCAAGGGATGCCAGCAGGAATCCTCATTGCTTGTATACCCGTCCCACGAGATGTAAAAGGCTCGTTGGTTACAAAGCATATGAAACCGTGAGATTCTGTAAGCAAAATTAAACGAAATCTACAAGGGAGAAATATATGGGCTGCAATTATTATTCAGGATTTATATAGCGCCAACAGTTTGTACAGCGCTTTACAACATGAGGGCAGACAGTACAGTTATAATACAATTTAGTACAGGGGGAATCAGGGTGCCCTGCTCGTTAGAGCTTACAATCCAGAAGATTGCTGACCTCCTTTTGAAAATGCTGGTCGTCTGGCTATCTGCAGCTTCTTTGATTTTTGAGTGGCAAGCTCAAACCAAGCACATAGAAAAAGGTCAGATCCGTGTACTTGTTCTGGATCAGTAGACTGAAATACTGAATCCATTGGATTAGTCAACAGGCCAGGCATTTTCAGAAGAAAAAAAAAAAACAAAAAAAAACAGAAATGGTAGCCTCTAATTCCCTTACAACAGGGGTCTCCAAGCTTTCTAAACAAAGGGCCAGTTTGTCCTTCAGGCTTTAGTGGGGCCGGACTGTGGCCAACGGGAGTGGAAATTTTCATGGCATCAGTGGGTGCAAACATCACCACATTTGGTATGAGGGGGAAGAAAATTGCCCCATCTTCGGTATCACTGAGAGGAATAGTGGCCAATTGTTGGTGTCAGTGGGTGAAATGGTGCCCCATTGTTGATGTTAGTTGGCAGAACAGTCTCTCGTATCAGTGGGAGGAATAGTGCCCCAAGGGACGGAAAGAAGATTTTTATATATTTATTTTCATCATACTTACCTGTAAAATCCTTTTTTTTTTTCATACATCACTGGACACAGGGTGAGGCCATTATTCATTACTTACTGGGTTATACTTTATCTCCAGGTGAATGGACACTGGTAGACCAAAGGTCTTTAGACAGGAAGTGATCCCCTATATAACCCCTCCCATAGAGTATACCAACCTTTGCTGCAGGTATGGTCAGGTGTTAACACTTGACCACGCACAGGAAGCCTATGCTGTCTGCAGTTCACGTGTTATCGCACATGGAGTGGCTGCCTATGGTTAGGATAGACGTGTGCCCCTGGACACCGATAGCTAGTGTTCAGGTGCGGACATGCATCCCTAACTTAAGGTAATCACGCCATGTGCAATTACATGCAAACAGTAGCAGAATGTCCTTGATTTGTACAGGCTTCCTGTCTGACTGATCAGAAATACCTGGCTATACCCACCACAGAAATATGCCAATCTAGGAGGTATATGTCCCTGATCGGTCATGTATACAAGCTTTTAGAAATAATAAAAAAAAAAAAAAAAAAAAAATCCTACAGTTAGAAAATCATTCTGCTAAAGCTTTGCATGCACACCTTTTACTGTGCCAAGAGTACATACTATAAACAATCCGATAATCTATATTAGGGTAACTTTTAGGCGGCCTATGCATTCTAGGAATCCCATATTTTGGCGACAACTTTATTTGTAAGTTGTCCTTCTGTGACATCAATTCTACATCAACACAGTAAAGAACATTTTGATAAAAGCCTAGTTAAATGGGATGCATCTTACTTAATGGATCGACACCTGGCGGCTTGCCAGGAACAGGCCGCAGTCCAGTCGAATTGCTGCCAGGTGTGGGCGCATCAGATCGTGGAGTAGGCGTGTTAGATTTAGAAACAGGAGTTGTGGATTTCTCATTCTTCCAGGAGGTGAATAAAAGGGGAAATAAAAAGACAAAAAAGAAATCAATCCAAATTCCTGTCTGCAAACATGCTTGTCTTTGCATAATAAAAACATGTAAGAGTTACATCAGCTCCACACAGGCACCAGTAAAATCAATCTCTAGCTGGACGAAAGGATACAACACGCTAAATGACTTGAATCCTCCCAAAAGTAAACAACTTATTGACTCTATGGTTTACTCTACAGCAAACCACAAATACTCACCCTGCTAAAGTCAACATCCCTAATGGAAGAGTCATAACATATGTGCTTTCACAGTCATATCTTTCAAGTACCTATTCATAACATAGGAGTGTACAGCAGACCTGTGTAACCAGAGCAGCATGAATGGAAACACGCCTTTAAGGAATAGGCTGTGCAGTGAAACACAGCTTACTACAATGTTTAAGAACATATATACCAGATTTCAATATTCCATTTATGTATGGACATCTTCAGTTATATAAAAAGAAAAAAAAAAAATTTCATGTACCCGATTACATGATTAGAGGTTATATACTCTTATTAGAGCGGTTGTATACCCTTGCTTTCAAATTTCTACCTACAGATAAGCCAATAAGGCTTCCCTGTTGGTAAAATGAATAGAGTGGAACCTCGGATTGCGAGTATCGGGACCTTCCGTGATGTTGCCTCCTTAGGTTGTGATCGCTGTTCTGCTTGGACAGCACCTGCCCTCCTTGGTGGTCGCCTTGCAGCCATATGGGCACCCAGGGCATTTGGGTACATATACATAGGGATATAGATATATATACACACACACACATATTATATATATATATATATATATATATATATATATATATATACACATACACATATATATACACACACACACACACACATACGATATATATATATATATATATATATATATATATATATATATATATATATATATATATATATATATATATCGTATTTATCGGCGTATAACACGCACTTTTTTCCCCTTAAAATCAGGGGAAAATCGTGGGTGCGTGTTATACGCCGATACCCACTGATCCCGGCGATCTCCGCTGACTGAGCGGAGCGCAGCGATCGCCGCCGAGATACACATAGGCGAGTGTACTCGGCTTTTCTCGGCTCTGCTCACAGTCACGCCCAGTCCCGCCATTGGACCTGTGATATGTCCATCATAGGGCGGGACTCGGCGTGACTGTGAGCGGAGCCGAGAAAAGCCGAGTATAGCCGAGTACACTCGGCTATGTGTATCTCGGCGGCGGCTCCCAGTCCCTGCGTCTCTGCGTTCCCTGCGGCGTTCGCCCCGCTCCGCCTAGTCTCTGCGGCGATCTCGGCGGCGCCAATTTTGAAAACTGGGGCAAGGCTGCACTTAGCAAAGGCTGCACTGGACACTGGGCAAAGCTACACTGGGCAAAGGCTGCACTGGACAAAGCTGCACTGGACACTGGACAAGGCTGCACTGGACACTGGACAAGGCTGCACTGGACACTGGACAAGGCTGCACTGGACAAGGCTGCACTGGACAAGGCTGCACTGGACACTGGGCAAGGCTGCACTGGACACTGGGCAAAGGCTGCACTGGACACTGGGCAAAGGCTGCACTGGACACTGGGCAAAGGCTGCACTGGACACTGGGCAAAGGCTGCACTGGACACTGGGCAAAGGCTGCACTGGACACTGGGCAAAGGCTGCACTGGACACTGGGGCAAAGGCTGCACTGGACACTGGGGCAAAGGCTGCACTGGACACTGGGGCAAAGGCTGCACTGGACACTGGGGCAAAGGCTGCACTGGACACTGGGGCAAAGGCTGCACTGGACACTGGGGCAAAGGCTGCACTGGACACTGGGGCAAAGGCTGCACTGGACACTGGGGCAAAGGCTGCACTGGACACTGGGGCAAAGGCTGCACTGGACACTGGGGCAAAGGCTGCACTGGACACTGGGGCAAAGGCTGCACTGGACACTGGGGCAAAGGCTGCACTGGACACTGGGGCAAAGGCTGCACTGGACACTGGGGCAAAGGCTGCACTGGACACTGGGGCAAAGGCTGCACTGGACACTGGGGCAAAGGCTGCACTGGACACTGGGGCAAAGGCTGCACTGGACACTGGGGCAAAGGCTGCACTGGACACTGGGGCAAAGGCTGCACTGGACACTGGGGCAAAGGCTGCACTGGACACTGGGGCAAAGGCTGCACTGGACACTGGGGCAAAGGCTGCACTGGACACTGGGGCAAAGGCTGCACTGGACACTGGGGCAAAGGCTGCACTGGACACTGGGGCAAAGGCTGCACTGGACACTGGGGCAAAGGCTGCACTGGACACTGGGGCAAAGGCTGCACTGGACACTGGGGCAAAGGCTGCACTGGACACTGGGGCAAAGGCTGCACTGGACACTGGGGCAAAGGCTGCACTGGACACTGGGGCAAAGGCTGCACTGGACACTGGGGCAAAGGCTGCACTGGACACTGCTGACAAGGCTGCAACGGACACTGCTGACAAGGCTGCAACGGACACTGGTAAGGCTGCATTTAAATGTAATTTTTTTTTTCCTTAAACTTCCCTCCTAAAAGTTTTTTTTCCCTAAAATTCCCTCCTAAACTTGGGGTGCGTGTTATACGCCGATAAATACGGTGTATATATATATATATATATATATATATATATATATATATATATATATATATATATATATATATCCATATCCCTTTCTTTGAGACAAAGTCCTATGTTAACTCCATTTTGAGTTTGCAGCTGACGGATGACTTTTTCCTGTTTTCTATTCTCATATCAAAATGTATATATCCAGTGCCTACTAGTTTTTTTTCTTCTCTTTTGTTTATCCTGCTGGCTACATGCCTCCCTGTTGGCTCATTTTCCCTCTTATTCATTCACTTTCTAGTGAAGTAAAAGAAAAATCTTTTCATTTGGTTTTCAGTCATACTCATATAGCATGACTGCATTTTGGGTATCCTCCACCCCATGCGTTTTCTTACCCAATTTTAAGTAAGTGTTTTTTTCTTTCCTACTCGTTATAATATTGGTTTCTAATTTACTTATTTTGTATTTGTGTCTAGTATCATACAATCTCTACTCTGTACCCGTATGTCCCCCGATGAAGCGATAATGCGAAACATGTCGAGACGTCACGTGTAATTTTGGAAGGTGTTCAACCAGCCGATACCTTCGCTTATTGACCATCCAGCTGTTTGTTGTCTAATAATTGCAACTACTGTCATGTGGTTCTCTGTGCTTTTTTATTGAATCATATTAATAAATATTGAAATTTTATCATTTCTCCTGTATGGATTTCTCACTACCATATCTATAGCACCTCAAAAATCCCCTTTCTCCCCTTGTTACTATGTATACATACCTATGGGATGAGGTGCTTCTTTTCTTTGGTTTTTCTACCGTTAGCCGGACTTCCTCTTTGCGCTTAACGAGCGTTTCGCAATACGAGCACTGTATCTTTAAAAATCGTAACAGCATTTGGCCTGAGGTGGGGGGGCGCCGCCGGAGCTGAGCCGAACGTTGCCGATCGGAAATGTCAGAGGACAGCACGGCTGACCTCGACAAATCTCGGGAACAAAGTCTTTCCGAGGTGTCCTCTGGCCTTTTCAGCCATTTCCGAGGCTCTCCGGCGCCCCCCACCTCTGGCCGCATGTGGAAATGCATGCCATTAAAGTCAATGCGTAACCAATTATTTTTGTTTCCATTGACTTCAATGGGGAAACTCTTTGATATGCGAGTACTTTGGATTACGAGCATTCTCCTGGAATGGATTATGCTCCTATTCCGAGGTTCCACTGCATCTCCCAAACCTGTACAGTTTAGGGGTATATTCACCTTGCATGCAGCCGCTGACGTCAGCGGCGCATGCGCTCTTAAGGTCCGGCGGGTGCTGCCGGAAAAGCAGAGCTCCTTGCCAGAAAGAGGACTCGTGCATGACGCCATTGTGGCTCCAGCCACTCACATCGCCGAACCCGCAAACACAGAAAAAACATGTCAGCTCCCTCGGTGGTGACTGGGAGGTGATGCTGGCGCTTCGTTCTAAGGTAAGCATTTCATAATTAACTAGTGTGCAGTGCAGTGCCTTTGCCTTACAGTTTGTTTTTGTTTTTTGGGGGGTATACAACCGCTTTAAATGAAAATATGCAACACTGTAAAAACAGCCAATGGTTGCAAATTGCACATTAAAATTACACACTTTGCAGATACAACTTTTTCCACTCCTTAAAGTGTTTCTAAACCCAAGAACAAAATGTAATATATTGCAGCATGCCAGTCTGCAGATGAAGTGACTGGATGCATTAGTTTATTCTTTTGTTGTTCTGGCTAGATTTCCTCTATTTTCACTTACTGATCCTACCAGTAAAACACATTCTGCCTTATGGTGACAATACTCACTCAATGTACCGTATCTATGGAGGAAGCCGTGTTGTCACCCTAGGAGAGAAGTATTTTTGAGCTAGCATGGGAAAGAAGGTAAGACTGCTTGAGGTAACACTGCAGAGTGCACAGCATTTGTCTGTATAAGCTGTCTGCCCTGTAAGACCAAGGCAGTTTCAGACTGACAGGAAGACTCAAGGAACTACCACAGCGCTCAACAGTGCCATGGTAGTGCCGACATCAGCAAAGGCTGTCGGGTACTTGTAGATCGATCATTCACAGAACTCTGTGAATGAATGGCGTGGCCACGTGGGCGGAGCCCTGCATGGCCACGCTCTTTACAAAACAAGAACACTAGTAGGAGGTCATTTCTCCCCATACTGCTGTCACAGTGAGGGTACTGGGGAGCAGCGGCTGCATTGGGAACAGGTTACATGTTTCACCCTAAAAAACAGGGGGGGGGGACATGTAACATGTTCCCAAAAATGAACTTATCCTTTAAGTGGCCCTTTCAATTGCTGGCAATGCTCCTTAATGGCTCATAAGTTGTAGCTGCATCTTTTCTGACAGTGCACCACACTACAATCTATGTCCATGCATTGCACTGACGCACACCTCCATCGGCAATGGGGTTTAAATCTGAATCAAAGGCACCACACTGGTAGCAAGTAGCACCGGGTGTTCCCCCAACGCAAACATTTTAACTAAACCTTATATAACATCTAACAGACGGGCTATGGATAGATATATATCTATATAGTGTGTGGTCTTACCAGGCTGTGTTCTTTGGACTTTGATGAGGGAGTACTGCTTGAGGATGCAATGGATGCTGGGCTTATTGGAGGGTCTTTCTTTAAAAGTCGAGCCTTGTCCAAACCATTTTCCCTGGGAGAATGTGCTGGGCTCCCTCTGGGAGAAGAGGGGTCCTTTAAAATATAAAAAAAAAAATGCTTTTAAGTACACGGCTCTGCAAGAGAGTTCAAGGTCTGTAAGGCTCATTATTATGGTACTTATATATAGCGCCGTCAATTTACGCAGCGCTTTACATATACATTGTACATTCACATCGGTCCCTACCCTCAAGGAGCTTACAATCTAAGGTCCCTAACTCACACGCAAGATTGACTGACTATGAAAAACTCTAAAATATACACCAACAATCCTGAAGGAGAATACACACCTCATTGGAAACATCCACCACCAGGTTGTCATCACTCTTTTCACCATCACTGTCCTGCATAGGGAAGAAAGCACTTCATGTAACACTGAACTGTTACAAAAGAAAAAGGCTAGTCAAAGTTTATGCAATCATTTAGTAACTTTACCCACTGTAATAACTCTTTATGGAATAATGTAACCAAAAATCAGTCTCTCTCGAGGCATACCAACTATTTTATCTATAAATCTGATGGTCAGCAAGTTACGTACGCCCCACACTTGAAGTCCCACCACCACCTCTAGAATGAGTGCAACTTAGCAATATAGCTGCCACTTTAAATAAGAATGTGAACAGTATTTTAACCCCTATCAGAATGAGATGGTGAAAAATAAGCGTTAAAATACTGTTCACAACCATTTTATCTGACAGGGTTATTTAGATCTTTGTGGATTGTCATTTCTAATCCCATTTTAGTACTGCAAAGTGCTTTGAAGCCCTGCAGGTTTATTTGCTTAATAGAAAGAAACCGACAGAGCTGAATATCAAAATGGTGTTTGGATAAACCACTATCACTCACTGTCCAAGGTGATCAATAACTGGGCTGGGATTATCGTGGCTCGTTTTATTCACTGTGAGAGAAGACAATGGAAATGCGTGCAAAGTCATAATTTATCTGCATAGTTATCCATATGGCAAAAGAAGCACTGGTTTCAAAAACACAAAACAGTGCAGAGTGCCGGCTGTACAAAAGCACAAGCTGTATGTAGATGTCAATATGCTGCACACTGCTAGTGAAGATTCTACGCTCCAATGACAATTGGGGATGCATTTGTTAGGCTCAAATCTCTAGGAATATGTTTGACTGCTTAATGGCTTGCCAAAACTTAAAGAGTAACTCAACTCTTGCTGAGAAAAAAAAAAAAAACACAACACATTCCCCTCTGGGTGATCTATGTACTTTGCAAGGATTTAGCCGTTTGTGTCCAAGTGAATCTGTATGGGAGTGGTTCTATAATGATCAGCTGCTGCATCCTGCAGGGGTCTAATGAGGAAATAGGAGGGTCTGCATCCCTTTAAGCAGGCTATACATGTTAAATTTTCTTGTATAATTTTCCGTTCGACCCCTTCCACACTAGGGCGGTCTGCAGGCGCTATTGCGCTAAAAATAGAGCCTGCAAACAGACCTGAAACAGCGGCTGCTGTTTCTCCAGTGTGAAAGCCCCAAAAGTCCTGCTAGCCGCATCTTTGGAGTGGTGAAGGAGCGGTGTGTTTACCGCTCCTCCACCGCTCCTGCCCATTGAAAGCAATGTGACAACGCGGCTATACCACCCGCAATGCGCCTCTGCAGAGGCGCATTGCGGGCGGTATTAACCATTTTTCGGCCGCTAGTGGGGTTTAACCCGCACTGCTAGTGGCCGAATACTGCCGCAATTCCGACAGTAAAGTGCCGCTAAAAAGAACAGTGCTTTACCGCCACCGCACCTCCTGCCCCAGTGTGAAAGGGGCTTTAGATTTACCAAAAGCCATATAATATGAGGTCAAAACTAAACAACACTTTCAATTATATCCGATTAGGTGGGCTCTTGCACTACATAGTTGAAGGTAAATCTAAAGAAAATTGTAAGAAAATTGTATAATGTATGGCCAGCCTTAGATGGGATTTTCCTTTGGGAGTAGCACACCAAAAATGAAATTTGTGTTGCTGGCGGTGCCAAAAATCTGACTTCGTGCAGACTTCTGGGAAAATCGGTGAGCCAATCACAAAAGGATAGGACATATCTGGGGGGAGTTCTGTACACATTCTGTGTACAGAACACCTCCAGGTAGACATATTGTATTCTACAGAAAGAAGGTCATTTTTAATAACCTTCAATTAAAACATGGACTTGTCGCAATTGTATACACATTTTTTTGCCATTTCCCACCCCCCACGAAAGTGGAGTTACCCTTTAGGGGCATCTGCAAGCATGAACATTTCTGCACATCCACTGGATGTCAACAGTTTAAGCATGCTCTGCAGGTATTTGGAAAACTGGACTGCTCACAGCTAGAACAGACTTTCTACACTTGAAGCACTGCTTACATTCGAATAACAGTCAAGTATAATTACATACTGCCTAAAATACATAGGCAGAAGACTTGGAAGCGCTTCCAGCACCTGTGACTACAGACTTATCCCAGGAGTTTAATTAAACCTCCTACAAACCTGGGCAATGCAAACTGAACACATGACAGAAAGAAACGCATAGGCAGAAGTTACCTTCATGTCAAAATGATCAGCAGATGCAAGACAAAGACATATGAATTGGATTGCAAATCCCAATTTTTTTTGGTCCCAACTCTACCATCTGTGCCTACTGGACATTGACGCAACTTAAGGAGGAGATGGGCTTGTATATTGGGAACTGGGTCCTCTCATACATCTTTGCTGGAAAAGTATAGAACTTCAGCTGTCTACATTTCTGGATATTTACATTATTGGATTGAAAAAAATATTGCACATGTCAACTTAAAGACAAAATGAATAAATAAGGGAAAAATATTGCATCCTCAGAACCCTAAACCTGCAGTTAACCCAGAGGAAGACAAAAAACAAATGTGTCCCAATTTGGTCCAAAGGGGGAAAAAATAAATCTTTGAGCCCCAAAGACCAATTTTATACTCCCATTGATTAACATTTTACAGTATTTATTGCACATAATAATAGCCATTTATATTTTGTGCTTTAACACATTAAGCCTGGATCCAACCTTTTTACATTATGGATTTTGTGATATCATATGCTCAATCTAAATTGGGGTTCATGCACATGGACTAAAATAGGGATTTTTAAGGCCACAGTAAATTTCCAGATGCTTTCCCATGCCCGGAGAGCCACACGTGCCTCATGCAGCCTGCCATATAAGTGAATAGTGGCCCTAGTATGTGTATGTATGAATGTGAGTTAGGGACCTTAGATTGAAGCTGGAATAAGAAAGGGGTTTTGGGGACTTTGAGTGAGGCACAAAAGACACGCGATAGGAGAAATTATAAAATAGTTTAATTGCCATAAAAAAAAAAAATACTCCTGTTAAACTTTTTGGTAATATCTATATACAAGGCAACAGCACACAAAAAAATAAAAAATCTATGTAGAGTGAAGCTGCGTACATGGATGGCGATCTAGAAGTGCATTAACCCTTACCCTTACCCAGGTCTAAGAAAGGTTTACTTTAACACTTTCTGGTGCATGAAGCAACAAATGAATTCATGTTGCTAAACTGCAGAGTGACCTAAAATGAACACTTGCATTTGTTTCATTATATAAATTCAAATCTATTCATTATAAAATTCAAAATCTGTTAAAACAGGATATTTTTGCAGCTCAACTGACAAAGAAATCTTGCAGTTTAAAGTGTTCAAGGTAACAAATTTTCCACACAACATAATTGATGACAAAGTAAACAGATAACCCACATGAACTTTACTAACATCTCACTAAACAAACACCTGACTACATCTAGTCTAACCAAATACACCCTTAGGAAATATTTATGCTCCTTTATGATCCTTAAAGCATATTTGCTTCTCAGCGATAAGATGTATGGTCACCAGTCACGTTCAACCAGGATCCTTAAATATAGTACACAAAGGAAACAAATACACAAATAAAACACAGGATTACTGTAATAGGTGTGAGGTTACTTTACTTTGTACTTCTGTTGCCATGAATACGGCATCAGATATCTTCATGTACTTACGTAACGGGCGGCTATATCTTTTTCTTCAGTCTTCTGCTTTTTGCTTTCTGAAGAATAGTCTGCAGAATTTCTGTGCTTCTCTGCTGCTCGGAAACTTGCAGACGGTGACACAGAGGAGCTCTGGAATGTAAAGTGTGCCCAAATTTAAATATTGAAGTACAGTACCTGTATAACCAAAAAGGCATTTTTTTTTTTTTTGCCTTGGACAGAGTGGATATGGATTAGAACACCCATTCGTTTTTATCCCCATTTGTGCCCCCGTTGGGTGGATTCACCCTCTATTTGTCCTGTTTACCATTATCATTGAAAGTAAATCCAAAATTTTGGGTTGTCTCAAGAACAGTAATAGGGGGGAAAGCTTCCAGTGTGGACATTAGCTCTGGTTCCCAAGGAATTCCATTTGCAGCGATATCCTTTTGCTTCCTGTTTGGCTATGGGACAGGGAGTGAAGGGAAGTCTCTGCAATGTGATACAGATGGTAAAGAAGAAAAAAAAAAAAAAAGTACAATTAAAAAAAAAAAAAGGCAAAACACCCTTGGTTTAGTTTTTGCCACGTGTGACCCACTGGGGAGATTACATTTCATTTCCTGTCCCATAGCCAAAACAGGAAGTAGAGAGAATCCCTACAAAATGAGGGAATCCCTGGCTGTCACCATGGTCAAGCAAGCTAGTGTCCCCGTTTACTTCCATTACTGTTCTGGGGACTTCCCAAAATGTGGGATTTCTTTTTTACTTTCACTAATCGGTAAAAAATGGTAAACATTAAACAAGACAGAGGGTGAATCTCCCTAGCGGGGACACAAAAAGCAACAGAAACATTATAGGATGTACAAATCCCTCTCCACTCTAACCAAAAATAAAAGTATTTTTTTTTGTTAATACTTTGCTCATTCATGAATGCACACAAACCCACAAAAGACATCTGAGGTCAGGTTTACAATTCTGCATTCACTGCTCAATAATTTGACTCACGCTGCCAAAATTACACTGTAAAATCTATTGACAGTCGCTGTGTTTACAAAGCACAACATCATACAAGAACAATAGAACAATTACATATCTTAGAGGACAATAAACTACAATAAGGCGTGATCATTTTAAGGTCCTTGTTATTACAAGCACAATTAATGTTTAACGTTTACACAAAAAAAAAAAAAATATATAGAAAAGCCAGAACAAACTGGGCGATGGCACAGTTCAGCTCATGCCACTAAGACAGGGGTCTCAAACCTGCGGCCCTCAAGCTGTTGCGGAACTACAAGTCCCATCATGCCTCTGCCTATGGGAGTCATGCTTGCAACTGTTTAGCCTTGCAATGCCTCATGGGAATTGTAGTTCTGCAACAGCTGGAGGGCCACCAGTTTGAGACCCCTGCTCTAAGGGCTCATTTACACTTGTGGTCGGAGGGGGTGTGATAAAAATAGGCCATTGAGCCACAGCTTAATGGCTAGGTTCACCTTTACCAACATGTTACACCCATATTTAGGGTGCAATATGCAACACAAACCCATTATCTCTACCCCCTCGCCCCAAGAGCCCCTTCCCCAAAGCAGGGGTTCTTCTCCCTAAAGCTGCTAATGTGTTTAAAGACCTGCGTGGCTGAATGGGCCTTCATCTGCACAGCTGCTTCATTTATTCATGGTGATCCGTGCATGCATAAACTACAAGTCTGTGTTATGACCATTTTTGGTGATTTTTTTATAGCTTAGATGTGTGAATGATTAGATTTTAGCTACATGTGTTTGGAAGATAAGGCT
Source organism: Rana muscosa (assembly GCA_029206835.1). NCBI lineage: Eukaryota > Metazoa > Chordata > Amphibia > Anura > Ranidae > Rana > Rana muscosa. The sequence continues at coordinate 764,672,294 of CM055116.1, read as the reverse complement.
CCTCTTATTGATATGCAAATGAACCAGTTGGACTGGTTTACAAGCTTAGCACAGGAAGTGAGGCTACAGGATATGATGTAGCAGGAAAGTGGGAGGGGAATAGGACTTTGAACAAGCCATGCGCTTGAGGAACAAAGTAGCAACAGATGTTTTGGAGACTAGTTGTTTTGAGACTTCAGAGGAAACAGATGTTTTGTGCTGGGCTGAGCAAGGAGCCATGAGAAGATTCCATCACAAGGAAACCCACGTTAAGTCATTGACTAGTATACTTATGCCCATCACATACATGGTCCATGCTCATTTGTTAGGAAGGATAGATGGTTTTAGCATGTTTATATTGTATGCATATTTTGTTATGCCTTGCATGCTATGAATTGTTTTTCCTGTAATAATAATATGTGCAGTTATAATTGCTTACTTGGCTCATGCCACAAAAGAACCTCTTAATGAAGACCAAGCAAAACAAAGTCCCATCTGCTGCACTGATCAGCACCCCTTGTAGTTCCACTGATACTTTCTGCAGCTCAGTAACGGTCTGCTTGTACAGAGGTACAGGCAGAGCGCTGTAAACAATGGCTGAAGGAAAATTCACATTGCAACCATAATCTATTGTGGGTGCAATGCTTTGCAGGCTCCTGTGTAAAAATAAATTCACTTTTTACCTGCACATTCTTGTGTATTTATTTTTATTTTTTACCAAGGGTGAACTTAGTTTTTTTAATATAGGTTTACAACCACTTTAAAAAAGGGACTGTTAAATGCCAACAGTTTTGATCTGTCTCTTTTCCTCTACAAGCTGCAGAACTGATAAAAGAATTCTGAAGTCTAATGAAGTGAAGTATTGGTGACATAATTCAGCAGAGAACATTATTCATAATGGACTGAAAAAGATGTCAAATTGTTCCACTAGAGAGACTGTGAAACTGACATGTTAGACAGAAGTCTCTATGCTCCATTTAACATGATAAAATAACACGCTGAAAATGACCACTTCCAATCTGTTAAACAATATATGCAGCACTCTAATTATAGTAGAGCATGTAGTGTTAAAAAAAAAAAAAAAAAAAGCACTTATCAAATGCAGACTTTAGAATTCAAAATTGATAAAATGGTATCACCATAACACATTAAAACAAGCAATGGAATACCATAACATTGGAAAAAAACAAATCTCACAAGTGTCTTTAGGAAAAGGCTATGATCCGGGAGTTCTACAATTAGCTGTACAAATAAAAGCCAAATGGTTGCTCTAGGTACTAACTCCACTGTCGCTTTCCTTACAGAAAGATGTGCTCTGGAGACTCAAAACCCTGATTTACAGAAATTAATTTGCCCACTAGTCTAGTATGGGCCAAAAGACCAAAGAAAAGATATTCCAAAAAGAGAATTCCTGCACTAAAATATCTAGGTTTAATGGTAAAATTTCTCTGTAGAGTGTCTATACTTCAATGCAGCCTCTACCCCCTTCTCAGTGGTTTCTGTGCCCTCAATCCAAGCAGGCAACTTCCCCATTCTGTGCGAGTGTAGTGGATAGTTCTTGAAAACTAAAGCCTCACACACACAATCGGATTTTCCACAGACAAAGCGTAGGACTTTTGTCCGAAGGGAGTTGGCCAGGAATTTGTCTTGCATACAAACGGCACACAATTGTCAGCCAACAAACATGAAACTACGTGGTTTTTCAGATCTTTAGCACCACCCTTTGGGCACCTTCTGCTAATGTCATGTTTGGCGAGCATCGATTCCGAGCATGCGTGTTTGTACTTTGTGTACACAAGTCCATCAGACAAAAGTCCACTCGGAAAATTCGACAGACAATTGTCCACGGAAAATTTTAAAGCGTGCCATCCAACATTTGTCCGTGGAAAATCCAACAATTATCAGATGGAGCATAAAAATGGTCGGATTTTCCACCAACAGCCTGTCCACCACACAATTTCCTTTGGAAAATCCGATCATGTGTATGAGGCTTTAGAATCCCAGACTGTATTTCCCACTGATGAGCATCAGAACCCAGCTCTGCTCTCAGCTCAACCCCAGCTCTGCTCTTCTCAACTCCAGTTCCGCCCCAGCTCAGAATTAATTTCCCCCACCCAGTATAGCCCAAGCTCTGCCAACACACCCTCCCACCACTTCCTGTTTTTTCCATTCCATCATGAGGCATGTAATTCTTTATAGCCAAATGGAAATTTGACATATGGCAATGCAGAAAGTCCTTCTCTCACAGCATGGAAGCAGCGATTGTTTATCTCCAACATGACGACACCAACAGGTCCCAAAAATCAAAGATTACAAATATAGCAAGACATATTGATTTAAACTGCATCAGTTTTGTCTCCATTTCTTCTTTAATACTAAGCATTGCTTCTGTGAAACAGGTCAGAATGAGGATTGAACTGGTCTTGGAATAGTAAGGTGGTGTGAAGACTAACGTATACCATTTCTTTGATTGTACCAATGGTGCCTGCACATTGGGACAAAATGCTTACAGGTAAAGATAGGTTGCTAATCAAGTATTTAGTGGACAGAGTGGAAGCTCTTACTGGATGGAACTACACTATACATAAAACTGTTGAACAAAGACTACAAAAGCAAGACTTTGCTGGATATCTGCTTAAGGTCCTTCTTGTAAGTCCCACTTCTTATGAAACATTTTCTTCTAAGAAGAGTGCAACTACTAAAAAGACACTGGTATGGGAACCTTTCATTTATATAATTACTCACTTTTGTGTATTGCCTGCAGATCCCGAAATGTTTGTCGGGTCTCTAAACCAGCATTTAGCCTCCCTAGACCAGAAACAAAGGTTTAGAAGGCTCTCTTAATATACTATATAACATCTCTGGGGTAAGTTATTTCTGCTTTTGAACTTGGCTGTTGTGGGCAGGAAGAATGGAACAAGGTCCATTATTCAATGAGGAGTTTGAGATAAAGCTTCCACACAAGTTCCAAAAAAAAAAGGATTTGAGCAGCTAGAAAAATAATATGTCAGAATGAGCCTGGGGACACTTATGAATCAAAAGGAGAAATAGATCTCAGAACGTCAGTTCCCAATCTCCAAGTAAGCGGCATAGTGAGAAGGTAAGGGAAAGAGGATGCTTGGTGCCATTCAGACAGCATAATCATAGCTCAAGACTAATTGGTATGCCTGGCACATTGGATTAACAAATGTTTTTTCTCCAGAGAACAGCAGAAAACCATAGATTCAGTTAACAGGGAATAAAGCACATTTCCAGGAGAACAGAGAGACACAAAATGGTGCTCAATATAGCACCAAGCTGCCAAGTTTATAAACACAACACTTCATATCGCGCAGGTTAATCTCACAGTAGGCGATAAGAAATGCTATATTGTTGAAAAAGGTAGCTTAACAACCTGAAATAGAACAAAGACGTCGGTACAATATATCTAAAATATTTCATCTTCAATATTTCCTGTGAATTATGTATAGATTAAAACACAAGACAAATATGCTCAATCAGGAAATTCAATTTATTGTAATTAGACAAATAAAAGATTTGATCGGCTACTATGAGTTGCTATATTTTGCCTTCAAGGGCCACCAATTGTATTCAATAAAACAAATTTAATTTGTAGCAATCAATCAGAAAGGATCTTTCCTAGGTCATGTAGCCACATTCAAGGCTGCCGCCTTTTTAAGAAAGTTCTTGTGATGAAATGTGTTGAGGATAGATGGCCAGACATCAGGGTGAACCTGGGAGTATCGGGGTTTTCCATGTACGGAGGTGACTGCTGGTTTAAAAGTGCTGCCCAAATGATTTTAACAGAGTGCACATTTGATACTTCAATAAAAGCATGCGTTTTAAACATATTACACTATAAGATGAGGAGATTGGGAAGAGAACCTGGTTGTGTTCAGGTCCACTTATTTGTAGCGATTTTTACCTCCACTAATGCTGGCCATACACTATATGAAAAATCGTCCGAACTAACTCTCAAAACACGAATGTTTGGTCGTGAGCGCAAACGATAGTGCCATCATGTAATGACCGATAAATCGTTCAGTGGACTTAAATAAAAAAAGTTGTTTTCTTTACACATATACCTAGTGCAGAAAGTTCGGACGGGAAACACATTAACCTTTCAATTTATCGTTCGGCAGAAAATTTCCAAACTTGTCCTTCGTTTTTTCGGCTCAAAACCATCCCAACGATTATCGATTTTGTGCCCATCAACTGTTCAATAAACGAACGAACTGTCTGATCGACCGATTTTCGACCGATTTTTCGTATAGTGTCCAGCATTCAAAATAAAAGGTCATATACAGCTGGTGACATTTTTTGTTACACGGAGGTGGAATATATTGGGAAAAAGGAGTAATGGAAGTTGGGGTATTTATCACATGTTTGAGGGTATAGCTCTGGTATTTTTTTTTATACTTTCTGAATGCTTGCTTAGTATTACATTTTATAGCATTAAATGTTTACCAGTAAGTGCGTACTGAAATGAAGCATGCACTTCAGTCAGATACACTTACCGTATATACTCAAGTATAAGCCGAGTTTTTCAGCACTTTTTTTGTGCTGAAAATGCCCCCCTCGTTATATACTCGAGTCTGTGTCCATCTGCAGCCTCGTGCGCCTGATCTCCCGGCGCTGTGACATCAGTCTAGTCGACGGCCGTACAGTGTAACAAAGCCCCGCCTCCTCCTCGTCCACGATAGGCGAACACTGACTCACTGCTGGGAAACTGAGTCAGTGTTCTGTCGGAGGAGGAGGGGCTTTGTTACACTACATGGCCGCCGACTTTTTGCATATCACAGTGGCACAGATCATAAGGCATGCAGATGGACACGGCGAGGCTGAGGCATGCAGATGGACACGGCGAGGCAGAGGCATGCAGATGGACACAGCGAGGCTGCAAATGGGCATTGTTGACCCTCTTTTCCACTTACAGTAGCTGCTGCATTTCTCACCCTAGGCTTATACTCGAGTTAATACGTTTTCCCAGTTTTTGTGGTAAAATTAGGTGCCTCGGCTTATATTCAGGTCGGCTTATACTCACGTATATACAGTATTTTTTAATCTTAAAGCTCAATGTTCGTTTTAAAGCCGATCTATGCGTTTCCTCTCAATTTGAATAGTTTGTTTGGACCAAGTCAGCCCAAACAAACCATTTCCTTCACCAACTGCTGTAGCGGCTCCCGGCACTATATGTACTGTATGTAGATTCAGGCGAATGCAGAAATTGTGAGGTCATCAGCCTGCCTGCCTCTCTGCCTCATTGATAAAACAAAAAGGCCTGCTTTATGAATGGATGAGTGCCGCTTATCGCAACGCTTTTTTGTTCTGAGGGTGAAGACCGTCATACAGCCAGAACCCAGCACAGTCTACTGTCCGTAGCTAAAGCTAGCTATAGCACACAGCACTGAGAGCTGAAGTTAGTGAAATAAATTGTTTTTGGACCAAGCAAACCAACTATTTAAATTGACAGGAAACATGAAAATCAGCTTTGCGTCATTTGACAACTATGGGTATGTATTGTATAAATGCAACTTTTAAAAGTGTCTTAGTTGTGCACCAGTCCAAAATTCAGCTCCCCTGCAAGCAAGCTGAAGATGAATACTGCTGCACTTAGTGACCACTGACAGCTGACCCAGATTCCATGGCGACATCTGGGGCTTGGTTTAGAAGGTGGGTAGTTTTTAGAACCATTTATAGACAGGCTAAGCTTAGAACCACTTCCTCTTTAAAGGAATGGAAAATTCATTTTCCATAAATTAGGACTGCAAGTTTTAATTCAATTAAGTGACAAGATCTTAAAGCACTAGGCCATTACATGGTTAACACAGCCCTCATGCTGGAAAAGCCCGGGAGAACAGATTATTACATTTTGCCTGAGCCAGCGGGACAGCAATATCAATACTTGAAATTTCAATGCAAGCTGCACTTCCACATTAAGAGGGCTATTAAGTTTAATGTAAAGAGATCAGGCTGAATAAGTACATTTAACCAATGTACTTAAAAAAAAAAAAAAAAAAAAAAAGAAGTCTTTAGAAATTGTAATACAAAATGAAGTAAAGAACTGTATAGAATACAAAACACAGACATGGGTCACATCCATCGAGACGTAATTAACAGCATAACGTCAATCTAAAAACGGAAAAAAAAAAAAAAAAAAAAAAAAAAACACACTTCACACTGCCAGCGGGCCGCGTTGGCAGTAATGCGGCGCTTTGTCGTTTTAGCGGCGCTTTTCGGCCGCTATCGGTCGAAGAAAGGGTTAAATGCGCCCGAAAAGTGCTGCTGGCGAAGCGCTTGGGCAGCGGTGCCCATTCATTTCAATATACCGGGGCGGTGGAGGAGCGGTGCATACACCGCTCCAAAGATGCTGCTTGCAGGACTTTTTCTAATGTCCTGCAAGCACACGGCTCCTGTGTGAAAGCACACAGGCTTTCACACTGGGGCTGCAGGGGAGGTGTTCTCCGGCGCCATTTTTAGCCCTTTAGCACCTGAAAAACACCTCAGTGTGAAAGGTCTGAAGCCCTGTACACGACAGTTTTTCCCGGCAGTAAACCTGCCAGAAGAGCTTTTGGCTGGGAATCCCGACCATGTGTATGCTCCCTAGCAGTTTTCCCGACAGGAAAACTGGGGGGGAAAAAAAAAAAAAAAAATAGGAGAACCTGCTCTCTATTTTCCGGTCGGGATTCCCGGCAGAGTGTTTCCTGCCGAGAAAACGTATGTATGCTTACCTGAAGGGGAAATAAGCTGCGCATACTCGATAATTCGACGCATGCGCAGTAGTATAGAGCGTAATTTAACCGGCACGTCGTAGTCTTTGACGTCACCGCGTTCTTGCCATTCAAAATAACGGCGGGTCTTCTGTGGCCGTGTGCATACATGGCTTTTCAAGGCAAGCCTGGCACGAATCCCATCGGGAAAACAGACGGTTTTCAAACAGATGGGATTCCCGGTCGTGTGTACAGGGCTTAAAGCCCCTTTCACACTAGGGCGGGAAGGTGCGCTGTGGGTATAGTGGCGCCGCTATACCTTAGTTTTTACCACGGTATTTGGCCGCTAGCGGGGTGAATTTAACCCCCGCTAGCGGCTGAAAAAGGGTTAATACCGCCCGCAATGCGCCTCTGCAGAGGCGCATCGCGGGCGGTATTACCGCGGTTTCCCATTGCTTTCAATGGGCAGCAGCGGTAAAGGAGCGGTGAACACACCGCTCCTTCACCGCTGTAAAGATGCAGCTAGCAGAACTTTTGGAGCGGTCCTGCTAGCGCACCGCTTCAGTGTGAAAGCCTTTGGGCTTTCACACTGAAGACTGCAGGGCACGATTTTTTCAGGCGGTATAGCAGCACTTATTAGCGCTAAACCGCCTGAAAAACGTGTCAGTGTGAAAGGGGCCTAAGAGGAATCCATTCGAGATTGTTACCCAAGGTTGGTGATAAACATACAGAGCTCTCCCTGAAGATGAAAGACAAAGCAATACAATGTAGTGAGACTCAAGGAATTGACTGAGCATACTGTACAAAGAACTACTTCTAGACCTCCATTTCCTCAGTTTTTAGTCATGAAAAGATAAGAAAAAGATCAAGCCTCAGATGCACATAAAAACACCTGTAGAAATGCTTAAAGCCTGTATGTAAAACCATCAGACGTTCAGTTCAATTATGAAGCCTTTGCAGCCTAAAAACATCCCTAGTTAACTCTACTACTGGAAAACAAAGCGGAACCATAAAAAAGAGAAGTTACACTTTATATCCTCCCCAACCACCACATTTGGCACATTATAATTTTTTTTGGGGGGAGGGGGGAAATCGGGTACCTAGTTCTGATACCTACGACCACCTCCAAACAGATCACCTAGGCAATTTAAGCAGAAATTCAGGCCCTCTTTGCTCGTAGCCTTTGGGGACATGTCACAGGTCCAAGAAGGCTGCGGGACCATTCACAAACCGTGGCTCACTCATGCGCAGTGGGAAGCCAGATGTGAAGCCACAACGATTCACAGCCAGCTTTCCCACAGTTAACATGCCAGCACCAGGGACCCAAAGACTGGCAAAGAACTGGCCCGGGTGAGGATAGCACAGGATCAATGGACAGGCAAGTGTCCTTTTATTATGACTGTTTCCTTCAAGGTGAAGATCCACTAACCATCCAATAAAATGGGCCCTAAAAGTAGTACTAAATGCTCAGTGCTTGAAGTGGTTGTAAAAGGCAGAAGTTTATTTTTTTATGCAGTTAGGTAAAAAATAGCCCACCCTCCCTCACCCCCATAATACTTACCTGAGATTAATCGGAATCCAGCAAATGTGAATGGTCCCACATTCTTCTGGGACCTGTGACCAGAAGGCAGAACGGGAAGGAAAGGGGGGCCAAACTTGAGTTTGGATCGCCGCCACCCACCCCCAAGAGGAGCCAAACTTGCGCCCCCCCCGCCTCCCTAGTGCCAATTATTAGGGGGGGGGCAAACAAGCAGTAACTTCCCCTTTGGGTAAGGTAAGTCAACACCATAAACCTGGGCAATGAAAGCAAATTGTTCACAGAGGTATGTGCAGTAGGGGGATCGGGAGTTTGTTTGGGACTGGTGAGTGTAGGATGTTTGTTCAGCAGCCTTTTTGTGAAAAGTGAACCTACACTGCTTTGTTATAGTACAACTGGGCCCTTAACTTCCTCTGACTGAGACATAAGGTATATAGATTCATGATAATATACAAATAGTCTCTACTGTCAGTGCCTGCCTGCTCAGTAAGTATGCAAATTACAAACTTTTAACATTTATTTTGGCTTACAGTAGAGGGAACAATTTTTATGACATGCTGTGGTGAAAAACGACTTAGTATTTATGTCTGACAACTTCTGTGTCTGCAGGGGGAAAAAAAAAAAAAAGTAAAGTAAAGTAATCCCACCGCAGGCTGTTATACAATACATTAATTGCTTGATTATTCCTAGGCAGCCGTTTCCAATCTATACAATGTACATGAGAGATTGCATCACTCTATAACTGGCAGCTTGTAACACTCCCTAAAACCTTCACCCTTTCAATAAGAGATGTGGGTGGCAATCAGACTGAAGGGCTGTAATTCAGGAACATCCACTTCGACAACAGACGCGTTAGCTGGGAGGATGGGCACATTGCAGGTCTAGTGTGTGCAATCTATGCCTTAGACCCAGAGCAGCCTACAAAATGAATACAAATTTTCATACTAGCAATTAAACACTGGGGGAGGAATTATCCAACCGTCTCAAATAACTTTTGCAATTTACTCGGAGAGTAGACCAAGCTTGTCAATATGGTATCGTTTTATATTCTCACTCATTAGCAGTGTCAAAAGGACACTCAAAAACACGAACAAAGCTAAGCCTATCACATTACAATGAGCCGCTCTTCCATGTTATCCAGACATGTCAGGACACACTCAGTTCCCCTGTGGCAACACACTAAACTGACACTGCTCCTATGAGCCATTCTGTCGAGAGCTTTGTTCTGGCTATAATGATATATGAGCAAGTATTTTAGTGAAATTAAAGAAGCAGCTTTGCTGCCATTATCTTGGGCTCTGTACAACATCAAATGAGATATATGGTGTCACACCAACAACTGCAGCATATATGGTGAAAGAGACCACGTAATTCAGACCTACTTATAAATCGAGGCATGCAAGTGCAAACAGCACCTGCCTAATGTACACTGTAAATAGAATCAAGGCAATATTCACATTCCTTGGCAACTTCCACCATTGTACAGTATTTACATAATGCTAGGAGAGGCACACGTGACTTATGTTCATTAAGATCTTGTAATCTTAGGCCACTTTCACACCGAGGCACTTGAAAAACTGCCAGTAAAACACTGAGCGCTTTTCAGGCGCTTTTGAAGCGCTTTCAATTCATTTCAATGGAGAGGGACGTTTTTTCAGCGCACTGCCCCGGTGTGAATGCATTCATTGATTTTAATGGAAATAAGTTCTCAGGTGCTTTTTTTAGCGTGAAATTGCCTGAAAAGTGCCTCAGTGTGAAAGTGGTCTTAAAGAGATCTGTTATCACTGATAACTTGTAAAAAAAAAAACACATGCAATTCCTTGGCAACTATGCAGAATCACTAGGAAGCCGTGGTAATAAATAAGCACACACACAAAATGTATGTATGCAAGTGGAAAAAGTATTTGATCCCCTGATGATTTTGTACATTTGCCCACTGACAAAGAAATGATCAGTCTATAATTTGGTAGGTTGAATGGTAGGTTTATTTTAACAACGAGAGACAGAACAAAAATATCCAGAAAAACACATTTCAAAAATGTTGATTTGCATTTTAATGAGTGAAATACGTATTTGATCCTTGCCTGATCCTGACAAAAAGCAATCGGCATCACTGAAGGCTACTTTGCAATATGAAGGCTCATTAAAGTGACACTAAATCTGGTAAAAAAAAAAAAAAAAAAAAAAAGTGTATTAACTCAGAAAAGTTGCTTCTACCGTTCTAAGCCTCAAAGTTCCTTTTTTTATTTCGCTGCTGTGATCTCCTGTTAGAGGGTGGCTATGTTCATTCTTCATAGTCCCAACAAATGTAGGAATGTAGTCACCCTCTTGCTCGCTCCTAAAGATAGGGACTGTGGACTATGGGATGGATAATGTGCATGAAGCAGTGGTATGACCCCCAACTATCACTCACTGCTCGTTTCAAAGAATTGAGGGGGAAAAGGAGAGGTTAAAAAGGATGTTAAAAGGAGGCAGAAAACTCAACAAGAAACATCTTCATAAAAAATAGACTGCAGGGTCATTTAGTAATGTATGTGTATGAAACAGTTTCTGAAAATAAGGCTATTGTTTGTCACTTTAAGCAAACAGCACAAGGAGCAAAGTGCAGTAACCCACAGCAACCAATATAGTCACTTTACTAAACGCAACCACCAGCCGATTTCTATCCGGGTTGCTATAGATACTATTCTTTGGCTTTCACTGCTTGCACCATCCTATTTGAATAATCTCGATACATAGCTTATGAGTGATTACAACCACTAGCAGCCACTCAAAAAACTGATGTATAGGTTTAAGTGGATGTACCTTTAATACCTTTTTACCTTTGTATAATATTCATTTATATGTACATACACATATAGGGGCTTAGCCTTTAATGCTCAGTGAAAGATGTGCCCTTTCCTTGACTTCATAATGAAAAGTCATGTTTTAATTGCTGGAGACAATTAGAAAACGCTAGGCACTTTTTCATCCACAAGTAAGAGCTCCCCCCCACCCTTTTTGTTTCCTAACAGCTAAGGCTTTCCGAGTTTATTGTACAAAAACAGTTTCCTTAATGCAAATTAAATTATGTTCCAGTAAATGACTTCTAATTCAAATGGCTATTCTATTTCAGGGTATACAATTTCATTTAATCCTTAGTCACTCATTACTTTGACAACTGCCTATACTATTTTTTGCCCAGGAAAGCCAGTCTTTATTCTAGTTAAGTTAATTAGAGAACATTTCCCTTAATGAAATGTACAACCTGATATTTAAAATGATGCATATAATCGCCCTTGGTTCACTTAAAGCTTTTTTTCTTTCTGCCGTGACGCCAGTTCTAGCATGCAACAATAACTTCACTACAGCCAACATACTCTTGAATGACATCACGACCTAATATTTAAATACAGCTCACGTGACAAAACAAAAGAAAAAAAATGATTAGTAAATACATTGGAAGCTTATTTTACCTAGTGCTCTAGGCATGGTATTTTTATATCCCAATCACCCTGGCATCTGGGAGCCTGTAAAAGGATTAATTATACTTTGTACATTAAGCACAGCCTGGCTGGGCATGGTGAATTTATCATATTCAGTGGAGAGGAAGATAAGGAAGCCTTGTGAAGACAAGATGCTCTCTTTCAATGAGTTTCCTTTTCAACAGTTAGGAAATGAAGGCCACTATCGTTAGGCCTTGCTGGCACGGCGTCATTTCAGCTTGTTCCCATTTGTACCTAAAGCCTTTGTCAACAGCTCAACAAGAATCAAAAGCAAACAACCCACTACAAACAGACTGGTGCGAGTGTGAACCGCTCACTCACATTCCAGCTGCTCAATGTCTGTTCAAACTCCTCACTGACAAGGTTAAGAGGGTGAGGAGGATAAGCACAAGGCTAAAAACATGTTGGCTGCATTGGAGATAGATAGTGCTTTGAAACCAACAGATGAGTTCACCAGCTCCCCCTCAAACAAACGTAGTGTCCACCGAATGGAACATCCTTGTCTGTAGACACAACTGGCCCAAAGTCCTGAATCCTGCCTAATATTCTCTTATGGCATGCTAACAATTCAGTAGCAGAAGAGACATTGATAAAAGCATTGTGAGCAATGGATCTATAGTTAACAGATATACAAGCTAATCGTTTTAGCCATATCACTGACAAATACAACAGACTATAGTCCCGACTGAGAAATTATCTTGTGTGTCTAGAGATATTTGGACTTCTGCAGAGGCAATGTATTTTTGAGGTCCACAATTCCTGCTAATAGTCGGTGCACAGCATATGTGCTTGCCAAAAATGACCAATCTACAGTAGTTGGATTTTTTTGACCCCCTTCTTATAGCCAATAGCTCTACTTAATTTAGCCACACTTCCTGAGTGCAAAGCAAAAATGACCTTAAAAAGCACATACCATTAACACAGGTAATATTGTCCGATTGGAATAAGGGGTTACATTTTTAATAAGGGTCATTCAGTGCAAAAAGATAATTTTACAAAGCTGGACAGAAGGCACTTTTAGTAGATGAATTTACTAACTGCTGTGCCACCAGAGGGCTCCAAAACCAACTCAGTAATATTATCCGGCAAGAAAAGGACTGCAGTTCATAAAGTTTACTGCAATAGACAGAAATGTAGGAGCTAGTGCTACATATCATGGATCACTTGGCAAGCAGTGAATAACCCAAAAGAATTTTAATAGGTCACACTGACAAGTAATGATTACTCTAAGCTTGCAATAATTAATTTCAAACCAACAAAGAAAGTGCTACATTCTCAGATGGATAGATAGGAGAAGATAGATTTATTTATTGTTTTTTAGTAATAGAGGTTCCACATGTTTTTAATTAACTCATTTTAAAGCAGAACTAAATTATCTCAATTAGCATTACCTATGTTTAATGCTTATGCTGCTAGCCTTAATAGAAAGGTATATTATACTTGTTTTAAACTTTGTTTTTTACATTGTCGCTTCCTCGTTTCTAGCCTAGGCCAAAATGATGTCATATGCCTCCTGGTGTGTTTTTTTTTTTTTGTCTTTCCTTCGGAGGAGCAGCTTTCTCAGCCAAGCATCCCTTCCTGCATTGCATGCATGTCTGAGCTAAGGGCAAACAGATTCCAGGAAGTAAATGCTATATGAACCATCTGCTCTCACTCAAGATGGCGAAAAGACTAGAAATGCTAGTGGGGAGCGTCTTTCAAAGTGATATCTCAACAAAATCAAGCATGAAACATGAATGGATGGGCGAGTTTGCTTTGATAAATATTAAAAATGAATTACGGTAAATAGAATTTTTAGTTTGTGGTTATCAGATACAATTCACTTCTGCTTTAACCTACCCTTGAAACATTCCTCAATACATAAAATTTACAGCATGTGTGTTTGAAATCACTTACATTTTGTACTCCACAATGCCGTTGACTCTAGATTTCTTAGCACTGCTTCCCCATGCCTCTCTCGACTCAGCACATGCATGCTCGCCTAAGAGTTTCAGGTGGTCCCCTACATGTCCCATGAACATTCCCACCCAAACAATAATGAGCATGTAAACCTGTGCTATCAGCATCAGGGGGCCTCCCAGGTCCTCACACCCAGCCAATACTACAAGTGCATGCCTGCTCTAATAGAAGTACCTTCTGCCAAAACTTTGCAACCCTGGCCGAGATCACATGACAGGTTAGCTCCAGGGAGGCCTGCATGGCAAAGGAGCAACCCTATAGGTGGACATACCAAGTGCAAAGAATTTGTTTGCAACACAATCCTCAAAGACGAAGAGGAAGAATAAGCATGAGTGTATGGTGACATATACACAATTTGAGGATTTCATAATACCGTATATACTCGAGTATAAGCCAACCCGAATATAAGCCGAGGCACCCAATTTTACCACAAAAACAAAAAAAAATGGGAAAACGTATTGACTCGAGTATAAGCCTAGGGTGTATCTGCATGCCTCACTGTGTCCATGCCTCACTGTGCCCATGCCTAGACTGACGTTTAACATGGAGTCTATGGAAGGGGTGCCCAGCTTTGAAAAATCAGTGCTCCCCGGCCATAGGTCCCCCAGACAAACTTTGCACACTTAGAGGAGAAATGGGGCTGCATGTGTGCCAAGTTTCGGGTCCAGGAGACCTACAACCCGGCCAGTACCAGGTCCCCAAAGTCACCAGAGAAATTACCGTTTAACATGGGAGTCTATGGAAGGGGTGCCCGGATTTAAAAAAATCTATGCTCCCTGGCCGTAGGTCTCCCGGACAACAAACTTTGCACACTTGTAGAGGAAGAGTGGGGCTACGTGTGTGCCAGCCGGTACTGCTGTTTGAATGTAATCCTCGACATATTAAAACAGGTCTCATTTCAATTTGTAATATTTTAGAACTAAAACCACATTCGCAGTTAAAATCTAACATCAGTTAGAATTTAATTTAATAAAAATAAAAAAACCATCCTACTCCTTTGCATTTTTTCATCACTGCTGACAAAAACAAATGTCGTTTTGACCCCATTAACCGCTAAAAAAAAAAAAAAAAAAAATTGAACAAGTGTTACGAAATTCAGTTTTTTCTTTTTCTTTTGTATGGCCAGCTTTATGAGGGCTTCCACTCTTTGTGACTTGCCCCTTTAGTGCCACATGCAAAGCACTAAGCCCGGTATACTTGTGTTCCCACAATATTTGAAGATTACTTCATTGACATATCAATGAACACCATATCCCTGTCTGCAGAATCAATGAAGAGTAAATAATCAGCTAATGACCTCACTGTGGTTAGTGGAGATCATCACAAGGTTAATCAGACACTGCCTGATAGACAATGCACAGAAGAAATATGATATGCTTCCAAATTTAACAAAACCCAATGAAACCACCAATATCCTACTGATTTTAGCAGAGCAGCTGATGCTTATAGCTTGGTTACAGTTACATAGACCAGGAGAAACCCTGACATTCCAAGATTACTATGAGACAGGAAAACAGTATGAAAGCTCAGCGATAAGTACATCAGGAAGATAGATTTCTCTCTCTAATGTCCTACAACACCAATCAATAAAAATGTTTGTTTTTTTCCCCCCATTTGCAGAGATTGAAACTAAAACAGTTAAAAGGGAAAATACGAATACAAATACAAAATAAAGTAAGAGGGTACAGATACAAGACTTTGTTGTAATAGAATTTTTCAACTGCTTTTAGGCCCCTTTCACACTGGGGCGTCGGCGGTAAAGTGCCGCTATTTTTAGCAGCGCTTTACTGACGTATTTGCGGGGGTATTCGGCCGATAGTGGCGCGCTTTTAATCCCCGCTAGCAGCAGAAAAAGGGTTTAAACCACCCACAAAGCGCTGCTGCTGGCGGTATAGCCAAGGTGCCCATTGATTACAGTGGGCAGGAGCGGTGGAGGATCGGTATACACACCGCTCCAAAGATGCTGCTAGCAGGACATTTTTTACCGTCCTGCTAGCGCACCACTACAGTGTGAAAGCCCTCGGGGCTTTCACACTGGAGAAACAGCAGCGGCTCTTTCAGGGCGCTTTGCATGCACTATTTTTAGCATTATAGCACCTGCAAAGTGCCCCAGTGTGAAAAAGGTCTTAAAAACATGCACACATTTTTAAGTAGGTGCAATAGAAGTCAAATATTTCAAATTCTTCTAAATTAAACACTTTTTTTATTATCAATAATTAACATTACAAACATTTGTAATGTATTAAAGAGTAGAGCGTTTAATTTGTAGCGTTTATATCTGACTGGAGTTTAGCTTTAAAAGGTAAATACTAATGCATCTGATTACAAAAGTCGTGTAATCTTACTTCGTGTTACTAAACCCAGCACCCTGCATTCACTACATCTGGTCTCCCACAGTACACAGAACATGGAAATGCAATTATTTTAGAATATATAAACTGCCAAATAACTTTTCTCATCTGCAGCATATAGCAGTCTTGTGACTTCTATCAGTGTCTGGTTAAAGCTTGTAGGATGAGGTTTTTCTGACTGTCCTATGAGGCTGCATTACCCCTGACCCTCTGGACAGGGCCGATTGGCCCTGTGCTGATCACATGCACACTCCCAAGAGAAAAAAAATAAAACTCTAGCAATACACACCAAACTGAGCATATGCAGAGTGACTCTAAAGGCTCTGTCTCATCAGGAGATTGATTGGAGACTGGAAGAAGGGGAGGATCAGAGAATACAGGATCAAACAGCCTTTTTACACAATGGATTTGCCGATCACTTTTAGAAGCGCAGGCAGAGGTGACCCCCCCCCGCCCCCCACCATTAATTGAGCCGGGGAACCATCAGAATTCAGCAGGGTTTTCCCATAGAGATAAGCAATGGCAAGATGACTACTGCTCAGGTGGCACTGATAAGTGCCCATTAGAGCCGCCCATGAGTGCAGCCATATCCGTGCCCGCCAGTGCAGCCATATCATTGCCCGTCATTGAAGAAAACCTACTTATTTACAAAAACATTTAACAGAAACAAACAAAAACGTAATATTTTCAAAAAAAAAATGTCGGTCTTTGTTGGGGGGGGGGGTCAAAAAAAAAAAAAATTGCGGAGGTGATCATTTTATGTTTGGGGGGGGGGGGGGGGTTGGGTGTTTAAGTAATTGTCTAGCAAGAAATATAGATTTTTTATTTGTAAGCAACAAAATGTCAGAAAATGGCGTGGTTCTTTAGTGGTTAAATCTTGTCACTGCTTCTCTCCTTGCGCAGGGGGACTGGCCTTGTATCTGCCCCCTCCTGTAGTTTTCTACAGGCAGTCTATAGTGGGTGTGCTGGGCTCCTCCCACTGTTCTGCTCTCTGCACATGCCATGTACAGCACAGCGATGATCTCACTACTACTTTTACAAGGTAATAACCAGGTTTGCAAGAGGCATTTAGTGCACACACTTTAGGTTTTTACATAGAACCTGTTCTGTTCACTTCCATCTCTACAGGGCCTCGGTTTCAAGTAATTTCATAACCAAAAATATAGATTTCAACATGAAAGACGAGTCGCTCAAGAGAAAACCGATAAAGGTGGAAATAAAGAGATCCTATTGGCCTTTTATCATAAACCCTTCTCTCGTGTGCACCAAGCTGCATATGCCCAAGCTCTGCATACATTAATTGCAGAGCATGCATGGGCGTGACATCGCTGTACGGCTAACCAACCAATTTTCCTAGAATTGCTTCATAGCTAGATTTCAGGCAAAGGCATCATGCACACTGGGTGTCAAAAACACAATTTTTAAGGGCGTATTAGTATTTTTATTAAGCTTCCAGGGGAGAGAAAAAAAAAACACTAGTGTGGATGAAGCCAAAAGGGTTAGGCTGAGCTTAAGCCCCGGTTCACACTGGTGCGTTTTGACATGCAATTTGGCATGTCAAATCGCATGTCAAAACAGCGATATTTGCTGAAAATTGCCGGCATTGGCACCGTCCTAATCGGTGCGACGCCGCATGTGCGGCGCTGCACAGATTTCAAAAAGTAGTTATTGTACTACTTTGTGATTTTGGCCCCGCGATTTTCATTGACATCTGTCTATCATCTGTCTATCTTTTCAGCTAAACTCGCACGGCTTCACTCTCGCAGCCCAGTGTGAACCTGGGCTAAGGAGTGTATTTAGGGCCAATTTACAGCTTGGGGTTAGGCACAAGTTAATCTTAGTGTAATCAGTTAAGTGGGTGTGAAATTTAGTGGTCTAAAACTCACATGTGCCCAAAACTGCTGTGCACTCTGATCTAAAGGAGCAATGCTAATTTCCATCAAGTGGTGATTTAGAGGATGTGCAGATGAAACCCGGACCTAAGGTACTGCAGAAGGCAGTAATTCACAAACCGGTCAGGGAGCCAAGCTAAAAAGCTAAAAAGGAAAATCTCCCTAAATAGTATAGCTTTTCAGATTTTCTGATGCAGCGCTAGGAATCGCTTCATTTATACTATCCAAAAGCAGCATCTTCAAGCCTGTAATAAGAGATCCTCATGCATGTGTCAGACACGCCTGTTTCCATAATGAGTGATTCACTTCAGATAGCTTAGCACATCTAAAGATATCCAATGGGAACCAAAGAAGCCTAACTAATGACCATAAAATTACATGGGACTTGCATGCAACTGCTTCTATTTTCCCTCTAGATCATTTATTCTGCGGCACACCAATAAACCAAATCATTCTTAGATTTACCAGATCATTTTTTATTCATATCCTTGTGTATCAGATGTGAGCTAGTAACATCCCACCGAGAGTAATGTCAGGCCAAATCCCTCAACCACTGAAAGCGCTGCCTGGATAAATCTCACTTCACTTTCTATTCTGCCAACCACTTAGGGCAGGGCCCAGGGGAGCTCTTCAGTTTATCCCTGCTCACGCAATGTCACAGGCACAAGCCAGAGTGGCCCAATCAGTGCCAAGAAATAAAAATGTTTGAGGAAAAAAAGAAAAAAAAATCACAGATGTTCATGCATTTCACATACCTTGTGCCCTATGGTCTGTTGCCAGGGTAACAGGAGACCACCAGCGAGAGCATTATTAGCTTTATAAAGTAAGTCTCAGGGGCCATGGGCAGAGAAGAACTGAATTACAATGTCAACGCTTTTGCTATCCATGTCTTGCGATTGTGCATATATTTAACCCTTTAGTGAAATATATGCTTGCAAGAAAAAAATAAAAAAATAAAATGATCTAGGTTTGTAAAATGATACGCAAAATAAGTTTTTTATTTTGATGTACGCAGGCACAATGTTAGATCATCCTCCATGGTCAAAATTCTGTGCAAGATATTAAAATGCAAATTAATGATGGCAATTTAACTTTTGCTCCAGTAATAGAGAAGGGACAGCTCTGAAGGGAATTATTAGAACTTCACAGTAGAAATGTCTGACACAGTAGAGTGAATAAAAATTAAAGCAATATGAGAAAAAAAGATTTTTGTACTTGCCATAAATTTCTTGGAGTGCATTGAGGGACAGATATTCAGATGCTTAAAGGTTATAGAGCCATCCAGTTAGACACTGGCAAAAAAAAAATGTAAGCAAGACTCAATATAACCCCCTCCTTTATCCAGCACACTTCAGTTTTTTGATAGTGTCCTAGGACGTTGAACATCTTCCCTCAGTATAACTAAAGCAGCACCAAAGGAAAAAAAAAAAAAAAAAAAAAAAAACAACAGTGGGCATACCTGTGGGCTAATAGAAACTGATTGAAAGCAAGAACCACCTAAAGGATCAATGCCCAAATCCAAATAGGAGTTTAAGACCCCTGCAGGATAGGGTAAACTGCCATTGACCAAGGGGAGGTCACAAGGATCAACTTTATGCTCAAGACCAAGATAAGGAAATCATTGCCAGCAGAATGACTCCACTTGAAGAACATGAAGCCTGCACCGGCTGGAGGCGGAGAACCAAAAACCCACCAAAACTGGGACAACAATCTAACTACGTGATTAAGGGAGAACAGAAGGTCAACAGAAGAAAAAAAAAGTAAAAAAAAAAAAAAAGGAGAGAAAAGCTCCCAGGAAAATGTCCACTGGAAATCATGGACCAAACCAGGTCTGCTAGAAAAGATCAGTTGGTTTACAAAGAAAGATGTCATGAAAAAGGAAGAGGCTACCTAGCAAGACAATTAACTGTCTTGCTAAAAAGGAGTAGGATTCTTAAGATACTTCACTATACAAGGCAGGCTGGGAGGAAGGGACTGCCTGCCAGGTCTGGTAACAAGGGCACCAGAAGAAAAAAAAAAAAAAAAAGGTGGGGTGTAAAAATAAGGCATCCCATATACCACCCAAAGGTGCATCTGGGGTCTGACAGAAAAATTCTGCAGGGCAGAACATGGTTATAAGAACCACACACAATCTTCAACAAGGGGTACTTGCAGCAGAAACCCAACTTGTATCGCCTGCTGGCAGACCAAGGAGACACCGATCCCTCTCGTGATGGATTATGCATACCATGCAGAGGATAAATAGCACCCAGGTGTGCAAACCTGTCTATCTCTCTTCAGTATGGATACTATTTGAGAAGAGCCAGATTGCACAGCATTATCTTCAAGAGAGCCAGTGATGCAGAGTGTGCTCTTTAATGTCCAGCACAGAGGCAAGTTTGCTTGTCCTGTTCATCCTGGGAGACCGACAAGGGGGAACCATCTGCTTTGGGGTGCGAGACTAGTTATTGGGATATGAAGACGATATTCAGCAAGTTGGGTCCACTTTGGCATTGGGAAGAGACCAATCTACCCACCACAAGAGCCTGATGGGTCAAATCCAGGCACTACAGCATTACCTGGTCAATATGTATCTTGTGTAAAGCCAAGACTCCAAGTCATAGAAATTAGGGCTGAGAAGGCTTGAAAATCCAAAAGAGAAGGAGAGATAATCCTAAGGGGGGTTCCCCATCACTCCATACACCCCTGACTGGAAGAAAGGGGTGTAATTTTACTGTTAAAATGGGATCCAAAATGAGTAGACATTTTTGGCAAGGGCTTTAGATGAATGGTGTTGAACAGTGTTAAGAAATAGCCACCTATACCAGATACCTGGGAGGTCTACCTGGTCAAACCGTTCACATTTTCAGAAAGTTAAAAAGGATTTAGAGCGTAAAGCCTAGTACACACTAGTAGTTTCTTCTAACTAAGGTTAGTACAGCAACATTAGTACAAGAATCTCCCCTGCTGTTCTATTGTGTTCCGACAGAGGGACACCCAGAACACTCTGGTTGCTGAGCGCGCTGATAAGCAGACTTTTTTTGGTCATGTCAGCTTCTGTTGGACAGACTCCAGTATACACAGGCCGAATGTTGGCCACTAGCTACTGATCCTGACGATGCCGCTGGGCATTTGGTCAATATGTACTATGCTTAAGAGTCCTAAAAACTGACTGACTCTTTAGAGGAAGTCATCTAGGCATCCAACAATGGGGGTGCCAAAAAAGATAACTAGCGTGAAACAAAGACCCAATGTTCTGGAATGTAGTATGCTTCTCTGAAAGATATTGAGGGGCCAAGTCACAATTTTGGCAAAGGACAGGCAAAGCTGCTCTCAGGCAATCTTTTAGATCAGGAAATCCCACTAGAAAGGAGGAATGCTGTGGAGTACCATGTACCATGAGAGTTTGCATAGAACCAAAGTGCAGGGGCTTCTTCTGAAAAAGGGGGCGAGTGTCTTAATAGGGAACACCTAATTTACTCCTAAAGCGCAATCCATTTTCAAGATCATAGGTTAGGCTGTGATTCAGATTGACCATTTGTAGAGTATAAATAATGCGCAATCTGAGGTTGCAAAAATAAGTTCTGAGGGGACTAGTCACACAGAAGTGCAATCAAAGAATTGCCTGTGTAGCAGAATTTTATATACCGGTACATACACATACATACACATAGCCAAAACCCTTGAATTTCTGTATATGCCAGAAATAAAACAGACCAGCATTACCAGAGAATTAATTTCAACAATCTTAAAATTATATTTTTGAAACTTTACTTGTAAGGCCTCATTCAAGCCAGCAGTGTAAAACCTGTGTTTATATTCATGTAGCAGACATTTCTAAAATGCATGCAACTGTGCCATTTGCACTTGTTTGTTTACCTGTGTTTAGGTGCGGTCAAGTTTAACTGCATGTAGCGGAAATAGATGTGTGTACAGAATCCAATTAGAAACTCCAAATATGGCCAAATGCATGTAAATGTAGTTAAAAAAAAAAAAAAAAGTGATCTGTGAGGAATAAAAATGGTTTATACTTACAAGATAACTTCTCCAGTATTAGAAAAGCTAATCTTTTTGAGAATACATTTTCATATGCCTTCCACATTACCCTTTTACACATTATAACCAGTGTCCAAACAGGTGCCTCAGCACCCAAGGTAAAAGGCAAGTACCCCATGAGTGCTGAAGCACTATAGAAGCATAGATTGCCAATCTTGCTTTTATAGTGCTCTCCACCTGGTGAAGCACTCAGGACGGCGCCTCCTCTGCCTACCCCTTGGCATGGCCTTGATTAGAATACAAAATATCATATCAGTCATATTCCAGTCCTGCTGGCCCAACAATCCACCATTTTAGCAGCTGGTGTTGTGTATATGCTGTGTAAAATGGACTATCCATCTACCTGAAGATATCCAGGGAGGTAGGGAGTCCATTGAACTTTACAGCAGGGAGTCCAAACACACATTCAGTATTGCAGACATTTTTGTGCATTATAATAATGCATTTTTTTTGGTACATTTTTTATTGAATTTTAACGACACGTACAGTAAAACAAAACAGCAGCCGACCCAGCACAACACTGAGCCGGCGACGGTCCAACATGGCCCACATTATCATGTACAGGTATTAAACATGCTTGTCTAACATATGGCGCTACCTAACAGGTAGGAACAAGGATTCAAGGGTGGAGCCCCTAATCTCCCAACCGGACTACTAAATTGAACACTGTACAAGCACACAATTCTACAATTAGCCTTCCCCCATTAGCAGGCGTCAACCTACAGTCAGATCCAAGCTATACCATGCCTGCCACACCTTGTCAAATTTCTTCCCGCAGCCCCTACATAAGTATGTCACCTTATAATACGGCATCATAGAATTAACAAGGCCTTTCCAGAAGCCCAAAGTAGGTGCCGCCGGTTTGCGCCATCGCAACAGAATGGCCTTCCTTCCATAAAACAGGAGGATGTTGAGCAGAGTCCTGTGAGCCCTAGATGGGACCACATCCTCAACCAAACCCAGGAGACGCACTCTAACCATCACAGGGATCATCAGAACCACTGATATACAGGAGGCGACCTCCGACCAAAATTGTTTGATCTGAGGGCAGCGCCAAAAGATATGTTCGGCAGCCGCTGGAGCAAACATGCATCTCCAGCACTCCGCCTGCACTGATGGGTAAATAGACGCCAACCTAGCAGGCGTATAGTAAATCCTGTGTAGGAACTTAAAAATGAATTAGTCTATCCCTGGCGGCCACCAGATGCTGGAACGGGTGTGCCCACTTGTCGTCCCAGTCCTCCCCCTGAATGTCCAGGACCTCCGCCTTCCTCTACACTTAAAAAGGACCGCCTTTGGACTAGTTGTGAACAATTTTTTGTAAGAAAGAGCGTCTTGGGGAGGTCCTCTGTCGTGAACAAATTCTCCAGGTCTGAAGGAAAGGATTCTATAGTCATAGTTTTAAATTGTGATTGAAATGCATGACGCAACTGAATATAACGAAAAAAATTGAGAATTTGGCATGTCTGGCTTTAAGCTGGTCAAAAGTCAGCAACTCCCCGTCCATTGTAATATCCCTGAGCGTTTTGATACCCTTGGTCACCCAGCCCATGGGATCGTCAAAAGGAATAAAAATGTGGCAATTTAGGATTCATCCACAATGGAGTGGATGGAGAGAAACCCCGGTAACTAGGACATGCCATACCAACCGCTTCCCCCCCCATGCCTTAATCAAAGCCCTCATGGAAGCAGTAAGAGGAAGGTCCATCCTGACCCCTCTATGAATGGCATAATGCATTTTTAGGAGGAGCTCCATGTTCTAAAATTACACTTATCCTTTAAGTAAATCTATTGTTACATTTTCCTGTAACACCAGATGGAAATCAGATGTTTAAAATAAAATCGAGAAGCTAATTCTTTTTTTTTTTTTTAAATATACATTTTGATCCTTAGTGTCTTTTTTTTTATTTTTATTTTTTTATAACATCCAAGAATCTCAGGGGAAATGACAGCAGAATGAATAACGTCTTCCATTCAGACTGCGGGAGAACGAACACACAGAGAGAGGCAGCCATTTCCTGGGAAAAGATAGAGAACTAATGAGAAATGACTTGCTGCTCATTCAGACAACAGTTCCCTTTGTGGTTGGGGCTTCCTGGCTGACAGGAACCCAGTGCCTCTTAATAGGATTTCCATATTATTTCTAACACCTGCCTACAAGTTATTTGTTTACATTGAAGGAGGCAAAATACTCAGATCAGACATCTGCTTCCAGTTCAGCTATATCTTAGCAAAGCATCAAGAAAGTAGCTTTGTTGCCATGGTGACTTCATTCTCTCCCAGTTGCCTGCCACACATTAACATTTCCAATTTTATTTTGCTATTCAGTAAGCTGAACAGCTTTGAGTTGGGAGAAGGTGGGGGGGGGGGGGGAGAGAACTTTTCAGATGTAATACAAACAAAGTTTGCAGTATATCTAAATCAATTAAGTGATCTGCAAAAAGAGTGTTCCTTATGAATGGTTTCTGGTTAGACTTGACTGAGCAAGCCTCGGCTTTGGATCAATGTGGTTAGAGCTGTTCAAACAGAAAAGTCTAGCTCTCCCCCTTGTACTTAGCTTGTGTGTTCTTTCCATAAAGAAAAACACACCACTTCAAACAATGGAATACTTTGCATAACCAAGTCTGAATTTACCTAGCTATTCAAATGAAAACAGCAGAGGAAAAAGCACCAAGCTATCTGCGGTTTTCAAGAGGCCTTTTTTCCCCCACCAAGAGATTCAGAACCATTTCACCCAAAGAGTGAAAATCATGACTAATATCAATCACAGAGCAGGAAACGTTAATGTTAAATGTGTAAATTAGGGTTTCACGCGTAGGATTAGGTCTTTGTTCAAATGTTTAAAAGCAATATCACTTCTTACTCAAGTTAAAGTTAAAACCAAAAAACCAGCATAGAACTATGGTAATAACTTTTCTAAAGATACAGGTCTTGGCATGGTCATCAGATTCCTACTCATTGAGTTACTGATCTGAAACTAGTATGCCGCAAGTGAGTTACTGACCTGCATGTTTCAGCAGCTAAGTAGGAGCATTGGGAAAACCGGCCTGGAGCTTGCAAGACCAAATGGTGGCCTGCAGTTTGAACTTTTCTAAAAGCCCAATTCTGGGCAAAACATCAATTCCCTCTGATACATTCCACTCCCGTCTAACTGATCGTTGGCACTAAAAAAATTTTTTCTTTTAATAGCCCCATCTAAATGCCATTTTTACTTGACTAAAAACAAAGTCCTATGACGCTTGAGTCTTACCTTGTTTTCTGTTTACAAGGGGTGGTAAAGGTCAGTCTATGGATAGCAATATCACTGTGTGACGTAGACCATGGGTGCTCAACCTGTGGCCCACCAGCTGTTGCAGAACTACAAGTCCCATGAGGCACTGCAAGTTTACAGTTATAAGCAGGACTCTGAAAGGCAGAGGCATGATGGGACTTGTAGTTTCACAACAGCTGGATGGCCAAAGGTTGAGCACCCATGACGTAGACCTTTCCTTTTGGCTGTCCGGCAGTGGGGTCAAGATCCAGAGTAGTGACATTTGTGTGAAGGGACCAGCTGGCTGGGTGTGGATTCCCATACCCGGAAATGGTCCCGGAAATGGACCAGATAGCAGTATTAGAACAGTATACTTTGCATCACAAGAGGGAAAAAAATATGCAGGATGGATTACAGGGGGTTAGGGGTTCAGCATGGGAGGAAGTTCATACTTTGTTCAGAGTTGAGCTTCTAAAAATGCATATAGGAAGCACAGCCAACCAGTTCGGTTTCATCCAGACACTGCTGTACTGCAAGGTGACACCATTTGTAGCAAAGGGATGCTCACGTGACCAAGAATAAGGTTGAGGTTATATATACTCTTCTACTTAAGCTGTATAAATACCTGCACCCACTTTACTGCTTTTAGTTCATTAAAGATGTAGCTTAAAACAACACAGGAAAAAATCAAGTATTTAAAATGCTCATTTATGCTTGCAGCGTTTTCCTCCCATAAATAAATCTCTGAACTAAAAAAAAAAAATGTGACTACTTCAGGAAGAGTCAATTAACTTGCACAGTCCCCTCCCTTCTTGCACATAGATGTCACCTTTTTCTGGGAGTGTCTAATTACTCTGTGCTGGCCCAGCTCCTTTACCTCCCTAAATAATCTTTTATTCAGTTGCCATGGAAAAAGAGAAGAGGAATGCTACAAAGTGTCACTTGAGGCATTTATTAAGAGTTCATGATTGGACAAAAAAAAAAAAAGAAGAAGAGGTAAACAACCGTACAACCTCCACATCCGGTTCCAGCTATACTTACCTCTATGGGTGATGAGCCCGTCAGTGCCCACACAGCCGGTGTAGCAGTCTAGGATTTTTAAATCCCCTCTTAACCCCCCTCCTAGGACTTCTGGAATAGATCAGTCCGATGCATTATGCTGGTGCTAACCAATGTACCACTCTGGAAGTGCTGTAGAAAGGTGGAGAAGAGCATGGATTTCAAATCCCCAGGCCGCTGCACCGGCTGCATGGGGACTGAGAGCTCAGAACCTACAGAGACAAGTACGGTGGGGACCAGGGGGTGTGGATAGTGTACAGTGTTCCTTGACCTTTTAATTTACGCTTAAGTGTATTTCCACCTTCGCAGAACCCCTCATATTTTTTTATGTGTTCCCATTCACGCTGTATACCTAGATAGAATTGAAAAAATTGTTCTATGTAATTGAAAATATAAAATTTGGCTACAAAACTGGAACTAGACTTTTAAATTTAGTTACCTTAAGTCCTGCCTTAAGGCTGGCAGCCACACCCGGCCATTAGGGAACCTGTGGTGACAGAAGTAAAGGAATTGCCACTGCCAATTTGTTTTTAATAGGTAGAAGCCCCAGCACCCTAATCCTAAACAAGCATGCAGTCAGTAAAGTAAGAACTCCCATCCTTAATACTTGTTTGAGATCAAAGATGCAGTGGGTAGTAAATCTAGAATTAGAATGATAGCCTCAGATGTTTAAAAAGTCAGCAATGACAGTGGTTATATTTCTGCTCTAACAGGTTTCCTTTGAGGTACCCATACACATTAGATGATAATCAGCATTGCACCAAGCCAAGTTTGGACAGGTCAGATGGCAATTATGTCTCATGGTAGAGGTAGAAACTACATGTAAGATTTCTAAAGCCAAATACCCACGTTAAGGTCGTAATAACTAAGCGATGTTAGTACAGCAAGTCTCCCTCCTCCCCTCACCCCCACTGAGCTAATGTGTTCTGACAGGGAGACAGACGGCTTCTGTCGAACAGGCAGCTGTACACACTGTCCTAATGGGGGCCGGTTCATGCTGATGTGCCCGATATTCGGATTGTGTATACCCAGCATTAGGACTGCACAAGTTCGGCCATGTTGTATTTGTACTGTACAAACACCCATGAATACAAAAAGCAGATTGTTGTGCAAGGGAAAAAAAAAAAAAAAACCAACATGGTCTACCACACTCAAAGTTTTCCATGTAGTTTGTTTACCTTTTATACACAGTAACTGGACAAGTACGCAATTTTATTACATGATGATGACAATGATCTCTGAAATCTGGCATGCCTTGTAAGCACAGTGCATCTGGAAAGTATTCAGTGCTTCACTTTCCACATTTTGTTACATTAAAGCCTTATTCCAAAATGAATTAAAGTCATTATTTTCCTGAAAATTTTACAAACAATACCCCATAATGACCACGTGAATTACAATCTCAAGTTTTTTTGCATATGATGCTACAAGCTTGGCACACCTTTTTTTGGGCAGTTTATCCCATTCTTTGCAGGACCACTCAAGCTCCATCAGGTTGGATGCAGAGCGTCGGTGTACAGCCACTTTCACATCTCTCCAGAGATGTTCAAGTCTGGGCCACTCAAGGACATTTACAGAGTTTTCCCATAGCCACTCCTTTGTTATCTTGGCTTAGAGTTGAGCATAGTTATCCTGTTGAAAGATGAACCTTCACCCCAGTCTGAGGTCCAGAGCACTCTGGAGCAGGTTTTCATCAAGGATCTGTCTGTACATTGCTGCATTCATCTTTCCCTTGATCCCGACTAGTCTCCCAGTTCCTGCCGCTGAAAAACACCCCAACAGCATAATGCTGCCACCACCATGCTTCTCTAGGGATGGTATTAGCCAGGTGATGAGCGGTGCTTGGTTTCCTTCAGACACGATGCTTGCCATTCAGGCCAAAGAATTCAATCTTTGTTACATCAGACCAGAGAATTTTTTTTCTCATGATCCGAGTCCTTCAGGTGCCTTTTGGTAAACTCCAGATGGGCTGTCATGTGCCTTTTACTGAGGAGTGGCTTCCGTCTGGCCACGCGAACATACAGGCTGGATATGTGGAGTGCTGCAGAGATGGTTGTTCTTCTGGAAGGTTCTCCACAGAGAAGTGCTGGAGCTCTGTCAGAGTGACCATCGGGTTCTTGGCCACCTCCCGACTAAGGCCCTTCTCCCCCGATTGCTCAGTTTGGTCGAGCGGCCCATTCTAGGAAGAGTCCTGGTGGTTCCAAACTTCTTCCATTTACGGATGGAGGCCACTGTGCTCATTGGGACATTCAATGCTGCAGAAATTTTTCTGCACCCTTCCCCAGATCTGTGCCTCAATACAATCCTGTCGGAGGTCTACAGACAATTCCTTGGACGTGCTCTGTTAACCTCCCTGGCGGTATGATTATGTCAGATTTTAGGTGCTGAAAGCGGTACAATTATTTTGCATGGAAATTTGGCGCTTTATATTGTAGGCCTGTAATTCTTAGGAATAACTCACTTAAATCTGTCCAAACAAGAGTCTAGTAGACATCCCAGGTATGATAAAGTTTGTTATAATTATTTATAGTTATTTATTATATTATAATTAATGATTTCGTGTTTCAAATAATAATAAAAATTATTCAATAATGTAATCAAATCAAAAACACTGAAATTTGCTCAGTTGCAGAATTGTCGCTGTCATTAGATTTAGTGTTTGATGACGAATTTCCCCACAAATCGCTATCGCTCAATTCTGCGAGTGATTCTAATTTATTATCGCTGTTTTCTAGCTGGTCTAAAACCACTTTTGACATAAAACTGACACTTTTTAGTTGCTATGGACAATCTCCAGTTTCCAGGCAGAAAAAAAAATGTATTTATAATATAAAAGTGCATACTGGACAGACCACTAGGGACAAAGGGGGTGTGTAATTATTTTATACAGTACTGTAATCTGTAAGATTACATTGTACTCTATGTGTATTGTGTTTTGACTTTTTTGAATTTGGCGCCGATCTCCGTCCCCGTGCGTCGCAACGTCGCAGGGAACGGAGCTCGGCGGCACTCGGGCACTGTGTGAATCGAACGAGATGACGGCTCGATCACACAGCGGGGAGACATCACAGGATCCAGGGAACAAGGTAAGTAACTTTCCCTGTTTCCTGCGATGCAGCCCGAGTCTGGCTCGGGGTTACCGCTTTTGGTACTGAAATCTTACCCCGTGCCAGACTCGGGAATACCGCCAGGGAGGTTAACTATGGGTGGGACATTATATAGAGAGGTGTGTGCCATTCTAAATTATATCCAATCAACTGAATATATCACAGGTGGACTCCAATAAAGATGCAGAAACATCTCAAGGATGATCAGTGGAAAAATGATTAACCTAAACTCAATTTTGAGTGTCATGGCAAAGGTTGTGAATACTTCTGTACACGTGATTTTTTTTTTTATTATTATTAAATTTGCAAAGACTTCAAACTTCATACCCCATAATGACAATGTGAAAGGTTTGTGGATTTAAGGAAAATAATGAATTTAATCCATTTTGGAAGAAGGCTGCAACATAACAAAATGTGGAAAAAAAGTGAAGCGCTGTGAATACTTTCAGGATGCACTGTATTTAGTACAATCAAAGCATTCAGTGGAATGTCATTTATATAGCAGGGATTAATTATTACGTTAAAAACCCATAAAACTCACAAGAAAAGTTCCCAATTCTGGTTACCTTTTTGTAGCTACCCACAGTATCGGTAAGAAAAAATGTAAGCGAAGAACGCTTTCTAAGCATCAAAAGCCTAAACTGGGAATATGTTCAACCCAAATTATCACTCAACTTCTTCCAAAAGTAAACAATAGGTTAAAATGCAAACAGACCAAGCTCTAGATTAGAACAGCAGCACACAAGATGCTTCCCAGAGGAACCTCTAATGTGGCTCTACTTCACTAAATAATACCTTTCCTTTTACTGTGCCTACAGGGAGTGGCGAAAAGTCTCACAATTATAGATTATGTATTCTGAACCAGACTGATTTCAGAAAGAGTACAATAAGTGGAAATAAACACACAAGGTGCGTTAGCAACAAATGCACTCCAACATCAAGATTCCTTCCTAAAGACCCATTCATATTTCAATACCTTAAAATTATATTCCCCGCATTTTTTTTTTATGCATTTCAAGTGTTTTCTAAATGAGGTTCCCACTGAAAAAAAAAAAAGGCAACCCTGCAAATGTATACCGGCGTATAAGGCGACTGGGAGTACAAGACGACCCCCTATTTTTCAAGTGAAAACATAGCTTTTGGGCTATACTCACCGTATAAGGACTACCCCCTTCCAAGGCAACACCATTTAAAAACAAAAAAAAAATGGATTCTACCACATTCACCGCCGACCTAAATGTAGACACATGGGCATACTTTACATCCGCCACAATATTTATCGCCATTCCAACAGGCGTTAAAGTCTTTAGTTGACTAGCCACAATGCACAGGGAATTATTAAATGAAAGGTCCCAATACTATGAGCCCTCAGATTCTATTTACAGTCAGGGGGACTCACCGGCATTGTCCTAGCCAATTCTTAAATCGACAGTGTTCTCCATGATGCCCACTACCACCAAATGTCCTATCCAGTTACGCTGGATGTGCGGTAATACTGTAGCTTTGGCTACATACAGTATACACCGCTGAGCCAATCCCAGCGAGCGATGTATTTTATTAATGAAAACAAAGCCTGCTTGGATTGGCAGAGGCTGTATCAGCCCACGCCTCTGACTCTCAAAGCCAATCCGAGCAGGCTACTGTATGTAGCTTGCTCGGATTTGCAGGCTCTGTATTCATTAATAGAATACATCGCTCGCCGGGATTGGCTCAGCAGTGTATACTGTAGTATGTAGTCAAAGCTAAATACAGTATTTAAAGCTACAATATATATCAAACAATACATTAGGCAGCGCTCCCAAGAAAATACTGTAAAGTGCAATGTGTGATATAATAAAAAAGTCCAAAGTCTTAATGAAGAGAATCCAAAAGAATAGTCCGTGGTCAGAACAAAAATCTCAGCAGAATGAAAAGCCAATCTTATCCATCATCCACCAACACCACCACTCGTGTAGTAGACAGGGGGATAAGATCACCACCCCTGTTGAAAAGACTCTTACCAGACGGCGCTGGATCACAAGCCTTGAATGATCACAAAATATGGTTCTCGTCTTTCAAGCACTGAGGACAAGCTCCCCTCACGCAGGTACTCACATACAGGAGAAAAGGAATGATAGCCAATAGAGTAATTCCGTTTGACCATTATAAAACACCAACAATCAGTTGAAATCGCACTTACAATGTCAAGTATAAGGCAATACATCACATATAGCGGTTCATCACGTCCAGGGATCGTGGGCTATCAGAGCGGTGTCTCCCGTCTGCCTTTGTAAGTCCCAGCACATGAGCGCTGCCAATATATTGTTCGATATATATTGTAGCTTTAAATGATTTACATGTCTGGTGGTAGGATAAGGTAGCAGCCCCAGCCGTCATTAGCATTAGTCTCAGGAGGGTGGTGCATTGTAGTTTCAGCCTCTGCACATTTATTTTCACCTGATCTCTCCTACTCCATAAGCGCTTAGTTTTTAGGAAGGGCCTAGGGCTGGGCGATTTTCCCCCCAAAAAAAATCTGCGATTTTTTTATAAAAAACTCGATTTACGATTCGATTTTTTTTTTTTATTATATTAAAGTGCATCAACAAACAAAATTGCAAAGGCAAACCCTTTCTCTAACTGCAAAGTCAGTGTGCAACAAACACACAATATAATCCAGCGCTCATGGAACATACATTATTAACTATTGAAAACTCTTGAAACTCTGTGTGTGATTCCTTCTGTCCCAGCCTTGCTGCGATCCTGGCTCTGCATCCTTTTGGGTTGGAGGGCCCTCCACACGCTGGTCTGCCTGTTGTTCATCATTCAAGGTACTGTGCTCACACGGAGATCATGCCACAGGCTTTGTTTTTACTTTTTTAACCCCTCCTTGCTCCACGGATGTCACTGCAAGTTTAACAAGTTTGTCACCACTGGCAACTGGAGAGTCAAGATTCATTTGCCCTCTGCACATTTGGGATTGGATCCCTCTCTTTATTGTGATTAATAAATGGACTAAGCTTTTTTATCAATTCTTCAAGAGTTTTCAATAGTTAATAATGTATGTTCCATGAGCGCTGGATTATATTGTGTGCATGTTGTGTATTTTGTACTTCTGGGTACGGATTTTTTCTTGCTGCGCTGGATCCTGTTTTTTCCCTGTTTTTTGATACTTTGTACTTCCCAAAATATTTGGGATTTTTTTCTTATTATTATCATCCATTATATTTTTTTCTTTATTCACCAATTTAGCGCTTGTGACCTTTTGTTGTTTTTTGCAGTGTGCAACAAAGATTGTTAAACATCCAAATTAATAATACTGTATTTGGATTTAGCTAATAAAACAACAAAAATCCTGAGGTTACTCTTAGTTGAATTGAGCTGTGTCCAATGCC
Source organism: Rana muscosa (assembly GCA_029206835.1). Lineage (NCBI taxonomy): Eukaryota > Metazoa > Chordata > Amphibia > Anura > Ranidae > Rana > Rana muscosa. Next base: position 764,639,559 of record CM055116.1, on the reverse strand, counting down.
TCACTGTGTCCAATGCCTCACTGTGTCCAATGCCTCACTGTGTCCAATGCCTCACTGTGTCCAATGCCTCACTGTGTCCAATGCCTCACTGTGTCCAATGCCTCACTGTGTCCAATGCCTCACTGTGTCCAATGCCTCACTGTGCCCATGCTTCAATCACTGTGCCCGTACCTGATGCAGATTTTCATGGTATACGGATTTTACTGCTACACCGGTGGCCATTCCAGTATTCAAAAGCCGCGCCTCCTTTTGTCTGTGATAGGCGGAACACTCAATTTCCCAGCATTCAGTGTTCCGCCTATCATGGTCATCCTCATAACACAGACTAGGATGAGAGGATGTCCGTGATAGGCTGAATACTGCCTGCTGTGAAATTGAGTGTACCGCCTATCACAGACGACGAGGACTCGGGAGGCGCGGCTTTTGAACCTTGCAATGGCCGCCGTCTGTCTGCATGACACGCTGATCAGGTAGGCAGACGGCGGCTGCAGCGAGTAGATGTAATTGGGGTAACGCTGCCCAGTGCCATTCCGGATACGCCCCCTGCAGTCCTGCTACGGAAACTTTGAAGGGAAAAAAAAAAAAAATCTAAAAAAAAATCAAAACTCGATTCAAGATTAAAATCGATTTTTTTCCCAGCCCTAGAAGGGCCAGACTTTTTTTTGTACATACAGTATTACTGCACATCCAGCGGGCTGAAATTTTATGTGTGGCATTTAAACCCGGCGTATAAAAACGACCCCTGATTTTTGGGCTTTATTTTAAAAGTAAAAGGTCCTCTTATATTTTTGTAACTTCCTGTTTGGGAACTTTCAAAGAAAATGTATGCACAGTTTTACAGCAGGTTTGAAACCATACATAATATACCCAACAAATATACATATCACTGTACCTACACCATAAAACTGATCATAGAACAACAGCAGATGCTATCCATTATCCTTATTAGTGCAAACAAAAGACACAGAACAATACAAGAACTTTAAGACCACTTTCATACTGGAGCGTATTGCAGGCGCTATAGCGTTAAAAATAGCGCCTGCAATCCGCCCTGTCACATTCAAGGGGCTTTCACACTGGAGCGTTGCGCTAGCAGGACAGTAAAAAAAAAAAAAAGAAGTCCTGCTAGCCGCATCTTTGGAGCGGAGAAGGAGCGGTGTGTTTACCGCTCCTGCCCTATACCGGCCCGCAATGCACTGCTTCAGCAGCGCATTGTGGGCAGTTTTAACCCTTTCAGTGGGAAAGCACTCTTAAAAGCTGGTGTGAAGAACATGGTTTAGGACAGCAACTAATAAACCATATAAAAAAACACAACAATTATTCCGTTACCTGGACCACACACCGTTTTAATGAAAATGTAAGCAGAAGAAAAAAAAAAAGGAAAGTTGAAGGGATACGAAAGAAAAACAAAGTAAAAGGGAAAAGAGTTAAAAGAAAGGGAAGCATAAGGAGAGTGAACCATACCCATCCCTGCCGTATATAGCCTCAACATTGAACAAAGTTTACTATAGAAATACAAAGCAGTGCCAATGCATCTATTAAGGTCGTAGGAGAGCCGATGATATGTCAGGGATGACAGATTTGTTAAAGGGTTAGTTCACCTTTACCAAAAAACTGCATTTGAAGAGAAGGGGGGGGGGGCAGTAAATAAACTCTGTAGCTTTGACTAAAGTTGAATAATGCCCTTGCTATAGATGTTGGCCATTAACGTACCTCCTGAAGCCCGTTTGGAATACTCCCAGGACATTGCTGAGAGAGGCCTAGTCATTACTGCTCATCTTCCCCATCACAGGGGTGAGCTCTTAAGTGCGAAGCTCAGAGCTACTGCATCAGTAGAGAGAGAGCATGCAAGGGGGTGTGGGTGAACAGTACCAACTGGGCCTATATAGGGCATTATGCAACTGCACAGTTTTTTTTCTACAGACACTCCTTACGATACCGTAGGCAATATTTTTGGTAAAGGTGAACCAACCCTTTAAATTTAGAGCTAGAATTATTACCGCAAGTCTAGCTGTTAATGTCATGTTATAGATATAAAATACACTTATGAAGATCTTCAGACGGTGGAGATGCAGTTTTTAAGGGCTATTAGGAATCTAGCTGCAGACAAAATAGGAATAATTTTGTGGCCAATTTGAGTTCCGCATAGGCAAGCTCAAAAGAGAATTGGCTCGGTCCAAAGAGTATTGGGGAGGTAAATATGGATTCCAGAAGAGTTTTGATAATTTCCTAAAAAGGGCATGTTAGGACAATCCCAGTAAATAGGATATAGGGTCCCCAGAGACTCCTTGCCATCTCCAACAGGTTGAATGCAATACTGGGTTAGGTGTATAAAAGAAGTTCAAAGTGGGGCATTAGTAAAAAGTTTATATTGATGCTCTTTATAAAGGGTACATAAAGACATTGTTACCATTATCCCAGATGTTCTCCCCCCATTCCTCCATATCCAGGGTACGACTTAAAGCCTTCTTTTTGGGCATTAACTTGTGTTTGTGTGTTTAAAGAAATGGCTGTTATAAGAGGTAGATTGTGTAGGGCCTTCCAATTAAATTTTTGAAGGGTTTTAAAATTGGCAAACAATTTGGTAGTTCATGATTGCATGGTGACCGTTTTAAATGCCATATAGCCTACCTAACTAAAATTGCAAAAAAAAAAACAACAACCTAGGACTTAATAAATTACACATAAGCAACAAAGTCTTAGTCTGTTGGGGAGAAAAGTGTTGAGAAAAGTCAAATGCCTGATATAAATAATCCTTTGGTGTTGAAATCCCCTCCCCATCTTTCTCCCCAACTGCCATAGGCAGTGGCCCATCATAGTTAAAGCTATAAAAAAACAAAATTAAAAAAAATAACGAATACCCCAAAATTAACACTTTACTGCTGCATGCCAAAACAATATATGCATCTTAGCCCACAGATGTTGGCCATTGGGAAATATCTGTTACTACCTGTGGTGTTGATCCTTCTAGGAAATGCAATTTTTTTTTGTCGAGCATTTAGCCATCTAAGCTGGTACCTACTACAGTAATTACAATGCTGCAATAAACTAAAGAATCAAAGAGAAAGGATGACTATAATATGTTAACTTAAAATGTTCTAACCCACCAGAATATATTGCAAAAGGAACTGGAAGAAAAAAAAAAAAGCTGATGGTGCTTCAAGCGGAAATCACGCTCAACACAAGAGCTTGGGGAAGGTGGCGGAAGGCTGGGACAGCGTGTCTACAACTGCAACCAGTCCACATGAGCACAAAATACCACTTCCTCTTCTAGCCACAAACAAGCACTCATGACCTTGCTAGGTATCCACGCTCCGGAAATCACAAGCAAAACCAAAAAGATCAGCAGTGATGTCGATAGCTAGATGCAAACCACACAGCGGGGGGGGGGGGGGACCTTTATTAACTTTACTGAAAAGCAATCAATTTCCACAGAAAGAATTCAAGGCTATAAAAACAGGTGAGTAGTTCTGCTTCGCTCAGAGGCAATGCCCCCTTTATGCCAATAAGCAATGCAGCTTAATTACCCAAGTCATCCAGGGAGTTTAAATTTACATTTTACAAGCGCTTCTAAAAACCGCCCTATTTAATAATCTACGTTGTCAAGAAAACACATTCCAAGTGCTTCCGACAATTAAACCTGCTCAATGTCTTGTATAAATCAAGATTTTGCTACCATAACAAAATGTTACACGGGGGCCCGCAGAACAGTGCCCATATTTTCATTACATGCAACACTAATTACAAGAAGCCGATTTGGAATTTTCTGCGCATTATAGGCTTTTAGAGAAGCGGTGAAAAAATTTCAGGCACCATTAATTTAAATTTGTATTGAAATTTCCTTTTGACAGATGGCCAAAAATTACTTATTATTTAGAATATCAAAACTGTCTGTGTGCACGTTAGGAGCAGAGGAGAGGCAAAAATTAAGAGACGGAAATTTATGCCATGTTTATTACCTGCTAAATGTTAAGGAACAAACTCCTACATGAATAAATGATGCTTGCTAAGAGGGAAGGACCCCAGACAGTGTCAGATTCACTAGACAATGTGAGAACTGGAGAACCCTCTTAACAAGGGCACACCAAGGAAGGGCTGATCAATAGGACAAGCAGCTAACTGCTACTCTGGGCATTGCTGCAAACATTTGAGGAAATTAGCAAACGCGTTCACCTTGTAAGGCTGGCAGGCAGCCTCGGATGTTGACACAACCCCACTCACAGTTTAAAGACAATACACAGCAGAAAAATCTGTCAAACCACAATTTCTCAATCACCACATGTATCTGCATCGACTAAAAGGGAAGCTTCTATCCATTTATAGCAACACAACATTAACTGAAGCACACTGGTTATTCTGCAGAGTTCTTTATCTTCTGTTACACCGATCTGGCTTTTAGCTGAAACATTATATGCATACTGAAAAATCTGCAATGGGTGATGCAAATTTCCTTTTAACTACTTTACAATCCGGGTTTAAAGATAACCAGCCGCGCGTGTGTGTGCCCGCCCCATATACAGTATAAGCACTGATCTAACCTTTAGACCCCTTTCACACTGAGGCGCTTTACAGGCATCTTTGCACTAAAAATAGCGCCTGTAAACTGCCTCTTCTGCAGGCTGGGGCGTTGGAGGGGTGGTGTGGTTGCAGGACAGGAAAAGTCCGGCAAGCAGCATTTTTGGGGCGGGGGGGGGGGGGGGGAGAGGTGTATACATTTTTTTTTTTCCATTTTGGATACAGTAAGAGGATTATAACCACTGTCAGCTATGTTTTGCCATCCATGTTCCAAGGAGATATACCTTAATTTCCAGCCCCAAAGCCAAAACAGGAAAATCTCTGAATTAAAAAAGGAATTTCTTGGGGACCACCGGGTCACCGGAACCAGCGTCCAATGGAAAAATACCCCCCCTATTACTTTTCTGGGGACAACCCAAAAGTTTGCTTTCTTTTACTTTCACTTTTGATAATGCTTACCGGGACAAATAGAGAGGGTGAATCTCCTTAATAGGGGCACAGAACCACAATAAAAAAAGCATTCTAATCCATCTCCACTCTATCCAAAACTAAAAGAAAAATGTTGCCTTTAGTTATACTTTAAATCAGTTTTTGGTATCACATTGCAGTCAGATTGTAGATCTAGGCAGTACACAGGGCCTAAAACCCCATCAACAGTCCAGTGCCAAGGAGGGCAAGGGAGTCACCGCTCAAGGATTGCAAAAACCTCTCCATCAGATCTGAAGCCACGGGTGCTGGCAATGCATAGGCTAATGCAAAGTGAAGGAAGAATTTCTGGACAGCCGCATTACTGTAGATAAAAAAAAACAGGATACATGCCACAGCAAACCGGGTACAAACTGACGCGTTTCGCACTAAAGCTTAGTGCTTAATCATAGCTATGATTAAGCACTAAGCTTTAGTGCGCAACGCATCAGTTTGTATGATTAAGCACTAAGCTTTAGTGTGAAACGCATTAGTTTGTACCCTGTTTGCTGTGGCATGTATCCTGTGGTTTATCTACAATAAAAGCAACAAGTTGTTTGGAGTGCGGCTGTCCAGAAATTCTTCCTTCACTTTGCATAGTCCAGTGCCAAGACCTTTGAGGCCAGTAGATGCTCCTGACAGACTTCTGGATTGATCTGGCCAAGATAAATTTGATTACGTCTTAAATAAAAGCATAACTAGCAAACGCAAGATTAAAGCAAAGCAGAACATCCTGGGAAAGTTTTGCAGCAGTAGTCAAAACAAACACCAGCCTACATTAAAAAGGCATGGAAGAGAGCCAAAAGGATTAAACCCTTGGAGTCCCGTAATAAGCTCAAATACATCACTGTGCTGCATAGCACAGGTACAAAAATTCAAGTGAGAACAGCTAGAAAAGGCCCATACCCTCACTTTACAACTAAAGCCCCACCTGCCACTTTCACTCAATTCCGGTCCGCAAGCAATATGCTGCAGTGTAGGGAAAACATTACATCACTGTACAGTGTAACTGGCACCTCTACACTTCACAGCAGCCTTTGCAGCCTGAATAATAAGTCTGGTCTCCCTAATCATGGCTACGGGTGGAAATACAAGCAATGCATGGTGGCGCAAGATACTGCAGCTGTGTGGGCATGCAAACTTATCTAATCAGTTATCTGATGGTGGCTACGATAAGTGCAAATTCCGAGGAAGAGAAAGCACATAGCCACCATGAAAGAGGAAGTTGCCCACTTATTAAAATCAACACGTAATATATGCAAATAAAACAAAGCCACTTTAATAACAAAGATGCTGGTGGACGATACACCAACTTGCTAAACATCTAAGGTTTTATGTTTTCACCCTAGATACACCAAGTATTCTCCAGTATCACATAGGAGATAAATTTTAATTGTGATGCAGATATGAGCTGGTATATACACAGCGCCATTTAATTGTGAAAAAAAAAAATGATTTGTGTCTAGGTAAGCAAAAAAATGTCAGGATACATCTCATTTTGTATGGCTCAGAGCTGCCTGCAGTGATATTCTGTGAAAGGAGAAAGAACCCCGTAGACATGTTGCATGCCTTAAAATTTCTGCATTTCAGGGACTGTCAGAACCATGTGGATCCCATAAAATCGATAAGCATTTTCATACATAGTAAATTTGCCTCTGCAGTAGGAATTTGAATTGCTAGACAGTTTAGATATAAACATCAATTCCTGGAATATAAAACATCACACACTGGACCCTCTAATTCTACAGATGGTCAACAGGTTTTGTAAAATAGATTGCAATTAAAAAAAACCTGCAAACATCTGTTATCCTGAATTTGGAAAGAATCTCGTCACGGTGTTATATAAAAACTCCAACTTGTACTAACTCTGCACATACAGAATAGTAAAATAGATAAGTTAAAACGGGCTTTACCTTAATGGAATCTCTGTCTGCAAGGCAATCATCCAACAAATCAAAAAAAAAGAAGAAAAAAACCATTTAGTTAAAAACACAAAAAAAGGAAACGGTTACAGCATCAGTTTTATAATTTTATGCCTGCTGACTGACCTCTTTGATGGTCACTGTCGTGGTGCTTTTTTTCATCCTTAATCGGAAGATGAGACTGTCCAGAAAGGGCACTGGAAAGCGCCAACAGTCCTGCACTGCTGCTGATTGGTGGGATGGCAGGAGGTTGCAGGCCCGAGGGATGAGGTGTCAGAGGCACCGGGAGTCCATGTCCATGAGACAGATGCTGAGCCTGGAGTTGTTGCTGCTGTGAGAAATTAAACATAGATCTTGAACTTGCTCAGTATGTGACAAATGAATGACATAAAATAAAGTGTAGTACACAAACTGGAGCGACATCAAGGATTGACTAAAATGAAGAAAAAAAAAAAAAAACACAACACCAACAAAATGACCAAATCATCTCAAAAGCCAAAGATCTTATTGTGAACAGCAATGCAACAGGAAAAACAACCGTATTCTCCCTTTATCGGGCCTTAGGCTTAAAGTGTATGTTGCTCCAACATTTCATATATCCGATATGTGACTGTTACCATGCATTTGTATTGAAAACATCCTGTACATTGCATTTCCTGATGACCCTACCAGTCCCTTTGCTTTTCTATTTCAAACTGACCACACTAGGCATGGAAGCACATCCATCTCAACATGGTCATGTTTTTTTCTTTGCATTCTTCTTATGAGCACTGTCTGCCGGTACTCCAGTGGTTAGACTTGTACTGACAAGTTTGCTTGGCCCTGCATGACCAAAGCACATGTTTAACTCAAAATATTCCTAATACTTAACTTGTTTAAAAATATTGCTACCAAAACCACCCTACAATTAAATAAAAGTGGTAAAAGGGGCTGTTCTGTAATGGTGAGCTACAGTATACATGAGTCAATATGCAAGGGCTTGCAACACTAACTAGGTTAGTGCAAAAACTATACATGGCCTTATTTTACAACAGAGGTGCTTCAGGAAAACAGCACTCCACACAATGTAAAATGTAATATATAATATGCAGGGCTTTTTTTCTCAAACAATAGGCGCTGGAACTCAACCATGATCCCCCAAACCCCCTCCCACCCACACACACCCTCTAAATCACATCAAATAGTGGGTGTGGTCAAATTTCACGAACAGGAGGAGGGTCTTAAAGGGGCATTAAATACCAAGATTGCATTACATACAGAGTGCAGAGTTCAGGGGGGAGTGCAGAGCTGTCACTTGTAAACACTGAATCCAGACTTCTGTGTTTACAAGGGATTGTGGTGAGCTGCGCCCCCACTCCTAGGGGCTGAGACAGAGGTGGTGGAACTGAGTTCCACCAAGTTCCCCTGAAAAAAAGCCCCGATAATATGCAATATATAAAAAAGGTGTAGACAATTGTAGGTCACACAAATGATACAAATACACATCAGATTAAGTAGATCTATTTTCCCTGCAAGTTTCTTGGCTGTTTTTTTTCAGATGACCAAAAAAATAAAATGTATTATAATATTAGAATATATATATATATATATATATATATATATATATATATATATATATATATATATGTGTGTGTGTGTGTGTGTGTGTGTGTGTGTGTGTATGTATATATACATATACACACACACACACACACACACACACACACACATATATACACACACACATATATACACACACACATATATACACACACACATACATACATATGTAGGCCAATAATAAAAAATAAATAAAAATTATATAGCAAAGGGCTGACATTTCCAAAAAGAAAATCTGTAGTGTATAAAAGAAAATGTGTGTAGCAGAGGCAGCAATGGAAAAGAAAGTAGATATATTGAGCAAATTAATGCTGAACAGTTTTGGGCCTTTAGCGCAGCATGCAGAGAGAGTTAATTTGAAAGCAAAAACCTGAATTAACAACTCAGAAAGAGAACTGGTTGCAGCCACCGTTTTAAGCTCTCTAAGTGTCCTCAGTGGTACTTGAGCAAATTACTAAAGAAAATCTAATGTAGCAAGGCATGGGTTCTCCTGTAGGCTTGTTCAATAATGCTGAAATAATTGGGCACTCTGTGCACGTTTAGTGATGCTCGAATGAAAAGCTAGAGGCTTGCCCTTGTACTCTTCTCTTGCTGCTGACTCTGTGTTGTGACAGGTTTATTTGAGTGGGACTGTGATGCATGCACCAGTAACTGTACTGACAAGTTAAAGTCATTTTTACCAGCAGTGCATTGGCAACACAGAAGATTGCTTGACCTTACTAAAGGCTGTACACACTGTGTATGTGTAAAATTATAGTGTGTGTGTGTGTGTGTGTGTGTGTGTGTGTGTGTGTGATAAATAACATGAATACACAATTTTTTTATTACACACACACACACACGATTGTTCTGCCGATTTGGTTGCGATTGGTGGGCAAAAGAAAGAAAAGTGGAGCGATATATCAGGTTAAAGTTTTTTAAACCCATTATGGATGTCGTCTTAAAGCGGAGGCCCACACAATTTATTACGTTAACCTCAACCCCATCAGCGCTATGAGCAGATGTGCAAATGAAAGGAATTTTTTTTTTTTGGCCATGTATTTACCTTCGAATCTGTCTTTATTCTGCCACTTCCTGTATGCAACTCCTGCGGGAATAGGCGTGCATTTTATTTTTTCCCCGAGGCGCTCTGTCTCCTGGGAGCCAAGTGTCAGGCTTCCCAGGAGTCAGTGCGGAACATGGTTGTTCTGCCGAGATGTGTCCCCCTGGTGTATAATGCCCGCCCAGGACTGCGCAGCAGCAAACGGAACCGCTGAAAATTGCCAAACATGAAGAGCTGTGAATCAGCTGTAGACTGCGCCTGCGCAATGAACAGGACATTGTGACAGACATTGCCGTACGCTCTTGATGCTCACTCCACTCTGCAAGGGGCGGGTGTATTACTATTATATCGTGTAAGAGGCGGATGGCTACAGCAAGGGGCAGGTGTATTAGGGTGATTTTTATCAAGAATCTACACGTCTTTGCGGGGCATGTTTAAACAAATGAAGGGCAAAGAGGCCGTATTTAAAAATTGATGGACAGAGATAAGGGCGGGTAGTTCAATGTGGATGGGTGATTTCAATACTTGTCAGTAGTTTCTTGATAAAACCACCCTAATACACCCGCCCCTTGCTGTAGCCATCCGCCTCTTACACGATATAATAGTAATACACCCACCCCTTGCAAAAAGGAGCGAGCATCGGGATCGTGCGTCAGCGTGTGGCACAAAATCGTGCTCATTGTACATGCGCCGTGTAGAGGCGATTCATAGCGGTGTTCATCTTCTGCGATTTTCGGAGGTCCGTTGTGCTCTGTACTGCGCAAGCGCTGCGCCTGCAATTATGCGATTATTCGCCGGGGGACCATTCTCTGCAGGACACCACCGCGAAATCCCCACACACTGAGCATGCGCGGGAGAACAAGTGGTGAATGCTGGGAGCTCAGCATTCACCGCATCCAGGAAATCAATGCTTGTGGGCTTCACATGCCCACAAGCAACATGGAACCGGCCATCAGTTTTTATAAGTTCATTTTAGATATGAAAAACAGACATCGCGGGAATTATTACACCAAATACATGAGTGTTATATTGTTATTAGGCAAGTGTCAGAATGCCTGAAAAAAATAAAAAAATTAATGGTCGGCAGACCTCCGCTTTAAGTAGATTTCGGAAAAGCTTGGTAAAAGGCCAAAAACACAATATCCAGCTGGATTGTGAAACTTTTATTCGCAGATACACATTTTGACTTTAATTTTCCTTTGGCGGTTGCTTTACACACACACACACACACACACACACACACACACACACACACACACACACACACACACACACACACACACACACACACACACACACACACTAAAAAATGTGTCTACAGTAGAGAAGATTTGTCCAATCTGACAATTTATGATCGGATCAACGATCTTTTTTGCCCCCTCTGCCAAGCATGCTCAAGAGGAAGTTGAAGAGACACAAGGACAACATCCTGGCCAATGCCTAACATTTCAGGTGAGACTGGGCCAGGAGCACTTCATAGTGGAAATTTAGTTGTGCATGCATTGACACCAATTGTCTAAAGTCTGTGGCCAGATTTTAGGGAAGTTTGGTTTCAGCATATCCTGAACACTGCATATTCCACCAGCATATTTTGTTAACCACATACATACACAAACACATATTATATTATATATAGCAGCCTCATCCCCTCTCTCTTCTTTAGTGGATACTTTGGCTTCGGTCTAGGGGTACTTTGAAGGGGAGAGCGAGGTGCGCCACGGCCCATGTCCTCTAGATTTCAGCATGTAGAGGTGAAGGCCAGCATCTAATTACACCCGGGCTGTGTATACGATCAGAGCCAAGTCTGTTCTGCTGATAACCCCCTTTGCTCCCAGTAATTGGAGTACCACACACTGAAAAAGGTCCAACACTTATTTATTCCATAACGGCAAACAAATGGTCCTTTGCGAGCAGACAGTTTGAGACCCATAGAACAGTCCAGTATTGGTGGGGAGTAGGTCAAGGAACAATCCTCAAAGAAACTAAACCGTTGAGGTTTCACCAACGGTTGCTAAGCACAGTGGCTGTTAAATGGACTTCTTGGCTTCAGAGTCTCTTCCAGCGACTCTAGTGAACAGGAGTTACCTTCGCTACGTTGCAGCCCCTGTCAGGGGGAAAACATCCCTCCTCCAAGGGAGTTACCAGGGGCCCCGCCAACACCGGATTAATGCTGTACCGGGCTATCCGGAAGGGTTACACTCCCCGGCCTCCTCGCCTCAGATATGGGTCCCAACACCTTAGGGCCCCTCAGGATTCCTCCACCCTCACGGGACTCAGTCGAAGTCCTGGGCTCCAGGCCTTGGCCGTAGTACCTCACCACAGGCTTAAGGTGCCTGGGATGGACTCCATCCCTCGCTCCGGCCAGATCAAGGGCACCTGGGCCCGGATCTCCGGAATGCCAGCACCCGGGCCGAAGGTGCCTCCAACTCTGAACCCCGAGGTCAGGGCGTCCGCCCCTTTTATCTCCTCTCCCTTGCGTCACAGCGGGTTCCCCACCCCGCTGTACCGGCGCCAGGAAAGGACAAAAAGGTACAGTCTTGCGGTGCAGGTTCAACTCTGGCCCAGGGCAACAACGCCACCTGCAGGCCACAGGGAACCTTTCACCACCAGAGTCCTCCAAGAACCACAAAAGGGATTCTCGGATTCCCTAACAATTAGTACATCTGGGTTAACTAACCCAGATGCTCCCCCCCCAAATTTAAATTCCCGCTACATACATATATATGTGTTAGTGTGCCAATGAAAATTAATTGCACCATAGCAAAGTAATGCACACAAGGAAACTTACTGCAACACGATAGTGTGAACCAGGACTAAAACAAGTTCTTATTTACCTTTGTAGCTAAAAATACAGTGGAGAAACCTATTTTCAGCGTTCACAACACAGCAAGGTTGCCAACCTTCCGTAACATTTTTTACTGACGAATTATGGAAAATTTACTGGCGGCACATTTCCCCCCCCCTGGCAGCCTGACAAATTACAGAACTCCTATTGAAAACTAACAGTGAATATTTGAACAGTATAAACATGATATGGAAACACTGACAATACCTATATGTAATTTTCTTGATTTACACTTAAATAGTCAACACCACATGAAATGATCAGCCCCTGATATTTACTGCCAGTTGTAAAAAAAAAAAAAAAAAAAAAAAATGTTTCTACAAACTGTCAGTAAATTTACTGTCAGTTGGCAACCCTGCAACACTGGCATTCCCCTAGATCAGGGGTCCTCAAACTATGGCACTCCAGTTCAGGAACTACAATTCCCATCATGCCCATCATGTCTGTGAATGTCAGAGTTTTACAATGCCTCATGGGATTTGTATTCCGCAACAGCTGGAGGGCCGTAGTTTGAAGATCCCTGCCCTAGATCATCATTTTGAAGTAAACAAAAAACTAAAAAACTAAAATTTTAAGTCTATTATAAATTCACTCGTTTTTTTTAAAGGGCTAAACTATTATCATCAAGCTAGAGAAGCAACGTTTATCACAGTGCTGCAAACTTTTACAAACAGATGCAAGTAGGAACTAAAAGGGTGATTGATGCAAGGCAACATAAAAAGCAATCAATTTTCTTAACTTAATAAGTAGACCCCTAGATGGCAGTATTTTCCTGGCAGCCATGGACTATTGTGCTTTCTCAGGAAATGAAGTGGCTACTCCTACTAACATTGATAAAAAAAAAAAAAAACAGGGTTTTTACAAATATCTTCACCATCTGCAATCATCATGTGTAAATTTGAAGTATTGTTAGAACAGCCTGCAACAGTTTATTCAAGGGCATGGAGTAATGATCTTGAAAATGGTCCTTGTGATTGCTAAAACATTGATTACTCTTCGCACAATCCTGAAGTTTTACAAGTGTTTCTCGATCAATATCTCTACCTATAGAAAGCAGATTATACAGATACGTCTGAAAGAAGAGTCTGGAGTCATGCACCTGCTAGGTTTCCACATAAAAATACACTTCACAACACGAGGAATAACACAATTAGACGTATTTTTTAAATACCGGTAGATATCCATCATAAAAGGGAAACACGGGCTGACACTGCAATGATCCCTTGCTGACAATGATAGTTAACAGACTGCCATACCATTTCTCTTGATTCGCTGACTGAATGCATGGCTTTCTGACACCTCTGACTTTCCTGGCCTACATATCTGTTCACATCAGAGATAAAAAGAAACTACTGGGAGAGCCAGTCAGCTAGCATTTTCAGAGGGATGCCGACAATGGCAGCCTTCTTTTTTCCATCATAATGTGTTTATTTTATTATAGTAGAACTTCAGCCAAAAACAATAAAAACTATATCCCATTTTTTTTTTTTAAAGAAATGCTTTTACTACATACAGCCTTCACTTTCAATCCAGAGCTCTCCCCTACAGTACTTTTCCATCACAAGATGTCCTCAGTCTGATGGTCAGAACCGTTCAACCCACTTCCTCTGAGCCATTATACCTGCCTGGAGCAAGGTTTCTCAACTTTTTGGTAATGGCGCCCTTTAAAAGTCTGGAAAACCTTAAAGTAGATGTCCACCCTAACACTAAAACCCCTGCATCTACACACAATTTAACACTAACCTATCTAGCCCTGTAAAGAAGAAATCAGTATACATACCTTTTTTTTTTAATGCTGCTCTGGTCTCCAGCGGCGGAAGCTCTGCAGGAGGACACAGCCAACAAGGGCTGTGAAATTAATGGGGAGTGATGTCATCCACACAGTTACTATGGGGCTTCCAATATCGGACATGTCCGCCTCCACAGCAAAGCCATAGCGCAGCATCAGCTTCAACAAATGTATACCGATTTTTTTTTTTCTTTACAGGGCTAGATAGGTTAGTGTTCGATCATGGATGTCTGTAGATACAGGGATTCTAGTGTTTGGGTGGACATCGAAAAAGGAACACAGTCTAAAATGGGTCCATCTTCACATCAGAACCCCCCCCCCCCTCTTTCACATCCGAATCCTCCCCATACCTTTAAATTCAGAATCCTTAGTTTCTCCCCTATCACACCATAGCCCCTAGCCCCCTTTTTACATTTGAGCACTACCATGCAATTTATCCAACAAAGTGGCTGTGGAGGTATAGCAATGGGAAGGAAACAGAGCAGGTCTAGATGGAGGCAAACTTCTGTCCTCCTTAGAACGCAGGGGTGGCCTTGAATACTGCCTGCACTTGATTAGCATTATGCTTTTCCATGGTGCTGGTAGCTAACTCGCTAACACCATGGAAACGCATGACCTTGTACAAAAATTTAGATCACAGCACACTGATTGAGAAACACTGTCTAGAGTTGTAAGGCAAACAGCTCTGTGCATAAATAGTGTCCAAATCAAAAGATTATGAACGGCATCTTTAATTGCTATAAATCTGATAAAGTTGGCCTGAAGTGAGGCCCTTAACATCACCAATGGGATGTCGAAAATATTCAGTGAATGTAATGCTACAGAAATCCATCAGTGACAGCATACATGAAACAGGAGGAGAAGGTCAGACTGAATATGCTATACGAGTTATTGGACTGGGGACACTGCAAGAGAGAGCCTGTAGATGCTGGAGTCACTGCTTTTGCAGCCCTTTATAAACCAATGTGTCCACAGTAGAATATAGTAAAGTTGGCCATACACTGAGCAAATTTTGGCTTTGTCCTGATGAACTGGTTGAACTATGTCTCATGGGTGGCCCCTGCCTGCAGTCCCCTGCCCAACATTTGACTGGGAAGTGCATAACCAGCTTTCAATAGTATGAAATATGTAAATCAAACCAATTATCTGCTGAAAAAAAGTGGCTAAAGAATCATGAGTATAAGGATAGAGGTAAGGAAAGACTGGTTAGGCCTAAACTGATGACAGGTATAATTTTTTGGTTACTAGCACTCTTCAGATAACCACGCCCTTTCTGCCGCTTTATTTTATACACCTTAATATTTATTTTAACGTGTATATTGTGTAGCGGGGTATTCCCCTTTAGGACAGAGAGACAAGAAGTTCCAGGTGAGAGGTGAGTCGGGAGGAAGTAAAGAGACATTACTGGAAGTGAAAGCAGAGGAGAGAGAGAGACTACATCTCCCAGTACATCTTGCAGCACCCAGGGTACATTGCTCCGGAACAGAGACTGCTGGGGCAGACTTTATAAAGGGGAGGTGGAGTTCGTTCGGTCTCTTTGGACACCCCCTCTCCTAGCAAGAGGATCTCTGTGCTGAACTGCTGTGTGCACAAGGCCTGAAGCTTGGGCCTTGTGCTCCTTTCCAAAGAGCCCCTCTGCCAGCCTAGCAGAACCTTAGAGACATCTTCTCATGCTTGCTGCAGTACACCAGAAGGATTGAAGACTTGGATGTCGGTGGATTCCTGTTCCTAGACGAATCGATGGAGGAAACGGACTTGGACTTGTCCGGGTGGTGAGAGCTGTTTAAAGACAGATACTTTATGGGATCGTATGCAGAACAAATTACAAATACAAAATCATCAATAATATTTAAAATTTTTATTTAACATTTTTTAACAATGGATTTGAATGGCCGGGGCCCTTTATTATTGGTATCGTATTTAAATACCAATATATAAAATTTACTTCCAATTTATATCACACAAACTCCTTTACTTTTGTACTATAAACACTTTAAAGCGGAGTTCCACCCAAAATAACATCCATATATGACCACACTCCTTACACTACAAACATGTACAGTAGCCACTTTTTTTTTTTCTGTACATACCGTAATATTGTCATCTAAATTCCGGCTTCCAGGTACTCACTCCCGCGGGAGTAGGCGTTTCTGTTCTCCCGCAATGTAATCTGGGAGTTCGCCCAGATGTGACATGTCCTGCAGAAAAAGTTCCCCGGCGGATAAGGTTCCCCCCCCTGTACTGCGCATGCGCGGCACGAACCTCAGCGGAGTTTCCGAAAGTAGCCGAACATGTAGAGCTGCGAGTCGGCTCTACACGGCGCCTGCGCAGTCAGCTCTACATGGCTCCTAGTCATTGCGCAGGCGCCGTGTAGAGCCAACTCGCAGCGCTACATGTTCGGCTACTTTCGGAAACTCCGTTGAGGTTCGTGCCGCGCATGCGCAGTACAGGGGGGTGGAACCTTATCCGCCGGGGAACTTTTTCTGCAGAACACCGTCCACCGCTTCCAGGAAGTCAGTGCTTGTGGGCTTCACAATGCCCACAAGCAAAATGGAAAATTCTGACGGCTGATTTTAAAAGTGCATTTTTTGCCAGAAAAAAGACAGGGGAGGTTAAAAATCACCAAACACGTGAGTACTAATTGGTGATCTACAAATACTTTGCATGAAAGCTAAAAAAAAAAAAAAAAAAAAAAAGAACCTCCGCTTTAACTCAGCCATGACAGCTCGAGTTAATACTATAACCTGTACAAAAAACTCTATAACTGTCCCTTTCATGAGAAAGGACCAAACCACATAAGGGCCTCGACGATGGGAGGGAGGGCGGGATGTTCCTTCCTCTTCAGTTGATCTGCTGCTGTCCGTTTCTCCTACGCAGCTGTAAATCTTTATATAAGGGCTAGCTCGTGCCACATTAACATGTGACCAGCCATTAGCCAATCATATTAAAACAGATTTTTTTCAAAACCTTAAGTTATAACTGTCATTTCTAGCCTGTAGTCTGCCCCGACCCCATAGGTGGGAGGAGCAAATTCTTTGGCTCCTCCCCTTTCCATCTTTACTATTCGTTGGGATTACAAAGTTGTTCAAGTGCACCACCGAAAGATTGCTAGCGAATATTGTTTCACTGAACTTCCATTTAGATCAGTCAGGTCTGACTGCATAGGTAGACATTGCTGGGTGTTAGTCTACCCATGAGGGGAAGTAGCTGTAAAAGGGCAGCGCTAGAGTTGCATAGCAATACTTAATTATTCTGATTACTCTGTTTATCTTTATTACTGTTTATTGCAGGGATCTGCAACTTGTTATACTGTTGTTTATTACTTGCCCATTAGCCTCAGTAAAATATCTGGGTCAAGTACATTGGTGTCAGTTTCACTTACTTTAATAGAAGCTTTAAAGTATATCACTGTGTGTGTGTTTGCCATAGGACTGCGTCACCTAGAGTTGCGGTCACGCGGTCCTATCTCCCCTTACTAGCTGTGCCAGTAGGGGGTTGAGCATATTGCCGGGGGTTGGCGGAGCCGTCTTCAGGGCCCAACTAAAGCTGCGGCCTTCTTAGTTGGAGGTATCGCTACAATTATATATCCCCGATTAGGTTTGTATCTTGCCGACAAGTTTCCTTATTATAAAATGTTATCAGTGACTTTTTTCCTTGACAGCAATAAAAACTAACTATGTGCCACTGCAGGTCGATTAGAACAAAAGAGGCGGCTTTGTTTTCCTAGGCTGGCTATCAGGCACTGACACATGACACTTAGCACAATGACACGCTTGAAACTCAAGAAGCGGACAAATCATTTCCTTGTATGAAACATGAGAGAAGAATGAATGAATGATAAAATGCATCTACATGGTAAAGAGAAGAGACATTTCTCTAAAATACCCCATTGAAACGTTTTTTTTTTCTTCACATTTGCCAAATGACTGTACAATACCGTGACTTTTAAACTTGCTGTCACTAGTTCTGGGGATCAATGGCTGAACTAAAATTCAGGGCTAAGGCATGAAGATAATTAGAGATGGCAAGGGTTGTAAAATATTTAACACAGGGAATCCTGTGGTTAAGAAAAAGGTCACCAAAACACTTAGGCCCCTTTCACACTGAGGCGTTAAAAAAAGCAAAAAAAAATATGAAATTTTTTACAGCAATTTTACCGCGTTTTTGCGGTAAAAAGGATTATTTGGTATCCCACAATCCTCCACTCTACTGCGGTCATGTGACCTTCCCACAGCTTCTGGGTGTTTTTTACCGCGGTACTCATTAATTTCAATGGGGATAGGTGTTTTTACAGCGCTATTTTATGCGCCCCAAAGATGCTCCAAAAAAGCTGTTTGCAGGATTTTTTCCAACGCACAGCCAGAAAACGCCTCAGAGTGAAAGCCCTCAGGGCTTTCACATCGAGAATGATGGGGCAGGATTATTTCAGGCATTTTTACAGCGCTGTTTTTACCGCAAAAACACGGTAAAAAACACCTCAGTGTGAAAGGGGCCTTAGTATTTTACACAAGAGATTTTGTACATCCCTCTCCCCATTCTAGTGTAAGTTCTGACTTTTTTAAATCTCTTTCCCGTCGCAAGAAACTACTTTTATAGTGTTACTAAAGCCAAGACCCAGTGTTCACTATATCTGGTCTCCAAGAGTACACAGAACATGAAAAACGCAAATTTTAGGAAATATAAACTGCTAAATACCTTTTCATTATCCTGAGCTGAAGGACGGAGTCCTGTGTGAACTGGAAAGCAGACAGGTAGTCACTGCTGACCGCAGGTGTGTTGCAGAGAATAGCACAGATAATGAACTGGGAATCTGTGCCCTTTAACTAGAGAAAGTTTCAGGATTTCCATACGTTGCCTGAATATACAAGTAGCTGTTTATGACTGAAGAAGAATTCAGAAATCCCTGGCTACACTGGTGTTCTCTCTCTCTATGACAAACTGGGAAAACCTGTGTTTGGTAGCTCAATAGAGAGACTTGCAGGATTTATTATATCTAGAATGTCATCTACCAGCAGCCATCGATTGTAGAACATATCTTCCAAATAAACAGAACAGCAGAACTAAAGACGACACTGGCAAAAAATTAATGAACAAAGGTTATGGGTAGGGACATTGTGTTGCTTTTTTGTTTGTTGCAATCGTCAATTTCTCTTGTTTACAACAGTATGACCTAAGAATTCCTGCGTTGCTCAAAGAAATTACATTTGTATATTTTTTTAGTTTCGTAAATATGACATCTTGAATGTTATTTTGCATTCTCTTCTTGAAGCAGCAGATGGAGCTTCAGGCTCTTTCAAAATTTTCCAAGCTGGTTTCTTACCTACACTGCTTTGTTTATAAACCCCAATAGCTCAAGCGCACGTGTACACAAGTAAAATTAATGCAGTGTCGCAAATCCCTTTCCAGATGACCAAGTCCAATATTAAAATAAACCAGAGCTTAAAAGTCAGCAGTGCTTGCTGTGCTGTTGCTTCAGTTAATTTGTAGTGCTCCGAGAATCCATTGTTCATAATTAAACAGATTCCAACAATATACAGGGACATTGAGATATCTGGAATGATCTTATCTGCATTTTACAAACATAAGATCTATAAAAAAGCATAGCTCATAAAAAATGCTCTATGGTTCAGGTTAGGTCAGGCAGGGTGGCTGTGCAGCAGCCTCAAAACAGCAGGACATTTACTGGCTATTGGTTTTAAAGGTAAGCCAATTGCAGCAACAAATATATACTATGCTTCAGCAACGCCCCAAGGCAAAACATGACCTAAAGCTGGCCATACAGGTTAAATGTAAAAAAAAAATAAAAAAAAATCTGACAGATTCCTCCATCCGTTTAGATCTACAATGGGGCCTATTCTGAAAGCCAATGGCAGTTACCAGAATACCCAAGCAGTGGCTGCAACTCACAGGATGCTGTTCAGACATAAAAAAATTCTGTTCCAGCTGCTTGACTTTTCAATCAAGGATGTCAGGCAGAGGGTGGCAAAAGGTTAAAAAAAAAAAATTTGTATCCCTTTAAAACACACTGCAAAAAAAAAAAAAAAACACAAAAAAACAGTTTGTGCCAGAACTATAGTATGCTCCAGTCATTCTTTTTGACCTAACATAGCTCTGAATTTCAAAGTATGTGTTACCAGACCTGCCTACTTAATTTTTGATGCATTACAACACTATAGACCTCTCTTCATTGCCATAACGCTGTATGGGAATAGGCAGAGGGCACAAGCAGAAATCAGCTCACAACTTTTTGACAAAATCAACATGCAATTATATATATATATATATATATATATATATATATATATATAACACACACACCGTATATATACACACACTTGAGTATAAGCCGACCCAAATATAAGCCGAGGTACCTAATTTTACTACAAAAAAAATGGGAAAACGTATTGACTCGAGTATAAGCCTAGGGTGTCCATCTGCAAGCCTCACTGTGCTTCACTGTGTCCATGTGCATGCCTCACTGTGCCCATGACTAGACTTACGTTTAACATTGGAGTACATGGAAGGGGTGCCCGGATTTGAAAAATCGGTGCTCCCTGGCCGTAGGTCCCCCAGTCAACAAACTTTGCACACTTATAGAGGAAGAGTGTGGCTATATGTGTGCCAAGTTTGGGGTCCATGGAACATACGGCCGGCACCGGGTCCCCAAAGTCCAGGCGATCAGGCACAAAAAGGTGACTCGAGTATAAGCCGAGGGGGCCATTTTCAGCATAAAAATATGCTGAAAAATTTGGCTTACACGACACACACACACACACAAAGCAGTTTCATGGCCAAATTGTGGGCTACTGCTTCGTTATTTCTTCATCAATTAAGCAGGTAAAAGGTCTGGAGTTGATTTCAAGTGTGGTATTTGCATTTGGAATATTTTGCGGTGAACCTACATCATATCATGCGTTCAATGGAGCTGTCCATGCAAGTTAAATAGGCCATTGTAAGGCTTCAAAAACCTAAACAAATCCATTAGAGAGATAGCAGCAACATTAGGAGTGGCAAAATCAAGTTTGGTACATTCTGAGGAAAGAGCACTGGTGAGCTCAGCAACATAAAAAGGCCTGGATGCCCACAGAAGACAACAGTGGTGGATGATCGCAGGATCCTCTATGGTAAAGAAAAACCCATTCACAACATCCAGACAAGTGAAGGACACTCTCCGGGAGGTGGGCGTATCATTGTCAAAGTCTACAATCAAGAGAAGACTTCACGAGAGAAAATGGAGGGTTCACCACAAGGGGCAAACCATTCATAAGCCTGAATAGAAAAGCCAGATTAGACTTTGCCAAAATAAATCTAAAAAAAGCCAGACCAGTTCTGGAAAAGCATTCTTTGGATGGAAAAAACCAAGATCTGTACTAGAATGATGGTAAGAAAAGAAAAAAAAAAAAAAAGTGCGGAGAAGGCTTGGAACAGCTCCTGATCCAAAAGCACACGTCATCTGTAAAACATGATGGAAACCGTGCATTAGCATGGGCATGCATGATTTCCAGTGGGACTAGGTCATTGGCGTTTATTAATGATGTGACATAAGACAGAAGCAGCCGGATGAATTCTGCAGTGTTTAGGAGATATACCGTCAGCCCAGATTCAGCCAAATGCAGCAAAGTTGATTGGACAATTAACCAAAAACACACTGCAAAAGCAACCCAGAAGAAGCTTTTGAAGGAAAATAAGTGGAAGATTCTGCAATGGCTGAGTCAATCGCCTGATCTCAACCCAATTGAGCATGCTTTTTACTTGCTGAAGGCAAAACTAAAAAAAGGCAGAAAGACCAACAATCAAAGAACAACTCAAGACAGCTGCAGTTAGAGCCTGGCAAAGCTTCAGAAAGTTGGAAACCCAGTCTTTGGTAAGGTCCATGGGCTTCAGACTGCAGGCAGCAATTGCCAGTAAAAAATATTCAACAAAATATATTTTATGATTATATTCATTTGTCAAATTACATTTGAGCCCCTAAAATAGGGGGGCTGTGTATAAAAATGGTTGTAGTTCCTAAAATTTGTACTTGATATTTATGTTCAACCCTTTGAATTAAAGCTGAAAATCTGCACTTCAAAATTTGGATCGTTTCATTTTAATTTTAATTTTATTCTGGTGGCATACAGAGCCAAAACGTATGAAAATTGTACCCGTGTTCAAATATATATGGACCTAACTGTATATTCAAAAAATAAGATTTTTTGTACTCACCGTAAAATCCTTTTCTCTCAGTTCATGGACAGACACAGCTTCCAATTGACAAGTGGGTATGATCTGTTATTTAGGAGGGACTAGGCAGAAAAAAACTTGTAAAAAAACAAGTGTTGCATCACACCTTCTAAAGTACCGCCCAGGGGGTGGACCCCCGGGTATATCCCCTCACTTTGCATCTCGCAGATCAGATTGTCAAGAAGCAGTACAAACTTAAAAAAGGAGGGGTGGGTGCTGTGTCGGTCCATGAACTCAGAAGGATTTTACGGTGAGTACAAAAAATCCTACTTACTCTTTCGTTCATGGATCGACACAGCTTCCAATTGACAAGTGGGACGTCCCAAAGTGTCAAAACAAGGGGTGGTAACAGCATAAAGTAAACTTCACCCCAAACACAAAAACGGCACTCTTCCAACGGAGGAGTTGCAACTTTAAAACAGCCGCCTGCTGGGAAACAGACGCTTGATGTCGGAAAGCCCAAGAGGCACCTATTGCCCTGGTCGAATGCGCCGTGAGAGGAAAGGGGGGGCGCTTGACCCTTTAAGGCATAGGCCTGGATTACTGTCGGATCCATTTAAAGACGGTGGCCGATGAGACTGCTAGGCCCTTCTTGGGACCAGCCACCAAAACAGCGAGTCTGACTTCCGGAACAGGGAAGTAGCAGATAGGTATACTCTCAAAGCTCGGACAACGTCCAAGGAATGCAACGCCGACTCCTTAGGATTCGGCGGATGAGGACACAAAGGGTGGAAGTACAATGTCCTTGTTGAGATGAAAAGCCGAAACGACTTTCGGAAGAAAGGAAGGCTGCGGCCGCAGCACCACCTTATCCTTGTGGAAGATCAGACAAGGCTGCCAGCTCAGAAACTAGTCTAACTGACATAACAGCCACCAAAAAGACCACTTTCTGAGAAAGTGTCAATACGGGAATATCCCTAATATTCTCAAACTGACTTCTGACGCACCGAGAGGACCAGGTTCAAGTCCCACGGAGGTAGCTGGGGACGGACCAGAGGAGCCACATGTCAATCCCCCTGCACAAATGTACTCACGAGAGAGTGAGCCGCCAGGGGTCGCTGAAAAAAAAAAAAAAAAAGCCAGGGCAGATACCTGCCCCTTAATAGTACTTAAGGCAAGCCTTTGGTCCACCCCATGCTGTAAAAAAAAACAGCAGGATTCTGGAAACCAAATAAGTACGCGAATGCCACTTCATTTCCTCACACATGGAAATGTAGGCCTTCCAAGTGCAATGATAAACCTTCCTAGAGGATGGCTTCCGAGCACTTCTCATAGTAGAGATTACTGAATCTGACAGGCCCGTGTCTCTCAGCACCTGGTTCTCAATAGCCCTGCCATTAAAGCCAGAGACTGTAAAGCAGGACGGAGTATGGGACCTTGCGATAGCAGGTCCTTCCGTAGAGGTGGACGCCTGCTACCAGACGTACTAGGTCGGCGTACCAAGGATGCTGAGGCCAATCTGGAGCGATCAGAATCCTTGGAATTCTCGCTGCCTCCGTTCTGCGAAGCAGCCTCATGGGAGGGAAGGCCTAGATTAGCCGATACTAACCCTACGAAGTTACCAACGCATCTGTTGCGTCTGCCCCTGGGTCCTTTGACCGGGCCACAAACCTCAATACCTCCCGATTGAGTCGGGACGCCAAAAGATTTGTGTGGCGTGCCCCTTCTTTAGCAGAGGAGCTGGAACCCCTCCGGGTGTAAGAACCCTTCTCCCTGGTCCAGCATTTGGCGACTCAGTTCGCCTGCCAATACTTCACCCGCAGAATGTGCACGGCCGACAGTGCCGGTACGCTCCTTTCTGCTCACCTCAGGCTGCGAGCGACCTCTGATGCGGCAGCTAAGCTTCTTGTTCCTCCCTGATGATTGACATCTGCCACCGCTGTGGCGTTGTCTGACTGGATCCTGACTGGACGTCCTTGCAGCCTCTGAAACCATCTGAAGAGGCATCGTCTGTCCGGAGTGCCAGGACCTTGATCGGCAGGCAGGCTCCTGTAAGGCTGGCGTCCGTCATGATCACAATCCAATGAACAGGAAGGAATGACCTCCCGGCCAAGAGAGCCGGTGATGTCAGCCACCCCATCAGGGATCTCCTGACTAGGTGGCTTACCCGGATTAGATAATCCAGAGATGGGCATCTGTTCCATCTGGACAGAACCTGAT
The DNA here is from genome assembly GCA_029206835.1 of Rana muscosa. Lineage (NCBI taxonomy): Eukaryota > Metazoa > Chordata > Amphibia > Anura > Ranidae > Rana > Rana muscosa. The sequence continues at coordinate 764,614,999 of CM055116.1, read as the reverse complement.
TCTGTAACACTCGAGTGTGATCTTGAGCATATGGGACCGTCTCGAAGGAGGCTACCTCTGAGAAATCCAGAATCAACCCCAGATACACTAGGCGTTGAATCTGCACCAATACTGACCTTTGCATGTTTTATACCCAACCACAGTCTGAGAGTCTGACAGAGGTAAGCGCGTCCATAACCTAATTATGAGCTTGAAGGGGCCCTCAGAAGAAGGTCGTCCTAGTAGCCTATGATAGCGATGCCCCTCTGTCTTAGAAGGAGCAGACACGGATCGAACTCTGGAACTGGCTTGTAACCTGAGATCACTTTGCAAATCCACTGGTCGGAGATCAGAGATGTCCACTGAGTCAAATTTGCGAAAACTTCCCCCCCACCCAAGAACTGGGTGGGGGCGGACCTTCATGCGGACGCAGATTTGCCCGCAGGCTTGCGGGACCAAGAGCGTCTTTGTCCTTTGCGCAGGCGTTTTGTCGGCCAGGGGTCTTTTTTCTGTCGCCCTAGGCGGACGGAAAAAAAATGCTTGCGTGCAGTAAAGGAGGGCCCTTGCCCTTGGCGTGGTCCCATTACCCTTTATGGTTTGAGGAAGCAACATGCTTTTACCTCCTGTAGCATCCTTGATGTCATCTAGAGAGGCCCCAAAAAGTCTGTCGCCCTTAAAAGGGCAGATCCAACAGAGCCTTCTTGGAAGCCTGGTCCGCAGACCAGCCCTTTAGTCAGATCAGGCGGCGTATAGCTACCGCATAAACGGAAGCTTTGGACAGCAAAGGGATAGTGTCCATGTCTGACTCGCAGACAAACTTAAGGCCTTGTACCAACTGGTCGGCCAAAGTTATCTCATTAGGAGGAGCATCTCGCTCCTTTAACCCCTGGAGCAGCAATTTTGCCCACTCAGTGTCTGAGACACTAAGGCCCCCGCCAATGCTGGGCGCACTGCTGAGCCTACCACTGTGTATAGGTAGCGAGTGAGTGCGTCAGCTTTTTTATCCACAGGGTCCTTGAAAACAGGAGCCCCTTCCACTGGAATTGTAGTAGCTTTATTAAGTCTGGACACCGAAGGGTCCACTATTGGGGGAGAGGTCCATTTCCTCAGAAAACTCTCCTCAAAAGGGGTACCATACGATTCCTTGGAGGTGTAAAGACCCTCGATGGGTTCGCCCACTCCTTGTATAAGAGCTTATCAAAATAAGACACACAAGGAAACACCTTAGCAGTGCGGGTAGGTTTACGGAACCCAAAAGGCAATCGGAGTCTCTGCTGCTTCTGCTGCATTCTCCAATTTAAGCGTATCCCGCACTGCAGTAATAAGGTCAGATACCAAAGCCCTTTCACGTACTGACCTGGACTTGGAGTCATTCTCACTGTCCGCTTGGTCCCGGTCTGCAGTCACTGATGCATCAGAATCCGGGTCATGAGCCATAGCTGGGCCGTTTACTACCCCCCCGTGTTTCCGTGTGCTGCTTCCACCCGAGCAGCAAAAGCCTCTAGGATTGCCGACATAGCATCCATAGGACCCTCAGGGGCACTAGCCACCAAATCAGGCGTTTTAGGGGAAAAAACTACTGCTGACCCACGCGCTGACACCCACAGGGCTCCAGGCAAGGTATCAATAGGCCACCCTCCCAGCTGATACAGAGATGCAGGGTCTCCCGGAGGACACGCGACCCTTGGATTGGTACTGCTATGCTGCCGTGTGCTGCGCCTGTGATGCTATCCCACCGCTGTCTGTCAGTCTGATTCTTATCAGCGTCTTCTGTGAAAATTTGCGCCAGAGAATGCACCCTAGAGGCCGGAGACTACCACAAAATGGCCAAGCTGCTGTATATAACAATATGGGCTCTAAGAAAATGGCCGCCAAGCCTGAACAGAGAGTCAAAAACGGCAGTGGACCACAACAAAATGGCCGAGCGGCAGTATATACATACAGGCGAGAATCCTAAGAAACATGGCCGCCGAACAGTCGGTAGAGGCCAAAGCGGGCGCGGACTACAAGAAAATGGCCGCCGGGCGACGATTTAAAGCTATTGGCGCGAAACTACAAGAAAATGGCCGCTGGACATTCACTAGAGGCCGAAAAAGGCATGGAACATCGTAAAATGGCCACCGACAGCGTGGAGGGAGAAGCGCGCGCGCACACACACACACACACACACACACACACACACACACGTAAGCAAAATTACATTTTGAAATGACAAACACAGCGCAGCCACGCTCCAGATGGATCCCCCACCCCCCATGGTACCCAGCAACCTTCGCTCAGAGCCCAGGGAGGAGGGAAGGTAGGGAGAGAGAGAGAGAGAAAGGAAAGGGGTCATAACCACTTACTTGATCTCTCCGGGAATGTCCAGCCACTGTCACCCTGCCGAAGCGGGTGAGCTACTTACCCTTCCTGCGCATCTCATGCTGGAATACATTCTGGACAGATGATCATCCGCGCACAGAGGTGACTGTCGTCCAATCACAGCATGCCTGGCCCCTAGGGGACGTTCATATGCATGCCCTGGAGCGTTGGCTCACCAGACAGGCTGCTGCGACTCGGCCGTAAGGTCAGCCGAAGCTGAGCGGTCGATGCAAGCCTAGGAGCGTAAGCTCACCGGATAGGCTACTGCGATTCGGCCGTAAGGTCAGCCGAAACTGAGCGGTCCGATGCAGGCCCTGGAGCGTAGGCTCACCGGCCACCCGTAGAGCGACGGGTATGTCGTGGAAAACTCAGCGCGTAGCTTGGGTCGGCACACGCTCGATGGCCGAAACTGGGGGGGACTATAAGGATCGAGGACCCAGCCTGTCACCCAGTCGGCAGTTGATCGAAGATCGCAGGAACCAAAAAAGCCAATTGTAGAAAAATAAAAAAAAATAAAAATTTCCCTGGACCAATGGGCCCGAAGGGAGCCGTGTCCTACTCCTTGTTAGACAGAAAAAATTGGATCTGCGAGATGCAGAGTGAGGGGATATACCCGGGGGGTCCGCCCCCTAGGCGGTACTGTAGGTGGTGTGAGGCAACACTTTTTACAAGTTTATTTCTGCCTAGTCACTTCTAAATAACGGAAAATACCCACTTGTCAATTGGAAGCTGTGTCGGTCCATGAACGAAAGAGTAAGGTATATTTAACAGCCAAAAGTGAGCAAATTAGAGAAATTGGCAGAGTTTACACGATTCAAGTACACAATTTTTATAATCCAAGTATAAATAAAATCACATAATTGAAGATTAAGCCAAATTTAGCATAAACTGCCTATCTTTTGTTCAGTTACACATTTTATAGTACATGGTCACCACACAGATTAGGCAAGTGAACCTGTACGTCTCAAAAAATACTAAGAGAAGGTTACCCGTTGCCTATAATGTGCAAATATTTTCATGTTATGGACAATCCAGCAATTTAAAGTAAAGAAAAAAAATAAATAAAAAAAAGCTAAAAAAGCTAAACTAGCACACAAGCAGTTTTCCCCATTTGCTGCAAGGGCTTTTCCATACAATTCCACATTTAGGCTAGGTTTACACATGTCCAGTACGAATTTCCCCTCAATTTTCATAGCAAATTTCCTAACAAGCTGTTTGAAGCCGGTGGCCACCAGCGTCTTTAACATTAGCTGGTTAACAGCTGTCCTTAACAGCAGAGGACTCGGCTGTCAGCAGTGTTCCCTGCTGAATGTAAAAATAAATAAAATACATTTGTGAGGGACGTCCAGTTCTTGGTAATGTCCCTGTTGTGCCATATTTTCTCCACTTGATGACTTCACTGTGTTCCATGGTATATCTAATGCCTTGGGAATTCTTTTGTACCCTTCTCCTGACTGATACCTTTTAACAATGAGAACCCTGATGCTTCAGAAGCTCTCTGTGGATCATGGCTTTTGCTGTAAGGTGCGACTAAGAAAATGTCAGGAAAGACCTACTAGAATAGCTGAACTTAGTTTGGGGTTAATAAGAGGCACTTTAAATGATGGCAAGTGTGTACTGACTCCTATTTAACATTAGTTCAAATGTGAGTGCTTCATTCTGAACACATGCTACATGCACAAAATAATTTCTCTCTATAGCATAAATATGGAGTATTACACCATTAAAAAAAAAAAAAAAAAAAAAAAAAAAATCAGCAACCAGAATAGGCTGGCACAAGCTTTTGAAAGCCCCAGCCCCCCCCTTTTTTTTTTACATTCCATGTAAACAAATTCTGTTATAATTTGGAGCAAGGAATATTAAGAGGCAAAAATCATTTAAGTCACCACCTAAGTAATATTTAAATAGATTTAATATGTGCTGCTTCAAACCAATGAATTATGAGTTTAAAACCTATTAAAATGTAATGTTTTTTTCCTGAGCTGAGGGGAGAGAGAGATTTAAATCCACTGAATTTTAATATTTCAGCTTGAGCTGCAGGAGGTATGGAAAGTCCAAATGAACTATTCCATCAGCAGCATTCAAGCATGAACATTTTAATCAGTTTTACTTCCTTGGAGTTCTCTGACACAGTTTACGCTGTCATTCTGAAAGCACTTAACACAGAGTATGAAAAACCACCAAGGCTTGTTATTGCCTTCACAATTGATGGCAAATAATTTTGCAGGCTTCCTATCATTAAAATGTCACCGCTAAAAATGGAGGTGCAGCATATGGATTGCTAAAACGCCTTTCTTCCCCACCTGGACAGCATGCTTTTTCTGAAAAGCTTTTTTCCTCTTGAAACATAAATGGCAAATATAACTAGAATGCTTTTTGCAATCATTTTATTGGCCAGTGTAGGCCAGGTTGCGTTTTATTTTTTGCATGCCAAAATCTGTAATCCCAACTGTGAGGCCTTAACTTGTATTCAAGAACATATACCATGCAAGGAAGAGTGCATAGAGCTTTGGACCTACATGGCACTAATACCCACACAGAAACACAACATAAAAACTACATGAATGCCTTTTATGATAGTGGACAAAAATAACAGTACAGTGAAAGCTGATGTGCACAAATAGCGAATGCTGTATGAATAATTTCAAAGGACTATAAGCCACACTAGAGTACCAAGTCTGAAAGGTTCCCTGCCTACTGAAACCTTAAAAAAGCAGTTCAATTTCTCTTTTTTTGTTGACTCATTGTTCAGGGCACACACACACACACACACACACTATTTACAGTGCCTTAAAGTGGTTAACTTTATATAAGACCCTCTGTGTTTTAACAAGTGCTCCTGTCTGTTTTATTTAAAAAATGCCTCCATTACCATATTTCACAGGGGTTCCTTGTTATCGCGTCACTGGCCGGCTCTCTCCTCTGCCCAGCTGACAGATGCATTGGGTGGGGCCAAGATTCCCCCACTGACATCAGCCAGGATGTGAGGAGAGAAAGAGCCAGCCGGTCACTTGATCATGGGAAACTGCTGTGACATCCAGTAAAAGGAGGCATTTTTTTAATAAAGCACACAGACAGGAACACTTCTGTTATTAGGACACAGAGGGGCTTATATAAAACTTTAACAGTTTTGAGAGCAGCAGGAGTGGAGGGGGCAGGCACCGACACAGGGGCAGACAGGCAGGGACAGGAGGGGGACACAGGAGCAAAGAGGACGACAGGTGGGCTGTGGATGACAGAGGCGCACAAACTGACCACGGTGTCAGGGCTCAGCAGTCATGATGAACCGTGGTCAGTTTACATAAGGGAGGGCACAAAACTGGCAGGATCAGCCAGGTATTACAGGGGGCCAAATGACACAGCACAAGCACTGTGAACGCTTTAAAAGAGGGGCTGGCTGTAATGGACCCAACTGCCTTCCTGAGAAGGCCTGCTGCATCTTGCGATATAGATCATTAAATTGTGCATGTTCCTGCTGGCCAATTTAACTACCCAATCAAGTATATGGCGTTTTCCAGTGCTGGTATTGGTGTACACCATTACTTAGCCAAAACTTGTACAGCAGCAATTCATTTACCTCCAATGTAATCAGTAGGCAGCCCATTGCAGCAGGACACCAAGCTTAAATCTCCATACTAACAGACAGACTTGCCAGAAAAAACATTAACATTCTATACTCCGCATCAAAGACTACGACAGCCAGCACATGCCTAAGGCTCCATGTACACTAGCAGCTCCTAAATTTGAGTTTAGGAGCTTTTGGTGCTTTTTTCCAAGGCCCCTAAACTCAACTCCACAAAAGCCTATGTATACATAGGCTTTTGGGATCGTTTAGGAGCTGCTGAGGTTAGGAGGAGGTTCAACCTCCCCTAACCTCCTAAACGCGGAAGAACCGCATTCAGGATGGGAACGTTTTGGCCGCCAGGAACAAAAAATAGCAGTAAAATCACGGCACAATTTTGCAGCATTTTGCCTTTTCCCGCAGCTGGCGGTCAAAGTAGTGCAAGCGTACATGAAGCCCAACTGTTGAAGAAAGGTTAATTACATGTATGCTACTGCCCGTCTGCTACTGCCAGTCTTCAAAATCAAACTGCTAAAAAATAAAAAGTGGAATTTGTATTTTGTGAAGTCAGTTCAGCAGTATTTGTACCCCTGAAAACACAGGTTCTCCAGATTAATCATTTTGATAGCAGAAGAGATACTGCACAAGTATATATCTTATGATAACCTTACTAGTTCCTTCTATAAAATAAGTGCCCGATTAATTTAAGTCTGTTCCAGTCTGTTTAAAGTATGTATGTAAAATGCTCTGATTGAGACATTAGCTCAGTCCTGGAAAACCAACAGAATTCTGATATTACAGGGGGGGAAAAAAAAAAACTATTACAATGGCCCATTCACCCATAGTTAAGATTTGGAAAGCTGCCCTCATCTTTATGAACAAAAAGGCAGATTGAAGAAACATGCTTGGAAATGGCAAAAGGAAAAAAGGGTGCTCACAATAAAATCATCATTATTAGCACAGTTAGTGTTTTGAGAGGCATTTTAAAAGCAAACGTCTGTTCCTGAATATTTTAGCTGTATAAAGTACTGAGGTCTTCTACAGACATTACAGACATGAAGTACTGTGGAATTAAAGGAAGTACTGCTCATCATTTATGGAAGGACAACAATATTTTCCCTGATATTTAAAGTGATTGTAAAGGCTTTTTGTTTTTTAAAACATGTTATACTTGCCTCCTCTGTGCAGTTGGATTTGCACAGAACAGCCTGGATCCTCCTCTTCTCTGGTCCCTCCTTCTGGTGGGTGCCCCCTCAGCCAGCAGCTTGCTACAGGGGGCACCCAAGCCGAGTCGGAGCTCCGTGTATCCATTCAGACAAGGAGCCCCGACCTGGCCCCCCTCTCCCCCGATTGGCTGACTGATTTTGATTGACAGCCGTGGGAACCAATGGCTCTGCTGCTGTGTCTCAGCCAATCAGGAGGAGTGTCTGGGACAGCTAAGACACTCGTAGCCAACACTGCAAAGAGAAGGGGCTCGGGTAAGTGATCAGGGGGGTGCTGGGGAGGCTGCCACACTTTTATCTTAATGTATAAAATGCATTAAGATAAAAACCTTCTGCCTTTACAACTCCTTTAAGATATGAGTGTTTGTAGGTGATGATGTTGTCCAAGGGAAGAAAATTCATGTGTATAGCAAACATCTGTTGAGCCTAATAAACCAGCAGATCCAACAGGTCAAGGCCAACATTTTCCAATTATGGCAAAAACAAAAAGATTAAGGTGAAAGCTAGAAGCAGCTGTATGATAAATTAAATATTGCTGACTGACATTAGGAATTGTTTTAAACACACTGATTAATCAATCATTAGCAAATGAGATCCATGATGCGAATGAGAAACTACCAGTAAAACATTGCTAAGCAAAGTTGAGAGTTAAAAAAAGAAGGGGGGGGGTGCTATAAGAATCCTACACCTTTTTTCAGCTGATTGAAAAGGTCAATAGAGTAATACTTCATATAGCCAGCTGAAATTTTAATTGAATCACAGTGAAGAGAATATCACTTAAGAGTTCGGAAGCTAGGCACTAGGGAAGTGCAAACCAAAGAAGCGGGGGGAATGATACGAAAATCAGAAGTTAAATTTCATCCGAATGATCCGTCGATTTTCGGATCGTTAGAATAGTGCATTCAGCAGATTCCAATTTTTTCGTTTAACAAAAGATGGATGAGCAGACTAAATTTGTCGTACGTGAACTCAGCGTCCATTTTCATTTAATTTGTATGGTTTTCATCCGAAAAAGATAGTAAGAGAAAGACTACACATGCTCAGAAACGAAAGAATACATACAAAACTATTCAACACAATACGTCATTTCTGAAGTTGTATTCTGTCATACGAGAATTTTCGTATGGTGAATAACCTCTGAACTGCAGTTCCTGGTTCCCCTCTCTGGTGTGAATTCTCCACAAATCTCCCAAAATAATTTGTTGGGTTAGCAGCACTAAAAAGTCAAAAAATGCACTCTAGGGAAAAAAATTATAGGGAACTATTCCCTGTCCATTGCCAAAACTTGATGGCTAGAGTGTTTTAAGTGGTTGTAAACTCTATATATTAAAAAAAAAAACGAAAAAAAAAACCCTGCAAAGCAAAGGCATAATGAGCTAGCATGCATGCGCGCTGGAGCCGCGGGTAACAGCACACTGACTTAAGCAACGGCACATACGTGCGATTGCTTCAGTTTGCTCTAGTGCACGTGCTGATGACATCGGCACATGCAGGGGACCGGGGATATCTTCTAAACCGTGCAGGTTTAGGAGATATCCTGGGTAGCTACAGGTAAGCCTTGTTATAGGCTTACCTGTAGCATAATAAAGTGGTTGTAAAGAGTTTACAACCACTTTAAAGTGGAAGTCCATCCAAAAACTAAAAATCCCTGCATCTATAGACACCACGGATCTAACACTAACCTCTCTATACCTGTAAAGAAAAAAAATTTGTATGCATTTTTTGGAAGCCGATCTGACCCGCTACGACCGGATCCCAGGCTTAGAGGGTGACGTCACTTCCCAGTCATTTCACAGCCAACGGCTTCCAAAAAGGTACGTATACTCATTTAACAGGCATAGAGAGGTTAGCGTTAGGTCCATGGTGTCTATAGACGAAGGGATTTTAGTTTTTGTATGGACTTCCACTAACATAACCTAAAAAGGATGTCCATTTTAAAAATCTAATTTTTTATTTTTTTTGTCATTGGCTCTCTGAAAAAAATTAAAAGATACAATAAAAAGTTTACTGAGTAATACAGTATTAAATATAGCATTGTTTATTACAGAAAAAAAAAAAGCCAAATCTTTACAGGTTTTAGGAAAACATTCAGTTTTTAAACCTGTTCACCGCCAGCAAACAAATTGTTGTTAAAGATCTGCAGTATGAGAATCAACAGTGCAGAACATGCAATCTGTTCCAATTGCAGGCTCAAGAAAAAGGAAAAAAAAAAAAAAAAAAAAGCATAGTAAACGAACATAAAAATGTTCGCAATATGTGGCTCAATGGCTTCTTAGATCAACGGGAGCTAGGGGAACCTTAAACGTAATCAGTATAAAATTTATCCTTTTTCAAGAAAGGAACCATAATTAAGATAAAGGCTTGGAAGAAGATGGGGAAATTTTAAAAATAGGAGAAAAGACAGGGGGTAAAGCAAGATCACCAAAAGTGTTAACCTAGAACACTCCTTTTGTCAATTAGGAGCAGCTGCACCCATTTTATCAATTAGGAGCAGCATCGGCTTTGTGATCTCAGCTTAGAAGAGTGGTGCGGGCATAAACCCTGCACATCATCTTAGTTCGCCTGTGTCTCTGAAATAGTATGAAAGGGAGAGCACACCGATGATTCGCCACAGACCTCAGAACTGTACAACTCAGAGAACAGGATTTTGTTACCAAAGAGCGAAGACCAAAAAAACAGTGGAAAGGTGCTCATGCAAAGTCTACTTGAGGCCGACTCCTTTACTGTAATGCACAGGAATGATTTCCCTGCGGTTCCTGCACCCGCTCTGATTTTACATGCGTGGGGGTGCCATTCAGAATCCCGGCCTGGAAAACACAGCAAATATTGCTAGCGGCAATAATTTGTAAAAAAAAAAAAAAAAAAAATGCCATCTGCGCAAAAAACAGAATGCTTAGTTAATGATCTAGTTTGCTGCAAAGATACATGCCACCCTAAGGTTGAATGTTAAAGATTGATCGGTGTGTGGATTGCGCTGTGGAATTTAACAAGAATTATTACATACTACACCACGATGGCTATCTATATATTTTATGAGAACCAATAGAGCAAGAAATATTGATACACTGCTTGGAAAGGCTGCTGACGGATCCATTGAAACGTAGTGGTTATGCTAACTAATGAACCAAATACGCATACTCATTTATATCTGGTGAGTGGCCATTTCACTAGGTGGTGGTGCAGTCACTTTAACGGTGAAAGTAGGAGCACTTAAATCACAAACAAGGGACGTTATTGAAAGGAGTTGATCACTCACCAAGGACATCCATTGTACCTTGTCATGTAGATTTTTTTTTTGCATTTGCACTTTATTTGATTTATGAACCCACTGGACTGAGTTGCAAGATAATATACAGTGGCATTTGCACTTTGAGTTGTTTCATCTCTCTCGAAATAGAAGTGGTATGATCTAAATTCATTCAGGAGTTAGCGCAATCTGCACACCGATCAATAGCGGCAATAATTGCATGAAAAATCCAACATGCTTGCTGTACCAAAGTTGATCGATCAGCTTAGGTACATTCAGCCTGCCATTACATGGTTCGAATCTCAGCCAGTCCCTGCTGGAACGGCTGAGATTTGAACAGTCGATGGCCATCTTTTGTTAGTGCATTGTTCTCCAGCTTATAGACTTTTAATGGGAGGCAGACATTAAAGCTTAAAGCTGAACTCTGGAGAAAATAAATAAAATCGTCCTTTGTGGTGGGACTTCCCCTGGTACCAATAAAAAGAACTAATTGTAGCTGGCCAGCTAAGACCTGTCCTAGGTTGCTAATGTGGCTTACATGCATATATATAGCTAGACCTGCTAAGAATGTTAAAACAGTGCATATGCTCATTTGTGAGAGATAACAGCAGAGTTATTTACTGTGACTTTATATATGGATGTCATATGACAATTGTATATTGTGTTCACAGAAGCAAAAGAAAAAATATGCCTTTTAAGATGTATTATTATATACAGAAAGGTAAGCAATGACAGCAGAATTGCAACCAGAAAGCATAGAGTTAAGCTTTTGTGACTCATCAGGAGTTTTAGCCAATCATAACCAATCTCACTGAGCAAATGTCTCTGGCCAATCATAGCCAGCATTACACTCATGTTCTGTCTAGGAAATCTCCTAGCACATTGTTAGAATTCATTTTACATCAGAGAGTGAAGATGAACAGTTCTGGACTCTGGATGGATCTGTTTTATGGAAGCAAGTGGCCAAAATAGGTATTTAATACAGTTATATATGTTCCTATTGTTAATAATGTGATTAGAACTGTATACTGAAACTAGTTATGTGTTCACTTGTAGTTCCACCAAACCAGGCATCAGAGCAAACCAGGTAGCAAACCAGGTTTCAAACCAACAAACAGCAATATAGAGCAAGTCCCAGAGATATCATAAAGTGTCTAAAGTATTTAAAGTGAAAGTACAGATACTGAAGAGAGAAATATATCTACCATTTTATGAAGAATTACAAGATTGAACAGTTGAACCGCCATTTGTTATACTTTATTCTACACGGACTTTCTGCTGCTAAATTGTCAGTGTTATATATGAAGAAAAGCTGAAGTGAATCAAGAAGTTATCTTAAAAGTTTGGTGTGCTCTTTAAACCTACTGCTTCCATAGAATGGCGCTAGAGGAATTATAAAGTAACAGATAGTCTTGTTTGGACTAAAAGATCAGAGAAATCAAAATTCTTCTAATGCCACAGCGCATAAAGGCACTTCATAGTACTGTGCCTGCCACACTAATCACTTACCTAATCACTCACTTCTACAGGCTTCCACTACACACTATGCCATCACCTCCACAGCTTCTTCTCGAAGGTGCTCCAGCAGTTGCAGACACTCCAACATCATGAAGCTGAGCTTCAGGAATAACAGGAGAGCGTTGGCTGCTGAGGCAGCCTGTGATCAAGTCCTTCTTACTGGTATCCTAGCCATAAATGTGCATTTAACTCTTGGAGTTTGGGGGGGGCACTACAAGGAAGGATATTTTCTCTGGGGTTCAGCTTTAAAAAGCATATGTAAAAGGCCAACAATGAACTTATTTGCTTCCTTTAATCTGTTAAATATACAATTGAAAGCGTTTTGCTACATTGATCCACTTAATGAACAAAACGCCTGTTGATTTTTGCACAAATCCCCATAGCTGATAATGCCCAGTGCTCTCTACCTAAGCACAAGGAGGAGTTATGGAAATAAAGAGGTGGGAGATTATGGGAGGTCTGCATTATTTGTAACCCTTTAGAAATGAAGTAGGCAGGGCTGACACCACATGCCTGGGAATTCAAGCTCTGTTGACATGTCGTAGTATGTTGGACCATACTATTTTTCTGGTACGTCAGTTATTTTCCTGAACTTTGTGTGTTAAAGATATAAAACATGGCAAAATTTGCAAGTATTCCAGAGATGTACTCCGCTTCCTTGGAAGCAAAGTTGTTTTTTTAAACATGTGAACTACTTCATTTTGGTACTCAGGTAAGGCCTAAAATTGCCTATTCAGTCATTAGAGGTTACTCGGACCTCCATGAGCCACAGCCTTTTCTTTCAATGTGGTTTACAAAATTAGATAAAGTACATACAAAATTTCCCTGCCTCCCCCCCCCCCCCCCTTACCAAGTACATACTGTATGCATGCCTGTCTATATATACACTGTATATCTGATAAAAGAGGAACAGCCTCCTCGCCTCCTACTTGTGCGCTAAGAGCTTGCAGCAAATGTTATTCATGGCTGAACACAGCTTCTTCAGATTTGTCATTTTTATTGGGGAACTTCACAGGAAATAAAAGGTTACTCTTTCTCCATTTATAACCCTTAATTGACTACCAGTATTCTCCTGTGGTCAAAGGGGCACAAAACAGAATAAGAAATAGCCTATTAAATGCAGGCCACAATCAGAACATTGCACTCTACCTCCGTCAGCAAGGATCAGAGAGTGCTGATTTCCTTGTTAAAGACAGAGGCATAATTGAGGCAATATCTTCACTTCAGATTGATTATTCTGCGACCCTTATCCACATCTTCACTCAGCAATTTGAATTTTAATGAAAGTAAATGGAATAATTAGCATTTCAAAGTGTGTTTGATACACTGAATAAAAGAGGAAAAGACTTTTATGTATAATCTATACACAAAAGAAAAAGCATTTGGGAGGGGGCGAAGAAGAAAAGTACAGTTGTAGTGCCTTCATTAGAATAAACTTAGCGGCTTGCACCAGCTGTATAATTACAGATTGAATAATGTGTTATTAAATCTTGATTTCTCACCTCTGCATTGTGATGTGAAACAGACAATATTTCATTGTTGCTTTACTTTGGATCAGAAATGTAAACAAAATGACTGTCCAGATCCACAGTCTGGCAGAGAATGGGAGTATGGCCCCTTTCACACTGAGGCGTTTTTACTGTGTTTTCGTGGTAAAAACAGCGCTGTAAAAATGCCTGAAATAATCCTGCCCCATCATTCTCAATGTGAAAGCCCTGAGGGCTTTCACACTGAGGAGTTTTGCTGGCTGTGCGTTGGAAAAAATCCTGCAAACAGCTTTTTTGGAGCATCTTTGGGGCGCATAAAATAGCGCTGTAAAAACGCCCATCACCATTGAAATTAATGAGTACCGCGGTAAAAAACACCCAGAAGCTGTGGGAAGGTCACATGACCGCAGTAGAGTGGCGGATTGTGGGATACCAAATAATCCTTTTTACCGCAAAAATGCATATGCGAACGCGGTAAAAAAAAAACTCATAATTTTTCTTTGCATTTTTTCAACATCTCAGTGTGAAAGGGGCCTATGGCTTCCATTAAAAAGTGCTTTTGTTGGGGAGACCGTGCTGTTATTTTTCCTTCATTTTTTTTTTTTTTACAGAGAGGGCAAGAGTGGAACAAATAAGCCCATCAAAAGGTTGTCTGCTTTTAGTTAACTGAGAAAACACTTAAGTTATGATTTCACCCCACACTTTACCCAAAATGCACTTATGACTGAGGTCCAGGCAAACCGCTTTATGTACATACACAGTTGAAACGAAGGGGAAACGTGTTACCTACCCAAGTGTTTGTAATTTTGTACATCCCGATTTACATCTACTACAAAATCTCAGGCCGCAGCGATTGCATTTTGACGGCTGGCCCTGGCTAGCAAATATACCCCAAAAGTGCCTGCATTAGATTGGATGCAGGCGCTATTCAGCTGACAAATATCCACCCGGCTCCTTCGGTTCAAGGGGATGGCAGGTGTGAGGCAGGCGACGGAGACACACACAAAGACAATTTTGACTGGTTTATCAGGAACTGGCCAAAATTCACGCGCTGTATGGCCAGCTTAAAGTGGTTGTAAAGGCATATGAATAATTGGATGGCTGAACACTCAATGCATGCAAAAAACGGCTTTATTGTAGAACAAAGTCCATAAAAGCCACCACAACTTTTTTTTATGGACTTTGTTCTCCAATAAATTTGTTTGCAAGTATTGAGTGTGAGAGAGAGAGAGAGAGAGAGAGAGAGAGAGAGAGAGAGAGAGAGAGAGAGAGAGAGAGAATTTTTAGTAGACAGCATTGCTAATAGAAAGCTCAGTATTTTCTGCAAACAACGTATCATGGAAGAGGACAGCACTTATGCCTTGAAGCACTAGGGTCTTCGGTTTAAAAATTCCAACCGGCGTTGAGTTTGCAAGGTTTCCTCTAGGTAATTGTTTCCTTCCACACTCCAAAAAACATGCTGGTAGGTCAATTGGCCCTAGTATGCTTATGAAATGTAGAAATGCAAGAGGGACCTTAGACTAAGCTGTTAATGGCTTCCTGACCGCTTTATGTGCGCACACACACACACACACACACACACACGTCAAGAAGCAGCGATACCTGGAACATGGCTGCAGAGGCAGCCATGATCCTGGCATAATTTTATGATGTCATTTTTATGTGTTAGGCTTTCCTGCAGATTTGAGCTGAATCCAGACACCTAATAACTTCTACAGGGCGCAGAAAGGGAGATTCAAAGTAGATTTACACATGTATGAGAAATGTCAGAACTGGCCTGAGTTTGACCAGTGATGTAATGTATAATATAAGTAAACTGCTGAAAATAATTTTTTGGCGCTATATAAAAGCCTAAAATAATGGATGCACCTTCGAGTGCGTATCGAATGTGCATTTGTAAAAGTTTGCAAAAGCAATTAAATATTAAAGCAGTTTTAACAACTTGTACCAACACTTGAAGAAAAGATAACATACCCCAATAATTGCATTCAGCTCTGCCATGGTCACTTGTTTGGCACGTTCTACAGCCTGTACTACTTGCTGTTGGTGCTAAAATAAAAAGAAAAAAGTTAATTATTAAAACTTTTTTCAGCTGTATTTTAGAATACTTCTTCAACACATATTAAAATAATATGGTAAATGAATCAGCATCATGGCAGCCGCAGCCTATCTGAAAAACTACACCGGAAAATAAGTAACACTGCAACCTCTGGATGTGCCTCTGCAGCATTTTCCATAAAATTCCTCCTTGCAATGTGTAAACAAACTAAAGTCCGTTTGCCGCTTTACAATTTCACTGCACGATTCACTGAAGTTAACAAGGTGTGGGGAGAGATCCCGCTGTAAGCAAATTATGGAACTTTAATCAGCATTAACCTCAGCCTTTCCTCCAACTTGTAACCCAAAGTAAACATCCTCCTGCTGCTGAGACTACCACTAACATGCGTATCACTATGCTTAATATACCTGTCCCCACATGGACAATTTCCTTCATGACCTCATCAAATAGCAGAGCCAGAAGTGGTTTACCACAGATCAGCAGGGAAGAGACTAAATGGTTTAATTGCTCCCTGCCTTGTGATTTCTGGGGAATGTTTGCAAGGCATTTTCAGACAGACTAATCTACAAGCAACAACTAAAGCAGGTCACCGATTCTGGAGTTGCCATACTAAAGCCAATTACTGGCCACAAAGTTGTGCAAGAGTCTAGACTTTCTCTTCGATAATCAGACTCTTTATAGGCTGCCCCAAAATTTCAAGGCCAACCGGCACTTAGATGTTTTGCAGCTGTAGATGAAGAATCGAATTATTAACTGTTCTTGGTATGAGCAGCAGTCAACTTCTTTATCATAATACAACCGATCTCCCGAAACACGCAGAAAAAAAAAGTTAATCATGTATAATTACGTATTAAACGTTTTTAATAGAGGCATAGGTGTCTGACAGTATATGAACATAATTAAAGTAGAAAACTTATTTTCCCCCCATTTTGGATGGAGTGGAGAGGGATTAGAACACCTGTCATTGCTGTCTGCCCGTCCGTTAGGGAGATTCACCCTCTATTTTTCCTGTTTACCATTGTCATTGAAAGTGAAAAGTAAAAGAAACTCCCCAATATTAGGCTGTCCCTAGAAACGTAATAGAGGGGACATTTTTCAATGGGGACACTAGTTTCAGTGACCCGAGGGTCCCCAAGGAATTACCCTAACCTGCAGGGATTTCCTCACTTCCTGTTTTGCCACGGTACAGGAATTGAAATCTCTGAGACACATATGACAGAAAAATAAAATCTGTCAATGGCTATAACCCTCACTTGCTCCATCCAAAATGAAGAAAAAAAAAAAAAGTTTGTTACTCACCGTAAAATCCCTTTCCGAAATCATTGACGGACACCGCTCTTGAAAATTCTTGAATGTAGGGACGTCCCAAAACAGTGCCACAACTCAGAATAAAAAACCCAAAAGAGCCCCCCCTCTGTGAGAGGAACCAGAAACCCAAGACAGCCGCCTGCAAAACTTTGCACCCGACACATGCATGTGAGGAGGCCAGAACATAAAACTTTGGAAAACTTGGTAAATGTGTGCATAGACAACCAGGTAGCCATCTTACAAACCTGGTTTTCGGAAAGTCCATGAAGCACCAATTGCCCTGGTAAAGTGTGCCTTGACAAAAAAGGAGATGCCCGACACCTAATGGCATAAGCCTGGACAACCGTCTGTCTGATCCAATGAGAAATAGTGGCCCAAGTGCCCGCCAGACCCTTACGCATCCCGTCCTAAAATTACAAAAAGTGAATCAGACCTCCAACGAATGCAACGCAACCTCCCAAGGATAAGATGGCCACAGATACAAGGAAGAGGAGAATGTCCTCATTTAGGTGGAAGGCAGACGCCATCTTCAGAAGAAAGGAGGCATACGGACAGAGAACCAGATGGGGAGACTTACAGGACAAGGCGCCAGCTTGGACACTCGACGAGATGAAGTGATAGCGAATAGAAAAGACCTTCTGGGACCCAGAGAAACAGGTTCAGGTCCCACGGCAACAATAGCGATCATACAGGGAGAACAACATCCCAAACCCCCTAAATTAAAAAAAAAGGTACACACTAAAGCGTGTGTAGCCAAGGGGTGTTGAAAAGAGATCACAAGAGCAGATACTTTGCCCTTAATAGTACTCAAGGCCAGTTTCTGATCAACACCCCGTTGTAGAAAAGCCAGGATCCAAGACACAGAAAGAGCACCGATGTCAACCAACAGCCTCGGATCACAAAATGTAAGCCTTCTAGGTGCGATGATAAATTCTCCAGGAAGTGGATTTACAAACCTTCAACACTGTGGGGATCACATAAGCCAGCAACTCGGTCCCTCAGCACCTGGCTTTCAATAGCCAAGCTGTCAAAGCCAGAGATGGTAAAGCAGGGTGGAATATTGGTCCTTGAGACAGGAGGTCCTCGTGCAACAAAAGCCGCCCGGGGACATCCAGGACCAGCTGCACCATGTCAACTTACCAGGGTCACTGAGGCCAATCTGGAGCCATCAGAATAGTATCCTCTATCCTGTGCAGTAGCCGAGGGAGAAGCTTGAGTGGAAAAGGCATAATATTAGTTGATAACTCTACAACGCCACTAGAGCCTCCAATGCATCAGTTAAGAGATCCCTCGCTCTTGCCAAGAATCTCGGCAACTCCTGTTTGAGGCTCCCACCAGCACAAATCCACGTCTAGCATGCCCCACCTCAGGCAAATGAAAACACCTCTGGGTGCAGCGACTACTGATATAGCAACTGGTGGCTGAGGTAGTCTACGCCCAGGAATGTAAAAGGCGGAGAGAGCTGGCATGTCAAGTTCCACCCACTGAAGAATGTGGGAAATCTCCTGCGCCGCTGTTGAACTCCTTTGCCCCTCCCTGGTGATTGACATACAAAAGGTCTGTCTAAAAAGTTCAGTGAACGGTTTAAAAGGGGTTGTAAAGGTTTGTTTATTTTCTATATAGGTTCCTTTAAGCTAGTGCATTGTTGGTTCACTTACCTATTCCTTCGATTTACCTTCTAAATGTTTCCCCCCCCCCCTTGTCTGAATTTATCACTTCCTGTTCCTCCTCAGTAAGCTTGCCCCCATCATCCGAGCCGTTCTGGCTGGGGGTTAGTCAGTGTGCTCGCCCCCCTCCCTTGGGACTACATCCCTGCGGGAACACAGCGTCTCCCCAAAGGGATGTAGTCCTCCCAAGGGAGGGGACGAGCACACTGACTAACCCCCAGCCAGAACAGCTCGGATGATGGGGCAAGCTTACTGAGGAGGAACAGGAAGTGAGAAATTCAGACCAAGAAAAAAAAAAATTTGGAAGGTAAATCGAAGGAAAGGGTAAGTGAACCAACAATGCACTAGCTTAAAAGGAACCTATATAGAAAATAAACAAACCTTTACAAAGCCTGTAAGAAAACAAAGAGATACAAACAAGTTAACTTTATTGGCCTTCAAAATAATCGCCATCCTTCACAACACTTTTTTCAATGTTTATAAAGCTTCTGAAAACTGTCAAAGGCCGCTTTAGGAATTGATCGCAGAACCGCTGTCACACATCTTGGATTGCCGCCACGTCCACAAAAAAACGGCCATATTGCGGTGTAATAGCTTGGCCCACTCAGTGTCTTAAACCCAGAGCTGTGGCCAACGCTGAGCGCGCAATCGTAAAACCCCTCCACCAGCATCATGATTGCCTTCAACCTAGATACGGGAGGATCAACAGGAGAGGACCACTTCAGAAGGGTCTCTTCAAAAGGGTAACACCGAAAAATTTCTAAAAGAACTGAAAGACAGCTGCGGGTGTTCTTAATCCTTGTAGGTAAACCTACTGAAAAGGGCCGTGTAAATTAAGACCTTAGCAGTGCTGACTGGCTTGAGACACCCAAAGGGAACAGCCACCTTCTCGGTAGCCCCAGAATAGTCCTCTATTTTTAAAGTATCTCGCACCACGGTAATGAGCGTGGCCACGGCCGCTGAGGATTCCTCCTCACTGTCAGACAGATCGGTGGACAGCGCCATCCGAGCACATAGGGCCAGAGCTACGACCCCGGTTCAGAATCCTCCCCCGAGTTTCCCCGATTCATTTCTGTAACAAGCGTAGAGTTCTCTGCTCACTCAGCTGTCAAGAGAGAAAAAAAAAAAACACACAACACACACACACACACACACACGGGCAGCCTGCCAAGTTTTTCACAACATTGTCCGTGCTGGTAGATAACTATAAACATTGTAATTTTTCATTTTTAGAGCAAAGGAATGAACTTCAGCTTGTAGATGAGGGAAGTTTAACTAAAGTGTAACTAAAAAGGTAAAACTTTTCAGTTTTTATTGCAGTGCCCCCGTTAAGGAGAGTCACCCTCTCGATTTGTGCTTTTTACCATTATTATTGAAAGTAAAAAAGGAAATGACCCAAAATTTGGGCTGTCCCCAGAAAAGTAAGAGAGGGAAAATCTTCCAATGGGACACTGGGGTCCCCAAGAAATTCTCTTGATTTACAGGGATTTCCTCTCACTTCAGGAAGTGAAGGGAAATCTCCACAATGGGACACAGATGGTGAAAAAAAAAAAAAAATCTGAGGGGTTATAACCCTCCCTTACTCTATCCAAATATAAAAGAAAAAAAAAAAAATAGGATTTTTGTACTCACCGTAAAATCCTTTTCTCGGAGTTCATGGACGGACACAGCCTTAATCTTGACAAAGTGGGTATTAGCCTTCATTCAGGAGTGACTAGGCAGAATGTGTTAAACTTGAACAACCCAGCCCAGGGGGCGGTCCTACTGGCTATATCCCCTCAGCCTGCACTATACCTTGATAACAACAATGTACAAATAAGAATTTGAAGTATTTTTGGTACTAAATTGTTTTATTTTTTGTATGTTTTTTTGTTTTGTTTCTTGAAAAATTCAATAAAAATCTTTAACGAGAAAAGCAGTACAAACTTAAAAAGGAGGAGGAGTGGGTTCTGTGTCCGTCAATGAACTCTGAGAAAAGAATTTTACGGCGAGTACAAAAATCCTATTTTCTCTTTCGTTCATGGATGGACACAGCCTTAATCTTGACAAAGTGGGACGTCCCAAAGCAGTGTCAAAAACGAAGGGTGGGAACAGCATTAAAACCACTTTACCCCAAAACAAAAACAGAGCTCAACGGAGGAGTTGCAACTCTAAACAGCCACCTGCAACACCTTGCGGCCGAAAGAAGCATCCGAAGATGCACTCCCCTCAACTTGTAAAGTTTAGTGAAAGCGTGAACGGACGACCAGGTCGCCGCCTTACACACCTGGGAAAAAGACGCCATGTCAGAAAGCCCAAGAAGCACATCTTTCCCTGGTCGAATGCACCGGGAAAGGGAGGCGCCCAACCCTTTATGGTGTAAGCCTGATCACGATCGGTCGGATCCATCTCGGAATGGTGGCCGACGAGACCGCTGGGCCCATCTTGGGACCAGCCACCGCAACAAACAGCGAGTCTTAACTCTAACGAAGCAGTAACAGACAAGTATACTCTCAGAGCTCGGACAACGTCCAAGGAGTGCAACGTCGTCTCCTTAGGATTCGACGGATGAGGACACAAGGATGGCAGTACAAGGTCTTCCTTGAGATGGAAGGTTGAAACGACCTCAGGAAGAAAAGAAGGCTGCGGACGCAGCACCACCTTATCCCTGTGGAAGATCATATAGCTGGCAGCCTTATCATGCAAGGCTCCCTGCTAAGAAACCCATCTTAACTGACATAACAGCCACCACAAGGACCACTTTCTGAGAAAGTGTCAACAAGGGAATCTCCCTGATGTTCTCAATTGGTGTTTCCTGAAGCACCGAGAGGCCATGCCGTTAAAGCCAGTAACTGTAAAGCAGGATGGTGTATGGGACCTTGCGACAGCAGGTCCTCTCGTAGCGGTAGAGGTCAGCTATACAAGCCCCACGAAGTTAGTTGAGGGCGGACCCGGAGGGGCCGCATGCCAAACCCCCTGTACAAAATCCGCTCACTGGAGAGTGAGCCGCCAGGGGTCGTTGACCAAGGACAGCCAGGGCAGATATCTGCCCCTTAATCATACTTAAAGCAAGCTTTTGGTCCGCCCCATGCTGTAAGAACAGCAGGACTCTGGAAACCAAATAAGTACACGGATGCCACCTCATTTCCTCACAAATGGATATGTAGGTCTTCCAAGTGCGATGGTAAATCTTCCTGGATGATTTCCGAGCACTCCTCATGGTAGAGATCAGAGTCTGACAGGCCCCGGTCTCTTAGCACCTGGCTCTCAATAGCCATGCAGTTAAGGCCAGTAACTGTAAACCAGGATGGCGTATGGGACCTTGCAACAGTAGGTGCTTTTAGCGGTAGATGCCAAGAGGCGTCTGCTTCCAGACGCACTAAAAAGGCGTACCAAGGACGCCGAGGCCAATCCAGAGCAATTGGGATCATTGGAATCCTCGGTCTCCAGTCTGCGAAGCAGATGAGGAAGGAGCTTCAGAGGAGGGAAGGCATAGATTAGCCGATACTGACTCAACGGTGCCAACGCATCTGTCGCGTCTGCCCATTGGTCTCTTGACCTGGCCACAAACCTCAATACCTTCCGATTGAGTCGAGAAGCCAGGAGATCTACGTCTGGCATGCCCCCTCTTTGGCAAAGGAGCTGAAACACCTCTGGGTGTAGAGACCATTCTCCTTGGTCCAGCATCTGGCGACTATGCCCGGAATGTATACGGCCGACAGGGCTGGTATGCTCCTTTCTGCCCACCTTAGGATGTGAGCCACCGCCGATGCTGCACTGAGCTGCTTGTTCCTCGATGGTTGACATACGCCACCACCGTGGCGTTGTCCGACTGGATCCTGACTGGACGCCCCTGAAGCCTCAAGACCATGTGGAGAGGCACAGCCTGATTGCCCAGAGTTTGAGGACATTGATTGTCAAGTGGGATTCCTCCGAAGTCCAGCGACCCTGGGTCGACTGAACCCCCCAGACTCCCGCCCAACCGGTAAGGCTGGCGTCTGTCGTGACCACCATCCAGTAAAAAGGAAGGAGCGAATTCCCGAACAGAAGTGTCGGTGATGTCAGCAACCAAACTAGGGAGGTCCTGACTAGGTGGCTCACCCGGATTTGACAATCCAGGGATGATGGGCACTTGTCCCTTCTGGACAGTATTACCTTCTGTAACACTTGTGTGTGAAATTGCACATACGGTACCGCCTCGAAGGAGGCTACCATGAGGCCCAGGACTCGCATGCAAAAAGCGGCGCGGCGACCATCTTTTGGGTGTCAACTGCCGCACTGCAGCCCGAAGGGTCTGCAACTTTCCCATAGGGAGAAAAACGTTGGCCTCTGAGGAGTCCAGAATCAACCCCAGATACACTAGGCATTGAGTCGGTACCAATACTGACAGTGTTCAGCACCCAACCAAAGTATCGGAGGGTCTGACAGGTTAGAGACACGCTCACCTCTAATTCTGTGTTTGAAATGGCCCTCAGAAGATCGTCCAAGTAGCCCACGATAGCGATGCCACGCTGTCTTAGTAGGGCCAGAATCGGAGCGAGCACCTTGGTGAACATCCTTGGTGCCAATGCCAGGCCAAAAAGGGAAAAGCCACAACTTTGTAGTGGTCTTCCCCAACCACAAAGCGCAGACATCTGATGCCTGGTGCATATGGGGACCTGCAAGTATGCGTCCTTGATGTCCAAGGATGCCAGAAATCCCTGGAGGGCAGCGATAAACAGAGCGAACCGACTCCCTCCAGAATCTTTGTACCACCACAAGGCAATTGAGGGCACTGAGATCGAAGATTGTAGTACCAAAGGAGGGGGTTCATCCAAAACAGATTTGAGTAAAACCCCTGAAACTGTTCCTGTACTGAAACAGGAATGATCACCCTGCGTATCGGCAGGTCTTGAACCGCCCCATATTGGGCTTCCCGACGAGTCGGCTGAAGCTGGTGGTTAGAGGGAGCAAAAAAAATAATCTGTACGGTGGGCAAGAGAGAAATTATCTTGTACCCTAAGGAAACTACTTTGCAAACCCACCGGTCAGAGATCTGAGATGTCCACCAGTTCGCAAATTCGCGAAGACGTCCCCCCTACCCGAGAGATGGGTGGGAACAGACCTTCATGCAGACGTAGATTTATTCGCAGGCTTGTTGGGCTTGCGAAACCAGGGACGCTTCTGTCCCTCAGGCGCTTTATCGGCCTGGGATAGTTTACTTGCCGCACTAGGCAGACGAAAGAACCGCTTGTGCGCGGTAAAGGAGGGCCCTTGCCAACGGCGTGGCTCCTTACTCTTTTTGGATTGTGGGAGCAGCGTGCTCTTACCTCCTGTGGCATCTTTAATAATGTCATCCAGGGAAGCTACAAAAAGTCTGTCGCCCCAAAGGGCAAATCCATCAGGGCCTTCTTGGAAGACTGGTCCGTCGACCAACCTTTTAGCCAGAGCAGACGGTGCAACACCACCGCATAGCTTGAGGCTCTGGACAGCAGAGGAATAGTGTCCAAAGCTGATTCGCAGACAATTTTTAAGGCCCTGTATCAACTGGTCCGCCATAGCCACCTCGTCCAAGGGAGCCTCATGTGCTTTAAACCCATGGAGCAGCATTTTTGCCCCTGTCTGACACACCAGGGCCCCAACCACCATTGGGCGCACAGTCAAGCCCACCACCGTGCATAGGTAGCGGGTGATCGCTTCAGCCTTCCTGTCCACAGGATGCTTGAAAGCAGGAGCCCCTTCCACCGGAATTGTGGTTACCCTGTTTAATCTGGACACCCGAGGGTCCACTATCTGAGGTCCATTTTTTCAGGAAACAATACTCAAAAGAGTAACGCACCGCCAAACTTTTTTGGGGACCGAAAACCTTCTGTGGTTTGTCCCACTCCTTGTATAAAAGCTTGTCTAGATAAGACTCACAAGGAAAAAACACCTTAGGCGTGCGGGTCGGCTTTACTGAACCCGAAAAGGACCGACGCCTCTGGCATTTCTGCAGGCTCCTCTATCTTTAGAGTATCCTGCACTGCAGTGATAAGGTCACCTATCAGAGGCTTTTTGCGTGCTGACCCAGACCCAGAGTCATCCTAACTGTCCGACCGGCTACAGTACGTATCCTCCGATACGTCAAAACCAGGGCCATGAGCCGTAAGCTGGGCCCTGCTCCGCATCAGAGTTGTCCCCAGAAGATGGCGGGGAGGAGCGGGCACCTTACACCCCCCCCCCCCCGTGTTCCCAGGACGCTGACATAGCGTCTACCGACACAGCGGGTGCAGGAGCACCAGATGCCAATTCAGGTGTATCAGGGGGAGAAGCGTCTGCTTCTGATGCCATGCTGACCCATGCATCTGACACAAGGACTCCAGTCAAGGTACCAACAGCCCACCCTCCTAGCTGTCACAGACTCACCACCCTTGAACAGTCGTATGGCTGCCGTCCACTTGCTAGTAGAGCTGCTTCCTTGTCAGCTATGTCAGTCTGACCACTCTGCTGCGTGTGTCTAAGCTTGCGCCGTTTAAAGTGGAGCTCCACCCTAAATAGCAACTTTTGCTATTTGGAACCCTCCCCCCCTCCGGTGTCACAATTGACACCTTTCAGGGGGGTGAAGATACCTGTCTAAGACAGGTATTTTCACCCACATCCTGGAGTCCTCTCTCCGGGAATCTGCGG
The DNA here is from genome assembly GCA_029206835.1 of Rana muscosa. NCBI lineage: Eukaryota > Metazoa > Chordata > Amphibia > Anura > Ranidae > Rana > Rana muscosa. Next base: position 764,589,964 of record CM055116.1, on the reverse strand, counting down.
GAGTTACGTCACTTCCCGCAGACTTCCCTTGGTGTTCTGGGAGACACTCGGCTCCCAGAACACAGGAGCACCAATTAGAACGGCGCAGCGCGACTCGCGCATGCGCCGTAGGGAACCGGGCATGAAGCCGCAGGGCTTCACTTCCTGGTTCCCTCAGCGAGGATGGCGGAGGGAGCAGCAGAGCGACGAGCGGTCGCTCGTCCTCTGCTGCGGACGTCGCTGGACTCCAGGACAGGCAAGTGTCCAAATATTAAAAGCCAGCAGCTGCTGTAGCTGTAGGCTTTTAATATTTTTTTTCCGGCGGAGCTCCGCTTTAAATGCCGTTTGATCGGCGTGGACCGTGATAAAATGGCCGCCGTGCGGCAGATAAGAGGCCAAAAAGGCAGCAGGCCACAAGAACATGGCCGCCGAGCGGCCGATAGAGGCCAGCACAACGTGGATCACAAGAAAAATGGCCGCCGAGCAGCAGATGGAGGCCAAACAGCGTGGATCACAGGCAAAATGGCCGTCGACCGCATGGAGCAGAACACACAGGTAAGCAAACTTTTCATGGCAGCGCAAACATTTGTTTAGCGGACGTACATCCACAGTTACAGTTCCCACACCGGTGGACCCCCCCCCCAGCCGCCAGCCTAGCTCAGAGAGCCTAGGGAGGCGGGAAGGAAGGGAGGGAGGAAGGAAGGATAGAACCTCTTTACTCAACCTCCCCCGGAAAGCCCAGCTATGTCTTCCTGCCGAAGTAGGGGATTACTACTTACCCTTCCTGGCGGATTGCGCTGGAAGCATCCCAGACAGACCATCTTCCGCATGGTAACGGAGGTGACCGTTGGACCGGCTGCTGTGACTCGGCCCTATAGACCGGTCATATGCATGCCCTGGAGCGTGTAGCTCACCGGCCACCCGTAGAGCGACAGGTATGTCGTGGACGACCCAGCACGTAGCTACGGTCGACACACGCTCGATGGCCGAAACTGGGCAGACTACAAGGATCTGGGTCCAGCCTGTCACCCGGTCGGCAGTTGATCGAAGATCACAGGAATAAAAAGAAAATAAAATGTTAATTTTAAATAAACCTTTCAGGCCTATGGGCCCAAAGGGAGCCATGTCTTAGCTAGGCAGAAAAAAAACTGAGCTGCTTAGTGCAGGCTGAGGGGATATAGCCAGTAGGACTGCCCCCTGGGCGGGGCTGTTCAGCTTTGATGTTAAAACATTCTGCCTAGTCACTCCTGAATGAAGGCAAATACCCACTTTGTCAAGATTAAGGCTGTGTCCGACCATGAACGAAAGAAAAAAAAGTTTTTGCCTATAGTTCTACGTTAACTACTTGCCAACCAGCCGCGGCAGTTGTACTGCGGCAGGTTGGCACGGGTGCACGAATCGCTGTCATGGTACGTCGACTCTTTAAATCTATATGGCAGGCGTATGTGCCCGCAGCATGTCCCCGGAGCAGATGCACGTGGCCGGCGAGCGCCATATCCACCGGGCGATCGCTCCTTCCAGAGCAAGAACCGGGATCAGTGTGCAAACAACACACAAACCCCGGCTCTGTCAGGGGAGTAGAGACAGGTTGTGTGTTCCTACTAGGTAGGAACAGCGATAGGTCTCTTCCCCCAGTAAGTCCTATCCCACCACAGTTGGAACACACGGCGAGGTAACCCATTTAACCCCTTCCCTGCCAGTGACATTTGTACAGTAATCAGTGGCTATTTTTAGCTCTGATCGCTTTATAAAATGTCACTGGTCCCAAAAAGTGTCAAACGTGTCCGATCTGTCTGCCGCAATCCCGATAAAAAAAAAAAAAAGAAAAAAAAAAAAGCCATAAAAATATCCCCCCATTTTGTAGACGCTATAACTTTTGCGCAAACCACTCAATATACGCTTATTGCGATTTTTTTTTACCAAAAATATATATACATATTGGCCTAAACTGAAGAAATTTGTTTTGAAAAGTTTTGGGAATATTTATTATAGCAAAAAAGTACTGTATATACTCGAGTATAAGCAGAGTTTTTCAGCACATTTTTTTGTGCTGAAAATGCCCCCCTCTGCTTATACTCGAGTCACATTTTGCGCCTGATCTCCCGGATTTGGGGAATCGGTACTGGCTGGCCGTAGGTCCCCTGGACCCCAAGCTTGGCACACATGTAGCCCCACTCTTCCTCTACAAGTGTGCAAAGTTTGTTGTCTGGGGGACCCAACACTGGGGAGCACCGATTTTTCAAAGCCGGACACCCCTTTCATACACTACCATGTTAAACGGTCATTTCTCTTGTGGATTTGGGGACCCGGTACTGGCCGGTCGTAGGTCCCCTGGACCCGAACCTTGGCACACATGTAGCCCCATTTCTCCTCTATAAGTGTGCAAAGTTTTTTGTCTGGGGGACCTACGGCCATGGAGCACAGTTTTTTTCAAAGCTGGGCATCCCTTCCATTGACTCCCATGTTAAACGTCAGTCGAGGCATGGGCACAGTGAGGCATGGGCACAGTGAGGCATGCAGATGGACACCCTAGGCTTATACTCGAGTCCATACGTTTTCCCAGTTTTTTTGTGGTAAAATTAGGTGCCTCGGCTTATATTCGGGTCGGCTTATACTCGATTATATACGGTACAAAATATTTTTTCCCTTAAAATTTCGCTTGTTTATAGCGCAAAAAATAAAGAAAGCCATTTCTGGGGGGGGGGGGAAAGGACATAAATGATGTTTGGGTACAACGTCGTACGACCAAGCAATTGTGAGTTAAAGCGAGGCAGTGCCAAATCGCAAAAAATGGCTTGGTCATTAAGGGGCAAATCCTTCGGGGCTTAAGTGGTTAAAGACTAAACCTTTTTCTGACACTTGTTTGACGAAGTTAAAAATCCCCAAACACATTTTATGGACATAAAATGGCGATTGTTGCAATATTTTATATCACACTGTATTTGCGCAGCGGTCTTTCAAACGCAATTTTTGGGGGGAAAAAAACCCACACTACAATGAATTAAAAAAAATAACAGCAAAGTTAGCCCAATTTTTTGGTAGATTGTGAAAGATGTTACGCCACGAGAATTGTGAGAATCGTGATCTTTATTCTAAGCAAAAGCAATTGTGATTCTCATTTTAGCCAGAATCGTGCAGCTCTAGAAGGTGGGGGCTGTTTTTTTACTCCCCTTACGCCCAAACGCCATCAACCGGGTCTGGGAGAGGGGCACTCGTTTCAGACACCATAGGAGGTTCCCCACGCTTGACCAGGCACAGACAGGAAAAGAACGCCCGTGAGGGGGAGGGAAGCAAACGCTGCCGAAAACCAGGTGTACCCTAGTAGGACTCACTACCACCAACCCAGAGATCTGGGCAGCAGTGCTGTGCTCTGTCCCTCCGCCAGCTGAGGGGAGAGCTTCACGTGGAGAAGTGCGCTCAGCCGGTCCACTCAGGAGATGCCGCCCACCCACCAGGATGTTGTGCACAAGGGGACCGCCAGAGACCACCTGAAGGGCTACTAAAAAAAAAAAAAATTCCGCTGCCCACCCTTCAGCACAGTCTGTAGCCCTTGAGACCCAGGAACTGTTTCAAGCCCATGGCAAAGCGGCCGCTCTGATGGCTACAAGAACATGAGCGCCACCAAAACTGAGCTCACCAAATAAAAATTGAGGGCTGCACGCATGGGAGGAAAGGGTGCCGGCTGCAGACCCAGCACATGGCGGGTACGATTAGCCAAACAGGGGGACTCTGTGCCCATACACTTACCAATTCCAGCAGGAGTGGTGGGTAACACACCCAAGACAGATTCCCCTCCCATCAAGGTGGGGGGCTGTCGGCCACAGTGACACTGGCGACAGGTGCCTGGTCATAGGTGTCCCTGACATTTTGCTGGCCGCCCCAGTCCAGGATGGGGCTCGTCGCAGCCGACCAATCGCTTAGCAAAGGTCTGCATGGGCTCGTTGGCCAGGCAGGGGAGACTACAAGGCTCTATATTATCTAGCCTGTATCCCAGCAGTTGATAGTAGATCCCGCAGAATAGAGAAAAAACAAAACCGAGCTGTCTATAGCGGAGAGTGGGTTTATTACCAGTTAGGACTGCCCATAGGCAGTGCTGGGCTAGTTTTTTCTGCCTAGTCCTACTACTCCTTAAAAGGGCTTGTAAAGGTTTGTTTTTTATTTTCTAAATAGGTTCCTTTAAGCTAGTGCATTGTTGGTTCACTTACCTTTTCCTTAGATTTCCCTTCTAAATATTTTTTTTCTTGGTTTTCTTTGTCTGAATTTCTCACTTCCTGTTCCTCAGTAAGCTGTTCTGGATGACTCAACACCACTCGGATGATGGTGTGAAGTTTAGTGAGGAGAAACAGGAAGTGAGAAATTCAGACAAAGAAAAAAAACATTTAGAAGGTAAATCAAAAAGGAAAAAAGTTAAGTGAACCAACAATGCACTAGCTTAAAGGAACCTATTTAGAAAATAAAAAACAAACCTTTACAACCCCTTTAAGGTGGCAATATAACCCCAAGTTCACAAATGTGAAGAGCTTGGTCCATCAGTAAATGAAAAAAAGTTTTGCCTATAGTTCTACTTTAAAAGAGGAAAGCATAGCGGCGGCGACCTGCTTCTCCTTATCCAACCACTGGCTGGAGACCAAGCAGTATTCCTTCACTGCAGTAGGAAAGACAGGTCAGCATCCTGGCTATCCATGGGTGCCTGAAACGCAAGACTAGCTCATCAGAATCAATTTTTGGGCAAGTAAAACCAGTCCCACACATGCATGGCAACTGTGCAGACATCAAAAAAAAAAAAAAAACACAGGCCATCATCGACTTCCCTAGCTGCATTCTGTGTGAAGCAATTTAGTGTAAATGATCAAAACAGGGATTCTAAAGTGTGAGCTTTAGTCAGCACAGAAATGCTGCCAAGTGTGCTGGTAGGCGGACAAGATCCTGAATTTAATACAATTTAGTGGGGAAAGAAGAAGTTGTTTCAGTTCCCATTGTGAACTTTAAAGAAGTCTCACCAGAAGTTAGAAAGGCTTGCCAATTCCCCCAGGAGACCTAGTACACAGAGCAGCAAATGTTCCTGTAAAAATCAGTGCTATAGCTGCTGAGCAGCGATAGCGCACCATCCTTCCCCCACTGCTATCCGGCAACACTGGGGCATGGAGGTGTATTTTTACAGAGAAAAGTGGGCATGTCAGACAGATGAACATCTGCAGCACTCCTTGCTGTGCCTTCTCTGGTCCGTCTGTACTGATAAAACATTTAGCCTGCAACTTCCCACGTATGCCATGCAGTAGTATCTGGTGGTTTGTGTTGTAAATGACTGCAGCTGGAGATGAGCCCAAAAGCCAGCTACTACATCTGTCTGAGAAAGAATGGCGCAGCAGCTGCTGGTGCGAGTCTCTTTCCAGAGGATTGTAATGTGCGGCGAAGGTGAGAACGCCATGCCCCTCATCTCAAGCATACGCCTTGCGAAATTACATTTCCCCCCCCCCTTTAAAAATCTCCCAGTTAGGAGACAAGATCTTCCTGAAAAGCACAGGTGACATAGCCTTTTCAGGGGCATCTGTGGAGCCCCAGCTTGGCAACCAATGTGTAGGACAGCGCCGTGACGGGGATGTGGCAAGTGGGGGGGGGGGGGGGGGTATTTCACATCAGCATATAGCGCTTCACAATGATATGAATTTTTTGTGAAAGGGGATAAAGGTCCACCAACCTCCAATCTTCATCCAAGTTCAGTGTGTTCTACAAAAAAGGTACACATATGCAACAAAGTCACTTTAGACATATATGCTACATCTGTCCATAGGAACATGAACAGGGTGGTGAGAACCTGACTGACATTTTAAAATACCAGGAATGCAGACTGCCTGAAACCTTTCCACAAAATGGGAACACACGAGATTCTAGCCAGTAAAGGAAAAAAAAAAAAGAGAAATAACACATTTGCTGTCATTCTAATTAGGTGTCTTTTTCTCATTGCAAGGCTATCTGCTTTGCAAGCATATCAGAGTTGGAAGCAACGGGATTGAAGTATTGGTTAATGAGGCGGAATTAAAGTCAGCATGGGCCAATTAGGAGAATTATGGTACAATCTGTTCAGTGAAATACAAAAAAAAAAAATATATATAAAAAAAAAAAAAAATGCACACACACAAAAGAGGAAAGGCACAAACACACAGCTTAAAGTCGAATATAATCAATAATACATAATTAAAAAAAAGAAAAAGGAAAAAAAAACGAAGTCATAGGACAGGCTTGCTTACTTGCTCTGTAAAACAGCTGACCTAGCTGTAGGATTCCTCACATGTCTATAATACTCCCTTGTCAACACAGTTTACAGTTTACAGACACATAGGCTGTCAAAACCACACCCATCAATGGCAACTTAACTGTCAGACACCCACTAAGAGTCTGCTATCGAAATCTGATATAGAGTGCTTGTCAGAGGATGAAAAGCAATAATAGCACAACTCCATACTGTACATATCCAAATATGGGGGCTTGTTAAAGCAATAACTTATCCAAGGGACTCCAAGGAAAAAAAAAAAAAAAAAAAGTAGGCCATCACTGATGACATGCCCTGTATATGTTGAAAAGAATAGCAGATCAAATGTTTTCCTTATGACAGATTTACGTTAAACTGGCCTATGGAAAGGGAGTGAGAGTGACATGTGCCCTAAAAAAAAAGCCATAGTAAGTCGGGCCACCCTTTACGTCCAGAACAGCTTAAATCCGTCATCAAACCGCTATTAAAAAGCTATCACGCCATTCATGAATGGCGTTGATGGATTTTCCACCTTTGATGTAGAGCTTACCAAAAAGTTTCAAAGCTTACATCAGGTGATTGAGAAGGCCCTGCAAGCAGTGCTTATAGCACATTATCTTCTTAAATATGGGTATATCATGTTCCCACCACAAGGCGCACAAAGTTTTTTTAAATGGCTACCATGCAGAACCATTGGACCCAACCAATTTCATAGTGTAAACTGTGCAATGGACTAAAAACTAAAGTGTTTAATGGTACCCTAAATTTGGGACCAAAAAAAAATAAAAAAATGTTTTAGTTGAAAACAAAGGCGCCCTATATTTTCATGTGGTATTTCTGTTACCCTATCTACCCCTGCAAAAATCACCTACTTTATACTGGAGATGGAACCAGTGTTAAAATAGTAAATTGTGACCAGGTCTAGAAAGAATGACAGATTGACCCATTACATTCCCTTTGCTCTCACATGCTTGCAGTTTGTCAAACTCAATTTTCACATGCATAACATTTCTATATTAGTAAGAGGTTTGGGACTCCCTCTTCCCTTTAACTGACACATGACTCAGAGACCCCTGTAGCCAGAGGGAGAGCTTCAATACGAAAGCTGTACGGGGAGAACTTAGACCTTTGAGTAGATCTTCCTGCTGAAGGTTAGAGTGGGACTCTTGCCATTATAAAAAGAGAATATAGTTACAGCAGGAGGAGGGGTGGGCTCTATCCTTACGCCCTGAATATCTACTGTATTTTTCGCACCATAAGACGCACCTAGGTTTTAGAGGAGGAAAAACAAGAAAAAAACATTGTGAACCAAATGATGCACTCAAATATTTTCCAGTGCCCATAGAAAATGCAGAGTGACCATTGCTAAAAACGCAGCCTTACCTGATATCACTTCCGCCTTCTTCTGTCTCAGGAACCAGCCGGAAGATTGCCTGGCGCCCACGGGGGGTTTGGAAGTCTGTCCCCCGCTCTCTTGCCTCTCTTCCGGTGGTGGTGGCGGCGGGAGGCGATGCGAGCTGTGGCGGGGGGCGGTGCCAGCGGGCACAGCCATACTGCATGCTATAAATAAATTGCCCAGAGTTCTGCTTTAACAGTCCGTAGTTGTCGTAGGGTATCCGATTTAGATTGCCCATGGCCAGCCATATGCCTTGACCCTGAGGCCTATAAGATGCACTTTTTCCCCCCTCTTTCTGTGCAAAAGTGAACTTTTATCCTTGCGTTTTGATGCTGCAGCTGAGCAGAGCCCACACAGGCCCCATCCCACCACTGTGCTGTGTGGGCTCTGCTCTGCACATAGGCCTGTGTGGGCTCTGCTCTGCACATAGGCCTGTGTGGGCTCTGCTCTGCACATAGGCCTGTGTGGGCTCTGCTCTGCACATAGGCCTGTGTGGGCTCTGCTCTGCACATAGGCCTGTGTGGGCTCTGCTCTGCACATAGGCCTGTGTGGGCTCTGCTCTGCACATAGGCCTGTGTGGGCTCTGCTCTGCACATAGGCCTGTGTGGGCTCTGCTCTGCACATAGGCCTGTGTGGGCTCTGCTCTGCACATAGGCCTGTGTGGGCTCTGCTCTGCACATAGGCCTGTGTGGGCTCTGCTCTGCACATAGGCCTGTGTGGGCTCTGCTCTGCACATAGGCCTGTGTGGGCTCTGCTCTGCACATAGGCCTGTGTGGGCTCTGCTCTGCACATAGGCCTGTGTGGGCTCTGCTCTGCACATAGGCCTGTGTGGGCTCTGCTCTGCACATAGGCCTGTGTGGGCTCTGCTCTGCACATAGGCCTGTGTGGGCTCTGCTCTGCACATAGGCCTGTGTGGGCTCTGCTCTGCACATAGGCCTGTGTGGGCTCTGCTCTGCACATAGGCCTGTGTGGGCTCTGCTCTGCACATAGGCCTGTGTGGGCTCTGCTCTGCACATAGGCCTGTGTGGGCTCTGCTCTGCACATAGGCCTGTGTGGGCTCTGCTCTGCACATAGGCCTGTGTGGGCTCTGCTCTGCACATAGGCCTGTGTGGGCTCTGCTCTGCACATAGGCCTGTGTGGGCTCTGCTCTGCACATAGGCCTGTGTGGGCTCTGCTCTGCACATAGGCCTGTGTGGGCTCTGCTCTGCACATAGGCCTGTGTGGGCTCTGCTCTGCACATAGGCCTGTGTGGGCTCTGCTCTGCACATAGGCCTGTGTGGGCTCTGCTCTGCACATAGGCCTGTGTGGGCTCTGCTCTGCACATAGGCCTGTGTGGGCTCTGCTCTGCACATAGGCCTGTGTGGGCTCTGCTCTGCACATAGGCCTGTGTGGGCTCTGCTCTGCACATAGGCCTGTGTGGGCTCTGCTCTGCACATAGGCCTGTGTGGGCTCTGCTCTGCACATAGGCCTGTGTGGGCTCTGCTCTGCACATAGGCCTGTGTGGGCTCTGCTCTGCACATAGGCCTGTGTGGGCTCTGCTCTGCACATAGGCCTGTGTGGGCTCTGCTCTGCACATAGGCCTGTGTGGGCTCTGCTCTGCACATAGGCCTGTGTGGGCTCTGCTCTGCACATAGGCCTGTGTGGGCTCTGCTCTGCACATAGGCCTGTGTGGGCTCTGCTCTGCACATAGGCCTGTGTGGGCTCTGCTCTGCACATAGGCCTGTGTGGGCTCTGCTCTGCACATAGGCCTGTGTGGGCTCTGCTCTGCACATAGGCCTGTGTGGGCTCTGCTCTGCACATAGGCCTGTGTGGGCTCTGCTCTGCACATAGGCCTGTGTGGGCTCTGCTCTGCACATAGGCCTGTGTGGGCTCTGCTCTGCACATAGGCCTGTGTGGGCTCTGCTCTGCACATAGGCCTGTGTGGGCTCTGCTCTGCACATAGGCCTGTGTGGGCTCTGCTCTGCACATAGGCCTGTGTGGGCTCTGCTCTGCACATAGGCCTGTGTGGGCTCTGCTCTGCACATAGGCCTGTGTGGGCTCTGCTCTGCACATAGGCCTGTGTGGGCTCTGCTCTGCACATAGGCCTGTGTGGGCTCTGCTCTGCACATAGGCCTGTGTGGGCTCTGCTCTGCACATAGGCCTGTGTGGGCTCTGCTCTGCACATAGGCCTGTGTGGGCTCTGCTCTGCACATAGGCCTGTGTGGGCTCTGCTCTGCACATAGGCCTGTGTGGGCTCTGCTCTGCACATAGGCCTGTGTGGGCTCTGCTCTGCACATAGGCCTGTGTGGGCTCTGCTCTGCACATAGGCCTGTGTGGGCTCTGCTCTGCACATAGGCCTGTGTGGGCTCTGCTCTGCACATAGGCCTGTGTGGGCTCTGCTCTGCACATAGGCCTGTGTGGGCTCTGCTCTGCACATAGGCCTGTGTGGGCTCTGCTCTGCACATAGGCCTGTGTGGGCTCTGCTCTGCACATAGGCCTGTGTGGGCTCTGCTCTGCACATAGGCCTGTGTGGGCTCTGCTCTGCACATAGGCCTGTGTGGGCTCTGCTCTGCACATAGGCCTGTGTGGGCTCTGCTCTGCACATAGGCCTGTGTGGGCTCTGCTCTGCACATAGGCCTGTGTGGGCTCTGCTCTGCACATAGGCCTGTGTGGGCTCTGCTCTGCACATAGGCCTGTGTGGGCTCTGCTCTGCACATAGGCCTGTGTGGGCTCTGCTCTGCACATAGGCCTGTGTGGGCTCTGCTCTGCACATAGGCCTGTGTGGGCTCTGCTCTGCACATAGGCCTGTGTGGGCTCTGCACATAGGCCTGTGTGGGCTCTGCACATAGGCCTGTGTGGGCTCTGCTCTGCACATAGGCCTGTGTGGGCTCTGCTCTGCACATAGGCCTGTGTGGGCTCTGCTCTGCACATAGGCCTGTGTGGGCTCTGCTCTGCACATAGGCCTGTGTGGGCTCTGCTCTGCACATAGGCCTGTGTGGGCTCTGCTCTGCACATAGGCCTGTGTGGGCTCTGCTCTGCACATAGGCCTGTGTGGGCTCTGCTCTGCACATAGGCCTGTGTGGGCTCTGCTCTGCACATAGGCCTGTGTGGGCTCTGCTCTGCACATAGGCCTGTGTGGGCTCTGCTCTGCACATAGGCCTGTGTGGGCTCTGCTCTGCACATAGGCCTGTGTGGGCTCTGCTCTGCACATAGGCCTGTGTGGGCTCTGCTCTGCACATAGGCCTGTGTGGGCTCTGCAGCTGGCCAATCACGATGATTGCTGGCACTGGTCGGTATGAGCAGCTCGTCCATATGTCCCCCCACAGCCGCCCTCCGCGTTCTGCTAAACAAACTTCCCACCACGGACGCCGCGCTGCACGCTGGGTAGCCCACACTGAGCTTCGCTCACCTCAGCCCGCGTCACCGTCCGTCCAGTCCTCCACTGACGTCACCCCGAAGCTGAGAGAGCGGACGGGGGGGAGGAGCCGCCAATGGTGGGCGGGAACGTGAGAGCGGCGTGACGTCTGGACGGCCGGAAGGGATGTGAGAAGATTGGCCGGTGTACACTGTACAGAGTTCGTACACAGTATGTACATAGTATGTTGTCTGTATGACAGGTCCTCCTCACTGTACTCCATGTGGAGTGTGTATGACATGGGGCGGTGCGGGCGGCTTAGCCAGCGGCGGCGGGGGGGGCGGTGTCGGCGGCGGCGGGGGGGGCGGTGCCTGTCATCTATTCGCACCATAAGACGCAGGGACATTTTCCCCCATGTTTCTGGGGGAAAAAAAGTGCGTCTTATAGTGCGAAAAATACGGTATTTTACAGATAACTTTACTAGAGGTGCTCCAAATGGAAATGTCGATGCCAAAACTGAAAATTCAGGATACACTTGGCCGAAAGCTAAAACATTTTTTATATATAGAATTGTATTATATTTGTCTTTTTGATTAATATCATGAATATAAAATGAATATTCATTTATTTTGCACCAAAGAGCTCAAGAAAATGCATCCCTCTAAAAGTTCTATGTAGGTCTTTACACTGGTCCGTTGCGGTGTTAAAAATCTTGCTTCCTGCATATTTTTTTTTCCTGACCAACACACCACACCTCCCCGTTGAAATGCATTGAAACCGCTGTGTTAAGTTTGAGTGGGTTTTTGAGTCACATTACACACACACACACACACACACACACGAGTTTCTGGGTGCCAATAATTTATTATCGGCACCCGTTTAATCTGCAAAATGCCAGATATGTTTCAGCCGCTGAAATTTCGGTGCAACTCTTTACTCAGGTGATAAAACTGCTATGCACATGCGATATACTGTAGCAGTAGTGTCACATCATTACAGCTAAACGGTAGACCATTCTTTTTAAATCGGATCTTCACTTTTTTTTTTTTTAACCTTTGCTTACCGGGTTGCAGTCTCTTCACAGTTTAGATACTCATTCACGCATCCAGCTTTTTCCTACTGAGATGCTCTTCTATTCTGCCACTGACCATGTCAGTTCCCACCCCCCCACAAAAAAGGAGGCTGCCAGCTCTTCTGGGTTCAGCCGGGGGGCCTCGAGATGATGCGCCACTAGGCCTGCGCACCCTTCTTTGTGAATTAAACACTATGCCTCCTGGGATATTTGACGTGCATATCCCAGGAGGCACAGCATACGTCATTCACCTAGACTAGGGGAATAAAAAAATAAAAAAAGCAACCTATGTGTAGCGGAATGGAGGATGGGTGGAAAGGAGGGAACTTTCTTTTGAGGGTGAAGATCCGTATTTTAAGAAGGCAGCAAGACAAACGGTGATAATGTGCAAAGTACAGTTACCTACAGCATATGAAACAATACTTTTAGTGCAAAAACTCAGAAAAGTGAATGTGACCGTCCATTTGCTCCTAATTACTACATTCTACACATCTTTTTGCTGGAGTTTCATGGCCTATAATAACTGCCAGCCAACCAGTGGGAATTAGCTGCCGACTTCTTTGCAATAAACCGAGCAGTCTATTATTCCTCATTAGAATTGACAGGACCACTTTTTAACTAAAAGTACAAAAGAAATTGCAGATGAACAAACAGGTTTTCAAATGATCTAAGCAATGAAAGTTTTCACACCAGACAGGTGCAAAAACGCTTGCCTCTGCAGTCACCTTACCCTGCCAAATATTGATGGTTCGCATCATCATTTGATGCCTATGGGTCCTGTAATAGACCAGTATTTTCCCATGTAATTCCGGCACCTTCATTACTTGCCACAAGTAACCAAACACTGCAAGATGTCTTAAAGGATTGATTGCCATCTTAACAGGTTTAATCTCTATACATCATTCACTTTTCTAGGCCTGCAAATGTAAGGCACTCCTGCTGATTAACAAGACTGTACTCTCATGGGCATAAGTAAACTAGCAGGTAAACTAATTACAGATGCAAGAAGCCAAACTGCTCTCATGATCCTGCCTGAAAAAGATAGACTGTAGTGTATGTTTATATGTAGCTTATGTGTAAAGTCTGACCGGATAGAACTGATTAAACTGGCCAATGGAAAAATAATTAGTAACACTAGATAACTGGACACGTGCAGGCTTAGCCTGTGACGTGATGGAGGAGAACAAGTGTTTATTACAGAACACACCAGATAAAACAGCAACATTGTATAGTTTGCACGTCAGAAAAAAGCAGGCTTATTCTGAATTTGGACAGTAAATATAATTAGCTACAGGTACTGTCTCAGGGTGCAGTAATTTGCCTATCCTTTCCTGGGGAACTTGACATTGGGGCTTCCAAAGTAAACAAATCGCGTAGAAATGTATTAAAAGTAGTTGGAGCACAGGACAAGGGAAGATTCCCACAATACAGTTCCTACAGTGCCATTATAAGGGTCCCCAGAAAATCTACACTCAAGCCAATTGGATAACATAAGCAGCTTAGGAGGTGGTCAAATGCAGGTGAGAAAAGGTTCTGTACCGACTTCGGCTTTGACCCTGTTTTCAATGACCACAATGCAACATGTTGTAGTTTTCAATTAGGAAAGATAATAAATCACAGGCACCGAGTATATACAAGACATGCACCTACTAGCCCTTTGCAACCAGCTTACAGGGGAATTTTTTTTACATACATACACACACACACACACACACACACACACACACACACTTGGGCCTGCATAGACCTAGTTTACAAAAAAAATTCTCCCACAAATGCGCTGATTAATTGAGCTGGCAAGCAATACCAACAGCTTCATATGTTAAAATTTACAAGTTTCAGAGAGCTTGAGGATGGATGTACTGATAAAGGTTTTAATCAATATTTCCTTTATATAAACAAAGATAACCAAGCCCATATTAGGGGCGAAAAACATGTTGGAGTCAAGTTAGGGGTCAGAGGGAGAGTGATGTGTTTCAGTCTGACTGATGCAATCTTAAAGAGTTTTGGATTCAGAAAAAAAAAAAAAAAAAGATGCAAAAAAGTAGCGGATATGCAGATTTTTTTTCTGAATTCCCCTCGCCTCCAGTTCCTGCAACAGCTCAATGGTGTCGATTTACTAAAGGCAAATACTGTGCACTGCAAATTTACTAAGCTCTGGAGCAAGTGCATGAGGAAAAGTTTTGCAAAGAAAACCCAATCATATGCAAGGAAAAAAAAATTGCATTTTCGCTTGCACACAACTGGAGGATACAAAACAGCAGAGCTTCCCATCATTTACTATGATCTAGAACCATGGTCTAGAAACTGTGGCCCCTTGCTTGCCTTTATCCGGCCCTTAGGGCACTATTCCTCCCACTGATACAAAACACTAGTCTGCCATCAGACACCAACAATGGGGCACAATTACTCCCACTGACACCAATAACGGGGCACTATTCCTCCCTAGGATACCAACGATGGGGCACTTTTCTTCTCCCGAATACCAAGGGTAGCGATGTTTACTCCCACTAATGTCAGAAAAATTTCCGCTCCCGCTGGCCATAGTCCAACCCTCTGGACAATGAACCAGCCCTTTGTTTACAAAGTTTGGATACTCCCAATTTAGAACAGCACTTCCAGTACACAGTATATTTGACTTTACGGTACAGAAAGTATTGAGGTTGATTCACTGAACAATTAGACAATGTTCTCCAGGATCAATAGAGGGAGAGCCTCTCCCCAGCAGGGACACCACAAAACCTGACCAAGGTTCTTGCCCTATTTTACTATATGCAAATAAAAGTTTGATGTAAATTTAAGAATATGTAAAGCCAATCAAGCATTCACATAAATCATCATCCATTCTACTCCTGTCTTCATTTTGTTTATGGTCAGCATCAGATCAGCGTGGTCCTCCTAAACAGCATCGCAGAAATTGTTTACTCTGCTGCATGCATTTTGTTTACTTTCAGCAGCACTTGTGTTTGATAAGCCCAACCACACTTCTGCTAGCATTTAATGCCTATCATCAAAAGAAGTGCTATTCTATCACTATTCTGGCAATTTTTCAATCTACTCTATTAGATGCCATTCTGACAAACAATCATAATTCTTAGGAACACTGACTGAGCTTACATGACAGCAAAACAGCTACATTACGCTTAGCACATTATAACATTTCCAACTATATAAGTGCATTTAAATTATATTTCTTGGAAATTTAATAAGATGCAGAGGAAAAAAAAAAATGAGCAGAGCAGGAAAGGGAAAAAAAAAAAAAAAAAAAAGGGAAAATGATTTGAGAAGTGAATTTTTTCATACATGTCTTATTTAAATGGCATTACTTAGCTAGGTGACTACAAATGAAGCAACCTTACCTCTTGGGACAAAAAGGGAATGACTTGTGCACAGATAGCATTCAGTCTCTTGACAATTTCTGCCTGCAGAGAAAAGAAATATAGGAGCATTTATTAAGCAAAACACCTTTTTACCCAGAGACAGAATGTATTAACATTTGATATATTGAATTATGTATACCAAGTACCTAGTCTCTAAATAAACAGCTAGAGAAGAAAGGCAAAAAAGGGCCCTAATCTGCAGGGGAACCACAAATCTGCAGTAGGTAAGTGGCTCGCGTCCAAAACATTCAGCTCAGCAGTATGTTAATAAGGCCAGTTCGCAAAAATTTGTCGTGATGAAAAGCGCAGCCAAAATTTCCATTCAGAATCTGCATTTTTTTAAAGTCTTTACAGCTAGATCAGTAGACCATTGAAACCTGCAGACGTTGCCAAGCCAGCCTTGAAACTTGACAGTGACTCATTAATGAGCATATCCGCTTGGCATTTGACACCATCTAACGAGTTAACTGCTCAAGTATCTATAGCTTATCAAGCATGTAGCTAGTAGATTGCACAGAAGGAATGAGCTCTTAAAACACATGAGCAAAATAAACACAATGCCACTGTAAATGATGAATTAATCCATCAGCAGCACATGCAGACAATTTATCATGCGTAAAAAAAAAAAAACCCCACAAGGGCATTAGAATGTAATGGCATAAAAACAGCTGTATATAAACGAATTGCACAAAAAATAAAAAAAACACATTCTATAATACACACAATTTCCCCAGTACAAAAAAAAAAAAAAAGTAAATAAACTGTTCTGAATGAAACACCATTGGTAACTTCTAAATAATTAAACATGCTCAGATGAGACTCCTTTTGTTGAGCTGAGAAACCACAGGCAAGATAGGACCACCATTCCCCCCCCCCCCCCAAAAAAAAAACCCACCTCTTTGTGATTGTTAGCAAAACGATAAAATTACAAAAATTAAAATTAAAAATTAACTTCATTTAACAGGCTATATTATTCCTTTGGTCAGACCCTAATGGTCCATGGTGTGTAATCTTTGTGAAGGCAGAAACGGAGTCTAAAAGGTTATCAGCCTTGATACTCTATTAAAAAAGTATTACAGACATAAATAAGCAATAGTTCATATTAAAGTAGAACATCACATTTTTGTAAATATATTATATCTTTTCATGTGACAACACTGAAGAAATTACACTTTGCTACAATGTAAAGTACTGAGAGTACAGCTTGTATAACAGTGTAAATTTGCTGTTCACTCAAAACAACACAGCCATTGTCTAAACCGCTGGCAACAAAGGTGGCCAACAAGCTAAATTTTGGTCTCATCACTCCAAATGACTTGTGCCAGAAGGTTTGAGGCTTGTCTCTGTGCTGTTTTGGTGTATTGCAAGCCGGATACTTTGTGGCATTTGCGTAGTAATGGCTTTCTTCTGTCGACTTGACCATGCAGCCCTTCTTTAAGTGCCTCCTTATTGTGCATCTTGAAACAGCCACACCACATGTTTTCAGAGAGTCCTGTATTTCACCTGAAGTTATTTGTGGGTTTTTCTTTGCATCCCGAACTATTTTCCTGGCAGTTGTGGCTGAAATGTTAGTTGGTCTACTTGACCGTGGTTTGGTTTCAACAGAAACCCCTAATTTTCCCACTTCTTGATTAGAGTTTTAACACTGCTGATTGGCATTCTCAATTCCTTGGATATCTTTTCATATCCCTTTCCTGTTTGTTACAGTTTACTACCTTTTCCCACAGATCCTTTGACAATTCTTTTGCTTTCCCCATGACTCAGAATCCAGAACCGTCAGTGCAGCACTGGATGAAAGATGCAAGGGTCTGTCAGGAGTCCAGAAACTCATTGACCTTTTATATACACACTTATTACAAGCGAACAGATCACAGGTGAGGATGGTTACCTTTAATAGCCATTCAAACCTCTGTGTCAACTTGTGTGCATGTTATCAGGCCAAAATCACCAGGGTATGTAAACTTTTGATCAGGGTCATTTGGGTAGTTTGTTGCAATTATGATTTAAAAAGAATAAACAGTTGATTGATAATAAATGGGTTCAGCCAAACACTAACCATGAGTGAAAGAAATGTTTTTGTGTTATCATTCATATTCTATGAAAAATGGCCAAGAAATCATAAATTCTGCCAGGGTATGTAAACTTATAAGCATCTCTCCCCATCAAGGGTTTTAACAACTTTTTTTAATAAAGAAAGTTTGGGCTTTATAAATCCTTGGGCAATGTTGCCATTTATGGATTCATTTAAACTGTACCTGTTTTTCAGAAAAGTACAACTCCATAACAAATCTAACTAATCTCAAATATGCTTTTTCCCCCCTCCTAATACCTATTGATCACTGACTGATAAAAGAAAGATCTGCAATACTTTAATTTTCAAGCCACACTGGTCCGGTAACATGACGTGGCTCCAATGGAGGCTGCAGGTTAGAGGAGAGACCGCCATCAACAGATGAGCCATAGCAAGCCAAGGGTGAGGTTACCACTCCCAGCCATTGGCGAGCACTCTGCTCCTCCCTGCAGGCGACGTTGGCTGACACAGGGAAGATCATGTGACAGGACCAGAGTGGCCTGAAAATAAGTATATGCATCTTTCTTCTAGAGGGTAGTGAGTATAGGTGTTCGAAGAGGTATAGGTTTCAGTTTGTGTTATCCTGGAATTCTTTAAAAGTAGGGCTGGACAATTTACATATTTTTAAAAAGCCATAAAAATTGAGTCCATTCAGACCTATGCACTGCAGTAATGCATGGCATCCAAATGCAGCACACCACAATGCACAGCAATGCAGCGCATCAGAGACTATAGCACCGGTCTGCTTTTAGTTCTATTGTAGTGTTTGCAGCCCAAAGAATATGCATTGCGTTAAGCTAGCTAATTTAACACACACACACACACACACACACACACACACACACACACACACACCACATCAGATCAGACAGTTCTAAAATCGGACTTTAAAGTGATAATTAAAAAGGTTCCTTTTTTATTTTGTTAAAATAACAAACATGTTATACTTACCTCCACTGTGCAACTGGTTTTGCACAGAGTGGCCCCGAACATCCTCTTCTGGGGTCCCTCGGCAGCCCTCGCGGCTCCTCCCCGCATTAGCTAACCCCTTGGAGAAGCGCCCTTTTGAGGGTGTTCCCTTGCGGACACGCTCCTGAGTCGTACACTCGGCGTCCATAGATGGTCCAAAATACAGTGCGCTATACAGTACACTGCATTTGTGGGAGTGTTGTCACTGCGCCCCCAGCCACTCATGTATACAGAGGGCATGAACCCAGGAAAAAGTGAAGGGTGAAGATGGAAGCCCACTAAGCAGTGACAATGCAGCGCTGGAGGGCTTCATTTTAAAGGCAAGTCTCTCATAATGTGCTAGTATGCAATGCATACTAGCACATGCTGACATTGCCTTGCAGGGAATTTTTTTATTTTTCATTTTTTATTTTTTTACTCCAACTGCAGTTTACTGCAGCTTTAATATAGTCTGACCACAGGTACACTTCAGAAGCCATTTTTAAATAAAACCGAGAATACATGCGGCCTTCAGGGGTGTGCATTGTCAACTCTTCCGTTCCAAGCATTATAGATTAGAACCAACCGCTCTAGAGAAAAGTAGCACAGTCATTCTCCAAATATGTTTGAATTACCCATCAGGGCACAATAGAAAAAAGTAAAAGGGCAACATGCACATTTCCTTAAATCTGACATTTTACCTTCCTAAATATATCTACTAGAAACAGACGACAGACTATAGGGAAAACATAACATGCTGTTAAACATTTGTCAGATCCGAGGCCTATCACCCAAACAGAACTTAAAGCTTACAGCAAACCACAGTTTGTATGTCATTTGGCCACAAACACCTCTGAAACATTTCAGAAGCACGCAAAGCACACACAAAGCATACATTCTTTCAAAAGACACCAACTACATTTCAAAAACCGAAAGTAGAGAAAGATCAGATAGAACAAGACTTCAATTAAAACAAACACACACACACACACACACACACACACACACACACTTGTGTCTGAGACTAGGAGGCCGGTGAGCGGAACTTCTCAGGAGAGTCCAACGCAGCATTGCTGGTGACGGAGAGGCCTCCGGTAACTGTCTTGGACGGATGTCCTTCCCCTGATAGGGGCTACGATAGCGAAGGTAATTCATGTTCCGATCAATATAGTCAGTGGCAATGACTATTCGCCACTGGTGACACTACAGTGGTTAGCTCCATCTAGAAGAATTGCGCCTTGGCCTACTCCCCACAAATACTGAAGTGGTATATGGGTCTCAACCAGTCTGTGCTGTATGACTATTTATTGAGAAGAATAAATACCAGTTGGACCTATTCGGTGTGTGGAACTCTGGTTACTAGGAGCAAAGGGGAGTCAATCCGAGGAGAGGATTTGACTCTGGGACACCTACACAAAATAGGATTTTTGTAACAGCTTACCTGTAAAATCCTTTTCTTGGAGTACATCACGGGACACAGAGCGACATAGTCATTACTATGTGGGTTATATAGATACCTTCAGGTGCTGGCAACTTCCAAAACTGGAAGTACCCTCCCCTATATAAGCCCCTCCCATCCGGGAGTACCTCAGTTTTGTAGCAAAGCAATAAGTGTCCCCAAAAGAGGGGTGGGAGCTCTGTGTCCCGTGATGTACTCCAAGAAAAGGATTTTACAGGTAAGCTGTTACAAAAATCCTATTTTCTTTCTCGTACATCACGGGACACAGAGCGACATAGTCATTACTATGTGGGACGTCCCAAAGCAATGCCCAATGAGGGGGGGGGGGATACACCATACATAAGCTGAGCGCTATCAGACATGAGGATCTTTTGCGGCCTGCAACACACTGCGCCCAAAGGCGACATCCTCCTGACTTCTAACGTCCACCTGGTAGAACCTAGTAAACGTATGTACTGAAGACCATGTTGCGGCCTTACAGATTTGAGCCAGGGAGGCCTGGTGATGCACTGCCCATGAAGTTCCAACTGCTCTCGTGGAGTGCGCCCTAACTTTTAACGGAGGCGGTCTCCTTCTCAAGCCATAGGCTTGCACAATGACCTGTCGAATCCACTTGGCTAAAGTAGATTTTGACGCTGCCTGACCCTTTCTGGGGCCTTCCGGCAGAATAAACAAAGTATCCGTTCTGCGAATCTGAGCAGTGGCTTTTAGATAAGCTTTAACTGCTCTTACTACATCCAAAGAATGTAATAACTTTTCCTCTACCGAGCTTGGCTTGGGGAAAAAAGGAAGAACCACATCTTGGTTCAAATGAAACCTCGATACCACCTTAGGAAGAAAGGCTGGATGAGGACGTAACACTACTCTGTCCTTATGGATAACCAGATATGGCTCTTTACAGGACATAGCTGCTAATTCTGACACTTTTAGCCGAACAAATGGCTACTAGAAAAATCAATTTCCTGGTGAGAAGAACCAAGGAAATATGCTGTAATGGTTCAAATGGTTGTTTCTGTAGAACCGACAGAACCAGGTTTAGGTCCCATGGACATATGGGAATATTAACCGGAGGGCTAATACGCATCACTCCTTGTATAAAAGCTTTGACTAGTGAATGCGAAGCCAAGGGCCTTTGAACAAATATTGACAAGGCCGAAATCTGACACTTGATAGTACTCAAGGCAAGCTTCCTATCTACAGCCCACTGTAGGAAGTCCAGAATCCTACCTATTAAGTACTTACGTGGATGCCATTTCTTGGCCTCACACCACGCGATGTACGCCTTCCAGATTCTATAGTAGATCTGCCTGGATATCGGCTTCCTGGCATTGATCATGGTAGATACCACAGGATTAGAGAGCCCTCTCTTTTTTAGAATGTGGGCTTCAATAGCCAGGCCGTTAAACCTAGGGCTGGTAAGGAAGGGTGGTATATCGGTCCTTGTGAAAGCAGGTCCGAACGATGTGGGAGGGTCCAAGGACTCCCCACAGACATTTTTACAATCTCCGCGTACCATGCTCTTCTGGGCCACACTGGAGCCAGCAGAATCACTGGTTTCTTTTTTACCCTGATTCTGCGGAGTAATCGAGGTAACAATTGTGGCGGAGGGAATGCATATATCAGCTTGAACTGATCCCAAGGGAACACTAGAGCATCCGAGCCGCAAGCTAGGAGGATCCCTTGTCCGAGAGACAAACCTGTCCACCTTTGCGTTGAATCTGGATGCTAGCAGATCTACATCCGGTGTTCCCCACCGCTGACATATTGTCCGGAAAACCTCGGGGTGAAGGGACCATTCCCCTGGGCATAATTGCTGGCGACTTAGAAAGTCCGCCTTCCAATTCTCTACTCCTGGAATGAATACCGTGGATATGGCTGGGACATATCTTTCTGCCCATTTCAGGATGTAATTTACTTCCCTCTGGGCTGCACGACTCCTGGTGCCACCCTGATGATTGATATATGCCACTGCTGTGGCATTGTCTGATAGAATTCTGACAGGGGACCCTTGGAGTTTGGATGTCCATGCTACTAGGGCATACCGGGCTGCTCGTATCTCTAAGAGATAGATGGGCAGGACATTTTCTGCATCCGACCATCTGCCCTGGAGAGACCATTGCTCCAGTACTGCTCCCCAGCCTATAAGGCTGGCATCTGTAGTGACCACCTTCCAAGAAATCGGACTGAAGGATTTCACTTTTTCCAGATTCTGGAGAACCAACCACCAACGGAGGCTCTTGCGAACGGAAGGGGACAAGGACATTGGTAAGTCTAGGGCCTGAACTTTTTTGTTCCAGGCTGACAGTATAGCCCTATGCAAATTCCTTGAATGGAATTGACTGTAGGGTACTGCTTCGAATGATGCCACCATTTTTCCCAGCAGCCTCATGCACAGGCGTATGGACGGCTGTCTTTTTGTACCCACTAGGTGGATCAAATCTCTCAAAGACAACACCTTTTCTCGAGGCAAGAACATTTTTCTCTGGCCTGAATCCATCCTTAGCCCCAAGTATTCCAGACTTTTGACTGGTTTTAGGGCTGACTTGTCTCGGTTGATAATCCAACCGTGAGATTCCAGATACTTGATTGTCTTGTGAACGACCACTTCTAGTTTTTTCACCGAGTGGTCTATCAGCAACAAGTCATCTAGATATGCCATTATCTTTACACCTAGTGTTCTTAGATTGGCCAATAATGGGGCCAGAATTTTTGTAAACACTCGTGGTGCTGTGGCCAGACCGACGGGTAAGGCTCTGAACTGAAAATGGCGCCCTTCTACTGCAAAGCGTAGAAATTTTTGGTAGACTGGAAAGATGGGAATGTGCAAATAAGCATCTTTGATGTCGATCGCGGCTAACCATTCCTCCCCTTGTAGGGCAGTGGCCACCGATCGGATCGACTCCATCCGGAAAGTCCTGATATGCAGGAATTTTGTTTAGCCCTTTTAGAATTAATATGGGCCTCACGTCCCCGTTTGCTTCGGGACTGTAAAGAGGTTTGAGTAAAACCCGAACCCCCATTCTTCCAGGGGAACCTCCATAATTACTCCTTGGAGCAACAGTTGTTCTAGTGCCAACAGGAGGGACTCTCTCTTCCGGGGATCCCTTGGCACGTTTGACCTCATAAAATGGGAAGGAGGAGAGTCTTTTAACTCCAATCTGTATCCCAGACATACTGCGGAGAGCACCTATCTGTTCTGATCGTGTCCCGCCAGGTCTCTGCGAACAACTGGAGTCTTCCCCCCACCCGACTGAGTGGGGGCAACCCTTCATGAATTTAACTTTGGGGGAGGTTTTGTACCTCTCCTCCCAGGGTTTCTTATTACCCTGCGATTGTCCCTGATTTTTACCCCCGGGATTTGACCGAGGAGGCCGTCGGAACTGTTTCACAGCCGATGCCCCAGGGACTGGAGAAGCAGGCCTCTTAAAAGAGGGACCTCTAACTCTGTTTTTAACCGGCAAGAGTGTACTTTTACCGCTGGAAATTTTCTGGATATATTTGTCCAGGTCTT
Source organism: Rana muscosa (assembly GCA_029206835.1). Taxonomy (NCBI): domain Eukaryota; kingdom Metazoa; phylum Chordata; class Amphibia; order Anura; family Ranidae; genus Rana; species Rana muscosa. Next base: position 764,566,564 of record CM055116.1, on the reverse strand, counting down.
CCCTGAATAAGCGTTCACCATGAAATGGGAAGCTAACCAGCCATTTTTTACAGGGAGCTTCAGCAGACCAGTTTTTGAGCCATAGAAGCCTGCGCATATGTACTACAGACAGCGTAAGGCGGGAGGCCTGATGGATTGAATCCTTTATGGCGTCAACCGCAAAGCATAAGGCTCTAGGTAGATCAGCTAGGGCAAGGGCCTGCTGATCTGGCAAGTCCCTTAAGACCTGTTTCAACTGATCCTTCACTGCTTGGCAGACTCCTATAGCTGCCACTGCTGGTTGTGTCACCAAGCTTGCTGTAGAAAAAGCAGATTTTCATAAGGACTCCAATTTGTTATCTATTGGGTTCTTGAACATTTGGACATTATCCACTGGACATGTCAGTGATTTATTCACACAAGAGATGGCTGCGTCCACTGTAGGGACCCTCCATTTTTTGATGAACTTATCCTCCATGGGATAGACCACCGGAAATCTCTTGGGGGGGGGGGGGGGAGTAAATATTTTATCAGGATGTTCCCAATCCTGGTAAATGAGCCCTTCCAGTAAAGGGTGAAGTGGAAAAGAAGACAGTCTGGGGGGCTTTTAGCGACCCCAACGAGGAGACAGTAGTGGTTGATGGTTCCGCAAGGTGCATTTTAAATGCTGATCGGACCATGTTAGTCAGAGACTGAACCCATAATCTTTCAGCTTGAGATGCTGAGAAAGGTTCCTCCACTGTTGATTCCTCTATAACAGAATCAACCTCATCCTGATCCCCTTCAGGCAGGTCGATCCCTGTATGGGACTGTTGCTCCGCTAACAGGTACTCAGAAGGAGGAGACGGAGATCGGGCGTGCTTTCCCTGTGACAGGGAGGCAGCGATCAATGTTGACAATCTTTCTAATCCTCCCAGAGCTGAGGAAAAAAACCTCCTCTGTTATATATACAGGAGCAGGTGAACTGAGGACAGCCACAGTACCAAGTACTCCTGCGGGGTCTCTACGGTCACTTACCTCTGAATTTTCAGGGGAGACTGGTGCAGCAGAAGCATGCCCAAGATCCTCAGAGCCCGATGAGACCCCCTTCGCTTCCTGGAAGATTTAGTTCCGGAGCTTCTGGACGGCATATTCCTAAGCCCAAAGCTGAGGTATTCCAGCCGTAATACACCACTTTTACTGAGAATAGTCTAGCACAATTGCTGCTATATAACAGTTGGTGTCTACTAAAGTGCCTTTCTAGGGGATGCCTGCATCAACCGCCTCTGTGTGCCTTTTTTACTGTTGCTAGCTCTGTCTGTGCACTTCAATAGCCAGCTGTGATTGTGCCTTTAAATACGCTGGACGCCCGCACATGCGCAGTAGCGCCGCGGCGCACACCGAGCTTCATCCACCCGCTCCGCCCCTTTTTCCAGATCGCCTCTATATATATATATATATATATATATATATATATATATATATATATATATATATATATATATATATATAGAGGCGCGCGCACGCGGGCACGTGCGCCTTCGGCGCCTTTTTTGAAAAAAATAAGGAGCTAGATGGGAGCCAGGGTCCCTGACGCAGGACCCGGGGATGGATGAGCGCAGCAACAGGGCAGAGGAGACAGCTTCCCAGCAGAGAACTTACCAACTGCCTGGATTTGACTTTGGAAGAAAAAATCCACATTACAAGAAGAACCATAGCGGCCTCTAGTGTTTAACACAGGTACCGCGGTCTTACCATTTTTTTTTTTTTTTTTTTTCTTGCCTAAAATTAAAATTTTTACATTTTCTTAGTAGTAACAGGCATGCACAGAATATTAGCGGGAATACCTTAGGTAACAGGCAGAAAGACAAATTAGGCTTGGGGGTCCCCCAATAGAACCAAGTTCCTGAGGGCCCCCACTTACCTTTTCCTCGCCGCAGGACTGTTTGGTCCACAGAAGCCCAAACTTCACCCATCACGGCAGGCATTGTAATTAAACCTTCAGGGACCGGGTTCCCAAGGATTCCACTCCCCTGGACCTGTATAGCACCCTGCACAGAAAACATCTTGGTCGTGGGTATGACCAGAGCTCTGGATCCCAGGGTCCAGCCCTCCTAAGAGGCATTACAGGCAAAACCTTGCTCTTCTCTTTGCAAGGCCCAAGTACCGACCGTTTAGCTATGAAGCTTTTTTGGTCGGATCCGGAATAGCTTACTGAGGCCCAAAAGAACCTGTACGCAAGCTCAGTGAAAAACACATGTTACTTCTTGGTAAACACCTTAGACACTGGCAAAAAACTGAGGTACTCCCGGATGGGAGGGGCTTATATAGGGGAGGGTACTTCCGGTTTTGGAAGTTGCCAGTGCCAGCACCTGAAGGTATCTATATAACCCACATAGTAATGACTATGTCGCTCTGTGTCCCGTGATGTACAAGAAAGAAAACCTGATAGTTCTGGCTTTCACCACCACACATTGGAGGACATGGGCTGTGGTGTATCTCATCCCTCCCCCCAGTGTTAACCCCTAGATGAGACAGACAAGCCGTGAATGAGAAGGGGTGAGGTAGCTACATACATACCACAGTATAAGGTGGCAGGGCGTATAAGACAACCCCCTAAGTTTTACTTGGAAACATTGGTTTAGTGGTATACTCAACGTATAAGACGACCCCCCCTCTGTGCTCGACCCCCTTGTGCGGTATGTTCAGAAACTAAGAGGCCACCAGATGGATTATCAGCCCGCCGGGTGCTCTGTAAAACTGTATGTATTCAGTATATACGCCGCTCAGCCAATCCTGGCGGGCGATGCACTCTGTTGATGACTACAAAGCCTGCTCGGATTGGCAGAGGTTGTTACTCCAATCTGAGCAGGCTCTGTAATCATCAACCAAGCGTATCGCCCGCCGGATTGGCTGAGCGGCACATATACTGAACACAGTTTTACAAAGCACCCGGCGGGCTAATAATCCATCTGGCGACCTCTTCACCCGACGTATAAGACGCCCGCTTTTTGGTTGTGTAATTTTGGGGTAAAAGGTAGTCTTATACGCCGGAAAATACGGGTATAATGTTTTTGCATGGACCGCTGTTAATCAACCATTAACAAGCAAATACCCCAAAAAGGTCTTTAGCCAGTTCTGATACCACAAAATATATATAGGCTTCAATGCAAATACAACCACCAAGGGACTGCAAAAACAGTTATGGGAACCCAAACTGGCAACAACTATTGGACTATAAAAAGGTATACAGTTTGGGACAGATTTTTGATTGAGTCATTAAAAACCCATTCACTAAAATCTTATTATGTATAAAATCAAAATGCCAGGTGATCCTGCAATGAAGGTCCTTGTTAAGGCACTTTGTAATGGATGAGTGACAACACCCTGCCTCCCATTTGTGTTTCTGCATGGTCACCCTGTCACACAGGCCTTCAAAAAAGGAGACTACATGTCCTATTTCACCACAAATCAGTCAGGTATTGGTCACTATTGTCACCATTGGGAAATCCGCCCTGAGAAATGCCATGCAACCATGTGTGCATGTAGAAGTGGTAACAAGTAGGCTGCAGGAAATCAGTAGTGCTAAAATGAAACAAACATGAAAAAAAGTAACCTATACAAGTATTTTTTTGTTAAAAATTATAACTGGTTATGATAGTGTCTTTGCAAACTGAATTTCATGAGATGTGAACAAAAACTATTAGGCAAGTTTTTTTTTTTTTTAAATTAAAAAGGGCGAGGAGCTAGATTTCCCCATCACGGTCAGTGTTGATGGTAGAACCCCTCCTGCGGAGCGATTGTGCATTACCGGCAGGCAGGCTAAATGTACCCAAATCAAGCCCATCGATGGATGATTTGGGTACATTCAGCCTGCCCCTAGATGGTTCCAACCTCAGCTGGTCTCTGCTGAACCAGCCAAGATTCAAACCATCTATGGCCAGCTTAAGGCTCCATGTACACAGAAGCTGATAAACTGCAGGTAATGGGCGTTTTTTTTAAAAGCCCATTAACTGCACTCTATGTTAGCCTATGTGTTCATGTACACATAACGTTTTTTAGCTTTAATGAGCAGTGGAGTTAATGGGCTTTTTTCTGAACGCAGGAAATTTGCGTTCAAAGTGCCGTTTTTTCGGCAGAAAAAAACGCAAAACGCCGAAAAACGCTCATAAACGCTCAAAAACGCTGACCGCCGGTAGCTTTAAAAAAAAAAAAAAAAAATTTTCAATGGACCAAAAAACGCTCGAGGCCAGCGTTTTTGAGCGTTTGAGCGTTTATGAGCGTTTATGAGCGTTTTTTCGGCGTTTTGCGTTTTTTCTGCCGAAAAACGGCACTTTGAACGCAAATTTCCTGCGTTCAGAAAAAAGCCCATTAACTCCACTGCTCATTAAAGCTAAAAAACGTTATGTGTACATGAACACATAGGCTAACATAGAGTGCAGTTAATGGGCTTTTAAAAAAAACGCCAAAACGCCCATTAACTGCAGTTTATCAGCTTCTGTGTACATGGAGCCTAAGACTCTAGTGGGCCTTGTTGACATTGTTGCAGATTACAGAAAACTTTAGTCAAAAGGGAAACAAGAGATAAGCTTTGGATAGAACCATCTCGACTCCTGAACTGATAAGCACACGTTGGCCTGCAACATCTGGTTTTCACAACCCTAGTTTAGCGGAGGTCATAATGTTTGTGGGTCAGCGCTCTACAATCCAAAACAACTATTCACAGATGTTATTCCTTCCCCAAAATGGGCTGACACCAGGACCCCTAAAATCTTTAAAGTGCTTAGATGACCAGAGGGTACTTGCTTAGGGCCATTTCAAACCAGCATTTGAAGTCCAATTCACATGCAATATTTCTATGGAAGATGCACTTAGATGAAAAAAGCCAACTAAAGCTGCAAAGGAAGAAAGTCTGTCCAAAATGCTGAGGTATGAAATGGCAATGTCTATGAGCAGCCAGACCGCATCAATTTTTATTTGATTTGATTTGTGTCTACGGGCTCTTTATCATTTAATGCTCTTAAAGTGACAGTAAATGTTGCCTTAGCAACAGACTTTTCTATGGCTCATCAAGTTTGGCATGTGGATCCCAAGAGAGCAAGATTTTGAAAGGCGTTCACAGGTCTCATAAGCAGGCTTTCGTTATATTGCACAATAAGTCTATGGAAACACGTTCCTAATAGTTGGTTTTAAAAGTGAGTCTGAACTAATGGCGCACAGCCCAAACTCCTTTTCCAGCACAGCCATTAAAGGATGTAGGTTATTGCTGTTGTCACCATTGATATTTGTCATTGTAATGTAATTAGGGCCCTAAAATGATGCATTACAGCCCTTGGCACAACTTCTATTAAAATCTTTTCTTCTGCTCACTGAACTGCGACCTGCTTTCTGATGAATAACAGACAGGCCGCTTTAGGGAGAGGGGAAGATTCATCACATATACATATATTTTCTCTATTCTCCCACCCTTACACAAAGCTTTACAACTGAATTTTGGAGAGAACAAAAAATCAGGAGGAAATGAAGGGGGGTGAGTTTTGGAATTTTTTATCTGACCGCTCAAAATTCTGATTGCATCTGATAAATCTTGCTTGACAACAAATTTGTTGCCAGCAAACTGCGGACGTCTAATCTGCTATCAGTCTATGCCAACCCAATCAAATTTGTAGGTTATGTGGGTCATGCATCCATGAACACATACATTCATGAAGTCTGTTTATACCACCACACATTTCAAAAAGCTATTAGGCTTTAACAGTTATAATGCTATTAAATATGCTAAAAGCCTTTCATGTTCACTGCCGCTACCATTATTTTTCAAAATCCTGTACCATCCTATGCTCTGGATATAATATTTTTAAGCATCTAAAAGATCCAGTTAAGTCTGAAGATATAAGGATGAAAGGAAGGGGGAGACAAGCAACCGCTTACATCTTCACGTCTCAGACAGCGGTTCAACCCCCACAGACATACATCCATCATTATGTCCTCTATACCTTGCGCTCGCCCCTCCCCCGACAATGAAACCGTACATCACATGAATAAGGGATTATTATCTACAGGACCTCAAGGAACATAAAGAGCAGTACTATAACAGGAAACTGTTCCATTCTCACACTGTTCTAATAAGTGCACCAAGGCCAGTCATAGACTGAGCAATTTTCTTTTGCAGGAAATAAAAGCATTTGATTAAAGCCCCCCCCCCCCCCATCAACAGTGTTATTAGGGGAATCCTTCCCACAGTTGGTGTTCTTCTGGGTGGGTGGCTGGATAAGCAGTCCCTGCAGGAAAAAAAAACAGTGATTATTCCTGGGGGGCTGTTATAAATCGCATGTAAAATTGATTGAATGTACCCAAGTTTATCTGTCTGCCTATACATGGTTCGATATTTGTCAAGTTTCTGTTGAACCAGCCAAGATTTGAACAGTCTCTGGTCGGCTTAAAGTGGTTGTAAAGGCAGAAGGTCTTATCTTCTAACATTCTATGCATGAAGATACAAAAATCCATGTGCAGCAGCCCCCCTAATACTTGCCTGAGCTCCCTCTTGATCCAGCAATGTTGCATGAGAGCCACGAAGTCCTGGAACACTCCCTCCTGATTGGCAGAGAGAGAGAGAGAGAGAGAGAGAGAGAGAGAGAGAGAGAGAGACCACAGCTCCATGTCTGAATGGACACAGAGCAGCGGCTCAGGTGCCCCCATAGCAAGCTACTTGCTATGGGACACTCTGCAGGAGACCCAAGAAGGAGGATCTGGGCTCCTCTGTGCACAAACCACAGACATGTTTTTTTGGTTTAAAAATAACAAAAAGGACTTCAGTTTCACTTTAAAGGACCTGAATTGGTGGTACATAACCAGGAGGTCTCCAAGAAAAATTACCCAAAACATGCGCAGCCATCTCCTGTCCAGACTAATGAGCCATTACCTACACTAAACCGATGCTCACCCAAATTCATTTACTACAACATTTTCAATAGCCTCAAAACTAGTGACCATTCCTAATCCCTCAATGCTTGGAATGCAGACACAATCATCTAAAGTCTGCAGATACCCATCCATAATGCCAATGCAATAGGCCACAAACCTAGGCTTGTGTCACGCACTTTTAAAGGGGGAGGTCAGCAGTGGCATCTTACCTTTTTCTCTTATCTCTAAAAAGTAGGAAACAGGGAGTTCTAAGCAATAGCCAGAAAGTGGACTTCCTTACTATCCCCAAACACAGACTTAGTGTTCTGACACATGGACAGGTGATAATTTCTGAAACTATATTGTTACCGTTCAATAGTCAAACATACTTGTTGGTGAAAAAATAAAATTATATATATATATATATATATATATATATTTTATACACACACACACACACAAATGCCAGAAGTAAAATGATCTCCGATTTCTATAGTATTTCATCAGACATGTATTAAAATCTGAAAAATGGAGTAAGGAAAGCTAAAATTAAAAGTGCTGTCAGTGACTCAATCAATACATCATTCCAAAGAAGAAAACATAATACCAAATCATGTGAATAAAGGGTAGTCGAGGAAGAAATCGATAGGAGGAAATGACAACACTGTTACACAGACTACTGAAGCCATCCAGACCCTGATCCTCACACCTCTAAATTTGACAAAGGATGAAAACAGCATGGGTCAAATCGATAAGGACCATCTTCATTCAACAAGTAGTGTTTCTGCTGGCTTGTCACCAAGAGGTTATAGAGAACCTGAAACAAAGCATGCTTCCCAGCTTATCACAAGTACACAAAATTAATGGTCCCTCTGTCTTTTTGTCCCTAGTGGGCTGCAAGGTTCCGACAACCTTTCAGCAATACCTCCAACTACTTTTTTCGATGTGAATGCACAAAGCCATCAGAATACAAAGAGGCAACGGGCACACTAATTATAGTCAGTGGGTGGGAAGGAGGAGCAATGATAACAACCTGCCCTTAAACCACATAAGGGCTGAACAGTTTACCATGGAAGCAAACCGCACAACCAGCGAATGCAGACCTAATATATATATCTATATCTATTGTAACCTGGGGGACAGGTAGTAGGTACAAAAGCTCTCTGGGATGAGCAGGCACAGATACCAAGTCCATTGGATCAGTGAAAACACAGTATGGTTTATTGGTGCTATATACAATGTCAATGACAGGTGCTGTACAGTGTGCTGAAAACAAACAGATTAAAAAATATCTAAACAAAAGCCTAGCCGTGTCTCGGCTCTAACTACACAGTATTTACAGGCCCTCACTACTAGGCTGAACAAGCCTAACGCTTGTCAGCTTCCACATTCACAGAGTAACAATGTTTTACCAACCTTCTTGCTCTCACAGACCAATGTTGTCTGTGTTTCCCAGGCTGCGCAAAGGCTGTCTGCTCAGGTGAGCTTTTAATTAAGCTGGTGGAGAGAACCAACACCTGAAGTGGATCCTGGCTCAGAGATCCCTGAATGTATATGAGAGGAGCCTGGGAGATGTATAAACCCCGAACAGGACTTTCCCAGGCTCTCTCTGGGATGCTCTGTCACACTATATCTACACACATACACACATACACACACATAATGAAAAGCTAAATGGATTACATTACAAAAATCTAGCACCAGCTTCTCCTGGCTTTTGTTAGCATTTGCAAATGCTGAAAAAGGTGTGCACCAGCTTTCAGGCAAATGAGAAAATGCATAATATATACACACTGATTAGCCATGGCTTTGTAACCACTTACAGGTGTAGCGGTACCCTCACTCTCCCTCTTTTCCTACGGTGTATGGCTTGCGTCTAGGGGGTACCTGGGAGAGGAGATTGAAGGGACACTATGCCAAGCTCTTCCCTCGTGTGTATAAGAGGGTTGAGCAAGAGGGTTGAGCATAGTCAGTTGAATTACCTCCGGGTCTGTCCACTGCATACGAAGCCTCAGTTGTTCCATGGAGATGTGTCTGCCAATAATAGAGCCCCACACCAATCGAAAGTCCAACACTCCTTAATTTCTCATACAGTACGGTGAACACACTCAGTTGAACTTCCAATAGCAGACGAACATGGGGTGTGGGAACGAGTAGGCCCAGGCACAACTAAGCTCTCCTATTCCTTTTTAGCGAATAGGCCTGGCGCACGGTCTCTGCCACCGACCATGAGGGTGGTCTCTGCCACAGACCGGATGAATTGTTGAGGCCCCTGCCACTGACCTGAGTGAAATATTTGGACCACTGCCACCGGTCATTGAACGTGGACTGAACTTCCTCTTTGAACTTGGCCCCTGTTCGGGAAAGATATCCCTCCGGGCGGTCTCTAGAGGTACACCTGGCACTGGCAATCTGCTGCACCAGGTCTTCAGGTGAGTCCCTCCTCCAGTTACGCCTCTGGATTCAGGTGCCCCACTCCCGGGGCCCCCTAGGATGATCCCTTCCTCGCGGGACCCAGCGGAAGGTACTGGGCCCCAGGCCTCCAGCTGAGTACCTCAACCCAGACTGAAGGTGTCTGGGATGGAACACGAACTCCAAGTGCCTAGGCCGCCTGGACACTGACCGCAACAAGAGCCCTCAGGCTGAAGGTGCCCGGGACTTCCACCTCGTGGCAAAGATGTCCGCCCCCCTTTATACCCTCTCCCAGGATGCACCGCGGGTTCCCCACCCCGCCATACAACCGCTGTGAGAGGTCACAGCACTGCAGTGATGGTTCAACCCCCGGCCCAAAGTGACAGCGCCACCTGCTGGGCCGCAGGGAACTATGCATCACTGGTGTCCTCACCAGTTTAAAAAAAAGTACAATATATATGTCCAATAAAATACTTTGACAAGGAAAAAAAAAAAAAGTACATACCCGCTACACAGGTAAAGTGAACAACATTGTTTATCATTACAGTGGCATATGACAGTCAGTGGGATAAATTAAGCAGCAAGTAAACATTGTCCGTGAAATTGGGGTGTTGAAAGCAGAAATGGACTTTGCAGTTTGTTGCATATGGGGCTGCGTAGTCGCAGACCAGTTAGAGTAACCAATGCCTACCTGTGTCCACAGCCAAAGGTGCCTACAATGAGCATGGGAGCATCAGAACTGGACTCAGGAGCAATGGAAGATGGTGACCTGGTCTGATGAATTACAGATTTTTACACTGTGTGTATGGCCTGGTAAACTTGGTCAAAGAACTACCGTACATTATATGGAAAAAAATATATATATTTTCTCTTGTACACCTTTACTCACTTTCTTCTACTTGTACCCAAACATATACTGTATAATATGAATTCAAATGTGAAAGAATAATGGATTTGATGTCACTCAAGCAAAAACTTTAAGTTTATATTGGTGTGAGGAAGGGCTAGAATCACTGTCAGGTTTCTTTACTGGTGGCCCTGTCGGCTGAATTTCCAGTCCAAGGGAGACAACGTTACCATAGGGACAGAAGTGGAAATTTGGACCGGATTTGAGGTGAAGGCTTTCCAACAGACTGCATGAGTGACAACACTGAAACAGTAAGGAGAAATCTTCCCAACTGGTTATATAGCAATGTCAACAGCATGCCAACTAGCTTAAAAATGGGCACTTTGTCACATAACAGCGATGTTTTGAAGCCAACAATGGGCTTCTTTATGAGGCAATACTGATCACCATTGGCGGATGAAGGAGTCTTTTCAGTGGCTCTGAAACTTTGCTATTCTCATGTGATAAAAGTGCTCATATGGTGAGCTGGCATGAGTGCCGAGACAATGGTGCCATCCATTGCAGGTTCCCTTTTGTGTGAACCTGTTTGCACCTGCAGAAAACAGAAATGGTCTGCAATCCCTTTTCCAAAAAGCACAAACCCATGCCGTTTGCCACACCCGCAACCACTCTGCATTTTCTGATGTGTGGGGGTGCCATTAAAGTGATTGTAAACTCTTAACACAGAAAAAAAAAAAAAAAATGCAAGACAAAAGGCATAATAAGCTAGTATGCATCCAATGCATTTCAGCAGTCAAAAAAAAAAAAAAACTCCCACTTCAGAGCTACAACAAAAAACACAATCTAATGTAAATGTGATTGATAAAATCATACATCATGAATAACATGAGTGGGAGGGTGTTGACAGGGCGCGCACCCACACAGCAAATTCAACCTATGCATCAGGAACCTGCCAAAATGTGTGTATTGCCAGCTTAAGGCTACAGGAGGCACTAATGGGGGAGGGGGGAGAGATATTTTGCAGTTCATTATGTCAGCCACCTGCCCCAGCTATAGGCGACACAGAAAATACATAGGGAATATCAGGTAGCTCACAATTTTTCACTTTGTTTTCTTGTTTCAGAGTTAAAATACCTGTACTACATGCAAGATTAATATTGCTTAGGGCCTACTGATTAATCTATGCATGTAAATGTGTAAACTTGCATATTCACTTACATGACAATGTGTCATGAAAAGATCCAACTGCACAGAAAAGTGAAGGGCAAAGCGGTTGAACTTAACTTTCTAATCTGACAGCTTGTTAGAGTGCTTGAGCAAACTGATTAAACCAAGAGTGCTCAAGTGCTTTTGTCTGTTTACTTACGAGTCAATCAATGTCCAAGGAGGAAAGAAAAAAGAAAAAACATATACCTTTAATCGCACAAGATTAACATACCATAAAAGGCTGATAAGCTGAAGTAAACTGAACACGTAAGCCAAGTAACTTTTGTCAATGCTTATATGAACAGTTATTTGCAAGTCATAAAGTTCAGTTAAAAATTACATAAAATCAACTTTTATCACAATGTCATAAGAAAAGCAATAAAAAAATACAAGGTCAGCAATTTGCTTAAACAAACAATTCAACTCACCAAGAGGTAAAAGAGCAAAACGATGTTTAACCACTTGTTTACTGGGCACTTAAACCCCCCTCCTGCCCAGACCAATTTTCAGCGCTCTCACTCTTTGAATGACAATTGTGCGGTCATACAACACTGTACCCAAATTACATTTTTATCCCCCCACAAATAGAGCTTTCTTTTGGTGGCATTTGACCACCGCTGCGTTTTTTTTTTTTTTTGTTAAAGCTTAAAAAAAATTATTTTTTTAGCACCTTTCACACGGATGGATAGAAATGTGCTTTTAGCTGCGGATTTTCTAGTTTTCTACCGCAGCTCAAAGCGCACAATGCTTTCCTATGGCCCCGTTCACACACAGCGTTTAGCTGCGATTTCGTTGCATGCGGTTTGGTGCGAATAGAAAAAATAGAATTGAATGCGTCCAGGTGCGATGTAGCGCAGCTATATGCACATAACCACAGGTAATAGTGTTGTGTCAACTGCGGATAGCAGCGTGAACAAAAGAAAAAAAACAGGAAGCACATCAAAATAAAAACGGTTGCTATGGAGATGACAATGGTCAACACCGCAGCTGCAAGTAAACGCAGCTAATCGCAATGTACAAATGCAGCTAATCACAGTGCCTGAAGCCTTGAATTTCACAGAACAAAAATACTTTTTACTGCAGCAATTTTGCCATCCGTGTGAAAGGGGCCTAAAGCTCAGAAAAAAAAATTAAGGGTCAGGTGCTTGAGGCCTGGTTCACACTGGGGCGACAAACGCTCCGACATTGGGAGCTCATGTCGCATGACGTGTGAAAATCAATGTTTCCCTATGGGAGCCGTCTTAACTGGTCCGACACATGTCGGTCCGACTTTGAAAATGCTCCCTGTACTACTTTGGTCCGACTTTGATCCGACTTCAGCCCATTGACTATCATTGAAGTCGGATCAAAGTCGGACCGCAGTCTTGCATGGTCCGACTTTGGCATGCGACTTGTGCTGTACTGCTCTTGAGGGGGAACTCCAGGCCAAATATTAAATAAAAAACCGGCGTGGGTTCCCCCTCCAGGGGCATACCAGGCCCTTGGGTCTGGTCTGGATTTGAACGGGCGCCCCTACGGCGAAAAAACGGCGTGGGGGTCCCCCCAAAATCCAAACCAGACCCTTATCCGAGCACGCAACCTGGCAGGCCGCAGGGGAAGAGGGGGGGGACGAGAGAGCGGCCCCCCTCCCTCCTGAACCGTACCAGGCTGCATGCCCTCAACATGGGGGGTTTGGTGCTCTGGGGCAGGGGGGCAACCTGCGGCCCCCCACCCCAGAGCACCCTGCCCCCATGTTGATGAGGACAGGGCCTCTTCCCGACAACCCTGGCCGTTGGTTGTCGGGGTCTGCGGGCGGGGGGCTTATCGGAATCCGGGAGTCCCCTTCAATAAGGGGGCCCCCGTATCCAGGCCCCCCACCCTATGTGAATGAGTATGGGGTACATCGTACCCCTACCCATTCACCTGGTGGAAAAAAATTGCAATAAAAAAACACTACACAGGTTTTCAAAGTAATTTATTGCACAGCTCCGGGGTCTTCTTCCGACTTCCGGGGGTCTCCGGTGTCGTCTCCCGCTCTCCGGTTCTTTCTTCCGCCGGGCCTCCGCTAACTTCTTTTTAGCTCTCTTGCTAACAGAGGCCCGGTCTTCCCGTTGTCTCGTCCGGCTCTCCGTTGTCCTTCTGCCGGCCCCTCCACTAACTTCTTCGTAGCTCTTTCGCTAGTGGAGGGGCCGGGCTTCCCGTCGCCGTCGGCTTCTTCTTCCCTCTTCTCCTCGATGTTGACGCGTCGCTTCCTCTCGCTGTAATACTGGCTCTCCGCTCCGCATTAATATAGGCTTCTCATGACGTCACAATCACATGTTCCAGGGCACATGGCCCCGGAGCATGTGACTGACGTCATGGGAACATGTGACTGTGACGTCATGAGAAGCCTATATTAATGCGGAGCGGAGAGCCAGTATTACAGCGAGAGGAAGCGACGCGTCAACATCGAGAAGGAGAAGAGGGAAGAAGAAGCTGACGGCGACAGCGACGGGAAGCCCGGCCCCTCCACTAGCGAAAGAGCTACGAAGAAGTTAGTGGAGGGGCCGGCAGAAGAACGGAGAGCCGGACGAGACAACGGGAAGACCGGGCCTCTGTTAGCAAGAGAGCTAAAAAGAAGTTAGCGGAGGCCCGGCGGAAGAACCGGAGAGCGGGAGACGACACCGGAGACCCTCGAAGTCGGAAAAGACCCCCGGAAGTCGGAAGAAGACCCCGGAGCTGTGCAATAAATTACTTTGAAAACCTGTGTAGTGTTTTTTTGTTGCAATTTTTTGTCCACCAGGTGAATGGGTAGGGGTACGATGTACCCCATACTCATTCACATAGGGTGGGGGGGCCGGGATCCGGGGGCCCCCTTATTGAAGGGGGCTCCCGGATTCCGATAAGCCCCCCGCCCGCAGACCCCGACAACCAACGGCCAGGGTTGTCGGGAAGAGGCCCTGTCCTCATCAACATGGGGGCTCTGGGGTGGGGGGGCCGCAGGTCGCCCCCCTGCCCCAGAGCACCAAACCCCCCATGTTGAGGGCATGCGGCCTGGTACGGTTCAGGAGGGAGGGGGGCCGCTCTCTCGTCCCCCCCCCCTCTTCCCCTGCGGCCGGCCAGGTTGTGTGCTCGGATAAGGGTCTGGTTTGGATTTTGGGGGGACCCCCCACGCCGTTTTTTCGGCGTAGGGGCGCCTGTTCAAATCCAGACCAGACCCAAGGGCCTAGTATGCTCCTGGAGGGGAACCCGCGCCGTTTTTTTAATTTACAATTTGGCCTGGAGTTCCCCTTCAAGATTCATACCAAACACAGTGCCTGATATTGGCGGGGATCCAAGTCGGATCCCCGTTCATTGAAAGTCGGACATATGTCGGCTTCATGTCGCAGGGCAAAGTCGGATCCAAAGTAGGACAGATGTCGTGTCGCACTAGTGTGAACCCAGCCTGAGTGTACTGCCAGCCTATTAAAAGATTAATAGGCTGCCTTAAAGCACTGCACTATGCATCATCACAATGCCTTGTGCGTTTAGTCTAAAAAGGCCTCAATATATACCATACAAATCCTATTTTGTTTTCAATGACATGTTGATTTCGTACCATTTTGCTGCAAAACAATGCAATGCATAAAATGTATGCAATAGCAAAACTAAAGTGTATTAAAGTGTATCGCCAAAATTAAGCCTGTACTTTTGTAAAGATCCCGATATATTTACTCGAATTCTGTGAAAACAGTCATGCCCGGCCCTGCCGTTTCACATTTCAGAGCCTGCCTTCTGAACTACAGAATTGCTGAGGGGGAAGCGTTTTAGGAGGCGGACTCAGTACGGGAATCGCTGCTTGCCAGTAGCAAGGTTCCATGGGATATGTTGTCCTTGGAAATTGAAAGTAAATCAGAGAACAAGCTGCAAAATATGCAGAAAGTTGGCCAGGCAGAACTCACAAAATGAAAGAGAATTTTTGAAAAAGCTATTGGATTGTCAAAAAGAACTATTGTTTCTATTGTTCTTACAATGCTGAGGTTATAAAAAGGAAATATTTTACCTCCATGACCAGACCATTTTTTGCTATTCGGCACTGTGCCACTTTAACTGGCAATTGCGCGGTCATGCAACGCTGCACACAAATGAAATAAAAAATTTTGGTGGTATTTGACCACCACTTTTTTTCCACACACACACACACACACACACACACACACACACACACACACACACACTTTCTGCTCTAAAACAGCCAATTTTTTTTTTTTTTTTTTTTTAATAGGATTTCTTCAAAAATGTAAGCCAAAAAGCCATTACGCTACAGGTCTTTGGTTATAAAAAATAAAATCAATAAGCGTGAAAGTTATAGCGTCTAGTATATAGATACTGGAATTTTTATTTAGGGGAGATAAAGGGGTTAAATGGGTGCCCAACAAGGTTTGAGTGTTATGTGGTGCTTTTACCAAGTGGTCTGCAACTGTCAGATTGCCTGTCAGTGTTTGGAGCTCTGTGTTTACAACACAGAGCTTCCTTCCCTGAATAAAGGAGCCGATCCGTGGGCACCGGCGATCAATCGTTGGCCAACATATCAGATATGTGATCCAGTATAACTGCGTGGGGTGGTCGGCAAAACAATTAAAAAGGAATGTTCAGGATTTGAACACACGATTTTTTGAAATTTTCAGAATGAAAAGTGAGTAAACAGAAGAAAAATCGAAATCAATATTTGATGTGACCCTTTGGCTTGAAACCAGCATCAATTCTTACACTTGCACAAAGTCAGGAATTTTGTAGGATTAACCAATTATACCAAGCTGGTACTAATGATCATCAATTTCATATGTAGGTTGAAAAAGACATGGACTAAAAACAAACAGCTGTGAGGAACAGCCAAACTCTGCTACCACAATGAAGTTATGAAAGAAAGAGTTTCAGGTCACCGAGCACAGCAACAAGACACATGGTAATTATACTGCATTAGCAAGGTCTCTTCCAGGCAAAAGGTGTCAAAGTAGACTGGGGTTTCAAGATGTGCTTTTCAAGCTCTTTTGAAGAAACACAAAAAAGTAAAAAAAAAAAAATGCAACATTGAGGACCGTAGACTGGTCAGCCAAAGAAAATTTAATGCAGCAGATGAAAGATACATTATGCTTAATTCCCTTTAACAACGGAATATGTCCCGTAGTGCCATTTGCACAGAACTGACAGAAACCAGTGGGACTCAGGTACACCCACCTACTGTCCAGAGAAGTCTGGCCAGAAGTGGTCTTCATGAAAGAATTAAAACCATAAATCTGATGTGAAAACAAGGCTAAGTGACTACGCACAAAAACATAGGAACTGGGGTGTAGAAAAATGTCAGCAGGTGATTTCAACTGAGAAGTCAATATCTGGCTGCAACAGGAAGCAGTTTGTTTGCCAAAAGGCTGGACAGCGTTACAACAAACGAGTGTCTGCAGGCAACAGTGAAGCATGGTGGAGGATCCTTATAAGTTTGTAGCTGTATTTCTGCAAATGAAGTTGGAGATTAGGTCAGTATCAATGGTGTCCTTAAAAAGGAGACGTCCAGCCTGAGCTCATTTGGCTGGGCTTCACCTATGGGTCACAGGAGTGCAATTCGTTTCCACCCTGTGACCCGTTTTCAGCAGAGAGCAGACTCTGCCGACGTCACAGGAATCAGTCCAGGCACCACGTCATTGCAACAATAAAGTCTGGATGCCTGGACTGATGCCCGTCTCAGCCTCTCCGCTCCCCACCCCTCCACAGCTCCAGTGAGCGTGGAGGAGCAGAGAGGAGAGCTGCTGATTGACAGTCAGAAGCTCTCCACTCAGGGATCTGTGAGAACCGAGCCATCGGCAGTGTTCAATCGCTTGGTTCTCAGTGCAGAGGCGCCAGCGGGACCGATGCTGCATCCACCTAGGCAACTATGAATGGGAAAGAACACACACACACACACACTCTTAATGCTGAGAAATACAGGCAGATACTTATCCATCCTGCCATACCATCAGAAAGGTGTGCGATTGGCCCCAAAATGTATTCTGCAGCAGGACAACGACCCCAAACATACAGCCAATGTCTTTCAGAACCATCTTTAGCGTAAAGAACAAGAAGTCCTGGAAGTGATGGTTTGGCACCCACAGAGACCTGATCTCATCACCTAGTCCAGGGATAAGCAATTAGCGGACCTCCAGCTGTTGCAAAACTACAAGTCCCATCATGCCTCTGGGTGTCATGCTTGTGGCTGTCAGAGTCTTGCTATGCCTCATGGCATTTCTGGTTCTGCAACAGCTGGAGGTCTGATAATTGCATATCCCTGATCTAGTCTGTCTGGGATTACATAGAGACATGATATGAGGCAGCCTACATCCACAGATCTGTGGTTCGTTCTCCGAGATGTTTGGAACAACCTACAAAGTTTCTTCAATAACTGTGTGCAAGTGTACCTAGAAGAATTGAATTGATTTTGTTTTGAAGGCAAAAAAGTGTGGTCACACCAAATATTGATTTGGATTTCTCCTGTTCATTTACTTTCCATTTTGTCAATTGATAAAAATAAACCAAACACTTCTAATTTCTGAAAGCATTTTTTCACACCTGAATAAAACACTTGCACAGTTTTGGATATCTAGTAAACTCTGTGTCATGGATTTCTCCATATTATTTAACCTTGCTATTGAATCATAACGGCATGCACAACTACTGCATTAAGCTATAATGAGAAAATATAAAGACTTCCATTGCAGATCTGTCCTGAAAAGGCTAGTTAGCTGTTTTGTCATGCTATATAATGCTGCTATCTAAAAGCTTCAATACTTGAAGTCACTGACCAAGAACAAGCATGTCTAAATTGTTAGACGCCTGTTCCAGCTCAGCGACTCAAAGCATTGAAGCCAGAGACACACAGTCAACTGGCATTTTCAGTAAGCCAGTACTGGTTGCCTTATCTCAAAAGGTTTCTTTTACAGCTGTTAAAACCTTGTGGATTATTATAAGAATTATTATTAATTTTTCTGGGGTAAAACTGTGTTGGATGACTTTTTGGTAGCGTGATATGGGCTCCACAAAAAAAAAAAAAAACACTTTTTTTTAACAACGCCTTATCACCAAGTGGAGCCCATATCACGCTACCAAAAAGATCATGCAACACAGTTTTTACCCACAGAAAAAAAAAAAAAAGGGAAGAGATTACATTTACTAGGCTGTAAGGGACCATCCTTGCTGCTGAGTAAAATGCAGACTGCTACAGGACTGAGCATCACTTGAAATAATCAGGCCTGTACGGGTTAACAAAGTGATAACAAGCTCTTCAAGAGTCAGAAGCAATTGCTATCACAGACGGAATTCCGACAGATCATTCAGAACCTCTCTCCACACTTGTCCCAGAAGCATTTGCCTGCCAAGTCAGAGACTAAAGTGGAAGGTCCTGGCAGCCTGTGACAAGAATGGGCAGACCCTTCCCTGCTATTTCTCAGTAATAGATTCGCCATTTATTCAGTTGTATTATCTGCTCAGTACAGCTCAGAAGAGGGACATTTAACCAAACCATTCTGCATATATTCCAATAGAAAAACTTAAATTTAGACCTTATGAAATATTTCAGCCCTTGTAACCAGTGCAGGGGGAACGGAAAAAAAAAAATCCAAATCTTCATGCCTCCAACTTACAATGATTTACTCACCGCGCCAAATACCAGAAGTCTTTATACATCTATGCAATGAATATACTGTATAGTGAGTGAAATTACCTTTTTCATTAACTTATGAAATAATCTTATTACAATGCTTCCTTTCAATTGCAAGCACAGAAAAGACCCAATGGTGTTACAAATGTTAAGCATGATTGAGAGCTTAAATACAGGACATTAATAACACAAGGACTATAAAATGTAGGACCTGCCTTGCTAATACAAGGTCGAACATTAAAGTGGTTCTAAAGGCATTCTCTGCATAAAAAAAAAAAAAGGTAGAAACCCTTCTGTGCTCCTTATACTTGTGATCAATGGGAAGAAGTAACCCCTTACAGATGGCTAAAAAGATCAATGGTGTTAATGGGAACTTCTCTGAAAGGCAGAAATTGCTTAAGGAACCCTTAGCAACCTCTGGAAGAACCCTAGGGTCTTAGAGTGTCTCAGAAGTAAGGTTGGGCAAAGGTTTACCAATCTGAAAAGATTAGTCTAAAAATTGGAAATTTCGGAATAACGTTCCCAAAACACAAAATTGCAAAGATAATAATTTCCTTTTCTTCATTTGTCCGGTTTGCACTTTGCTCATGGTGATGACAGTAATCTTAAAATTTTGGGTTGTCACCAAAAGAGGAATAGAGATGACATTAGTTCTGGTGACTCCCAGTGACAACCAGGAATTTCCTCTAACTTGCCGTTTTGACTATGGGATAGGATGAAAAGGGAAATCTCCCCAATGGGACACAGATGGCCCAAAAAAAAAAAAAAAACACAAGGGTCATGACCCTTTCCTTATAATAACCAAAATGAGGAGAAAAAAAAAAAAAAAAGACTTTTCAGAAAGCAGGGGGGCTGGGAGCTAAAGTTGCTCTGCAGAGCTCAGTGGGAGCCGATTGGAGGGAAGGAACATGCATCCCCCCTTCACAAAGGAACAGTGCTGAGGCTGTCAATCACAGGCTGTGTGCTGGAGCTCCCTACTCCTGGCACCTTTTTACCTCTTGGTGTTAGGAAAACTTGTCAGAAGTGACTCAAGTAGAGAAAGGAAGCTGCAGACAGAAATGTCACTTCATACTCTGGAATGAGACAAGTACACACTATAGGAGGGAGAAGATTTGTTCATATTGCAAGTCAGAAGTTTGGAACCACTTTAACATACACCGATTCTTTAAAGCGTATCAAAAAATTATTTTTAGGTATATCTTACAGAGCTAAAACAGCATCTACAGGCATACCCCGCTTTTAAGTACACAATGGGACCAGAGCATGTATGTAAAATGAAAATGTACTTAAAGTGAAGCAATACCTTTTGTCACTTCTGGGGCGTCAGGGGCTGTAGAGGGGTGTCAGGGACTATAGTGGGGGTGTCAGGGACTGTAGTGGGGGGGGGTCAGGGAGTGTTTTTCCAAGTAGTGGGGAATCTGAACTATCCGTGCACGGATTACTCAGCTGCAGCTTTAGCTTGAGAGACACTTTACATACACTCAAGGGTATGTCCTTACTCGCGAGTGTATGTAAAGTGAGTGTACTTAAAGCGGGGTATGCCTGTAGTTTGTACCTCTTGGGACTGGCAAAATTGACCCATTCCCTGGCTGTCCCATTCGATTGCTACTTATTGGCAATCAGCGTTTTTCCTTATGCTTTATTCTCAATAAAATTAAATTAAATATCCAGCAGTGATTAAAGTTCCTGTGCAGTGGCCACAGTAGAGAAGTGGTTATTGGACCACAGGGTTATTAATATAGAATGCATACGTTAATCCAGAGAGCCCACAGAGAGCTGTACTGAAATATCTTGGAGTGCACCAACTCTTCAAAAACACCATTACATTTGCATCTACAGTACTGGGAAAACAGTGCTTGGTTTCATGCTTGGGCAACTGTGCAAGACAGCAGATGTTCACACTGAAAAACAGTGAAGTAGATCAAAAAGGTGCCTGACCATAGGTGACTAATTGACATATGGGAACTACTCTACAGAAAAAGAAAAAAAAAAAGTCAGTGCATATACAAAAATACTACATAAAGGCCCCAGGGCTTGCGGACTGATGCTCATTTACCTTGTAGAAACAAACATTTTGCAGGTGCAACAGAACCAAAACAAAAAGAAAAGGATATTCTTTTAAATATGGAAACCTAATCCACACCTAAACTAAAAGAGAAGACTATATAGTAAAGCAACCAGAAAACAGGCAGCCTGAACACATGCATAATAAAGATCTGTTTGCAGCGGTGTAAAATGGCAACAGCAAACGGCTTGTCCTGTCACCTTGAAAATAAATAAAAAGCGTTACACTTCATTAATTTCTCTACTATCAGATTTGCCTGCAGTGTACTGATGTAGCTAATGCAACAAAACAGGGACTAGCTGAACCTGTCACATTAAGATTTATGTTTCCTCCACCTATGCAAAACATGGGAGATATCCCTCTGGCAAAGCTGCAAATCACTACAAGGGAATGGCTTGGAATGCCTCATCATATCATGAAGATACAGGAGGAGACTTGTGCCATGTTCACTTTGCCAATGCTATTAAAAACGTTAACACCTACCCCACTTTTTTTTTATTGTTATTAATTGAAATATATATATATATATATATATATATATATATATATATATATATATACACACATATACACACACACACACACACACACACACACACCGGACTTGGGGGGAAAAAAAATTAAGACTACTTTCAAGTGTTGGGCTTAAGTTTATACATTAGAAACCTTACTGAATGCAATATAGTGCTTTACATAAGTACACTACCCCTTTCACATCATGCATTTTATTGGCATTTTTCACAGCAATTTTAACACCAGCCATTGACAGCAGTGCCATTGCTAGGGGGCGGCTCATGGGACTATAGCCCCGAATATGGGGCCCATAGCCCCAGAGTCTCTTGCCGCAGGGTTTGCCTGCCTAACCAGTGGTCCGCGGCTGCATGAGAGAGACACAGGAGATGAGCAGAGCAAGCAGGCGAGCAGAGACGACATCTCTCCACATCACCGCTGTTCCGCCCTCAGCCAGGCCTCTTCAATGTGGGAGCGAGGTGCGGCGGGGAGCAGAGATGACATCTCTCACTGCTCGCCACACATCAGCGCTCATCCGCCCTCACAGCGCAGGCCTCTTTAAATGTCAGAGGTGCGGCAGGGAGCAGAGAGATGACATCTCACTGACCGTTCCGCATCACCACTCTCCTGCCCTCACTAAATGAACCAGTGCTGCCAGCCTGCCACCAATGTAGCCACAATCCACATCAGTTGGCAAGTGACAATCCACATTAGGTGACGTGGCAAGTCACGTACTCAGGGCTCCCACTGATTCTGCATGATGGTGAGTTGAACCACTTCATTATATATTAGAATGTAACAATACGCTTCAATCACCCCGACACCATATCAACCATGGTTCCATGATAATTGAAGCACCAACACCAGCCATTGCCCACAAAAATTTGCTTACCACTGACTAGCTACTAAAAGCACGTTTTTGACAGCCGCTTTTTCCTGGCATTGGTAGTGACTTTGCAGCTCATTTTTTCTAAAAACGCTTTGTGTGCATGAGCCCATACAATATAAACTTGGGTGCCTATTTACAATTTGGAAGATGTATCCATAGAGACTTTTTTTAATATAGTGCAGTGTTTAATACTGGATTATCAAGCTTACCAGCAAGCGCCAGTAGAGGCACACTGCAGCCCCAGTCATTTAAAAAAAGGTTTCAGAACGTTTTACAAAAAGCACATATGATCAAGATGAAACACTTTTGAATTAGGGTCACATCTCATGCAAACAATTTACTAGGTTTCAAATTGAAACTTGGGACCTATATAAATAATAATATAATAATATAAAAGTTTGCATCCTGTGGCCATGTGTATGTGGAAGGGGGTCGTGTAACTGAATTTATATACAACAAAAATCCCCCCCCCCCCCCCATAAAAGCAAAAGATAAAAAAAAAAAATAAAAAAAAGTGGTCTCACAATCCAATACATTTTTTAATGAAATGCTAAAAGATTTTTTTTTTTTTTTTTTTTTTTTTTATTATTTACATACCACATAGCAAACAAAATGTCACCTTCTGCAGGTTAAGCTAAGCTTGAAAATGTAAAAAAAAAAAAAAAAAAAAAAAAAACAGGAACAGAAAGCAAGATCTGAAGACACTACATGTTTTGCTTGGTTGCTGAAGACTGCAAAACCACAGTTCTGCACAGTTTAATGGATGTGGCTCAAAGCCACTGAGTAGTACTTTGGTTTACCAAAGTGCAGTAAACAGTCTTGTCTGGGTCTCTTAAATTTTCCAGACTTCTCAAACTGAAAGAAGAAAAAAAAAAAAAAAGGGAGGGGGTAGGGCAGATATACTGTCAGAGATCCAAGTGATAGATGAAAGTGCCCTCTCATTTCAGAAGAGCGTCAATGTATAATTTTTCTGACAATATTATAGCTTATAGCTGGACAATTAGAGACAGATTACAGCCATTATGTTTACCCAAGACACTTGCCAGCATATCAATGACTGAGTAGCACACTTGGTGAACTACACATTTACAAAGTTGTTTCAAGATAATCGCAGCTTGCTATTTGCATTTGGTCTGAACATACTTGGTACCAAGGAAAAAAAAAAAAAAACACCTTGTTACTTGTTGCAAAAACTTTCTAATTCAGTGGCTCAATTTCACTCGAAGAAAAAAAAAAAAAAGTTAAATTAATAAGTGATGACAGACGTGTTATATCTGCGTAGTTGCCATGCCTCATGGTTACAGCAGTTCTGGGAATGAGCAGTAGTTTGTAGTTAATGTTCCGCTGTGGTTACGGCAGCCCAAGTCAGGAACCCAGAACAGACTACAAGACCAAGCCTACCTCAAATATCTAAGCAAACACTGGGCCAAATGCAGTCTTTATGGCTTACCAACTGTGTGCACTCATCCTTAAACCCATGCAAATTAACATAGTACGGGTCTATTTAAAGATGTCCACACAGATTGAAAGCTTGAAAAGGCCACAACTGACTAGCTTAACTTGTCATACGTTCGATAAACCTCACCACCCAGAAAAGAAAACAGCATAATTACACAGTATAAGGTGGTGCATATCAAGGCTAGCTTAAGTGCCCTTACCTTAAAAAGTGGACATGTTGGTCAGACAAAAAAAAAGGTAAACAAGCCGCCAAAAATCACAAATGTAGTCATGTAGGTACAATTAGTTTACTGCCAGGGTGCCCCTGTACACCTAAAATCCTGGGTACGCCTTAAGGCACACAGAAAGCAGACCCTCAGGCCTTGTTTACACCATGTGCAAAGACATGAGTTTTTCTGCACGAGTTCTGCAAGGGCACACAAAAAAAAAAAACACACCACACACCAAAACAATTGTTCTGTTCACACCACAACATTGGTATCATGTGCAGGAATCCGCAACCTGTACAAGACTCACTGAAACATGCATGAAAACTGATGTCTGTGCAAGTGAAACCTGTGCATCAGTTTCCATCGGTTTTTCTGCATATATGGTGTAAATGTGGCCTACCTTTCTGTTGTATACTCCACCTTACCGCTTTCAAAGGGTGATGTATGCATCACTAATAGGAAGGAGAGGGCAGTGGGGAAGACAAGCAACTGGTCCCTGGAGTTTAAGAAGGTACAGAAGTAATAAATAAACCAAGAAAATGCTTATCCCCTTCATCAGGCTCACAGGCTTTCAACTGTACAGGTCTTCAACTGTACTTCTTGGCATTTGATTGAGACAAATTCTACACGAACTCAAACTTACTGAAAGCCAATACTTTACTTAATTCTGTTCCATAAATGACAATGCTCACACCTGGAAAATGGTGCTAAACCACATAAGTACATTACAAAGAAACCATGTACTCCTCTGTGTGAAAAAAAAAGACCCTATACTCAGGCGTGAGAATATAAAATAAAATGTGCCACTGCTGCTACCTTAAAAAAAAAAACACAACACACACCTTAAATCAACTTAAAGTCAGAGTTTAAAAATCACCTATCATGCCAATCCCAAGGTAGCGCTATGGACGTATTGTTGTCACCACATCCACAATATTAAAGTGCAAAAGAGGTGCGCACATAAAAGTTCATATATAGTGCAGGAACTAGTCAAACACATCCACCGGGACTTTTCCTGGATCACCACTCGTGCACATGAGCCACCTTTCCCTCACTAAAAACTCAGCAGACCAATTTGCCATTCATTCTCATGATTGGTATGAAGCGCATGTCTGTGTTTACCAAAACTCCTGGGATCAACGTTACATGACCCATCCATCCGTCTTAATCATCATCTCACATAAATGAAAGAAAACGGTCTCCAATAGTGTAGTAAAAATACTCATTGTTAAAATACCACTCACAAAATTAAAAGCAACATAGGCTCATCTCATTACAGAAGTAGCACCAGGCAGTAGTAGATACAGGTCTCTACCTCTCACCACATCTGGCATGTCACTTCTGGCTCCAACGTCATCTCCGGTTGCCGCGTAGCCACACCCTTGCACACTGCAGCTTGAAAAAGCTCGGTACCCGCTTTTTTTTTTTTTAACTGAGCGAAAATACAGCCCACTAATTGTAATGTGCCTATGCATACAGGTGTGTAAATAAGCGCTGTGCATTCTTCGAAAAAAATAAACTACTACATTACACACACAAGTACTGTATATACTCAAGTATAAGCCAACTTTTTATGCTCAAAAAGCGCCCCCTTGGCTTATACTTGAGTGAAGTCTCCCGCTGTGTCATGCAACTGTTCGGCAGCTGTCCACTGTAACAAAGCCCTGCCGCCTCCTAATCCGTGATAGACAGAACACTGATAGAATGCTGGGAAACTGAATCCGTGTTCCGTCCATCACGGACAAGGAGGCGGAGCTATGTTACAGTGGACGGCCGCTGTTTGACAGAACACCGCTGAACAGTTGCATGACACAGCGGGAGACCATAAACAAGGAGAGGCTGCAGATGGGCATTGCGTACCCTAGGCTTATACTCAAGTCAATAAGTTTTCCCATTTTTATGTGGTAAAATTGGGTGCCTCGGCTTATACGTGAGTATATATGGTAAGCAAGTGGATTCTTTAGAAAATCCACTGTAGAGAGGGGAACCAACATGTTTAATTACAACACAGCTCCATCTTTTCACATGTGGAAAGTTGTGCCGCAATGTATTTTAATGTACTGCGAATTCAAAACACCCCATTAAAAATGGATTGGAAAGGTACCCTCAGGTCAATGGATACACTACAAAATTTTGTTACTGGCAGGATCACCAGGTTAAAAAAATAAAAAAAAAAGCTGCAAACTACTTATGTTTTTGGGTTTAAATACTCTTAAGGAGGTTGATGCACAAGATCAGACTCACAAATTGTCTTTGCACAACTCGTTTCAGCTCATCAGCTTATGTAAGGTAATAAAATTATCTAGGAAACAACTAAAGTTGAGCCAGAATGAGCCTGAATGTCCAGAAGTGTCACTGCGAGGACTTAAAAAGGCATACAGGTTGTGTTCTCACAGATAGCTAGAATGATTTGCATAAGAATCAGTAAAGTACAACAATGACTGTCTGAACATTTTCACACTTGTGATATTGATGAGAGATTAAAATTTATAATATATATATATATATATATATATTTTTTTTTACACACACACACACACACACACACACACACACACACACACACACACACCACATATGATCCCTCATGGCTGTTTTCTAAGACAGTAGCTAAGACTGCACGGTGCTGGTTCATTAAGGGATCACTTCTCCCTGCCAAAAGTAAAAGCAAATATTGGCATTAAAAAGATATGGCTATCTCGGTAATAAACTGCCTTTAACTGGATTTAGGAACAGACTACTTTATTGACATTTTCTTTAACACAAACCACAGCTAACATAAGCAATTTTCATTTCTCCTATTTTCCAGGAAATACTGATCTGAACATTTCTGAAGCACTAACAGAAGTGAAACTTCGACTGACTCCTTTGCCACCCATGTACAATCTACAGCACTGCAATGGTGTAGAGAGCAGGTTTTGTGCTTTAATACAGTACAGCTATTCTCCTCACATGGCTTACACATCATCACTCGCAGAAAGACAGACAAACAGTATGTTATTTTTTCTGGTGCAGACTGGCACAATCTGCTGAATGCCTTTCATTAAATAACTTAACAACAGGAGGGCCAACTGTGGAATAGGGAGTAGGAAGTCTCACACTTTTCCTGACAAAATATTGGTTTCCCCACTACATGTTAAGAAGCAAACACTGTGGTTACTAGCTAGAGAAGGAAGGACAGAAGAAAAAAGAGGAGGAGGGAGGAGAAAAAAGTATATTATACACATATATACATATACACACACACACACACACACACACACACACACACACACTTGTGGTGACATACTGTAAATAAATCAGGTAATACATTAAAGCCCATCCATAGGAAAGACAACCCACTTGTACCATATACACTATATTACCAAAAATATTAAAACGCCTGCTTTACACGGTTTAGGAGTGTGTCTATGAGAAGGACTGTTCTTCCAGAAGCGCATTTGTGAGGTCAGGTACTGATGTGGACGAGAAGGCCTGGCTCACAGTCTCCGCTCCAATTCATCCCAAAGGTGTTCTACCGGGTTGAGGTCAGAACTCTTTGCAGGTCAGACAAGTTCCTCCACCTCGCTCATCCATGTCTTTATGCACTGGTCCAAATCATTTGGTGGAGGAAGGGGGGAGTTATGGTGTTGCGTTTCAGGGGTTGGGCTTGGCTCTTTAGTTCCACTAAAAGGAAACTCTTCAGGCATCAGGATACCAAAGACATTTTGGACAATTTTATGCTCCCAACTTTGTGGGAACAGTTGTTCCAGCATGACTGTGCACCAGTGCACAAAGCAAGGTCCATAAAAAGACATGGATGAGCGAGTTTGTGCAAGGTAGTCAAGTGCCTCCAACCCAGAGTCCTAACCTCAACCCGATAGAACACCTTTGGTGACCTTCTCGTCCACATCAGTGCCTGACCTCACCAATGCACCATAGGCACACTCCTAGACCTTGTGGACAGCCTTCCCAGAAGAGTTGAAGCTGTTCTAGCTGCAAAGGGTGGGCCAACTCAATATTGAACCCTATGGACTAAGACTGGGATGCCAATAAAAGGTCATGTGCGTGCAGGCATCCCAATACTTTTGGTAATATAGTGCAGGGCTCGACAATCCCTGGGCGCCAGGTCGCAAATGCGACTAGAATTAGCGACCTGGCGCCTGGGGCAGCACAGCTGAGGTTTCCTGTATCTCCGCGCGATCTCGTTGGGCTGCGCCGGCCGGTAATTTAGGCCGCGGCTTTGCGGCCTTCTGCAGGCCTATGATTCATTCTGTAATCTGGCGCCATCTTGTGGTGGCCATTGGTATGACAAGACAACCAGCAATGCTTGCCTGTTTCACTGCCCGCCCATCTTCTCTTTACTTAGAAGTTAACCCCCAAACATTATATATATTTTTTATTCCAACACGCTAGAGAATAAAATGGCGGTCGTTGCAATACTTTGTCACACCGTATTTGCGCAGCGGTCTTACAAGCGCACTTTTGAGGAAAAAAAAATATTTTTTTTTAATTTAAAAAAGTGTAAGACAACAGTAAAGTTAGCCAAATTTTTTTTTTATATTGTGAAAGATACTGTTACGCCGAGTAAATTTGATACCCAACATGTCACGCTTCAAAATTGCGTCCGCTCGTGGAATGGAAACAAACTTTTACCCTTTAAAATCTCCATAGGCAACATTTAAAAAATTCTACAGGTTGTATGTTTTGAGTTACAGAGGATGTCTAGGGCTAGAATTATTGCTCTCGCTCTACCGATCACGGTGATAACTCACATGTGTGGTTTAAACACTGCTTTCATATGCGGGCGCTACTCACGTATGCGTTCACTTCTGCACGCATTGGCCGTAAAAAAAAAAAACTGGCTCCTAACTTTTTTTAGCTGGCTCCTAGATTCCAAGCAAATTTGTCAAGCCCTGATAGTGTATTTTTAGACATCAGCCTCATGCATACTGGACGCTATAAAATGGCCAGTCGCTTTAGCTGTAGAATGCTGGGTTAAAACGTGCATTTTTTTTGCGGTTTTGCATTAGCGTTTTTAGCAAAACTATACTCCCACAAAAGCTTAGGACTCAAAAAATAAAAAAATATAATAGCAGAATAGCTGTTTTTGCAGCTGTAAAAACACCCTTTCAAACCCACTGTTTTTTCCCCCCAGACAGAATACACCCCTACCAAAAACTGCTAACAGCCTATATGTGCATGGACACATAGGATAACATGCTGGGGAGTATATTGGCGGTAGAAAAAAAAAAAAGAAAACACCTGAAGCCAAAAACAGCAGCGGTAGAAACGTCCAGTGTGCATGAGGCCTAATAGTCACACCTTAATGTAGCTCATTGGATCTACCAATATACAGATGATTATGCATCTTGTTTTGGGAAGGGCCCTTTCAACTTTCCTACAAATAAGGAATGAAAGAATTAGCTGTGTGGTGAGCTCAAACAAGTGGGCAACAATTATGCACAATGTGATAAGAGGAGGCCTACAATGAAAACACTTCTAAAGCACTTTCAACATGCACTAGAAGCTCCCAACTGACCTTGTCAATAGACATATTCTGATAGCAAAGACACTACAAGACACAGATCATTTTGGAAGTTGGAACTTTAAAGTGATTGTAAACTTCAGACATGAAATACGAACAAAGCAGATCCCTCTATAGCGTGTACTTGTCTCAATCCAGAAGACCAAGGGTCACTTTTGTCTGCGGTGTCGTTCCTCTATCAGCAGGAGTCACTTCTGACAAGTTTTCCTGACACCAAGAGAAAAATGGTGATGAGGAGGGACCTCCAGTGGATTGACAGCCTCAGCTCCATTCCCTCCAATCAGTTCCCAGAGATCTCATCACTGAGCTCTGCAGTGTAACTTCAGCTCCCTGCCCCCTTTTTTCTGATTGCTCAGACAAGCTTTACAATTCAGCAATTTGAATTGTAGAGAAGAGAGGGCTGCCGATACAGGTACAGCTTATGTAGGAGGATTTGTTTCATCTCTATGTATCCCCTGAGGACAGTCACTTCACTGGGTACATGGGAAGGTTTACCTTCTCACCACAGATGCAAAAGCAGAAAGGTGGTAAATAACTGCAATCTGGAATAAAAGCCACCATAGAAGTTTTATTTAGCAGCCCAAGGCAAGACAGACCATCTGAACTCCACCCTGTAACAATCCTAACTCGAAAGAAGCCTAGTCGGAAAACTACTACGATGACTTATTCTGAAGTACAGCTACTCTCCTTTTACTTTTGCACAGAAGACAAGTTTGTATATGGTAAAGGGTGTTTAAATTCAGAAATCCTTCAGACAATACAACTAGACTGATGGCCTGACTTTTCTCTATTGCAGTTAATACTGGTAGGCTACTTGAACCCAGCCTGTGACTGAAAGTGAAGGAAGAGCAGCAAGCTGATGAGGTCATGACTTCCCTATCCTTCTTTCAAAGACCTCATCTCTCCTCATATCAAACATCTTGTCCGCAGAAGTGCATTGGGTATACATAACTGGCTTCTATTTCCCTCTCCCAGTCTGAGCGCAGCTGAAGAGAAAATTGAAGGTAGCACTACAATGCATTTTTCTTCATATTGGATAGAGTAGGGGGAGAGTTTGGGTTCTAACCTGTCAATTTTTCTTTTGCCATTGGTGTCCCATCTAGGGGGATTTCCATTCACTTCCTGTCCCATAGCTGCAACAGAAAGTAAGAGTAAATCCCTCCAAAAGTGAGGGTATCCCTGGTTGTCACCAGAACTGGTGTCTATATTTAAAGGATTTTCCCTCCATTCCTGTTCTTGCAACAGCCCATAGTTTAGGATTTTCTTTCACTCCGTTAACATGGCAAAAAGTTGAACCACCCCAACAGGGGCAAAGAGCAATAAAAACCTGACAGGTTCCTTTCCCCTCTATCCAAAACAAAAAACACTTAGTTCCAGTATTTATATTGCAGGTATTCAGTTATTATGCAATACCGCCAAGTCCGCTACCTGCAGCCAGCTTGTGATTGCATTCAAGTAGATAACTGAGGTTATTGCTGTCCTTCTGTCAACATTAACCTCGTCAGCAGAACTACATGGAGTACACTGGATTGGCTCACATTTTTCTCGTTCAGTTGAAGATAAGGAGGTCGATATCAAATAAAATTGGTATAAATACTAAACTTTATTTAAAAAAAAGTAATTAACAGTTGACAAACAATAAATTCACTGTGTATATGCCTGTAGTTCATCTTTCAAGATTCTAAATAGGAACCATATTTTACTGAATTTCAGGGACTGTCCTAACATGAGAAGCAGAATATCAGAGCCTAGAAACCTAAAGCCTAGTACATACAGGCCGAAAGTTGGGCAGCATTAAAGTAACATGTATTAAATATCTAACATGTTCTGCCTAGTCCTCTCCTATAGAACAGGAACATAACTCAACTGTCAAGAATTAAGGAGCCGTGTCCGTCCAGGGACGAAAAGAGAAATGTCTGCTGATTAGCTCCCGACTGGAGGGTTCTGGGGGGGGGGGGGGGGGGTGCGCATCGTATAGTTAGTACAGCAGCTCCGGCCTGCGACGTCAGTTTTCCATTAAGCCCGCTGAGATGAACAAAAAAAAAACAAACACACACACACACACACACACACACACACACACACACACACACACTGTACTGGGCTTAAGAGAGGACTGCACCATTGTCTCCTGCTGTCTCTGCACTTCCAATTAAATTGACAAAGAAACGCACACTTTTTGGGATTTCTTGTCTGGTGTCTAGATAATCAATGACGACCATCTTCACCTAGCACACTTTAACGTCACCGCTAGCAACGAATACCTTTACAGAAATGCTTAACGGATAATGGGGCTAATTGGTACAATTTCAGAATGAAAGAAGCGTCGTCGTCCCCATTAAAGGCACCTAGATAAAAAGATATCACCATGTTTAGGTGTGGGTCATATTTTATTAGGTTTCAGTTTGTATTCCCCAAGCTCCTCATATCTAGCTGAACTCGTTAGTATTTGACTGCTTCCAGCATGAATGAGGCATGCCGTTAGATCCAACTGGAAGTTTATGAGAGACCACATTACAAGTGTCAATTAGGAGTTGACATCCCATTTTTTATTTTTTTCTACACATCCTCCGTCACAGATCAGCAGTGGGCGAGACGACCTCGTCACAAAATGGATACAAATATTAGAAAAGAATGCAAAGCAACATTTTGAGAGAACGTTGCACTGAAATAGCTATAAAATCTTTTACACTGCAAGGCGCTGCATTATTTTTTTCCTCTCTGTTTTAATAAAAGACCCTTCGCTAAAAAGACCCAACCTAATTAAAAACAGCTTCTTCTGCAGCAGCAGCTTTGATTTCGCTTATTTACACATTAACTTCAGCCTCCTTTTGGAAAATCGAGTCTATTCACTGTAACACGCAGGCCCTTTTATCTGCCCTGGACAGCATTTTCTCCAGCAGATGAAGTAGATGCCGATTGATTTGCTGTCGAGCATGGTAAATTAATAGCAACAAATTGCTGAGGGCCCAGCTCGCTGCTTCACCATGCTTCGGCAGTTTTGCTTTATTTGCTCCATGATGGGCAGCAGTCAGCCCTCTTCAAGTCAATTTCTTCTTAACAACCTGCAATACTTTTCAAGGGTGAAAATAGAGCTATTCCTTGTAAGTCAAAAATCAATATCCTATAGCCCTTAGAAAATGCTAAACAAGCAGTATTGGCAATCCACTTGGTACTAGAGGGTATCAGATATAAAGCTAATCCATACGGCCTCCCTCCTTCAAGTTATTACAGTTTGCTAAAAGGATTCTAATGCCATTTATCATCATTTGCCATCGACTGCTGCATCTACAATTATGACATCCTATCAGGCTGCCGAGTCCTTTCATGTCTGCTCAATTAATATTTCAGCAGCACTTCAAAATGGCTGTTGCCCAGGTCTAGCAATAAAATTTACATGGCAAGAGTAACAGATTCGTTTTCAGGTGGAGCGGCTTCATTTAACCCCTTTTTTGCAGCCTGAGGCTCAATGGGGGGGGGGGGCGGGGGGAAGCTATATCTGCAGCAAACTTTGTGGTTTCACATTAGGTATTTAACACAGCTGGACTTGCACTCAAATGGGGGGGAGGGGGGGGGAGCACTCCCTCCACACAGGGTTAGACACAAAATTGAAAAAAAAAATTGTGTGAGACATTATATATATATATATATATATATATATATATATATATATAAATAATCACACACACACCACAGGAGGCAAATTCTTATTCCTCCCATGTCACTGGCTGCGGACATTCAAAAACCTCCAAAAACAGGATTTAAATAATAAAAAAAATCATCATATTATACATGCATTGAGCATCAAGACTCTAGCTATTTACTCAGTTACCAAAATTTGAATTATGTTCTCAAACATAATTGTTAAAAATTGGCAACATTACACAGGCTTAATTAAGATTAAATCCAATTTACTAAATGTACTTTAATTGGTACTAATTACATTAGCTTTCCTTTCAGAATGACAAATTCCCCATAGGTTTCGCTTTAATAGTCTTCTATCAAAATCAACACTGGATGACTGATGATGAGCATCAAAACAAGGGAAGGGCTGGGCACATCGACCCCACATCGCTACAGCACAGTATGTTTATCCTTTCATCAATATGCCAAGTCAGAGTTCTGCTTCAATCACAGCCTTCATTTTTCTGTTCCAGTGAAATATCCCACAAATTTTATATAATATATATATATATATATATATATATATATATATATATATATATATATATATATACACACACACACATACATACACACACACACACACACACACTTGAAAGGGGCCAAGAAAACAAGATAGAATTCACAGGGAGAAGGAGAAGAAAAAAAAAAAATAATTTCAAACACGCAGGAGGTTTAAAATAGCAGGGCCACCAATTACTAGGGGTACTTCCATGGTCTCTGGAGATCCCTGCTCTTGAACCCTGAAAGGCATAAATCTAATAAGCCTAACCCAATCTGTAGCACTCGGTCCAATTATGCCGCAGGGCAACTTCACAGAATTCTAACCTGCTTTCTATTACAAGGGTATCGAGTAAGTACATCTGGATGAGCGCCTGAGAGGAACCAAGGCCGTCTGTCTAGTGGATGAAAACAAAGACGGATATGGCCCCCTCCTCGTCGTCCCCTCCCTTCCCTCTTCTGCTCTGGTGAAAAGAGGAGGAAGCAGAGATTAAAAAGGAAATATATAAGTAGGTGGTTTTTGCAGGGCTGTCTG
This sequence comes from Rana muscosa, assembly GCA_029206835.1. Taxonomy (NCBI): domain Eukaryota; kingdom Metazoa; phylum Chordata; class Amphibia; order Anura; family Ranidae; genus Rana; species Rana muscosa. Next base: position 764,532,236 of record CM055116.1, on the reverse strand, counting down.
TAGTTCCTAATGCGATAAACAGCCTGCAGGATTTTGTGTAAGATTGCATTTAAGGAAGGCTGTATAAAGATCAATTTTGAAGTCGAAGGGAGATTACCAAGGTTCTCTTTTAAGCTGTAAAACTCAAGATGAATTTAAAGGACTGGGTAGAAATATGACAGCATAATCTTACTCATAAAATTCAACAAATTCCCTTCTAAAAATGCAGACAGATAGAAATAAATATGGGGAAACTGTGCTGCAGAAAAGTATTGGACATATTTTCAAAAACAAGATTCAACATGACATTAAGCACTAAATCTTAAATCATTAAACTCTTTAAAGCGACTAATTAATTTTCCAGCTGAAAACAGTGACATACAAAATTGAGAGCTCATATCACATTTAAACGCTGATAATTACAAAGCAGGTCTGATGCGCCAATTCACTGGGGCCATCAGGAATTGATGAAGTCCATAAGTATTACTAGGTTGTTTACATTACTAATTTGAACAAAAATGACAGTAATGGAAAATGATATTGTAATTAAATGTAATCCTCAGTAATCCTCTATTCCAATCATAATTACACACACACACACAACTTCCCATTAAAGTGTAAGCACAACCCTTAACATAATTGTTCTTACAATGTTTGGAATTAAAATGTAATTTATCTCTTGAATTTGTAATCAACCAGGGAGTGATTGCTTTGATTTTAGCACAATTAGTATTTTATAAGAGGAATTATGTTTGTAGTCCTTAACACCCATACATCATTCAGAGCACACATTATCTCAGCCACATTACAAAAAGCGACCAATCCCATAGTCCAAGCATGAAAACCTTTTAATATATAGAGATATAGATATAGATATAGATATATAAATCTCTCCAACACAGAAGGAATTACTTCATTATATACTCGCAAAAATCGAAAAAAATCAAAATACCACATTGGAGTCAAATATAACCTACATACAAGAGACATGCTTATATGCAAAACTGTCCCCAATAGAGCAAATAAAAACAGCAAAATGTTTATTTATCATAACACATGATTCACACAGAATAGGAAAACATTTTTTTCCTTCCCTGGAATATAAAACAAAAAAAAAAAAAACACCTGTCTACAGAAATTATAAACAGACAGTACATGAACCACGGGGGTGTTAAAGAGCCAACCATTAAAAAAATAAAAATAAAATAAAAAATAAAAAAAAAAGCCCCATCTACAAGATGCCCCATACACAACCTTTATGTCTTAAAAGCAAAATATCTTTCTTCATACAAAAGCATAACAAAAAAAAAAAAAAAAAAAAATTAAAATCTTAAAAACTATTGGCAATAAAAATAAAAAAACATGGGTTCAAGGAAAGGATTCCTTTCATCAAAGGAAATGGTTTAACATACCTGTTTGTGCATTTCAATATTCAGTCCATATGACATCTCATAGTACTAGAGAAGAGAAAATAAAATAGAAAAGCCATTAGATAGCCTTCAAGCACCAAGAATCTTTATCATATGACAGCGGCACATCCAATACTTTAACCTATAATCTAGCTGCTCCCTCCAGCAACACAAGTCTGCTATGTAAAAACTATAAAGAGAAATTGAAAAAGACATTTTGAGCTGGCTGTACGGCTTTCTTACCATGACATAATGCCGCTGCATCTCCGTCTTCTCGCTGGCCAATTTCTCACATTCCAGTTTCAAGCTGCACAAAGCAATGACAAAAATGGTCATATTTACACTGCACTGACTTTTACCACAGCCATCCGAACGCAGTCATCAAGAAGACAGAATTAGGGCTGGTTTATGTTCCTGTGAAGCACTTATGAGGTAGCTTGTCCTATTGGCTCCAAACATCTTAAACTCTAGCCTCTGACAACAGAATAGACTTAACGCTTTAATGTCTAGAAGAAATCACTCACGCACACTCAACATCTGCTGGCACTAGTGGCGGATCAGCGATTCAGCAATAGAATGGTACCCTCATATACTGAAGCTATTGCCACAATAAACATCCTGTTATCACACACTGAAAAGATTGTAAAGGCATCAGAAAAGTGTGATGGATACAATGGCACGATATGAAGGCCATTTACCACCAAAAGAAAATCTACAAAAAAGCCAAAATATGGCAAGAAGAGCAATGATCTGTGTTAACCCATAGCAACCACCTTTCATCACTATAGATTAGAACAGTCACAGTGATAGATGACCTTTTGCTCTCAGTTGCAGTACTTTGCCTTAATAAAACAAAGGCCGACATAAACCAGATTTTCACTAACACTTAAACAAAGTTCCATCAAGAGACTGAGTATACACACACTATTATTACCCTGGGCTTGATACACTAAAGCCACATCCAATCAGAATGCATTCATATAAAATAAAAAAAAATTCACATCCTAATTCATTTCAGCCATTCACCACCAAAACGTCACGCACTGCAACAGCAAGCACTGCATATCACTCATAAAATGGAATTAAATAGTGTAAATAGTGCAAGCCAACATTGCTAACAATTTTGGGATCACAGATCTTCTGCAAATCTGGATTTCTCACTATGCCAATTCTAGCTTTTTGTGCCCAGAACTCATAATGCACATGACCCATGCATATAAAGGAGGTGGACAAAGACTGAATAAAAAATTTATTGAAGTATAGCACATATGTTTGAATGGCATGCAATTTTACATTTATTCCAGTCAGTAAGATATTTCAGTTATGCAGGCCAAATATTTCTTTATCCTCAGCAGCAAGCCAAATGCCCCCGTCTGTAGAGTTGCCAAAGGCTTGTTAATAGGGTTTCTAATACAGAGGAAGCAAGCATTGTGGACAGTTCACTTGTGGTCTACAGCACTAGAAGAAGAGGTAATCCACACAGGAGGTGGCATCACCCCCAATGTAAACTTCAGCAGTGCCTATGTACCATTGTTACAACAGTTCAGCAGTTTAGAAAAGCACATGTTTGCAATCCTAGATAATGGGTACACTCTGCCACATACTTGGCTCTGAGAAGTGAAGGTGTTTTAACTTGTATTTCCTATAGGAAAAGGCCAAACCCTTTCAACAGTTAACACCTTATGTACACAAAGAAAAAAAAAAATAGACTGACAACAAGGGCTAAGCAAACAGAAGGATCAGCTAGAGTAAACAGTATTACCTGTGGTACTGAGCCTGTAAAAACTGAAACTCCTCCTTAATCCGATCACACGATTCGGATATGGTGAATTTGAAGGGCTGAGCTGGCTGATGCGGAGCCTAAAAAACAATAAAAATGAATTAGGAAATCATCAGGTCAGGCCGTTTTCTTTGCCAGAAAGGCGTGAGTATGCCCTATAAAATAAAATAGGTGAGGAATATAATCCGAACACAAAACCAAAGTCCAAGAAGTGTAAAGAGATTAAAAGACAAAAAAAAGCTATGCTTCTCAATCATAACTGGGTAATAAATGAATAAAAAGCCATCTGTAGCACACAGGTGGTTTGGAGCAGACCGGTTTTAGAAAGTAATTTCTCAACTTTGCCCCCAAGTCTAGTACAGTGAGAGATATGGCCAAATACACTTAGCAGGCTCCAGACAGGTAATGTGTGTGCGCTGAATACATAGTGACCTTAGGGAAGGGGGAGCTGCAGCCTGAAAATTACTAAATCTTTTCTACTTTATTACATACTATAAGATTAAACTAACAAAAAAAATTCCACGTTGGTGTGGAGATATATATATACACACACACACACATACGACATTACAAAACAAATACCTTAGCAGTCATAGCAACCCAGATTGTGATAATCCTAAAATCTAGTAACAAAAAAAATTTTTTATATATATATATATATATATATATATATATATATATATATATATATATATATATATATAAAAATCTCCCCCTGCATATTTAGTCCCAAACACGGTGGTCAGTATCCAACAGGCCAAGTATTAAGTGTTTTTGTGTTGAACGATTTATGAGAGCAGAGATTCATGTGGCACCACTGCCTAGGGCTGCAGGATATAATGTCCCCATTAAGGATCAGTACTTTTATGTCAGGAGGGGAAAAAAAAAAAAAAACACCAGGAGGGTGATCATGCTTCTCTTATTGCAGGGCCTCTGAAGATTAGTTTTGTCTGAGTGCAGAAGGAAATGGCCCCATCATGAGCATATTTCTCTTTACTAAGGTCATTTGCTGGAGAGAGGAGATCAGATCACTTGGGCGGGGGAGTCAGTCTCCTATCAGCCTATTCTGTCTACACAATAGTGTATTAAAGGATCACTGTATGTTCCAATTACATTTGGGTTAATAGCCGGAAATGCGAGGAGACCTAACTTGTTCGAACGCAGGCTACAAAGCCTTAAAGGGGTTTTAATAATTATTAGTCTCTACAACCTGAATAAGGAATCAGATGGCACACTTAAGCTTCTTAAAGAAGCAATGAAGCTAGAATGTCTACTTTCTGTTTTCCTGCGGCCACACAAGGTCCCCCCCCCCCCCCCCCAACCAAAAAATAAAAATAGCTGTCACTTGAAAGAGCTTTAGCCACATCATTAGTTTGTCAGGCAACATCCCTGCGTTCTGGCGGCTAAAGATTAAAGCATCCAACCCCTGATCAATACATTTTATGATGGAACATAAATGCCAAAGTGGATTTAATGTTTTAGCAATTAGCTAAACAAACAAAAACACAAGGCAAATGGGGGAACGCTAAGATGGCAAGATGTACACAGGTCAAAGATGAGAAAGACCTCACAGTGTATTATGCCAGGAGGAAAGCACACAATCCAAGATAAGCAAAGCAAGGGCTGGGAGGGATGGAGAACAGCACTGTCCAATATAAGCAGAAGGGGGGAGAGAACGGGTGACTTCCAAAGACCAAATGTTACAGCTCACTCCATGTGTGTGTGGGGGGGGGGGGGGTCTCACCCATTGACATAATGGCTTATTCAGCTTCAGCCTCAACTGTCCCATTTGCAACCATCAAATCTAATTCACTGCTTTCCCCCCCCCCCCCCTTTCTCCCTCTCCGATTTTACATAACAATTGTCACATTGTAACCCAGAATACAAACATTTGACTCGTTTGTGTCCCGAGAGATTATAAAAGCTATAAAATATAAGAAAAGTACAATTGAAGGCTCCAGATGAGGGACATGGGAAGCTTAGCATTAGGGGAGGGGTCAGGAATGCACAGAGGACCACACTGATCAGAGAGAGAGAGAGACACACACACACACACACACAGGAGGAGGGGGAGAGAGAGAGAGAGAGAGAAAAAGAGAAACTGGTGGAAGAGTAAGAGAGAAACATACAGGGAGAAAGAGACTAGGGGAAGAGAGGTGTCAGGGGCATGAGGTGCAGGGGATTTGGGGAGGAAAAGAAAAACCAGGGGGGGGGGGGGGGAAGAGGGGTGAGAGACACCAGAAAGAGAGAAGAGGCACAGGAGGTGGGAACTAGGGGGAAGAGAGTGAGAGATCTCAAGAGACATGGGGGCAGAGAAAAAAAAAGACATGGGATTGGGGGGGGGTAGAAAGAAAGAAGAGACACAGGATGGAGGTGAGAGAGAGAGGGGGGGGGTGAAAGGCAGAGGCAAACTGAGAGACAGGGAAGGGGGGGGACACCAGAAAAAGAAGAGACACAGGATGGAGGGGAAAGATACTAGGGGAAGAGAGTAAGAGACAGAGGCAGAGAGAAAGACATGGAGGGGGGGGGGGGGGACATACACCAGAAAGAGAGGAGAGACACAGGATGGAGGGGAGAGAGACTGGGGGGAAGAGAGACCCCACACCAGAGAGTGAGAGATGTCTGCAGAGAGGAAGGAGACACACATGATGGGGGAGAGGGGTTGTGAGAGACATATGGGGGGGGGGGGGGGGGGACATACAAACCACAACCAGTCACAGGAAGTGAGGGAGATACTGGGGGGGTAGAGAGAGGACACAGAATGAGGAAGTGTGTGAGAGAGGTTGGGAAAGAGGGTGAGAGCCATGGAGGGCAGGCAGGGAGTGTGAGAGACATATGGGGGGGGAAGAGGGCAGGCAGGAAGTGTGAGAGACATATGGGGGGGTTGGGGGGGAAAGAGGGCAGGCAGGGAGTGTGAGAGACATATAGGGGGGTTGGGGGAAGAGGGCAGGCAGTGAGAGACATGTGGGGGGTTGGGGGGGAAAGAGGGCAGGCAGGGAGTGTGAGAGACATATGGGGGGGGGGGGAAAGAGGGCAGGCAGGGAGTGTGAGAGACATATAGGGGGGTTGGGGGGAGAGGGCAGGGAGTGTGGGAGACATATGGGGGGGCAGGGAGTGAGAGAGACATATGGGGGGGTTGGGGGGAGAGGGCAGGGAGTGTAAGAGACATATGGGGGGGTTGGGGGGAGAGGGCAGGGAGTGTGGGAGACATATGGGGGGGCAGGGAGTGTGGGAGACATATGGGGGGGTTGGGGGAAGAGGGCAGGCAGTGAGAGACATGTGGGGGGTTGGGGGGGAAAAGAGGGCAGGCAGGGAGTGTGAGAGACATATGGGGGGGTTGGGGGAAGAGGGCAGGCAGTGAGACATGTGGGGGGTTGGGGGGAGAGGGCAGGGAGTGTGGGAGACATATGGGGGGGCAGGGAGTGTGAGAGACATGTGGGGGGTTGGGGGGAGAGGGCAGGGAGTGTGGGAGACATATGGGGGGCAGGGAGTGTGGGAGACATATGGGGGGAGAGGGCAGGCAGTTTGAGAGACATATGGGGGGGGGGTTGGGGGGAGAGGGCAGGCAGTGTGAGAGACATGTGGGGGGGTTGGGAGAGTGAGAGAAGACAGACACTGAGGAGGGAGCGAAGGGGTGAGTAGAAGGAAAGCGGGGGAGAGGAGGCCTATGGAGACATGAATAGTCACAGCCATGATTCCAGGCTGGAACAAAGAGAAGTGAGGGAAGTGTCCTCTCCTTGTCAGTGACGGACGGACTCACCGGGTGCCTGGACTGGGGATACATCTTGCTGAGGTCTCGAATCATCCAAGCCGTTGGTTAGGTGCCTCTCCCAGGAGCAGGAAGGTTCATTGACTAATTGTCGGAGAGGAGAGGAGAAGGAGGTGGTGGTGGTGGGGGGGATCCCCCTGTGAGCGGAGGAGGATGAGGGGGGTGGTGGTAGGGGGGAGGGAGGCAGAGCGTGTGATCCGGCTAATGACACTGCTGCCCCCGGGGTCCCACTGTTAATAGCAATGCTAATGCTGCTGCTGGCCAGCCTGCGGGTGTGAGAGATCCCCCGAGCGAAGCGTTCCACATTCCAGGGGGGGTAGATGGGGGGGGCAGATGGGGGTCAGGGCCCCGCTCTCATGGTGTACACTCGGGTATATCCAGCTGACAGGTGACACCACAAAGCGCACGGCTCGGACACAACTTTATAAAGGAAGGCGGGCAGGCAGGCGGCGCTCCGTCTGTCCGGTGTTGTGTAGTAATCTCCTCCCGGAGAGCCGCTCCGCCTCTGTGCTGGTAGTAGTGCTGCTGTTGGTGATAGTAGTAGTGGTGTTGTTGTAGCCCCGTCCGCTCTTTCCAGCCAACCCTTAAATCCCACGGCAGGAAGTGTCCCTTTCTTGTCCTTCGGTGAAGCCGCCACACATGCACTCACTCACACGTCCAGGGTAAAAAGAGGAAAAAGAACTGACGGTAGGGAGGAGGAGGGGAGAAAATCCCACACAAACCAGGCTACCGCTCTCAGCAGCTCCAACAACACGCTCTGTGTAGGTGACTTCTATGACCAAATTTAGCAGCAGCAAATCATTAACATTCTGATACATATTCACAACATTGAAGGGAAAACCGCGGCGCGCTGCCGGGAAATGTAGTCCTCAGGCCCCGACTGGTCCCTTCCCTCGGCTGGCGTTAATGGCACATGAAAACTACAGCTCCCAGAAGCACCTGCGACTTTAAGACCCGCCCGAGAACCCGACGACGTGCCCCCCTAACCAATCGGAAGCAAAGGAACGCTAATCGCCACTCTCCTACGACTGCCTATCATTTCGCATTCGACCAATAAGCTGAGGCGGAGGAGCCTGTGTCACTGGCTAGCACCCACGTGGGGGCGGACGTATCCGATTCCTTCTCGTCCTCTTTGTCTTCCCGCTCTGCTCCAATCGGCTGCGGAGTGCGCTCGTAAGCCCGCCCCGGGCGGTGTAATGAGGGAGGGCGGGGGCGGGGTTTTCGTATAACGAGCAGGCGAACAGGGGAAACATTTGTCCGGCTGTCAATCAAAGTAACGTGGGGTCGCCTGTTCGCTGCTAGTCTTTGGATGAGCTGCTGCTGCTCTGTGTGGCAATCTGTGGTGAAAACAAGCATGGAGGCATGAGGAGTTATGAGGGAGGGGTGCTTGTACTCCTACATCACCGCACGTCCTCCTCCTCCCTCCTCTTGCTCCCTTGTCCTATGTTAGCTATCACCCACATCAAGGAATGTTGGCTAATTAGATTCCAGTGTCTCCTTAAAGAGACAAGACTAGCCTTGTGCAACGTGCTGAAAAATCCATGCTAAGTGAAGACAGAGAGGAGGGATCGGCCATAACCTACTTCCCTTGGCTCATACCAATTTTCCGCACCACTGGAGCTGCCATCATTTCCATGTGAGAAGAAGAGGAGTGGGGGCTGGGCGGAGGGAGAAGCTGTTCGGTGCTATTTACAGAGCCAACATGCTGCTCGGATGGCTGAGCCCCTAACCCACCTCAATTGGATTCGCTGTGCGTTCTCATTGCCTTCCACAACCACCCCCCGCGTCCGTATACTGCCTAGTGTACCGTTTTCCCGCTTCTGTCATTCATCAACCATTGAAATGTCAAACGACGCAACGATTATCGATTAAAAATACAATGAAGAGAATTTACTAAATCTGGAGCAGCTGTACGCAGTAACCAATCAGCTTCTAGCTTTTATTTTCAAAGCAGAACTAAACCAATCGATTTAACGGTTAAAAAAAAAAACTGTTAGATTCCTGGCATGCTAACTGTCACATTTGCTTGTGTTCTCAGTCATACTGTCAAATCATAAAAGGCTAGTGTTGTAAGTGATCACGTGTGCAGTATCATGGCAGTGACAGATCAAACAAAGACTATGATGGCAGCTTCCTTGGCTGAAAAATATAGGAGGGGTTAGGGCCGGTTCACACTTGTACGATGCTAGACATTGCACGTGATTCACACCGCACTGCTGTGCACATCACATGTGAAGTCTGTGCGATGCAAATTCAGACATACAAACTTTATGGCTGAATTCACATTGCATGTGGACCACACTTGTGCAGAACCCTTTTTTTTGTTCACAGCAGAATTGGATCGCATGGGTGCAAACTGATTGTCGTTAACTTAACATACACTCCGCAATCAGTTTGCATAAACAGGTTTGTGATTTGGATGTGGTGCGGATTTGAAATGAATTTGCACCGCATCTAGTGTGAGCCAAGACCGAGTTCTGCTTTTAACTACTTGCCGACCGTGCTATAGCCAAATGACGGCTACAGCGTGGATGGCTAGTTCTGAAGGGCCCTGCTGCAGGATACGGGCAGCACGCTCCGTGGGGTGCGGTGCAGATTGATGTAAAGAGCCAATCAGTGTCTCTTTACCACGTGATCAGCTGTGTCCAGCTGACAGCATGAGGATTAAAGTGGTTGTAAACCCTTTACAACCACTTTATGCTACAGGTAAGCCTATAATAAGGCTTACCTGTAGCTACCCAGGATATCGCCTAAACCTGCACGGTTTAGGAGATATCTCCTGTCCCCTGCATGTGCCGATGTCATCGGCACATGCGCACTAAAGCTAACTGAAGCAATGGCACGTATGTGCCGTTGCTTCGGTCAGTGTGCCGTTACCGGGAGTGACGTCATCGTGGCTCCGGCCAATCACATTGCCGCAGCCCGTGATACCCGTAAGTAACCCCCGGGAGAGATATCGCCGGCCGAAGGGGGAACGAGGACTGCTGCGGGGGCTTCGATCTAAGGTAAGTAATTCATAATGAGCTAGTATGCTATGCATTCTGGAAAAAGAGGATAGGAGAGCTGGAGCTGTCTGGGGTATTCAAAGGAGCCTTGACCAATCCCCAACTTGGATAGGCAGGGGGCAGGCCTCCTTAAATACCAAGGGTCAGCCCAGCTGGGGAGAAGTTGTTGGGTGGAAGAGCTCAAGTAGGAGAGTGTGGAGGCTGTCAGGGGCCTTTGAGGGAGCTCCCCAGTCTGGGGGGGGGTGATCTTGGGCCTGGGCTCGGGTGCAGTTGGGACCACCTTCAAGTACGCATGAAGAGGTCTTGGACCGGAGGCGCAAGGAGAGGACAGCGGGAGAGAGCATTACTAAGAGACTCCAGGGAGGACAACTGGTCGCAGATAGGAGGGGGCTGGTGAGTGAGGCACAGTCAGGAGGACTGGGGAGGCAGGCCTGAGAGGACTGGGAGCTTGCAGTCTGAGATGGCTGCAGAACCAAAAGTGTGGACTGCAGTGAAAGGGGCAGTGGAGAGATGCAGCTGCAGCCAGGTGGGCTGGCAGGGCCTGAAGATGGCTTACTGGGCTCAGTAGCTGCGTGTAGGACAGCTAGCAGACTTTCTATTTTGCTACACTATAGAGGCCCACGGTCCCTGCCTGGAAAGGGCAATTGCTAAAGGCCTGGCTGAGCCAGTGTCAGGCCTAACCACTTTGTGCTAGCTGTGCCTGAAAATTACAGAGGAAGCGATGTGCTGGAGGAGAAAGACCTGGAGATTAGAGAGGAATTGATGTGCAGGAGAAGAAATAGAATGTATATACTGGACTGTATATAGTTGTCTCAAGCAAGTGCTACCAATGCTATTGGGAATTCAATATTTCCCTTACTCCATCCAAGTTCAATACCCTCAAAAAAACAAAGCAAATGGACTGTTCTATGTCTCCGAGTGTCTGAGAGGTGAATACTGGGCTGGGCAAGGTGACAGACAATCCAACATTTCAGCAGCCCCTTCAGGGGTACCGCTGCAGCTGCAAGCAGGATTTTTTTTTTCTCCGCAATGGAAACGCACCGACCCAGTGTGAAAATATCCATTGCTTTTAAAGGGAAGCATTTTTCTTTAGCTTTTTAAGGCACTTTTTTAATAGAAAATATGTGTGTAAAGCACTGTGTAAATTGTCTGTGATATTTCAATGTCTCTAATATATATATTGTGGGAGATTAGCTCGTGGGGATCACCTTTTCTCATAAGGAAGGTCAGCGTACAGGCAGTTTCTTTAAAATCTAGTGGTTTGCAAGTCATAAAAAATAAACAAAAACAGTAAATCAAATCCTTTCTGTCCGGTGCTAAACTAAACAGTAGACTGCTCTCTATACAGTGCGGGGCTGGTCCCCGTCACCCACAAAAGATGAGGGTAAGTGAACCTTTTTCAATCCAAACACACAGAGCTCCTCTCTCTCAGATTCCCTTCTGAGTCTCAGGCCAGAGCTCTGCTGTGCTCTCTTCCTGATAATTTAAAGTCCACCTGAGTGTGTGTCAGGAATGGTTCCATCCGCTGGTGTTATTTGTTATTTGTTTTGCAGTACTGCGGTCCACCAGCAGGTGTCTCCTGGCAGTTTGGAACTGTCAGGAGAATCTTTCTCTGCTGGTGTTGTATTATTCCTTGGACGCAGTACTGGTTTCCACCAGCGGATGGATCCTGGCAGTGTGGAGCAAACTGCCCTTCCTCCGTTCAGCTGTGACTTGAAGCCAATTAGCCTTCCTATAAATACCCGGCAAGCACAAGCACTCCTTGCCCTGGTATCGTCCTTGTGCCCTGACCTGTAGCCTGTCTACCTGAACCTTGATTCCTGTAACCTGAACCTGTACCTGTTGCGTCTGTCCTAATCCCTGATCCCTGGAGCCTTGCTCTGCAGCCTGGTTGCCCCCCTGCTTGATTCTGTCTCCCTGTCCTGACCCATCCATCCTCTCCCTGTCCGGTGTTCCTTACCCCATCTGCTGATCTCCCTGTGCATGACCTTGGCCTGGCTCGCGTTTATGCTTCTGGAATTTCCCTCTGTTCATCTGCCTACCTGCTGTGTATGACCCTGGCCTGGCCCTGTTTATGATTCTGGTTTTCCCCATTACTTGTACATATTTGTCTGTTACTGTTATTATTTCTGGGTTCTGTTTGGTATTGGTTGTTGTGCACTGTGTGGTATTGGAGGTGGTTGTATCTATATTATTTCACTTATCTTAAATAAATCATTATATTTCACTTACACACGTTTGGGTTTCCTTTGTTGCAGTTCACATAGTTCTGGTCTTACTGGATACGTGACAGTGTGGACTCAAGTGGACCAGAACATCCAGACCGGAACATAGCCTGCCACAGAGGCTGGAAAAACCCAGGCTGGATTCCGGTTTAGTCCCTTACAATAGAAAGAATGCAAGGTGAAATATAGCGATTATCCACTACATCACCTCGCATACCGTAACATATCCTCCCCCTCTGCTGAAGCCCCTGTAGCTGAGCAATTGTCCCAAGCATACAGTGCATGCGGGAGAGGGCATCTGCATTGTTTTGGAGCTTTCCCGGCCTATGCTCTACTGTAAACTTAAAGGGCTGTAAAGCCAGGAACCATCTTGTCACATGGGCATTTTTCTCCCTGTTGTCACACATCCACTTTAAGGGAGCATGGTCGGTGACCAGCTTAAATGACCTACCCAGCAAGTAATACTCCAGGGACTCTAAAGCCTCGTACACACGACCGGTTTTCCCGGCAGGAAAACTGCCAGGACACCTTTTTTTGCAGGAATCTCGGCCATGTGTATGCTCCCTAGCAGTTTTCCCGACAGGAAAACTGCCCGGGAAAAATAGAGAACCTGCTCTCTATTTTCCCATTGGGATTCCCGGCAGAGTGTTTCCTGACGAGAAAACCGGTCGTCTGTATGCTTACCTGCAGGGGAGAAAAAACGCGCATGCTCGATAACACTTTGACGCATGCGCGGTAGCATACAACGTTAGTGTGGGGTGTAGCAAGATGGCGGCGACAGAACATCACTTCACATGGGGAGCCGAATGTGACGAGACACCGGCTCGTCGTAGTCGCTGACATCACTGCGTTCTTGCCATTCAAAAGAACGGCGGGTCTTTTGAATGGCCTTGTGTATACACGGCTTTGCAAGGCAAGCTTGCCAGGAATCCCATCAGGAAAACCGACGGTTTTCTAATAGACGGGATTCCCGGCCGTGTGTACAGGGCTTTAGGCCCATTTAATAGCGAGACACTCCTTCGCGACAATAGCATAGTTTTTTTCATGCCTATTCAGTTTTCGGCTCAGGTATACAACCGGGTGCTCCCCACCATCTCTGTTCTGGGATAGTACAGTACCTAGGCGCACCTCAGAGGCATCTGTCTGTACCACAAACCCCTTTGTGAAGTCCGGGGTCACCAGCACCGGTAGTACACAAAGGGCCTGTTTTAATTTCTGAAACGCCTCCTCGGCTTCAGGATTCCATTTGACCATGACCGACCCCCTACTCTTCGTCAGGTCGGTCAGAGGGATGGCAATGGTGGCAAAGTTGGGTATAAACCATCGGTAATACCCCATAATGCCTAGGAAGGCCCAAACTTGTTTCTTGTTTACTGGCTGGGGCCACTTTTGAATTGCTTCAATCTTATTGGTCTGAGGCTTGACAAGTCCCCGGCCAATAATGTACCCAGGGTATTTGGCCTCCTCCGGGCCTATGGCACACTTTTTTGGGTTGACCGTGAGACCTGCTTCCCTAAGGGAATTTACCACTGCTTGTACCTGGGGCAGGTGCGATTCCCAATCTGGGCTGTGGATGACCACATCGACCAAATAAGCAGCCGTATACGGGTGATGTGGTCTCAAAGTTTTGTCCATCATTCACTGGAACGATGCAGGGGCCCCATGCAGACCAAAAGGCATCCGCTTGTACTGAAACAAGCCCTCAGGAGTGGAAAAGGCAGTCTTCTCCTTGGCCGATTCAGTTAGCGGTATTTGCCAATATCCTTTCGTTAGGTCTAGGGTTGTTATGTAGCGAGCCTGTTCCAACCTGTCCATGAGTTTGTCGACCCGAGTCATCGGGTATGCATCGAACTTGGACACACTGTTGAGTTTCCTAAAGTCATTACAAAACCTGATAGTGCCATCAGGTTTTGGGACCAGCACTATGGGGCTTGACCACTCACTGTGGGACTCTTCTATCACGTCCAACTCTAACATCTTTTGGATTTCTTTCCCGACTGCCTCTTGCCTGGCCCCTGGGATTCTATATGGCTTTATATTTACCCGAACCCCTGGTTTCGTCACTATATCATGCTGGATCATGTTGGTCAGTCTGGCTAAGGGGGAGAAAAAGTCTCTATTCTTGTGCACAAACGCCCTAACGTCACTTTGTTGTGCCACGGACAGGGAATCTGTTATGGGGACGTCAGGTGTCACCGATACCCAGTCTGTTGGAGGCGGGAATGCTGCCAGTAAAGTCTCTCTGTCCTTCCAGGGCTTTAAGAGATTCACATGATAATTTTGGTGGGTTTTCCTTTTCCCTGGCTGGTAGACTTTGTAGTTTACCTCCCCCACCCTTTCGACAACCTCAAAGGGACCCTGTCACTTGGCTAGGAACTTACTTTCCACCATGGGAACCAGTACCAACTCTGTCCCCGGGGCTGAAAGTACAGACCTTGACACCCCAATCATAAACCCTCCTCTGGGCCTCCTGGGCTCGCTCCATATGTTCTCGCACCAGGGGCAGGACAGCTGCGATTCGATCCTGCATCAAGGAGACATGCTCTATGATGCTTCTATATGGGGTGGCCTCTCCTTCCCACGTTTCTTTGGCGACATCTAGCAGCCCCCTGGGATGCCTACCATACAAAAGCTCAAAGGGGGAATAGCCTGTGGATGCCTGCGGAACCTCACGTATGGCAAACATGAGATATGGTAGCAAAAAATCCCAGTTTCTCCCATCTTTGTCGACCACCTTTTTCAGCATACTTTTCAAAGTTTTATTAAATCTTTCGACCAGACCATCCATTTGGGGGTGGTAGACAGAGGTACAGAGATGGGAGATTTTGTATAATCTACACAGTT